>CM072156.1:3839640-4487120 GCA_036850595.1 Rhyacichthys aspro | reverse complement strand
ATGAAGGGTGTGGGGTGTCACCATCTGGAGAGGTCAGAGGTCAAATTACTGGACCACTGGTCATTCTGATTTCATTCGGGACACGACCCCCTCCTCGTCACAGTCTGCCGCGCCGCTGTGGATCCGTGTCGTATTGTTGTCATGTCTGGTTTTGACGATCATAAACAGCGTCTGGTGGGCTTCTGTCGGGACGAGTGTGTGTGTGTTTGTGTGTGTGTTTGTGTGTGTTTGTGTTAAAGAGGCACACGTTGAACTGGGACGGAAATGAGAGAAGAGAAGATGAGATAAAAAATGTTCCTGGTGTTTAGGTTTAATTTAATTTGATTATCAAACTGTTTCCATGTTACAACTAAAATAAAATAAAAAGGCAATATTTATATTTAATAATATAATTTTTAACTTTTGGAGGTTGAGTCGCTGATACTTATTTCACCATTTTATCTCACAATTATATGGATTTTTTTAAAAATATATCATCATCATTATTGTATATAACTTAGCTCTTGTGCTTTTATGTTTGTTTTTATGGTATGTATTAATCACTCTGTTTTAAATGTGCTACTGACCCATTAAATCTTCTACTAAAAGAATTGTACAACTTGGTTTATAGGAGACAACACATATATTTGATCTTCTGCCCTGTTGCTTTAAGTTTATTGACAAACTTTTGTATTTCTAGTTATTCTATTAAACGTAAAATCACTAAAGAACATGGAAATTATTACATACATGCTTGTACATGTTTATAATGGGTAATTTCACACTAGCAACAGTGTAATAACCATAATTACTATAGTGTAAGCTCATATAAAGAGGTTACACTATAAGAAGGTTGAGTAATTGTAGCACTATATTATTTTGGAATGTTATATCTGCATGTTTTCATATGTTTTTATTATATTTCATGACTTTGTACAGGATGATGCAGGAGATAATGCATGTTTTTATGATGTGCACATGTTTTTTTGGAGATTACACTGTTTTCTTAAAGTATTTGTTGCTCTCTTGAAAGAACAGCAGATCCCAAAGTTCTTTTAGCGCCGTTCAAAAACCAAAATAGGGCTTAAAATTAGTTTAACCCTCCTGTTGTCCTCATTTTCTGCATACACCCTGTGTCCTCCGGGTCAAAATGACCCGTCTTCACTAAACCCCCAATATAAGCAGCTTAATTGAATTTTAAACACCAAATTTCATCTTGCTTGAAGAAACAACTTGTCATTCACCACAAAATGTGTGAATACCTGAGTTTTCCCTCTTCGTTTGTATTTCTACCTGAGTTTTCCCTCTTCACTTGCATTTCTATAGCTTAAGAAAAGAAAAAAAAATGTGCAAAAAGGAGTTTTGAATGAATTTCTATTCATCCCAATGACTCAGTTTCTTTCTTTTTTTTTCTCCAGTGAACAATTTAAGACAATGTACAATACAAAAATATGAAAAATAACATAACCCATTCAACTAATTAGCACATGTAGGGCAGTATGCAAGTGCACAGCCTTTGCAGATATATTTCTTACACCTGCAGCACACACTATGTGTTTTACAGTCCAGGGGATTTTTTTTTTGGTTTTTAACACAGTGGCGGGTCATTTTGACCCGAGGACAACAGGAGGGTTAAATTAAAGTGAATTCACGAAATGATGTGTGAAAATGAGGCATAAAAGGAGAAAATTAATGTTAAAAACAAACTAAATGTAAGTTTTCTTCTTCATTTCAGTCTTTGTCATATGACACACTTTAAAATGTAATAAAACAAACCCGAGACTCACAATCTTCGGCCTCTAAAAGTATTCCTGATTACTATGGTGTCCCCTCAACACACACTCATGACTAATACCACTCCAGCCACATAATCTCTGCTACTTTCTGTTTTTGTTAGAATAAAACATACAAAAGAACTGTACAAAAGAAAATGCAACATATTCTAACATATGGCAATTATTACAAAAGGACATAAGCCTTATTTTTTTGCTGTAAAATCGAATACATTCATAAAGTATTCATGTATTCAAGTGGATTTGAGGTCAGAGCCTATTTAATATCTAGGAAACATGGCTATTAAATGGGTTAATAAAGCATCCATATTTCAAAAGATGCATGATAATTAGTTTTTCCTAATCTGCAAATGCAAATCAGAAAGCTGCTCTTTAGTCTCCTCTAATGTATTCATTACTGTCATTAACCTTTCTGCTGCACAGACCTCTTATCTAATTATCCCCCCGTTACCGCCGCACACACACACTCCTACACTCTCTCACACACACACATCTCATCTGCTGCCCCCACAATCCCCCCGTCTCCGCTACCCCACATGTTGTTTGACAAATGAGTGGTCTCGCCTCATCAAGCACATGACAATGTAAACAGATGGGAGGTGGAGACAGGGACCCGTGCCAGCGCCGAACACACACACAAACACTTCCACGTAACGCCGAGTCCCAAACATATGTTGCATTTATTCAAACCGCTTCGTTCTGAGACACTCGCAGACGCTCGGGGAGTGTGGTTAACAGGAGGCGCTTTGAAACGACCAACCAAAGGGAAATTAACTGATTTATTGATTTGTCTATGTCTTTGTCTCTGTACTTTTTCTTTGGGGTCAGATTGTCGAGGCAAACGCACAAAAAACAAAACAAAACAGTGTCATATTCTCCATCTATTTTCATTGAGAAAGACGTACATTTTTTTTTTTTCAATAAATTCACAGTTACACAGCTTTTTAAGGCTCTTATCTTAACTTTTACACGTAATTCCACTCCTCACCAGCAGGGGGAGTAGAGAGCACAAACAGAAAGTACTGCAAAGGCATCAGTAGAAGAAGGACTATCACTTAATACTTAAAAGTATTTTTAAACAAGTGTTTGATGGTCAATTTTCCTAAAACCAAGCAGCACTATTGTGAAAGTTAGCAGTCGTATAGCTCAAAACAATTAAGTAGCGACAACAAACAACAGTTAAAATACAAATAAACACACATAAAATGTTAAAATGTCACTTGGTTCATTGCTGTTTTGTTTGTGTCTATTGTTGCAGTAGCTCATGACTCCATCTAGTGGTACACAGTGATACAACAGCTCCGATATCCTAGCACTTTTTGATTCATCTGAAGATATCTGTGACATAACAATGACATTTTGGGGTATTATTTATTCTAATGACGGACTGAGACCTGATTCATATTTATACACAATTTACAAAGGTCAGTAAACTTTAGAGTAATTCCACAAGTCAGTAGTAAACAAATCCATGAGGAAATATAGAAGAAAATAAGAAAACCCATCAAGTAAAGAGCCTAAGATGTGCCTTTTTTAGTGAAATCCCACACTGCACGGACAAGATAAAAGTTCTGCTGCCGACAACCTTTCTTCCAGCCGTCTTTAAAATTATTACATACATGAATATTGCATAAAATCACACTCAATCTCTGTTATTCTGCAGAACCAATATCAAAACATTGTCTGTAATTGGCAAAAACGGAATATAAAATAACACCGTAAGGTAACGTAAGGACGGCAAGTCTCATAATCCTTTAACTTCACTTAAGTTTCTGTAGTTCTCAGCTTTAAAGCCAGAGGTATTAGATGTCACTGTTCAAAGTAAATGTTATTTTGACTTAATAATAATGATAATCTTTTTAAAAAACCTCCACATGCCACAAACCTGTCATTGCACATATCTTTAGGTCATTATCTGCTCACTTTCTTTTCTCCTTTCATTTCTCTGCTGCAAAAACTGGTAGTAAACATTCACACACAAATGACATGACAAAAACACAAGATGCAGTTTGGTCCCAGCTACAGTGGTGTTTTTAAGTGTCACACAGCCGGTTGTTTCTTTAATAAGGTCCGTGCGATGATCAAGTGCAGCAGGAGAAGTTGGGTTTCTTTCTGGGAGCGTCGAGGCTCGGTAAAGACTGGTGACGAGTTATTTCAACACACGTCTGGTGCTTTCTGACCTGCCTGTGTGTTCAGAAGAGGAGGGTTTACAGTCAGAAGCTGGTAAAGGCAATATTCTTAAATGTTCTGAACAATGTTGGAAAAAATATACATTAAAAGCTCCATAAACTCTCTATACACTTGACATGAGCGGATTAACTGGGCACAGCTCGAGGAGAAGCACATGTTTATTTATTTTTAACACAATCTTATATTAAGGCTTGGGACATTTAAGAACTAAGTGGATTTTAATGATGATTAAATCTCTGTGAACTGAGCGAGCTGATTGGATGATATTCAAGACACAAAAACAAAAAGCGAGGGAAAAACATTCAAGTAACTTTATAATAAGTCAACATATAAAACAGTTAAACTACTTATAGACACTAAAATATCATTTATTCATAAAATTATAAATGGGTTTATTGTTAAGACTAATATATTTATAACTTAATGGTGATAATTAATGTTGTAAATGATGAATGAAGGATTAATTAAGCTGTTACAAATACTCATCTAATGCTTAATCGAGTTATTCTAAAGAGTCTAAAGTCTTTTCAAATCAAATATGCCTGTTTTTTGGGTTGTTTTTTTTGAAAGAAAACAGAGATGTACTGCTCCAGTGGAAACGAGGCCAGGGCAACTGTAAAATGAGGGGTATTTGGTGCAGAATGGACCACTCATGTCGCCACTGGATGCTGCCAAAAAACTACACACTGCTCCTTTAAGTCTAGTCTTTAATATTAAACACTAGCACTAGGATTATTTTTTATTTACAAAACTATGCAGGGCAGTCTTTTTAGAGACTATAGTAATATATCTCAAGTGCATTTGCCTTGGATTAAATATACATAATAAATATACATTTAAAGCTCCATTGAACACATTGGAGTTTATTTTTATTGTACTTTATTTGGTAGGTTTGTTCTGTGATGACTGTTCTATGCATTGTACTGCATCATGGTACTGTACTGTCTACATGTCTGTTGTATTGGGATTATGTTTGTTTTTTTGTTTGTTCCATGTCTGGGAACAGATGGAAATTAGCATTGTGCTAAATCCGGTGTTTTTACAGCAATATGCATAGTACGCATTCATTAATATGCACCAAATAAACAAAAAAAAAAGAGGAAAAGAGGCAGCCATGAGTGTTACATTCGACTATATACGATGTACTCTATGTTTAACTTCTTATTGATGATTTTGAGACCACTATGTCACTCATTTCTTTGTTAACAGTAGAGGGCAGCAAAGTGCAGTACAGTGATATTATTTTGATGCAATGTTTTCATTTTATTTAAGTTATGAAGCAAAAATAAAAGCTGTAATGTAATATAATCAGACCTGGAGTAGTATTATTATTTTACCTGGCCAGATGCAGCACTGCTTCCAGGATGTTGGAGCCATCTTTCGCACTAGTTTCACAGAACAAAGTGTTGTAAGTCTGTTAAAGGAAAAACAAGATATATCAGTGTGATGCTTAATGAAACTGAGACTGTTGAGTAGCGTGTATCACCATAGAGAGCTTTTCTCCATAACTGCTGGGAACACAGTTGATACTTTCTTCTCTAAGGTCACATTTATTACCCACAAGCATTATGGGGATGTCCTCTGGAGACACGTCCTGTCACAGAGAGCAATGGGACAACTTATACATTATTCAGAAAGAGTATTGAGTGGACATTAAGCACAAGAAAGAATAGAGACACACATAAAACACACAAAAAATCACACATTGGTGATACTTTACGCCCAAGACTTACTGATCTGCTGCGTGTAAAAGAGAAAAACATGATCAGATGGGCACAGACAGCGTGTAATGTGAAATTGACACCCAGAAAACGGTGTTACCTCGATCATATCCACCCACTCTCGGATGTTTAGGAAGCTCTTCTCACAGGTGACGTCGTACAGCAGTAACACGCCATCTGCTCGACGGAAATAAGACTTAGCAATGCTCCGAAACCTGAGAAAGAAACAAACGCAAACAATACAGAACTGTCACTATTAAAGCCAAACACGTCTGAGCAGAACTGTCGCAGAAGACACACCTTTCTTGTCCTGCCGTGTCCCATATTTGGAGTAACGCAGGTTCTCCATCTACAACTAATGTTTTCATCTGGAAATCCACTCCTGAAATAATTAGAGAGCAAGAGAATTACAATAAAGTATAATGAAATGTATAATTAAACAATGTGCTTTTGTTTTTGTTTTGTCACATACAATCTTGGAACGAAAACAAATTAATAGGACACATTGAAGGCAGCAGCAATTCAAGATGGATTCTCCTAAATCTCACAAAAATCCAGCTGCATCTCAAGGTTAACCCTGATCATAATCTGTATTTTGGCCATTTATACTTATTTTGAGTTTTGGGAAATTGTGGCAGAAATGTCTTTTATGACTTTGTAGAAAAATATAAAGAAAATATTAGAAATGTGATTTAACATTTTAATAAATATAACATTTTTCAGTTTTTCAAGTATGTTTGGGGATATATTTTTGAAGCATTACTGACAATGCATCTGAAAAGCCAAAATGCAGGCAAAAAACAAAACCACCAACCCCTCAGTTTCATTTTTATACAGAATTATAATCATATTTGCTCCATGTAGATGAACCTTTGTCTAAAGAAGGGACAAAGAGGTTCGTTTTTACAGTCACTCAACAATCTGTGGACGCTATAAAGTCTTAAATTTAGCTAAAAACATGTCTGATTTTTTTTTACTGCCTTTTAGTTTTAAAAAGAAGGCAATATTAACAAATGAATCACTGAATGCTTTAACTGTAAATAAGTTATTGCCTTGTAAATGACCTATTAATGCACTTATGCAATAAGGTATGTAAGCATGTAATCTACTAATCATTTGTTAATACATTGTTTACTTGAAACATATTTGGATTTATAACATATATTTACTCAGTGTTAACGTATATGAACTGACCCAGAGTGGTGCCGGAGTGTAACTTGAATTCATTTTTGCAGAGTCGGAGCAGGAAGCTGGACTTTCCGACAGCAGCGTCTCCGGCTAAAACGATCCTGTAGGCCTTCTCTGAGGTCATGTAGCCCAGGTCAGTGCTGTCTGTGTCCTCCTTCTGCGCAGCAACAGGACAGAGTTACGTCGGAAGTGGAGGTTTTATTGTGTTATTGCTTTTGTTTTGTTTTTTTACTTGAATATTGATGGCGGTGATGGCTTTCTTCACTTTCCGTTCCGGGGACGTCACAGTTACGCTTTCGGCCGGCTTCCACTCCAAAACCGAGCTGGTGTCGGAGCCGATGGCAGATTCAGCGTCTAGTGTCTCTGTTTGCTGTAAAAATAAGAAAATGACTCAGATAATTCCTCTCAGTGGCACAGGAAACGCACAAGGTCATGTAAGATTCATATTTTGCCATAAAATTTTAAACGTAATTGAACAAATATTATGTTTTATATGAGTTTTAAAAAGTGCACTTTGTTGTGTTTCTTCAACCATTTGAGTTTGTTTATGTGTATAATAAAAGAACAACATGAATATAGTGCTCAAAAGTACTTATATTGTACAGAAATTAAATCATTATTGAATATTTAGCTACGATAAAGTAGGATTACAACGTTTTAATAGAATCATGCTGTTATTTACAACACGAGGAAATAGGAAAATGTTAGCTTCTAATTATTTAAACTTAATTTATGTTTAATTTTTGTAAAGTAAAAGATGCTGCAGACTGAAATTTAGCTTGAAAACAGCAAAAACCCTGCAATTAACTCACAATATGAAGGGCAATGTATGAATTTTTTTAATGGAGACATAAAATAGTGCCTTCCTTTTTCGTTTGTGAATGCATTACGATCAAAGGAGAAGAAATTTACATTGAATTAACAAAAGTGTACGAGGCAGAGCGACTCAACACATTTGTTCAGGTTTGTTTTTGTGTCTCACCTCTCTGCTGAAGTTTTCCTCCATGATG
Source organism: Rhyacichthys aspro (assembly GCA_036850595.1). Classification (NCBI taxonomy): domain Eukaryota; kingdom Metazoa; phylum Chordata; class Actinopteri; order Gobiiformes; family Rhyacichthyidae; genus Rhyacichthys; species Rhyacichthys aspro. The sequence continues at coordinate 4,479,239 of CM072156.1, read as the reverse complement.
ATATCATAATTGCCGCTCTTCCCGTTCACTTCGTCCTTCTTCTCCTCCTCTTCTTCCTCTTGGTCCTCCTCCAGACCTTTAGCCTCCATCTCAGAGTCATATCCGCCGTGTGAGCCTCGGAGCGTGGACAGACCGCTGTCCACGTAGACCTCGGGGAGACTGTCCTCCTCGAACTCGCTGCTGTTGCACCGCCTCAGACCCGGGTCACACATGGCAAGGGCCAGAGAGTCGCAGCTGGGGCGGCGGGTGTACAGGGGGTACTCGTCCATCCTCTGACAGAACCTGGACTCACAGTCGAAAAGAGACTTCATCGGGGTTTTTGTAAAGAAGAACAGGAAGAATACATGTAAATAAAACCACGATGTTGAGGAATTATGGACTGAAATGTTAGAAGAAGTAATTAGGGTGATCAGATGTCCTGGTTTGTGCAGGACGGGACTGGAATCTGCTTTTTAAGACACTCAAAGGCGCTGAACAGAGTGTAAAAACAATAAAAGACAGAAACAAAGCAAAGCAAGATTAAAAATAAGACACTGAAGACAAAGAAGTTTTGAACAGATGGATCTTAAGTTGATTTTCATAAATTGTGCATCCTGCAAATTGAGAATATATCCCACATTTTGATTGGCTGTAGATAATTCCAGTTTTGTTTTCTGTCCTGTAGTAACAAAATGAGAAAGACCATTAAGACCGAGCCAATCGATCATCTTTACTCAAGCAGAGTGCACGGTTCTGAACAGAATTTGTCTTATTTTGAAAGAAACACAGAAGATGCTGCTTCAATAAGGACTAAAAATACGACTATTGTTGGGTAAAGCCAGTCCGATGTATTCTGTATTTTTTGTCGATCAATAAAGCATTAATAGGTGCCCCATTGTCCCACTTTGTCCCACGTTAATAAACTTGTAATCCCACATTTGGATTATTATGATCTGGTGTTATAAAGTGAGTTGGTTGGTGCTGGAACTACACCAACAATAAAAATGAGCTTATTTTATCATCATTCTGGCAAATATATACAATAGATCCTGAAATGTTTATGTAAACCTGACAAACTGGAACATGTGGATGATTTGTGCTTCATGGATGGATAATTAAAAGAAAACTCTAATATTATATACTCCTGATAATGGGACAGCGAGCTATAAAACGTCATTAAGTAAAAAAGATCGAGCCAAATTTCAGTCTTAAATCAATCGTCACATAATACTTTGTTTTAGCAGAATCGATGACACGGAGTTAGAACCAAACACAAACTCTGAAGTGAGTTCAACATTTACTTTTACAGCAGAGTAAACACAGCCAGGCAAAAAGATCCCCTTTTCACGTCTCTACTGTTTCCTTGAGCAAAAAGCTTCAGTCGAACCTGATAAACATGCTTTAAACTCATTTAAATATACACTTTAAACACAATCTAAACTAAACTCTCTGTACATTACCTTATACTTCTCTTACCTGTCTATGAGAGCGTTGGGCGATGAGTAACAGATGCTTTTACTCCTGTTTCTGTTCTTTATATCTCCAGGCGAGCCACCGTTGGACTGGAAAACAACACATATATTACTCAGTCATTGCTCTTCATACTCGACTACAAAATGCACAGTGTATATTTGTCATTTAAACTTTATTTACCCTTGTGAGTCTCTCCAGAGCAGTCCTGAGCCCGTCGTTACTGTCGTGCAGCTTCCTGTTGGCCGTCCTGTCGTAAACGCACAAACATAAACACATTTAGATGTTTTTATGTCATGGTTTTGTAATAAAACTTGCAGCATTGTGTTCATAGTTTTAGATTTGAAATGACTTACTGCAGAATCTCGATCTGACTCTCCAGGATGTCCCGCTCGTCAGAAAACTGCTTCATCATCTCCTCGTCTCTGAAATAAGAAAACTTTATTTATACAACGACAATTGGGACAAAAAGTAACCTTACGGCACTTTACAAGAGAAAACCCAGTGATATAAAAAACTGGAGTCATGCATTATTGAATATTTATATTGTTTTAGTGTCCCATTATTGACGTAACACTGCATCCTGCTGCTTTATATAAGAGCTGCACTGTAATAAAACCATAAAAATGAACACTATAAATGTCTGCTCGTTTGTACAGTCAGTCATCACATTTTATTTAGAGAAATAACACCAAAAATACAAATTAAGTGACAATGACTGTGACTATAGCTGATATTTTACCTTTAAATTTCCACAATATCAATAATAATTCCTTTGCTTTACATTCAAGCTCATTAAACTCACAATAATATTAGAGTAACTAGGTCATACTATAATAACTTTTGCTTTTTAACTTAATTATTAACATTTATGGCTTGATATAACCATGTAACCAGTAGATACTCGTGCAGGGCTGGAAACTACTTCGTAATTAACCAGAATTGCTTTTGTATTAACATCTCAGTCCCGTTAGGAGCCTATCCCAGCAGCTTTGGGACTTAGGTTGACAAATCTTCAAACTATAATAAATGACTGAAGCTTTAAGTTATCAAAGCAGCTTTTAATCGTTAAAAAATGTATGCCAAAGTTATTTTTTACCACTAACTTTCTTAGCTAAGTCCAGTGGAGCCAAACAATTATATATTATTTAATCTAAAACAGAGTGGGCTTTATTATTTATTATTTTGGTTTAATCTGCATCCATTTGTCCCGCCTCCTGGAAATCAAACTGGGATCAATGGGACCAGACTAATTCTTTACAAAAATAGAAAAAGAATGAAAATATTGACTAGTTTTGTTACAGATTTTTGTGTCAGTGTAAACAACAACCTCAATAACAACATATTTACCTACATTTACAACTTAATTACTTTGGATAATGATTTTCAGCTGATTTCTGTGCATGAGGCATGAGATATAAAGATGAAGAGCCGGTGTTTGTGTGGCTCCGCCTTCTGCCTGTTGCTAAGTAACTCTCCCAAAGAAGTTATTGTGTGTGAAGTCACTCCAGGATATCCTGTTTCAGCTGTGACAAAATGAAAACACCAGCGGGACTCCACAGAGCGTCACCGAGACTCTCACAAACACTCACTGTCTCCACTCAAACAAAAAATATGTACAGACTCACGTCCAGGATCACGTCGAAACTAAAAAACCTCTTTAAAGTATCACGCTCCATTTCACAGTGCGCTGTTATTCGTCTTTATATGGAGCAAAGGCATAAGAACTGGAAGAAAAAGTACATTAAAAGTGAGGAAAATTCACCGTTCATAGTTGATGCTTTGATCCGTCAGCTCCGTCTTCAGAGAGTCCATCTCACTCTGGAGACAGGCCACTTTAGTCTGGGACCTGAGCAGATCCTGCTTCAGACGCTGGTTCTCCTTCAGACGACAACAGAAGACAGAATATACATGAGACTGAGTCGGGCTATTATACATATCTGCACCAATATGAGCAACTGCAAAATCTGTATCTCTAAAAACTAGATTATATTTTGTATTATTAACATTATGGTTTTCCTTTTGCTCTTTGCCTTTCAGAATAGTCGTCCAATCAGAGCATTAACTCAAACTGGACACACTGTTCCCTGTTTATCTACTGTCTACTGTCAAATGAAAGCAAAAAAAATCTATAAAAAGGCATGGTTAAGACCTCCATGTGTTCTTTGTTTCATCCTGATTTAGGTCTGGTTTATTCCTGGTTTAGGTCTGGTTTAGGTCTGGATTGGTCCTGGTTTAGGTCTGGATTGGTCCTGGTTTAGGTCTGGATTGGTCCTGGTTTATTCCTGGTTTATTCCTGATTATTCCTGGTTTAGGTCTGGTTTATTCTTGTTTTAGGTCTGGTTTTTTCCTGGTTTAGGTCTGGTTTAGGTCTGGTTTATTCCTGGTTCAGGTCTGGTTTAGGTCCGGATTGGTCCTGGTTTATTCCTGGTTTATTCCTGTTTTATTCCTGGTTCAGGTCTGGTTTAGGTTTGGTTTAGGTCTGGATTGGTCCTGGTTTATTCCTGGTTTATTCCTGTTTTATTCCTGGTTTAGGTCTGGTTTAGGCCTGGTTTAGGCCTGGTTTATTCCTGGTTTAGGTCTGGTTTAGGTTTGGTTTAGGTCTGGATTGGTCCTGGTTTATTCCTGGTTTATTCCTGGTTTATTCCTGGTTTATTCCTGTTTTATTCCTGGTTTAGGTCTGGTTTATTCCTGGTTTAGGTCTGGTTTAGGTCTGGTTTAGGCCTGGTTTAGGCCTGGTTTAGGCCTGGTTTATTCCTGGTTTAGGTCTGGTTTAGGTCTGGTTTATTCCTGGTTCAGGTCTGGCTTAGGTCTGGTTTAGGTCTGGTTTGGTCCTGATTGAGGTATGTTTTAGTCTTTAATTTTCTGGTTCAGTGTTTTCAGTGAAAGTTACTCCAGAGCCTGGGATTTCTCTATATTTAAAATCAAACAAACTTTTCCTTCGTCAAACAGATTATTCTCTTATTCCAGATCATATCCTTATCACAACAGTCCACATAAATATCACACACCATATGTAGTATTTCTCCAACATCCTGAGGCCCAAATAAACACCGTAGACTCACCAACATGAGCTCATTGATCTTCTTCTTCAGGGCTGGACTCTCATCTTTTACGGTGATCGTCTTGTACTTCTCTTCGATCTGAGAAACAAGTTCAGGAAATCTCATTTAAAAACATAAGGTGGGGCTGCACTATATTTCAGCATCTACATAAATAAATGTCCATTGTCCCCGATTAATGTCTGGGTTGAATTAAACGGAAGAGCTCTGAAACAAAATCGACGTCCTTTAAAAGCTATTTACCCTAAAAACCTTACAGCTCAGAGACAAGTGGAAATTAAACCTTTAAATTTAACTTGTACTACGCCGACGGAAGCTTTCTTTTAACATAAATCATATTATTATTGAAAAATACGACGGTAGTTTCCCTAATGCTGCTCAGCCTTAGTGTAAAGTTCAAAAAGACCTTGTGTAATATTTGTTATAAAGCAATAATTAGCAGAATAATGACTGATAGCAGCAGTCATTAAAGCTGTGTGACAGGTGCTTACCATCTGCATCTTCTGGATCTTACACTGCAGCTCACACACTTCTGTTTCATAAGTTCTCTTCAGGTCGTTCAGCGTGGCCTCGGCTCGTTTTTTCTCCTACAAACAACAGCAACATCTCTGTTTTTGTAAATGTGCTGTCATTTATCTCACACGATAGACCAGAAGTGTCATCGTAAGAAAATAATCCATATTAAACTCCACTTTTTGTAGAAAACACAGGAAACGTGACCCACTTTTCAGTCTTAACCCATCAGAATGACATTTACCTGACATAACCCATTCTAATAACATATATATTAACTCTATTATTACTATTAATTGCAACAAATACACAAATTATTAAAAGAAGCAGTTAGTATATTATATTATTTTGGAGAAACGTAACTATAGACAAAAGGATTGTAATGGATCATTTGAGAAAAATAGAAAGAGATTTGTCATAAACAAAGAAAGAAAGAAAGGCATTGAGTGAATATTAAAAAAAATTAAAGGAAATTTTAAGGAAAAGTATTAAATACATTTGAAAGTGAGCTAATAACATTAGCGTCTCTTGCTGCATGAGCCGACTCACGAGTAAATATTATACTAAGTTGTAAATAAATAGCCTTTTTCAGTGACTTTTAAAGGGATTTTGTAAAATTTACAGCCTTTTCTTCTGACAACAGCTACCGTCGTAAAGAACTGAGACTGAATTAAAAACTGTAAACTACGCACAAACTTTCAGACATTACACTCTGTTATTCTGGAGTATTTAAAGTTTTGCAACAGACGACTGGACTTCACAGTTTCCAAAAACGTCCGGATACAGTGTAAGCTTCAGTGTGAAAACCTGCAGCTGAGTGCCCTCCAAATGTGTGAGAGCTATTCTTAGACAAAACAAACAACAGCTCCTCGGTCGAGAGTCAATCGAGTTCACTTACGTAAGCTTTTATCCACACTTTCAAACAGTTTCATTCAACTACTACAGATTAGAGACCTCAGATTTCTGCTCAGCAACCAAGTACAGTCGATTTTAAGGATCTCTACGGATATATTTCTTTGATTATAAGCGTCTTATTTGTTTGAAATCCTCTAAATCACACACGTCAAACTCAAATGTGGCCCTTTGCAATGTTTTATGTGGTCTTTGAATGCATTAATCTGTGATCATTTTGAACTTTGAACAGGTTTTAGATGGATTTGAATCAGATTTATTTCATTTGTTTATGAAATTTTAAGCCAGTTTTTACTACAAAGATATCAAATCTGTTCAAATCCAAATAAAACCTGTTTAAATCCCACTAAAACCTGTTCAAATCCAACTATAACCTGTTCCAATCCAACTAAAACCTGTTCAATTGCAACTAAAACCTGTTCAAATCCAACTAAAACCTGTTCAAATCCAACTAAAACCAGTTCAAATGAAACTATAACATGTTCAAATCCAACTATAACATGTTCAAATCCAACTAAAACCTGTTCAAATCCAACTAAAACCTGTTCAAATCCAACTAAAACCTGTTCAAATCCAACTATAACCTGTTTAAATCCAACTATAACCTGTTCAAATCCAACTAAAACCTGTTCAAATCCAACTAAAACCTGTTCAAATCCAACTATAACCTGTTTAAATCCAACTATAACCTGTTCAAATCCAACTAAAACCTGTTCAAATCCAACTAAAACCTGTTCAAATCCAACTAAAACCTGTTCAAATCCAATTATAATCTGTTCAATTCCAACTAAAACCTGTTCAAATCCAACTAAAACCTGTTCAAATCCAATTATAATCTGTTCAATTCCAACTAAACCCTGTTCAAATCCAACTAAACCCTGTTCAAATCCAACTAAAACCTGTTCAAATCCAACTAAAACCTGTTCAAATCCAACTATAACCTGTTCAAATCCAACTATAACCTGTTTAAATCCAACTATAACCTGTTCAAATCCAACTATAACCTGTTCAAATCCAACTATAACCTGTTCAAATCCAACTATAACCTGTTCAAATCCAACTATAACCTGTTCAAATCCAACTATAACATGTTCAAATCCCACCAAAACTAGTTTCCATGAAAGGAAAAAAAATATATGTTAAAGATAACTTTTGTAAATTTGAAACTTTGAATTCAAAATGTAATAAAAGTGTTCAAAGTGTCTCAATCTTCGGCCCCTGAAATGATTCTTATTTCCCATTGCGGCCCCTCACCCGGGTTTGACGCCACTGCTCTACATTGTCGTATTCTCAGGTGTGTGTGAGTTCGTAATATGATGCACAGAGTACGTTTGTTTGTCATGAGGGAAGAGCTGAACAAACTCTTCTTATCACTCAGCTTTACACAAACTACACACAGAGAAAACACTCTCCTAGCAACGTGAAAATAAAACTAAAACTCTCCTAATCTCTGGTTTTTCTGTGTCTTTCTCGCTGACGTTACCTGTTCTCGTGTTTTTCGTTCTGTTGCGTGAATCCGCTGGTCCATCTCCTCCTCCATCTCACTCAGCTGCATGCCGCTGGTCCTGGGCCCTGGAAACAAAAGAAGCGTCATTTTAATTTAATTTTACTGTCATTTCCCTTGTTTTCATATGTTTGCATGTATTATTTCTGCATAAAGCATAGGAGCAATCTGAGCTTTGAAACTGGCAAGATCTTTTAGTAGTCTTGATGTGTCTCTTTAAGTCATTGGTGTCAAACTCAAAGTGGTGAGGGGCAGCAAAAGTTAATAAGAATCCTTTCAGAGGCTAAAGATGGTGATATTTGGAAGCTTATTAAAAAATGTGAGATTTCATCTTCATTAGAGTCTTTCAAAAGTTATCACATAAACAATCATTTCCTCCTTTCATGGAAACTGGTTTTAGTTGGATTTGAACAGGTTTTAGATGGATTTGAACAGGTTTTAGTCAGATTTGAACAGGTCTTAGATGGATTTGAACAGGTTTTACATGAGTTTGAACAGGTTTTAGTTGGATTTGAACAGGTTTTAGATGGATTTGAACAGGTTTTAGTCAGATTTCAACAGGTTTTAGTCAGATTTCAACAGGTTTTAGTCAGATTTCAACAGGTTTTGGATTGATTTGAACATGTTTCAGTCAGATTTGAACAGGTTTTAGTTGGATTTCAACAGGTTTTAGTCAGATTTCAACAGGTTTTAGATGTATATGAACAGTTTTTAGTCAGATTTGAACAGATTTTAGTTGAATTTGAACAGATTTTAGTTGAATTTGAACAGATTTTAGTTGAATTTGAACAGATTGTAGTTGAATTTGAACAGATTTTAGTTGAATTTGAACAGATTGTAGTTGAATTTGAACAGATTTTAGTTGAATTTGAACAGATTTTAGTTGAATTTGAACAGATTGTAGTTGGATTTCAACAGATTTTAGTTGAATTTGAACAGATTTTAGTTGAATTTGAACAGATTTTAGTTGAATTTGAACAGATTTTAGTTGGATTTGAACAGATTTTAGTTGAATTTGAACAGATTTTAGTTGGATTGTAGTTAAAGTGAATAGATGTGTTGATTAATTGTATGTTTGTACCGTTTAATGGCGAGAGCGAGGTTCTCCATCTCTGAGTTCACCTGCTTGATCTCTTTGGTGAAGTTTACGATGACTTTCTCCAGTTGAGTTATGAGTCGGGGCTCGGTCAGACTGATGTTCTGGTACAGGAGCGCCGCTTGGTTATTCCTGGAAACAAAATCAAGACTGGCATTTACTTATTTATATTAGACCTGCACAATATGAGAAGAAAATGCAACAAAAACAAAATGTGGGTCAGATACAGTCAGGATAAAGTCTGTGTCCACATCAACTCAAACTTACTACAAACTCTCCAAATATCACCAAAGAGAACAAATACGCCAAGTTATATAAACATAAAAATATCTGCTACAAAACTGTGGACGCACACACACACACACACTAAAATACACAGCTAGCTTACATCATCCAGTGTACGAAGTTATAATAATAATTTATAAAGTAGGGATGTAAAGATATAAAGATATACCATGAGTGTTGTGATATTTAATTGTGATGATACAGTGGGAAGGTCTTCTGGTTAAAAACACAAAGAGACCTCTATCTCACTCTCTCAAGTCGTGCAGAAGCAACGTACAGAAATGATCTACTGATATTGTCATATTGTGAGATTGTGGGGTAAAATTGTTGTGGTTTGAAAACGATGTAGTTATAATTTGCATCGATGGTGTAAAGAGGCACAAAAAGCAAACAGAGAAGCAGTGTCATTCTCCATTTCTGCATTAACTCCATTATTTTCCTGTAGAAGAAAAAGATACAATGATTTGCTCATGTTATATCTCAACTTTTTACTGCTGATTACTAAATTAAATTATGTTTGCATTTTGAAAATACTGTTGTGTTTATACTGATGCATTAAATAAAATATAATGGCACAACATTATATATGAGCCCAACACATGCATCCAAGAGGCGAGGGGCCGCCAGAGTAAATAAGAAGCATTTCAGGGGCGAAAACTGTGATAAATCCTGCTAAAACCTGTTCAAATCCAACTCAAACCTGCTCAAGTCCAATTAAAACCTGTGTAAGTCCATTTAAACCTGTTCAAATCCAACTAAAACCTGTTCAAGTCCATAAAAAAACCTGTTCAAATCCAACTGAAATTTAATCAAATTCAACTAAAATCTGTTCAAATCCAACTGAAACTTGTTCAAATCCAACTAAAACTGTTCAAAAATTCAACTAAAACTGTTCAAATCTAACTAAAACTGTTCAAATCAATATAAAAACTGTTCAAATCCAACTAAAACCAGTTCAAGTCCATATAAAACCTGTTCAAATCCAACTGAAACCTGCTCAAGTCCAACTAAAACCTGTGTAAGTCCATTTAAACCTGTTCACATCCAAATGAAATTTGTTCAAATCCAACTAAAACCTGTTCAAATCAATATAAAACCTGTTCAAATCCAACTAAAACCTGTTCAAGTCCATAAAAAAGCTGTTCAAATCCAACTGAAATTTAATCAAATCCAACTGAAACTTGTTCAAGTCCAACTAAAACCTGTTCAAATCCAACTGAAACCTGCTTAAGTTCAACTAAAACCTGTGTAAGTTCATATAAAACCTGCTCAAATCCAACTAAAATCTGTTCAAATCCAACTGAAACTTGTTCAAATCTAACTAAAACCTGTTCAAATCAATATAAAACCTGTTCAAATCCAACTAAAACCTGTTCAAGTCCATATAAAACCTGTTCAAATCCAACGGAAATATAATCAAATCCAACTGAAACCACCTTAAATTCAATTGAAGCTTGTTCAAATCCAACTAAAACCTGTTTTAAATCAATATAAAACCTTTTAAAATCCAACTAAAACCTACAAAAAGTATTGAAGGGCCAATAAAACATTGTGAAGGTCCGGATTTGGCCCCTGGGCCTTGAGTGTGACATATATGATCTAAACTGTCCGTAGTGATAAATGTGAGAGTGAATGGTTTATTGTCCAGGGTGAACTCCACTGAGATATGCTCCAGTCAAACCCTGAAGAGTCAAAGCTGAAGAAGAGGATGAATGAATGAATGAATGAGTCAAACATCTATGAACACATTTTAGTTCCATCTAATGAATGATTAGAAGTATTTGTTCTATTTGTGAATCCCTGTATTCTAAGAATCATATCATTTTAGACTCTATCAGTGGATTTATTACTAACTACATCAGTCTCATTGGGAGAAACTATGAATAATATGATTTTGTGCTCTTTATTCTGTATTTCATAAGGAGCCCTGTTGTGATAAACAGACACTTGTCTCCAGTCAGTGGCTCCTGTGTTTTCCACGTTGTCATCTCTCAGCTGACTGCTCTGAGACTGTATCGCCGACTGCAGCGTGTTTAAAATAAGAAGCCGTGTTTAACTGAGACACGACCGCTGTGACAATCGATGTTCTAACGACACGGCGGAGCAGCGCGAGGACCGGTCCCATGCTCGGCCCCGGGGCTCGGCCGGGATTACACTCAAACTCAAACTAAAGTCAACAAACGAGGTGCAAATACAAAAAAAGATGGCAGCTGTTACCTGTAAGAGAACTAAATGAGACCTGAGGGACTATACTTTAACAATTGGATTTTAAATAAACTCAGGAGTAACATGAAAGTATAAAATAATAAGCTTCTTTGTGCCTTAAATGTTACTTTTCTGCAGGCTGTGTGGGTTATGGTATAAAACACATACATATTGGCCACTTGTATTGATAATTGATAATAAATATCTCCAGCTATCCATATATCACCAACACCACTGGCAGAAATCAAACTTTTCTTGGCTTTCCAGTTTAGTTTTGGCACTAATTTCTTCTCATTTTTCCCAAATGTCTTTATTTCATCTTGAATATCTCATATAGAGTGTCCATTTTGTTTTCTGATTTCCATTTGAGACAAACTATACTGATCTATTGCTGAAGTGAAAGGGAAAGTCACACTAAATACTTGCCACATAAGTCTAGAAAAGCTGTTTTTTCTTTTTCAAACACAGTTTATTCTCGTGTTTCCTGTATTTTCTGTATGTATTCAAACTAAGACACTGAGAAGTAGCCTAATATATGGTTTATGATGTTCCCAAAAGTGGCTCTCGGGCAAGTTCTTTGTTGGTCATGTGGTAAACAAAAGTGTAAATGTAAAGTTTAAATGTATAGTCATGTTATGTGAGGCTTTTATTCTGAAAAGCACACAGTTTGCTGCTATTGACACAACATTTAATGGAAAAGAGGATATGGTTAAGTTGTTAAAAAGACTGTGAACTTTAAATATGTAATAAGTGTGTTACTGAAAAATATTCTGTACGTTTTGGTTTAGAAAAAAGGCTTTAGTTTACAGTATTATAGCTAAAAGAGCACCTTTAGTAATGGACACTTAGGCCCCTTAGGTATTGTATAATTATATAATATGTGGTAAATGTGGGCTCCTTTTATCCACTTTGTTTCACTGAACATGTAACAACCGGCATTAACACTATAAAACTGCATCGTCCGTATTAAGCTCTACTTTTGTAATAAAAGGTAAATCCAGAAATAGTTGAGATCCTGTTGTTTTTAGTCAACATTCTCTACTTTCTTAAACAAACAGAAATAAGTTGCAGGGCTGTTTCTTGCACCAGGATGTAACACATTTCCCTAAAGCAGCTGAACACGTTACTATCACTGGAGAATTTACATATTTAGACTGAACAGCGACCTTTTCTGTCACATGGAGGGTCGGTGTTAAAGACAAAAGTCATCATGTTGAAATACTGAGGTCTGAAAAACAAGCTTGAAATACAGAGAGGACTTACTGTGTTTCTTATAACCATATGAGAAGACAGTTATTTATCTATTAAGAGGAATATGATGATGTAAAAAGCTGCTGTAGGTCTTTAATGAAGATCAGAGTCATTCATTTAGTGGAAAAAACTTTGGCGAAATAAGGATTTTCTATTGTAAATGTATTTTAAAAGACTACAGTGAATACATGAATGAAAATTACCTTTATAAAGAGGTCTGGACCTAAGTAACTTCTCTGAATCTTGCCAATATATGTGTTTATCTTATTCTAATTTAAATAAACCAAATCTATTTAAGCTTATTTTGTTTGTTAAGTAAAGTTCCTTAAATATAACGGAGGTAAATGTACAATAAGTTTTATTTGTTTGCTTTCATAGCACAAATGCAGCATTAACAATACACATCAGACCTAGGGTTATCTAGTCTAAGTTGTGCCATTCTGTGCGTAATTTGCTGCAGTTTATGCGTAATTTTACACTACAACTGCTTCTTTTATCGTCTTTTATGGCCATGTTATTTTATCTTACTGTATTTTGGCTGGTGTAAAGTGACTCTCTCCCCTCTCACAGCTCTGTCTCACCTGGGGATGAACTTGGCCTGCTCCCCGAGCCTCCTCTCGAAGCCTTCCCACGCCGCGGACACGTCTGCTCCGTCCGCCTCCATGTCTTCTTCTTCTTCTTGCCCGTATCGCTGCTGGAAGCCGCTGATAAACTCCTGCAGAGTCACCGTCCCGTCGCTGTCCGCGTCCAGACGGTCGAATATCCGCTCCGCCTCGGCCGCGGACACCTGCAGCTCTCCGCAGATGGTAACAAACTCATTCCTCTCGATCCGCCCCGAGTTGTCCACGTCGTAGGCGTGAAAGAGAGCGCGCAGCCGGTCATGTTCCTCCGCGCTCATGCCCCTGCTGATGGAGGGACGTCCCGGGCTGGAAGAAAGGGAAGGTGTTTCTGCAAAGTGAGCAGAGCACTTTCTAACACAAAGAAATCCTATAAGAAATACGTCCCAGCGGATACTTTAACACTTTAATGCCGGTATTTCCACAGATATCAGCACATTTCGACAGCTCTTCCTGCTTTACGGCTCGTGACAACAGGTTTATCCATTTTAGAAGTTAGAGAAGTGTCAGAGGTAATCCAGTGTGCACCTGTGTTGTGTTCCTCAGTGTTAGTTGCGGTCAGAGACAGAAAAGTGCTCCTGCGGGTGACTCAGCTCTGTTTTGTACGTGTTAGTGCGTCCTGAGTCACCTGTGTCCACTCCCCTTTGTTCAACAGGAGCAGCCCCGGGACAGAGTGAGCATTAACCGGGATTACACCAACCAAACCTGAGAAGTCATCGCACAGACACACATTCTTGGAAATATACAGTGATATATATAGCTGTTTTTGTATTTAAGATGAAAACAAAACCAGTGGCGTAGCTTTAGGCAGTGCAGCAAGGGCCTGAAGGAGGTGGCTTATTATACTGTATTAGGGTTTGTTTTCAGCTAGTAATCAATCAGCATTAACATAAATCTTAAAAAAGCATAAAGAACTGTGAACATTATGCTTATTTTTTGTATATATATCAACAGATGTGTGCGCCTAGTGGCTCCTAAAGGTACTGCAGAAAAAGTAATAATAACAGATGAATATTGAATATGATTTGGGGTTTTTTTTGGACCTTAATAGACAATGTGTAGGAAGTAACTGGAGGAAACAAGAGGAAGAGATGTGGATGAAACAGGAAACTGAGCTCAGTTTATAGCACCAGCTAATTTATGCTAAAATAAGCCTTGTTTTGATCTGACTTTCTGACACAAAGTGGAAATTTTTAACATGCACTGTTCAGTCAGTAAAAAGTAAAATCCACAAACTCATGTAAAGTAGTAAAGTAGTTTCTAGTTTTAGAGAAAAGCATGTAGTCCACAAACATGGCAACGAGATGGATGTAAACGGGTTGCCAGGTCTGTTCAGCAAAAATGGATGAGTGTGGGGCCCCCTGATGGCTGTGGGACCCAAAGCAGCTGCTTAGTTTGCATTGGACGTTACTGTACTCTAGGTTTGTGGCCTGTTCTCGACTAAATCAGCGACTGAGGTGCCACAAATATGTCACTTGATTTATAAACTCTGTAAATATAAATATAAAGCATTAATTACATTTAAATCATCGTAAACAGGCTTTTTTAACCTTTTAGGAGAGTCACTAAAACACCTCGTTATGCTTAGTGACTATAGAAATGTAACACTCTGCAAAATTATTAAATAAAAGTCTATTATTGTAATATTTCCGGTGCGTTGATGTCCCACCTGTTTATGACATTACCCTCTGTGTTGGTTCTCTCAGGTGAAGGCAGGTCCAGCTCCGGTTCAGTGTCGCTCTCTTCTTCCCGGAGTCCCTCATTGAAGCCGCTCAAAAACTCTTCTAAAGTCACGCTGCCGTCTTTGTCGATGTCCAGACGCTTGAATATCCCATCTGCCTCGGCTGCGCGGATGCCCAGCCCCCGACAGAGTGCAGAAAACTCATTCCTTTCGATCTGTCCAGAGTTGTCCAGATCGTACGCGTGGAAGAGTGAGCTCAGCCGAGTTTGGTCGTCTTTACTCATCCTCAAACGGCTTTTTCACTTTATTTCTTTATTACGTAATTGAGAAAAGGCCTGTTTAAGCCATAAAAGAGAGAAGAATAAATAGTTTCAATCCATGTCTTAAACAAAAACCAAGAGAAGCAGGACTGTAGCTCCAGAATTAGTCCAAACCTTTCTGCTCCTCCTTTTATACCTCCCTCTGTTTTTACAACAATGACACATGGACGCCAGTAAAATGAACAAAATCCTCCTTAACAGAGTGTTACAAATGTTGTTAAACTCATGACTAACTTCAAAAGTGAAAACAGTCCTACAGGCTCCAAAGCATGAGCATAACAACCCTCTTGTAAATAATATAATGTAGCTTGCAAATAATATTATTCATCATTATCCTTTGAAAACTTAATTCCTCGAAGGAAGTCTAAAAACTCTAAATCTCCTTATGCAACAGATAATTATATAACCATTCCTCTTTAATTCTCCTTACTACTTATTATTCCTGTGTATATTATATGTATTTCCTTAGACTTGTTTATAGAAATCTCACATATTGTGGCTTTATATGAGTGTTTGTTGAGCTATTATAACAGTCGATTAGTAAAGATTGTCTTTAGTCATTTAGCTTCCCACTCCACTTTGCAGCTTAACAATATAAACAAAAGTGATTCAACTGATTTATATTGTAAATTAACATAAATGAATAGAAAACATAAGGTTCTGAGTTACATTATATCATCAAGTTACATTATATTCTCATAAATACATATAAAATCACATATATTTCATCTCTGTGCTTGTGTGTCCATCCGTTTAAAGCTTTATTTGTTTGTTTTGTCTATTTTTCTCGTGTGCAGAGGCTGGACTGAGACGGTGCTGTTCACTTTTCTGATCTCTTTCTCAGCGGGAACCTGAGCGCAGCTGTAAACATGGAGCAGCTTCAACCTAAAAACAAACAACGACACGTATAAGAACTCATCACAAGGCGTTAATTGCAATAAAAACGTAATTTGTGTGTGTGCTGACCTCTTGCAGTGTGCACAGAGCTGCAGTATAACCTCGGGGCTGACGCGGCAGAAGCTCAGTTTGAGCGTGTGCAGATGTTTACTGCAGTGGTTCGCCAGCACAGTTACCCTTAAGATACACACAGAAGGTAATCCACACAACACCAGTAGATATTACATTTAAGACTGTAAAATATGTGATTTTTGTCAACTATAGTGAATATTACACAATTAAAATGAAAGAAATACAAGGCTCTACACTAGCTTTTACTTGCACAGGTCAAACTCCTTTTTACTGATTTAGTCACACCACAATATAATTTATCTATTTTACACTTAAGATGTTATTTTACTTTTATTTTTAACATTGCTTTGTATTCATTGTGGACACCAAAGGAAGAATTTCATTGTAAAGAGTGTTTTTATTCTTTACACATGACAATAAACTCTTTTAATCTTAGATCTTTAAAGTGGTTTGTGACATGAATATTGCAATTTTTGATAATGTGATAAAGATAATTGCAAATATAGTCCAGCCCTAATTACATGAACAGTATGGATCATCATTAATAATATTTGTGTCTGTGGGATTTCTTCTAGAATTAAACCCAAAGGAATTATACCTCACAGGAGAAAAAAAGAGACGTAAAGAACAATCTGAACAGCCACAAACTGAGAAGTGTTGTCAATTATTGTGAAGTCAAATGTGATAAAAGGCTCTACAGCACACTTCAATCTCAAGGCCCTTTGTAATGTTTTATTTGGCCCTTCGATGCATTTAGAAGGTGATATATTTGGCACTAGGTTTTATTCATTGAATTTGAACTTGTTTTAGATGGATTTGATTTTTGCTACAAAGATAAGTAACTAAAACATGTCCAAATCCATCTAAAACCTGTTGAAATTCAACCAAAACCTGTTTAAATCTGACTAAAACCTGTTGAAATTCAACCAAAACCTGTTTAAATCTGACTAAAACATGTCCAAATCCATCTAAAACCTGTTGAAATTCAACCAAAACCTGTTTGAATCTGACTAAAACCTGTTGAAATTCAACCAAAACCTGTTTAAATCTGACTAAAACCTGTTGAAATTCAACTAAAACCTATTCAAATCTGACTAAAACCTGTTCAAATCTATCTAAAACCTGCTCAAATTCAACCAAAACCTCACTAAAATCTGTGTAAATCTGGCTAAAACCTGTTGAAATTCAACTAAAACCTGTTCAAATCTGACTAAAACCTGTTGAAATTTAACCAAAACCTGTTGAAATTCAACTAAAACCTATTCAAATCCATCTAAAACCTGCTCAAATTCAACCAAAACCTGACTAAAACCTGTTTAAATCTGACTAAAACCTGTTGAAATCCAACCAAAACCAGTTTCCACAAAAGGATGAAATTATTGTTTGTGTGATAACGTTTTTAAGACTAAAATGAAAATGAAATCTCACATTCATTTAATAAAAGCTTCCAAATGTCACCATCTTCTGCCTCTGAAGGGATTTTAATTAACTTTCGCGGCCCCTCACCACTGAGATAGTAGCCTTCTCTTAAACTAGCCTTAACTTTTAAATGACAAAATATAAGACAACACTGTGTGACTCTTTCAATCAGAGCTTTACCCTTTGTTTCCTGTTGCAGTGGAGCTAAGGTCCAGCTTTTGAAGACCGTTACAGCCCAGAGCCAGAGACTGAACCCCTGCATCTGTCACTGCCGCACAACCGCTCACATCCAGAGACCTGCCGCAACACACTTTATATCTGCAGTCGAGAATCAAAACAGCTCAGTCAAGGCTTTATTTACGAGAACAAACCTGAGAGCCGGTGCGTGTTTGCTGATGCTGCGCAGGGTCCGGTCGGTGACTCCGGGGCAAGAGCTGAGGGTCAGACTCTGGAGGTGGGCACAGCTCTGGAGCAAAGTGTCCATCACAGCATCACTGACCTTTAAGAGGAAAAAAAAAACAAGACTCTGTGAGAAAAGCCGCATTTACAAGGTGTGTTCTTTACAGTTCTTTCAAAACCTACTGCGTTTAGTCCAGTGACATTCAGGGAAATAAGATTCTTGAGCTTTAATGCCATCACGGTGAGACTGTGAGCACTGACTTTTCGCACTTGTCCTATGTTTAAATATCGGAGATTGGGACACATCTGGGAAAAGGAAACATTTAAGTAGAATAACCAGTAATTCTGATATTTATATTTGATAGAAAACAAAGCTTATGTAGTGGTACCTCATATACATTTTCCAGAAAAGAGGAAGTGATGGACGGACAGCCAAATACCTCCAATCTACTCAGACTAAAACAGAACGGAGTGAAGAAAACAACATTTATAATAATAATAAACACATGTAACACTTTAAATTAAAAGAAAGACATACAACTAACTGGTGGTAACTTGTAATAGTTGCTTTCAACGGTAAACAGACTTTATAAACAGGTTATAAAGTGTTATTGTTTGCATTAATTTGACATTTTTAGCCCCATATCATAAAGCAAAACAATGTATTTTTTTAAATGCTGGACCAACATGAAGAGTATTATGTTAAATAAATGAAATATATGGAAAGTTGTGGGTTCAGGGTGTGTTTAAATACAACTAAATACCACAACTGCACCAAACAAGCTCCAAAACTTATCAAAACAAGAGTCTGAACAAGCTCCAAACAAGAAGAGCATCGTAAAAACTATATAACCATCGTCTAAAAGACTTTTTTTATTGTTTGAACGCAGTTAAAAATGCCAGCTGTAAACAAAAATAACTGGATCAGGGCTTTTGCAGCGACTGAACTTAATGGATCGTTTGCTGTTTTGGGGAAAACTAAATGAAAAAATAGACGAATATTATAATAACATCCACTTTTATTTAAAAAACTATTATAAAAGTCCCCTAATAGTATAGTGTGAGCTTTTAGAGGCACGTATTGATGAACAGAAGGTTTTTTTTGCGTCAGTGTTAGTGTCCTGACCTGTTTCTGTGTCTCATGAGCAGAGCCGTCAGAGGGTCATCAGTAACATGACAGCCGTTCACAACCATCTCCTTCAGCCTTAAGCTATAAATGAGACACACGCAGAGAGGCCTAGTGACAAACACTGACTGATAAATAAAATATAACTAAAACGCACGACGAATCCTGCAATAAAGAGTAATTTCATGCTCAGAGGTCAGAGCCATTCAAAGTAGTTTCTCAGTAATGCATGGATCATTAAGGTCATCAAAGTTTTTAAATCTAAGATGGCCGACAAATGTAGAGATGTTAAAGTCCCAAAACACCCTTCAAAGTTCAAGTAAGCAGTGTAGTTTTCAATTCTAGGACCGAAAGAGTTATTATTTAATACATTTTGATGGTGTAAACTGTCTTAAAAGCATATTTTTATGTGTTTTTGTGTCCCATGGGTGCTTGAAATCCTTGAAAATGCTTGAATTTTAATCTAGTGTTTTCAAGGTGGCTTGAAATTCTGATTGTGTTGCTTTAATAATTCACAAAAGTCATTTTATTGGACACTTCATCCAATAAATTCTTTTCGATCACAACATTTTTGAAGTATTCACCAATTTGAAACAAAGTCTTTTTTATGCCACAATAGATTTAAATGAGAAAAACTACATTAAGTATATGTATGTCCACACGTACCACAGTTTTAATGTGCTGGAAAAACATGAAAACACACCTTGAAAGTGCTTAAAAAGAAATTTGAACTCAGAAAAGGTGTAAGAATCCTGTCTGACCTCTGATTGCCATCGCTCAGAGCTTTCAGCCCTTTGTCCGTGGCCCCGCTCCAGCTCAGATCCAGACTGCTCACGTTGTTGCACAGCTGACCAATCAGAGACAAGATCCGGTCGCCACGGATACCAGGACCAGTGCAGCTCGTGACTTTGACTTCCTGTTGTCCATGATAAATAAATACAAAGGTGTAAGTTATTAGTTAAAGCTCATTATTGTTTTACTCCGAAGTAAAACTGCTCATGTGTTTTTTTCTGTTTATTGTCCAGTCTTCAGGTGAGATTGTTTACCTGCAGGGAGTGTCTGCACAGATAGAAGAAGACGCGCAGCCCCCAGGAGCTGACACCGAGACCGCTGCAGCCGTAGAAACACACGGTTTGAGGACGACGTCTGGCCACACACAGCAGCCACCAGTCTGTCAAGGTGCACTTCTCAATCCTCACATCTCTCCCTAAAAAACGGAAAAGGAAGGTTAGTTTATGAGGCTTTTGAGTCTCATCGTGCACAGACTTGGACAGGATTTTTTTTAAATAAATAGAAAATTAAATAATGCAAATGTTTCAATCACTAAAAAACTAAAAGGACTAACAAATGTGAACATAAAAAAGGGAAGACACAACAAAAATATATGTATAGAATGTTATTAGAATCATTTAAAGTAAATTTTGTTTTTATTGTCAAAGCGTTATGGTAATATTAACCTTATAAATCAAAATGACTTATATATGAGATTGTAAATAAGGAGTTTGACCAAAATAAGTTGTTCTTGAAGACATTTTTGTGTGTGACAAAGACAAACAGACTGGAGCCCGTATGAAGCAGCCGTCCTCATTATCTTACTCATGTTTGTCCAGTGAGGGCAGAGCACCACTGAAAACTCTTACGTCATGTGAACGCACCGTGTGGCTGTACTTTCTCAGAAAAAAACACCCGACTTTATCAACCCTCTGTGTTTTTTCAGTGTGAGGCGTCCGGACGTACACAGTGTGCGATCGGCCGTGAGCGCGTGCAGACGGCGGCAAACCGGAGCCACTCGGACCACGTCACCGAGGGACAGCAGGGACAGGACGGACAGCCACAGCTCATCGGGAAGAGACAACCAGCCGAGCAGAGGGACACCTGCTGGCTGAAGAGAGGAACAGCAGCACAGAGTTAGGGTTAGTACTGGAACAAACAGGGCTCCTCTGCAGCACAAACTCAAAGTGGGGCCGGGATAGTTTATAAGAATCCTTTCAGAGGCCGAAGATTGTGACATTGGGAGGATTCATCTTCATTTGAGTCTTACAAAAGTTTGAAAAGGTCTTAATTGGCTTTGAACAGGTTTTAGATGGATTTGAATATGTTTTAGTCAGATTTAATAGATTTTAGTTGGATTTGAACAGGTTTAAGTCAGATTTGAACAGGTTTTGGTTGGATTTGGACTGGGTTTAGTTGGATTTGAACAGGATTTAGATGGATTTGAACAGGATTTAGATCAATTTGAACTGGTTTTAGTTGAATTTGAACAGGTTTTACATGGATTTGAGCAGGCTTTAGTTGGATTTGAACAGGTTTTACATGGATTTGAGCAGGCTTTAGTTGGATTTGAACAGGATTCAGATGGATTTGAGCAGGGTTTAGTTGGATTTGCACAGGTTTTAGATGGATTTGAACAGGTTTTAGTTGAATTTGAACAGGTTTTAGTTGTATTTGAACAGGTTTTACATGGATTTGAGCAGGTTTTAGTCAGATTTGAACAGGTTTTGGATGGATTTGGACTGGGTTTAGTTGGATTTGAACAGGATTTAGATGGATTTTAACAGGTTTTAGTTGAATTTGAACAGGTTTTAATTGGATTCGAGCAGGTTTCAGTCAGATTTGAGCAGGTTTTAGTTGGATTTGCACATTATTTAGATGGATTTTAACAGGTTTTAGTTGAATTTGAACAGGTTTTAATTGGATTCGAGCAGGTTTCAGTCAGATTTGAACAGGTTTTAGATGGATTCGAGCAGGTTTTAGTCAGATTTGAACAGGTTTTAGTTCAATTTCAACAGGTTTTAGATGATTTGAACTGGTTTTAAATGTATTTGAACAGGTTTTAGTTGGATTTCAACAGGTTTAAGATGGATAAAACCTGTTCAAATTCAACTAAAACCTGTTCAAATCTGACTAAAACCTGTTCAAATCCGACTAAAACCTGCTCGAATCCATTTAAAACCAGTTCAAATCCATCTAAAACCTGTTCAAATCTGACCAAAACCTGTTCAAATCCAACTAAAACCTGTTCAAATCCCTATGGCATAAACAAATCTCTTTCTTACCTCGTGTTTGTTGTCAGTGTCCACATTATCTGAAAGAAAAACAGTAATTCATTTGCTCCAGTAACTTTTATCATCTCTGATTAAGACGGGTCACAAAAACTTTAAAAAGTGTGAAATTGAAATCTAGATAAATCTTTGCCAGGAAATCTTTGGTTTTTCAGCGACAGTCATCTGATCTGTTGGAAAGTGCTTCATAATGTGGTTAATATAAGATAATGACATAGGACTCACCTGATTTCAGTCCGGAGTTATATTTATTCTCATCACAGACTGAAGACTGCTGTACTTCTCCCTCTTCTTCACGTCTTTTTGAGTCAGATTTCGCATTTAGACTTTTTATGTTTGCGATATGTCTCGATGACTGAGGTCTGGAGTTGGTGTTGAAACAGAACTTCAATCGTTACGTAAATAAATAGAAGAGATAAAACACAAAACACAGTACAATACAAACACAGTGCAATAAAACGGTAGAAGATATAAAACAGAATAGAAATAACATAAAACATGCAAATAACTCAGGTTAAAAGCACAAAAGAACTAAGAACATGAGTTAAAACATGTTAAAACAATATCTCATAGAGGGCAGCTTGGAGGTCTGTGTGCCAGGAGGGACATAAACTCTCTTTTATTTATTTATTTTTTGGCCTTTTTGCCTTTATTTGATCGTGATAAAGAGAGGAGTGACACGAGGCCAGTGGCTATTTGAGTTCCACACATGCAATATAATAAATTCAACAGTAAATCTATTGTTGAGGGTCTTATTTGAGATGGATATCATGTGCAGGATGAACATTTATTAAAAAAAATAGAAGCTAGGATATTAAAGAAGAGTTTGTTGGATGAGGGCAGGTGGAATAATAAGGGTAAGATTAAACAATAGCAGGAAGTAGTGCTGCTTGGATGTGACCAAAAAGTGAAAAAATATGTCCTTTTGGTGCTCTTCAGTTCAGGGATTTCCGGGAAACTGAGGCACTCAAAATGTAAAAAGAAAAAAAGCCTTTAAATTATAAAATGGCTTATTTCAAATGTGTGATTTTACAGCTTCCTGTTTAATGTAATACGGGAATATGACTGGAAAAGGACTAAGTGGTAAGTCTTTAATGACACCAAAGCTGCACAAGACAACACATTTTCTCAGGTGATTATTATAGATTATAGATTTCCATGATTCCACAGCGGTACCTTGTTAAATGTTTTTCACTCGTTAAAGTCGAGTCCGTACTCATCCTTCTTGAAGAACGTCCTGCTTGTTTCTTTTGACCTTTGACTCTGACCTGGTGACTCTTTTCACATAAAGCTGGAACAAAAAAGGAAGATTTATGTATTTAGAATATATTTTTCACTAAAATGAGTATAAATACTGTACCTATGACTTCATTGTCTTGTGTACTCCTCTGTTTTTCCACAGACATCTCTCTTGGTATTTTCTCTCTGGTTTGTTTTTCCTCCACAGACGCGTTCACATAGAAACAAGATGCACTCCTCTGATATTTGGGAAGTGTGTTATTGTACATTGACGTGTCCTGCTTTTTAACAATGCCACCTGAACACATCTCAGACTTAAAATCTGCAGTTTGCTCTTCATATTTGACGTTATAATTGTCCTTTTCAACAATAGTATTTGATTCAGAAGCAGCAGGTCGCTCTGTCGTCTTCTCCTTTGATTGTACTTTATATTCTTCTTCTTCTTTGCTCTGGTTTTGTCCTGATTTGAGCCGATGCAAGTGCTCCACACAAAGCTGATACTGTTCATACACAGTGAGATTCTGGGGTATTTTTAATTGCCGTCTATGACTAATTGTTGTTGCCAAAGTTTTCTCAGGATCACAGTTATTTTTTGCTTCAAGATGAAAGCCTGAACTGGATTCCTTCTGATGTCCCGATGTGTCTCTTTTCGACTGAAGCGTTGCATAAACCGACTCTGTGGCTCCGTTGCTTTTAAGTAACGCTTCTGAGTTGCGTTCAGTGTCAAACAAAGCGCTCTTTTCATAATTAGAAGCGCTCGGGGATAACTCTAGGCTCTGACTTATTGTAGCATCTGATGTGAGTGACTCCATTTGCTTTTTTATAATAATGTCACTAGGTTTAGATGTAGAGATGTCGTTGTGAGCCTCGGGACGGCTCAGAAAACGCTGAGCCCAGTCTAAAACCTGTCGGAGCTTCTGCTGCTCACTGTGAAGGGAGTCAGTGACGAGGTCGGAGGTCACACGGTCGGTGAATGTTGTCCTACAGTTCCCAGAATCCTCCAGGAGACCGTAAACATTATGCTCTGTTATGTTATCCATAATGTAGTTTTTCCTATGCTTCAGATTTCATTGTCAAATATGGCTTTTGTCTGTTCAGGCTCCTAAAAGAAAAACAGATGATCAGAAGTGAGTAAGGCCCTAAAAAACATGCAAAAACTATCTGTAATATTCAACGATAAGACATAAAGAGGTATTTGAATGCTCTCTGACATAGCATTAAACTGTCGTGTAGGTCTATATTTTATTATGACATTAAACATTAAAAATTACAAATTGCTGGTCAGTTCACTTTAATGATTTTAGCCTTTAAGGATTCAAAATGTGATTTGAAATAAATCCACATTAAAGACTGAAACATGATTGAACCAGGACTAAACAGGTCTAAACTAGGACTAAACGGGTCTGAATTAGGAATAAACAGATCTAAACTAGGATTAAACAGGTCTGAACTAGGACTAAACAGATCTAAACTGGGACTAAACAGGTCTTAACTAGGACTAACAGATTTAAACTAGGACTAAACAGGTCTTAACTAGGACTAACAGATCTAAACTAGGACTAAACAGGTCTTAACTAGGACTAACAGATCTAAACTAGGACTAAACAGGTCTTAACTAGGACTAACAGATTTAAACTAGGACTAAACAGGTCTTAACTAGGACTAACAGATCTAAACTAGGACTAAACAGGTCTTAACTAGGACTAACAGATCTAAACTAGGACTAAACAGGTCTTAACTAGGACTAAACAGGTCTAAACTAGGACTAACAGGTCTGAACTAGGACTAAACAGATCTAAACTAGGACTAACAGGTCTGAACTAGGACTAAACAGGTCTAAACTAGGACTAAACAGGTCTTAACTAGGACTAAACAGGTCTAAACTAGGACTAACAGGTCTGAACTAGGACTAAACAGATCTGAACTAGGAATAAACAGATCTAAACTAGGACTAACAGGTCTGAACTAGGAATAAACAGGTCTAAACTAGGACTAACAGGTCTGAACTAGGAATAAACAGGTCTAAACTAGGACTAACAGGTCTGAACTAGGAATAAACAGGTCTAAACTAGGACTAACAGGTCTGAACTAGGAATAAACAGATCTAAACTAGGACTAAACAGGTCTTAACTAGGACTAAACAGGTCTTAACTAGGACTAAACAGGTCTAAACTAGGAATAAATAGGTCTAAACTAGGACTAAACAGGTCTTAACTAGGACTAAACAGGTCTAAACTAGGACTAACAGGTCTGAACTAGGAATAAACAGATATAAACTAGGACTAAACAGGTCTAAACTAGGACTAAACAGGTCTTAACTAGGACTAACAGGTCTGAACTAGGACTAAACAGATCTGAACTAGGACTAAACAGATATAAACTAGGACTAAACAGGTCTAAACTAGGACTAAACAGGTCTGAACTAGGACTAAACAGATCTGAACTAGGACTAAACAGATATAAACTAGGACTAAACAGGTCTAAACTAGGACTAAACAGGTCTTAACTAGGACTAAACAGGTCTAAACTAGGACTAAACAGGTCTAAACTAGGAATAAACAGGTCTAAACTAGGACTAAACAGGTCTAAACTAGGACTAAACAGGTCTAAACTAGGACTAAATGTAGGAATGAACCGAATAAATATTTAATTTATTTATTTTAAGTAAAAAAGTACCTTGTGATACTAATATTGCCATTGATGATACTGCAATAATAATAATAAACTTGTGATATACTGTGCAGCCCTAATAATAAACTTGGTTAAACTTGTTATACTTTTATTACTTGTTGTGCTTTTTATATCAATATTAGGAAAATATGCTAAAATGTTTAAAGAATAAATAAAAATTTAAATGATCTCATAACACACAATACAAGTTATTAAGCATTCATTTAGTCTCTTAACAAATGAAAACAGTCTTACCTCAAAAGAGTCCTCACTTATGAAAACTCCTCTCAAACTTCTGCATTTATTATTCTGTAAGATTTATGAACGTGATGCTTTCTCAAAACTACTTAAAGAGAAGTGTTAAATAACCCGAGCTCCACGTTCCAGGTCTGAACAGTTCTTGGACGCAGTAATCATGTTTTGCTCACAGACATTACCATTACCATAGAGACAGCAACACAAACAGCAGTGCCACTCTATCACCACAAGAGGGAGACACACTCTGAGAAATGGCAGCTAAGAACAGATAGTTTTGAACCTGATTCTTCTGATATATAGTTTAAATGAGAATGTTATTGCACATTTAAGATGCCATTTAACAAAAGATTTTCTGAATATGAGTAAAAATAAACAAAACATAGGTCCATTCCATTATTAGCAAAGAATAGGAGAGAAAAAAGACAATAAAATATAGAAGGGGCATGATTATTCTTCCACTGTGAGTGCCAGAAATATTTTAATTTAATTTAATTTCACATTTTCCACCTGGGGGAGGGCAAAGAGAAGGTAAAGTATCATCGCAATTAAATATTCCTCCATCCATTTTGCTGCACATATTTAAAAATCATCAACTATGTGTCTGTATTACTGTCAGTATGTGTATTACTGTATTATTGTTACTATAGTGTGAGCTTAGTACGATATATGAGAGCGTACCATTGTATAGTCCACAATAATAAAGAGAAGTATATACCCGACTGTCTCAAATAAACACTCTGCACGCAGTATTTCAATATATATATTTATCAGGGAGCTTTATTGTGGCAGTATTAACATATAAAACAATCCATGTTTTTCTTTTATAACATACAAACATTCAAAATGTTCACTTCACAAAGTTCATAAGGCTTGGTTGTCCCAGAAAGAAGGGGTCATCACTGGAGATAGATATTTTCTCTTTTATTTTCAAATAATCTCCCAGAGTTGTTTATTAAAGAGACTGAATGAGAGCTCATCAGTCCGACTAACCGAAAGAACAACAACAAAACAACAAAGTGACCGTGCAATAAAGTCTGCTACTGTACTGTACATGCCACACAACACTGAAATGAAACATCTTCTGTTTATCACGTGATGTCCAGTCGCTTTGCATAAAGAAGACCTGAGATTATGTTTAAAATAAATCCATTTGAAGGAATAATTCAATGCATTTTAGTTTAACTCCAGGTTTGGTTTAGTAACAGACACTTGACTTCTGTCTGCTGCTAAAAACTTGCATTATCTCAGATATGACATCACTGCTGTGTAATATTGAAGATGCTTTTAATAAAATAATCACAGTCTTATTAAAGTACAGGCAACAAAAACAGTCAGTAAAACACAGGAAATCAAATCCAGTAGCTCAAAACAAGAGCTAAATGTCGAAGGGATTCCCTTTCCAGCCTGTAGATGCTGCTAAAGAATAAACACAATCATACACAAGCTACAGACTCTGAATGCTACGTGTCATGGGGCTAAGATGAGACGGGTCTAGCTTCATTATTCAGTGTCTGACATGTACAAACAGAACAGTTCAGATAGGATATGAATATTTATCTGTTTTGCTACTGAACACTGAAGGTGAATGAACCCCAAACCTGCTTATGATGAACCTAAAAGAGTTAGTGGCATGTTAGCTTTGTGTTTTCATGGTTCATGCAGAGCTAGAGCACAGCGTCTAACGAAACAATCAATGAGGACGTTTTCTTAAAGTTTTCTAAAGCAGGACTTTGGAGCAGCGAGCAAAGAGCTGAACTACGGAGACAGAACCGATCGCGTTTCAGGCTTAAAATCCAATTCTTTTACTGTGTCTCGAGCTCTTTTTTTTACTTTTGCTAAAACACAGAACATGCTTTATCTAAAATGGTCAAGACAGCCAAGCCTAAACCGCTTTACACAGACGAGACACACAAAGGGAAGAGCAGAAGGGAAACTTTACCCAAAGATTTTTTGGCCACAACTTTAAATGCAGTATCTACAGATGAAGGCATGCTTTTTGCAGCTCGGCGAAGCCAATCAGAAATGTAGGATGGAGCCAGAAAACACAGACAAAGCTCTATAAACCTATACAGTCATTACAAATCTTAACTCTACACTGTAATGGGTGTGCACGAGCGTCAGGAGCACGACTATGAAGACACCAGACAACGAGACATGACGACTGTATGATATCTCCCATGATGCTTTTTTATGTACCGTTTGAGCAGCGCAAACAGATCATGTCGCTCGCGTAAAATGCTTCATCACGAAAACTGTTGGCCCTTCACTTGTTTCCAGCATCGCTGAATGTGCTATAGTAGAAAGTAATTCTGTTACTGCATATCTTCTCTATGCATAAAGCTCGCTGATGCATAAAGTCTAGAGACAAGAGCTGATATCAACATCAGGCAGCAACACCGGAGGAAACGGAGAGAGGCTACTGTTTAATGATGTGTACTTTACAAATGCGTACGTAGCGGCCACAACAGAAGTAAGTCCTAATGCGTCATCAGTTCAGACGTGACCGAAAATACTGCACGGAGCGCTGAAGGTAACATCTGACATGCGGTGGATGCAGGTGACGAGACAGGAGGTCATTTACTCTGAATACACACATTTACAACGAACAACGAGGCATTTACAGATGGATCGTGTACATGGTGATGTGACAAGATGCACGACACAAACATATGTCAAACACGTTAATGCCCTTTCCTGAGAGTTCAGTCTTTAATCCTGTTCTGTTCTATACACTATGTACTGGTCATTAGCTCTATACACTCTATAAATGCCTTTAACTACGTCTAATCTTATCAGAAATGAATGCAGCTTTACTAACAATCATCTTAAGTCTCTTATAAACAATATTCCTCTGACATCATTCCACTAAACTGACCTTTTTATGAGACTCACATCAACTTTCCTCCTTTTGTGTCCACTTATTTCACTTCCTGCTGTCCCATAAAATAACCAATACATATAATCAATACAGTTTTGACAAGTAACAAAGCTATTTTTACATTTGCAATACTTTTTTTTTTTTATGAGTAACTTGCCAAACACTGCTTTTAGTGGTTTCAACTCTGCCCACATCGTAATTTCACTTGACTTTCCATCACTCTGATAGTTTCTTCTTATGTTTTATCCTAAAATTATATCACACATGGAGGTTGCACGCGTAGATCGGACGACATTTAAAGCTGAATGAGACACATCTTTTCGACACGGACAGACAGAAGACTCTTCTCTCACGGCAGCTCCTGTTTCCAAAATGACATCAAATAATCTGTGGTATCTGTGGAGCGTGAAAAGGATTTGTGCTATAACCTCTGTAGAAAACCCAGGGCACTACCCAGTCAGCTAAATGCTAACGGTAGCCTGAAAAATAGTCGAATTTTCTCAACACACCCACGACCCCCGACAAGTTTAGATAAATTTTTTTGATGTCTTTTGTAAACTCGTAAATCTCAAAATAACATCAAAGCAGATCCTCTGACTGAAAAATTCCTGAAAGATTTGATCACATAAAAATGTACAAAACATTAAAAACAACTTTGAAGATTTATATCAATTATCAATATTCATCTTGTTTTTGTTAACAAACAGTCTTCAGGCGACTGTCCGGCGTCACTCCGTCATGACCGACAGACTCCGAGGATGGTTTGTGATATTTTAGAGTCGCAGCCGTGGCTCGTCAGCGTCAGGAGCGAACATGAGGAAAACAAAACCAGTCTCTTTATCTTTAAAACCTTCTCTGTCCATTTATTTGTCTTCTTTGTCAGTCCAAACACTCTCAGCCATTTTGTCCTTTTTTTTCCCTGCCATCAGTCCCAGAGGAGTCTGTTTTAACACGTGATTTAATCTTATAAACTTTCAAAATAAAATCCTTTGACCTGTTTACTGTAGAAAACACACTATTATTTTAATTGTATATAAATAAAAGGTGGGAATCATGCTACAGTATGATTCTTGATATGTTCTCCATGTTAGGAATAATATTAGATTTCAGACATACTGTAGGACTGTCCTCAATCAAGTATGATGATAACATATTTGACTGAATCCACTCCTGGTTTTATTTTTCTGGTCATAACCACATTCAATTCAAATATAGGTCAGTTCAATAGCTGTTTATTATTATTTACTGATCCTTTGGGGAAAAAATACCTGACTGCCACATTGTCGAGTGTTTCCAACTGTACTTCTTCATTTAAACGGCTTTAACAAGGTCTAAACTGGGACTAAGCCCAAGGTTAATCCAGAAATAAAGCTTAACTTCAATAAAAAAAAGTGCTCTGAAAACAAAAAAAACTTTTCCTGATTATATTTTAAATTTCAGTCTTAAAAATAAAACACAAAGACCACTTAAAAAGCCAGTAGTACAACCAGTGGTACTTGTATCACACTCTGAGAACCACTGTAGACTTTTAACAAACCTTTGTCTGTACTGTGATACGGTGTCATGAAAGAGAAATGATACAATATCAATATTTACTGACAATCTGTCCCGCCGCTTATAAAAATGACTCAATAATTAACTTGCATTAGCCTGGCCAGACCTATTCTCTTTCTTAGTGGACCTGAACCCCTCCCAAACTGACTTCGACTGAAATAGTTCATCTAAAATGTAATATACTGCTTTAATCTCTGATTGGTGGTATGTTTTTCACATTGTGTCGGTCCAGAGGCAGTTTATTCTGCGTATGTTGGTACTGCCCTTGTTTTGTGATTGGTTGTATGTTTATCCAATTACATTCAGAGGTAGTTTTATCTCTTCAATTGTTCCACTTTTTCAAAAACAACAAAAATGATTTAATGTGAGTTTTGTTTTAAGACTAAGGATAAGACTAAGATTAAATGACATGTTAAGACAGACCTTCTTTTCTTTTTTGC
Source organism: Rhyacichthys aspro (assembly GCA_036850595.1). Lineage (NCBI taxonomy): Eukaryota > Metazoa > Chordata > Actinopteri > Gobiiformes > Rhyacichthyidae > Rhyacichthys > Rhyacichthys aspro. The sequence goes on along the minus strand of CM072156.1, from coordinate 4,448,330 downwards.
AGTAACCTTTAAGTACTTCCTGTTTGTCTCCTGCGGTGCTCAGTCGGACCAGAGGCTCTCCATGACGGTGCTGAACTTACACAGGACCCAGCGCCGCAGAGGGCAGTAGTACTCGTAGTGGAACTGCTCGAACTCTGGCGTCTGGCGGATCTCGTGGAGGAAGGACACGTCGATGTCGGACTCCAGCAGCAGCAGCAGAGTGGGCACAGTGACCACCAGGACGCCCATCACCACGGCGACCAGACGGGCCACGCTCAGCAGGCAGGAGTTCACCCTCTCGTTGGACGACAGCAGACGCAGGCTGTCGGTCAGGACTCCGCCCACGCTCCGGCTGGCGGCCAATCGCGTGCGCTCGTAGGCCCGGTCCCGCTCCCTCTCGGCCTCCAGCTGGGCCTGGATGTCCGGGTCGGCGTGGAGCTCCCGCAGCAGCCTGGCCGGGCTCTGGACGGGGGACGAGAAGAGCAGGTCCACCCCTCCCTGACTGTCCTCCACTGGAGTGGGCAGCATGCTGGCACAGGGGCTGGAGGGGCCAAGGACAGAGGACGCATCTGAGTGCCTGAGTACTACCTCGAAAAAGTAGAAGTCTAGACCTGTGCAGCTAAATGTATTTTAGTTTAAACATCAGACAGTTTTATTCGTAGATCAATAATATTCTTTATTTTAACTTTAATCCATTGTGCTGCACTAAAACACTGAGGCTATGTTCCCAAATTAATGCCTTTTGTAGTATTTTACTAAGTACCATGTTTATGGCAGTAAAAAATAAAAGTCTAGACCTGTCTTAACTACAATTAGTATAGTTTACACAGCAGAAAGTTTTATTCCAATATCAATAATATGAATTAAACACTCTTTATCCTGACTTTAATCCATTTTGCTGCACAAAAACACTGAGGCTATATTCCCAAAACAATGCCTTTGGACGACAATTACAAATTCTGTATAAACTGGAACTTTTTACTTAAACCTACACTATTTCTTTTTTAATGTTAGATTATGAAGTCTCTCAGAGGAGCAGTGTCACACATAAACCATTTTACATTACAATGCACTCACTCCCATCGTGCTGCCATTGTCTGTGGCCTGTGGGGAGTGGCCTGATTAGTTGATGACTTCTACAGAGCCTTTAAACATTTTAAATACGATATAATGCTACTTTCATGAAAATTATTTTGAAAAAAATACAGTTGCAGCTGACACTTTGTTGGATTTCTAAGTGCTGCACTGGTAAACAACTCATATTAACCAATCATTTTCTTCTTGAAATGTCTTAATTGTTGATTTAGAAATAGTATTTACACATCTTTAAGTTATATGTTATCAGGTTATTCCTTAGCCTGTAATCCATATTCATTTTACTTACGTATGCATACACCACTGACCAGTATGTACTTTTTGGCTGGAATTTTGCAATAGTATATTTTTTATCATATTGCATTTTATCACAGTTGTTTTTCTGTAAATCACTGCAGCTTGTGGCTCCATTAACTGTGCCGTTTTTATTTAAAACGGCTTTTCAGAGCTACACAACCATTTGCCAAAAGAAGGCCTGGAGCTGAAACATCTCTTTTTTAAAGTTATGAATAAATTGAAAGTCTTAAGAAAGAGTAATAGGTCACAAATAACCTAATTGTACTTTAAGGGACAGAATATAAGGAATAAAATGATCAAATCTACCTGTAGACGAGCTCTGAGATGGTGAGCGCGCCGCTGCTCTCGTCTTCCTCGGCTTCATCTTCAGCTTTGGGCATCTGAGGTCGGAGGTTAGAGGTTTCCGTGGAGACGAGGGGAGCTTGTTGGTTAGCGGCCGGAGCTGGGCCTTCGGGGCTTTGTTGCTCAGTGTCTGCGGACGAGGCCGAAGGTTTGAGCGGAGACAGGGAGGCTGGCTCTTTGACCGCAACGGCACCTGAGGGAACAACGGGACGACCTCAGCTCAACAGAAGCACATTTAGTAGAGTTATAGGAGCGTAAAAAGGCTGCGAGGTCAGTCCTTTTTGCGTTCCTTTGAGATGTGCAACAAAAAATATTCCGCTGCGTCACTATAAAAATGTACATCAGGTTTAAATAAGTAAGATATACAGAAGGAAAAGTCCCGTGTGAGTATCCGACTATAATCAAAGGCATATGTTGGCATTAAGTGAAATATAATTAAGTCTCTTTCAAGTTCGAGTCCAAGTCCAAGTCACGAAGGCTGGTCCGAGTCAAATATTCATCACCTTGAAGTCCATAAAAAAAAAAATCGAGTGCAAGCTACAAATCTAAATACTTCTGTAGGTGCAAAAGTGATATAGTTATTGAAATTTGACAAAACATTTAATGACATTTGTTTTTTCTTAAATGTCTGGGTCAAGGCACGAGTTCTTTTGTCTGAAAATACACAAAGTCTGACTTCAAACCATCAAAATTTAACTCCAAGTCGAGTCATTTAGGTTTATGCTAAAGTCGAGTTTTATTCATTTTTATATCATATGAATTTCATTTGTTATTGTTTTAAGATTACTCTTAATTTAATTCTTCCAAAGGTTGATGACACACAATTTAGACATTAGTGTTACTAAATAAAATTAATGAATCCAAACATGCATCAATAATAAACTAAATATCTGAAATAAGCTTTAATATACACCATTGTTACCTTGTAATTCCTATGCTTTGAAATTTATATACATTACAGTACAAAACCTCCGCCTCTAATCTGTTGTTCAGGGTGTAGTTAACCTTAATTGCCACATGATGGTGTTGCTCTACCACTTAAAAAAAACTCTTAGGAAGCTGAGCCATTACATTTAACATTGAATTAAAATAACTTGTTCAAACTACTAGTGATAATACATTCCTGAGTCCTTATTTCAATTAATTTTTCAATGAAAAATATACCGACAGAGTTAATCAGTGCCACTTGAGTGAAGCAGTGTGAGATTTTCTGTTAAATTGTCTTTGCTTTAACATTACTGCTGCATCAGTGCACATTAAGTAACAATTGCCCCATAATTAGACTACAACACCATTACAAATACTATTCTTCCAATAAGATAAAACACTGAAGAGTTTCCAAAATGTACAAATGTCTGTGAATGGTTTAAGCTTCTACAAAAATAAAGCCAATTTGAAAAAAAAAACAAAACATGAAACTTAAAAGCCAAGGATGTTCATCAGTAACCACGGCAACCAAGTCAAATATGTTCAAGGACACAAAGAAACAAGAAGTGAACAAGTGGAAAACCTGAGGAGCGAGTGGTGACAGTTACCGTGGAAACAGAGTCAGCGAAATGCCAAGGAGTAAGAGCAGTGAGGCTCGTGTCTGCCATCGGAGGAATATATTATCAGTACATAATATATTTACAGTTAAAAGGGTTAATAAATACAATGATGTTGGTTAAATAAATATTTTTAGGCAATAAATATGAAGACATTTGCAAACATAATCCTACATAACTTATTTTTTTGTGGCGAGTTGAATATTGTGTGTTGCTGGGTGTTTTTATTATTTTTATGGACAGAATTTTTAAAGGGGAGCCACAGCATCTCATCTTTGATTTTTGCGGATGATGTTGTTCTGTTGTTGTCCCAGAACAGCACCTCCAAGTCCGAGGCCATAGTTCTCAGCCAGAAAATTGTGGTTTGCCTTTTTAAGAGTCGAGGAGAGTTCTTGCCTCAAGTGAAGGAGTTCAGATTTCTCGAGGTCTTGATCGTGAAAGAGAAAGGACGGAACGGGAGATTGACAGACGGATCGGTGCAGCTTTTACAATAATATCATCAAAGAAGGAGCTGAGTCATGAGGCAATGTTCTCGATTTATGTTCCTGATGAGCTCTGGGTTGTAAAGATCTAAAAAAAAGAGTTTCCTCCACAGTGGCTGGATGCTCTTTTAGAGATAAACTGAGGAGGTCTGTCTATCTCTCTAAATAATCTCTAGAAATGTGGCCGGGCAGCTGTTCCTGACGTCTCCTGAACGCCTCTTTGGAGAAGTGTTCTGGGTATGTCCCACCAGGAGGAGGCCCCGGGGCAGACTGGCCTCAGAACACCTCAGTATTCCCCTGGAAGAGCTGGAGGACGTGTCCGAGTCTGAGTTTCTCTACATTTTTTTGAAGTTTGCTGGTTTCAGATTAGCAGATTTTCTTTTCATTTCTGATAATCAACATATTGCATAAACTATTCTTACTTGTGCAGCTAAAATAAAAAGTAAAATAACAAGTCATTAGATGCTTTTGTTTTCTGTTTCTTTAAAAGTATGTGTTTTTTTTCTAAACCTTTTCTTAGACGCAAAACAAGGTGCTACATTTCTCCCGGACACACGAGAAAGAGTGGCCCTTTAATAAGTGCCAGTGTTGACAGGGCTATTTATCAATGTCTTCTGAGCTCGTCATTGGCTCCTAAACGCCTCACCAGTATATTTACGTGTGAAACTTTAAAAGACAAGACTGATTTCTCTGCAGGGTGTGTATATGAATGAAAAAGAACACATAAGGCAGCTCAGTGTGATGTTAATGCTTGAATAAATATATTTAACATTAATATTCATACACAAATACTACTTCACGTCGATTATTGTGCTTTTGTCGTCACTCTATTAAACACATGCATCTGATACTGACACGTGAGCGGCACAGAAAGCAGTATATTATAACATACAGCTATTCTAGTAATGACTAACTCTGTTGGCACGTGCTCCTGTATCACACACACTCTCAAGTGCTCTCCTGAGGGTCTCTGGATGTTTGACAGATTACACTTTCAGATTCCAGCAGATGGTTGCCACAACAAACCTGGCAACGAACAAACGGCTTGTGTAAATTGCTTGTTATTGGATCCTGCTGAACCTAGAAATGTATAAAGATGCAGGTATCTAAAGGTAAATGATTATATAAATACGAAATAATGTCTAGTCTACTAAGTCTTGGGGTCTCAGCGTGTTTTAGCAACAACTCTCTCTCGTTTTGCTGCTTTTGTGGTGACAATTGTGATTCTTACAACCCAATGTTTCATTTATCGGCCGTGTTTTAAGGCGGTATGAAGTGGGTCATTCACTAAGTGGAAGATTTGCAGCTCTCGGCCTCTCACTTCATAAAGCGTCCCTGTGAAGTGTCCTTGTGATTGCATGATTACTTGTGTGTGCTAATTGATGACTAAAGTGCTTGAAGCTAGGCTCTTAGTGCCAACAAGGTAAAAAAAAAAAATGCTTTAAATGAGGCATGATTAAATTGTTTTGAAATGGAACAGAGCAGGTGTTAGAATTACTTCTTTGAGATATAAGAAACGAACAGAGTGCTAAACATATGTATTATACATATGTTTAGCCTCTTGGGACTTTTACACAGCATTTTATGAGTATGACATGATTTATTCTTATTAGTCGTGTTGAATCAAGCAGAAACAAAAAAATATATATGTACAGTATACGCCTTTACTTGACATTTAATAATAAGTAACAATAATTGACGTGTTGTGTGTTAATTATCCTTTTACAAGAGAAGTAACATAGGTTTTGAACATCATACTTAACCAGTATTATGGTTTATGCGTGACATTAGCGCTCTCTACTTGTCTTATTTACTATTTAATAATACATTAATCTTATTTAGATCCAATGTAAAGGCTTGTATTCATTTATTCTTCTTCTCTTTAGTCTCGTTAGGGGTCGTCGGGGACTGGAGCCTATCCCAGCAGCTTTGGGCCTGAGACGGGGTTCACCCTGGACAGTGGCCAGTTGATATTGGAGCTGACTCTTAGACACAGGGAAGAAGTTGGAGAGAAACCAAATGGAGGACAGGGGCCAGCCGTGCGCCCCAGAAATCTATTAAATGTGTAGTAAAGACTTGTGCATGATTTATAACAAATGTAATATGTACTTAGTCTTTTGCTAACACAATGTCAATGTAAAACTCACCGTATTCTAAACTAAATTATGTATTAAATTACACACTGCAGAATTACCCAACTTATTATATTACAAAGATACAGTAAATTGTACTTTAATGCAGTTAATACTTGTCTGTGTGGTTAGAGGTAACACCGTCTGCCTGCAGCTGTACTGTGTCTCTGTCATGTTCCTTACTCTGCTCCAGGATTTGCCTCTCCACCCCCACAGCGGTTCCAGCGATGCATCCCCCCTGCCCCACCAGCCGCACATAAACGTCCCGGGCCGTGTGATTGGCTATACGCAGATGCAGGCTCCGGCGCGTCGTGATCTTCACCTGGCACCTCAGCGCCTCTGCCACCACGATGGACGGCCTCCGCATCTCCGCGAACACCTCCAGAGGCCCGGCCTGGTCCAGCGCCTGAGCCTCCAGTCCCTCCAGTCCCTCCAGTCCACCCGGGTCACCTCCACCGGGCTGGTCGCTGACGAGGCCCGCTCCCACATCGCTCCTGTGCTCTAAGACCTCCATCTCTCAGCTGTCTCCAGTCTGAATGAGCTCTGGGCCCGGGTCCACACACACACACACGTATACAGTACATACACACTCACGGCGGGCCTTTCTGTTAATGTCAGCGCTGGTAACAAAGACTGGAGGGGCATTAGAGGAGGATCAGGCCCAAAGCTGCTGTTTCTAAATTTAACCAGTTGGTCCAGCACAGAGAGGGGCAGCTAATCTAACTCTGATTACCACAGGCCAGGCATATCTTTCTGTTCCTACTGATTTCTTTGGCTTTTTCTTTACTTCAAGCCTCAGATCTTCATTTTTTTTCATAAATTAAGTCTATTACTCACTCCTGCACCCTTTGGCATCTCTCAAGAGGTATATAATTAAAAGATTATAGACTTCTGTAATGCTAACATCTAAGTTTTTCTAATTTTGGGCATAACTTTGCTCCTAATGACTGCAACATCACTCAATAAACAGGCTTTACTTTTGAGAAGAGAGTACTTTCTTGCATAAATCTACAAACCTTTTTCAACATGAGCTCATTTTCAGATTCAGAAGTTGTGTTTTTAAGCTGGCATAGACGTGGATTTGAGGTGTTAAATTCGAGATAGCGACGCCGAGTCTAATCCAAACCAAACATCCGACCTCAGTGGCTGAAATATGACATTTGTCAGCATGTATGTGTATGGATTTTGGGAGATAAGAAGGGGACACGCTGTGCAAACACAACAAGGTCAGCACTAACCTTGGGTCAGTTTCCTGTTTCCGTTCTAATGTCTGAGATTAGTACTCTGAATATAGATCCTACACCGTCTTCAGGACACTTTATCCCAAAGTCCTTGTCGCAGTCGACCTAAAACTGTTGAGTGTTTAGAGTCTGCCGAGGCTTTCTTTTATGTAAATCTGAACTTGTTGATTTGATCACATTTAGAGTGAGAAAAACATGCTTGAGATGAAAAAATCTAGACAAGCATTTCCTACATTCTGCTCTTGCATCTGTTCAAAAAGCGATGCACAACCACATTTAAATACACACAGCTGTAAAAGCCATAGAAATACATGCATTTATAACAAACAGCATTTATAGCATCACTTCTACAGTGTGTTTTTTTGTTTTTGTCGTTTTTATTGCTGATATTCTAGTGAAGTAACTGAACCAAACAACTGGAAACAGTATAAGTAAGCAGAGGAATTCAAATTTTTAGTCTAGAAAAGAAAAAAATGGATGTCTGGGCGGACTGACTACGCTCAACAGTGGCGGAAAAGTTCACATGGAAAGGCTCCAGTAAATGTACTCATGAAGTCATTTTTATTTCAAAGGGTTACTTAACTATATGTCAAGTAACTATCACTAACTGTTCTACTTAAATTGTCATTAAACATGTTAGAAGAGCCGTCCAAGGAGCTGTCAGTGCATGTAATGACTTCAGAAGCCTGTACAAACTGTAATGGCACGTCCTGCACGGCCCGTCAAAGGTGTACGAGCCTCTGTATAAGTCTAACTCCTGTCAGTCTCAAACTAACCACGACAGAATCCATCTCTCTGACCCAAGGCCAACGCCGCATTGATTTTCTTCTAAAGAGGAACGCGAGAGCCGGGACTGAGCGACGACGAGGACGACGGAGCGAGGGAACGTCTGTAAATCCTGTCAGAAGAGCAGCGGGAGAGAGACGGGTCTATCAGGAGTCTGTTCGTGTGTGAGGTCAGAGAGAAGAGAAGGTGAGAGAGGGGCTGAAGGAGGAGGGGTACGTACACATAAGACAAAAGGTCATGTCCCGCGGATGGATGGATGGATGGATGGATGGAAGAGGCAGAAATAACTCAATATGGACAGACTCCTTCACAAGGCCAGGTTTTCTCAATGGCTCACATCTATTTTTGTAAATGTAAACGTGATATTTTCTATTATAACGAAGCTCTGATGATCACATTTAAGATGATTGCATTTTGAGATTTGTCTGTCAAATGTAAAAGACGATATAAATAAAAATGCCCACTAGGAAGCTGATATGTCATTAATGTTTATACCAAATTGACAAGAACAGTAGGGCTTTTATAAATAATAAGACTTGGCTCTCCTAAAAAGAAGCTTGAAGTTTATTTTGTAGGGTTTACTTAAAAGTGAATTATATACGATTTGGAGTACATTGCTGAATAACATAGAACAAATATTTAAAAGCTATTGTTGTAATATTAATTTATCACTTCAAAATAACACTTTGCATTTCTCTATCTTGTAAAAATAGACATTTAAAGCCTCATAGATTCTTCCTGTTCTACAAATGCCCAGAGAGGACAAACTGAGCACATTTATCTTTTTTTTTTTAACATTTAAACTGATTTGACATATTGTGCATTTAATTATCTCTTTGTGTTTGCTTATATTCTGGAAAACTGGGTTAAAAAGACTAAAATACCTTCTGTACAACGCAAAATCTTATGTTATCTGATGTTTTTACTCAATAAAAAGAACAGAAGAACACATAATCTTGCATTAGACCATAGATATTTATGAACTAAACTTTTAAAAAATGAAGTCATCATCATGATCGTAAACAACATGTCCCTGCAGAGCCACCGTAGGGGAAATGTGGAAGGATGAAAAGTGTGAAAAGAGACTGCATTCATTTATTTGGAAGGTCTCTGTAAAGTTTCTATTTCTCTTAACACCAGTTGTAACCAGATCCTTGTCTTATCATGTGATTATCTTCAGAAACATCCATTTACTGTCTTCATTTTTTCCTCTCCCGTCCTCACACTGAGACTACATAACCTCATTCTCTTTCTCCGAACGCTACAGTCCATTTCCCGCTCCTCGGTTTCCATCTCATCGGAGTAACCTAACCCTCTCTTCTCTTTAACAGTAAGATTTATGCCTCCTTCCAATAACGGCTCGCAGTGGAGAGGCGTAATAACTGAGGGGAAGTGACAGAGAATAATGATAGCATGCTAACTAAAATCACCAGGGATGGGTTCTACTCCCCACTGTTTAAGAGCCTTATGTGCAATAGGTATCTCTACTGTGGGAGGCCAAGGGAAGGGCCTCATAGGGAGAGACAGCAGATGCAAGTTCAGCTGTAACCCCAGAGTCAGAGGGTCCGGTGATGGATGGCTTCACTTAAATATGCCTCAGTGTTACAGTAAATCCTCTATCAGCATTATACTCTAGACCAGTGGTGTCAAACTGAAACTGGGGCCAAAGATGGTGACATTCAAAAGCTTTTATAACATTTTGAATGTGAGATTTCATCTTTATTTGAGTCTTACAAAAGTTATCACACAAACAATAACTTCCTCCTTTTATGGAAACTGGTTTAAGGTGGTTTTCAACAAGTTTTAGTCAGATTATAACAGGTTTTAGTCGGATTTCAACAAGTTTTAGATGGATGTAAACAGGTTTTAGTCAGATTTTAACAGGTTTTAGTCAGATTTTAACAAGTTTTAGATGGATGTAAACAGGTTTTAGTCAGATTTGAACAAGTTTTAGATGGATGTAAACAGGTTTTAGTCAGATTTGAACAGGTTTTAGTTGGATTTCAACAGTTTTGGGTTCAGATTTCAACAGATTGTAGATCAGATTTCAACAAGTTTTAGATGGATGTAAACAGGTTTTTGTCAGTTTTCAACAGGTTTTCAGAACAAGTTTTAGTTGGATTTGAACAGGTTTTAGTCAGATTTGAACAGGTTTTAGTTGGATTTCAACAGATTGTAGATGATTTCAACAGGTTTTGGTTGAATTTGAACAGGTTTAAGACAGATTTGAACAGGTTTTAGTTGAATTTGAACAGGTTTAAGACAGATTTGAACAGGTTTTAGTTACTTATCTTTGTAGCAAAAACTCAAATCCATCTAAAACATGCTCCAATTCAATTAATAAAACCTAGGGCCAAAAATATCTTCTTCAAAATGTGTTTAAGGGCCACATAAAACATTGCAAAAGTTAGGGTCAAATCAAGGAATGCACATAATAATGGAAAAAAATCATTACTACAATTCCACAAATCACACAACACTTTCGAACCTGTGAGCTCCTACGGTGGCTCTGTAGGGACATGCTACTGTTGCCGTTGAAAGAGCAAACTCGTGGTAAAAAGGTAAAATGATGATTTATCTTAAAAAATCAAAAGCAAAATACTTCACAAATGTGTTTCCAAGAGATTATACACTATTGAAAACATTTTGTGGTTTAATTCAATTGTAAACTAAACAATTTTACACACTGCACCTTTGACATGTATAATATGAATATTTCACATTGATCGGCTGCTAAAACTCCAATAATAATATGGATTCTGGTGTATTTATAGTTGTTAGGGGCCATACAAGACATAATCCATGTATGATGCAGACATATACTGTATATAAATGTGAAAAGTGTTTATATGTGTTTGTGAGGGCCAGAAAGGATGCATTATTGTGGCATTTTGAAACCACAGTTATATATAGTTCCTAATATAGATAAGCTATAACAAGACAGTGATCAACTTACCCACAGCATAGATTCAAAAAGGTTAATTGAAATTGTTTAATCAAAAATGTATCTTGCTGCTGTCTAAAAAGTCTTTACATGTTTGTTGGTGGGTTCTGATTTGAATAAAATTAAATCATACTGTTACAAACTATGATTCGTGTAAAACATATGTCATTACGCTCCGTTAAATCTTAATAAAAACGTTTTACAGTCTCCAGCCACGTTCCAAGGCATGCACAAAGATGATGAGATAGAAATGGAAAGTGAGGTTGACAGTGCACATTTCAGAATTGTGACGTTCTCGCATTATTAGCCGTAACTAAAACAGAAGCGGTGTGTTTCTTCAGACATAACGCTACATAACGTCCATATTACAGTCGTGAGAGTACATTTAAGGCTTCAGCGGAGCCAAAACCATCGAGACCAGAGCGATGGTGTCAGATTTGTCGTCTTTGGTTATGTTTAAGAAGCGAAAAGACATGAGGGAAACAACAAAACAACAGAGATTCAATGAACTGAGAGCAATAAAAAGACGAATATGTGCGGACAGATGCTAGAATGCTAGTGTTTAACGGGAGAAAATGATCTAAAATTACTCTCTGCAGCTCTAGATTAGGACGACATCTTGACATATAAACAAGCAAAAGTAATAAAAGTTAAAAAAAATGGCTGGTAATAGACTTTTCCTCCTGATGATCTAGGGAGATCTGAGGAGCTCTATGTCAAAGTTAAACCCTCCATGACGCTCGCTGTAGGCCTGAGGGAGGATCACATCAGGGGTATTTTTAGAGCGCTCCGGTTGGTGTCTCCAGAGAGCCGGGGCCGATGGAGGGGTGGGAGCATCAGCTGCTCAATTAACAGCCCGTCATCGCGTCGCGCACGAGGGAGCGCACACGTGACTCTCCTCAGATCAGAGGCAGAAGCGTGTTTTTTTCTCCGCGCGTACGTGTGACATAAGCCGTGTGCTCTTACCGCTCTCGGTGGCCGTCTCCTCGTACTCGTTGGTGGAGGGCAGGGCAGGTACCAGAGGCTCCATGTTCATGATGAGGTTTTTATGGCTCAGAGAGTTGAAACTTCGACTCTGTCCAAAATGAGCTCTGAAAACACAAACGAAAGCACTTAAAACTACTCTCCAGATTCAGTTTATTCATCTGACACACTGTATTATAACACAATGGATTATGGAACTGGAGTTTGCAATACTTCTTGGCCTTTTCAGATCTGAATTTGGTTCATTTAGAAGTGTCAACGAACAGGTTTTAGTTGAATTTGAACAGGTTTTACATGGTTTTTAACAGGTTTTAGTCAGATTTGCACAGGTTTTAGTTGGATTTCAACAGGTTTTAGTCAGATTTCAACATGTTTTAGTTGAATCTGAACAGGTTTTAGTTGAATTTCAACAGGTTTTAGTTGAATTTCAACAGGTTTTAGTTGGATTTGAAAAGGTTTTGTTTGGATTCTAACAGGTTTTAGTTGAATTTGAACAGGTTTTAGTTGGATTCGAACAGGTTTTAGTCAGATTTGCACAAGTTTTAGTTGGATTTCAACAGGTTTTGGTTGCATTTGGACAGGTTTTAGATGTATTTGAACAGGTTCTAGTTGTAATTGAACAAGTTTTAGTTGAATTTAAACAGGTTTTACATGGATTCGAACAGGTTTTAGTCAGATTTGCACAAGTTTTAGTTGGATTTCAACAGGTTTTAGTCAGATTTGAACAGGATTTGGTTGGATTTGGACAGGTTTTAGATGTATTTGAACAGGTTCTAGTTGGATTTGAACATTTTTTGATGGATAGATAGATTGATTTTTGCTACAAAGATAAAACCTGTTCAAATCCAACTAAAACCTGTTCAAATCCATCTAAAACCTGTTCACATCCATCTAACTACAAACGATAAACACACACCAACACCAACTCTTCCAATACAATAATACAAAACCAAATAAAAGCATGTGTAGTATTGAACTGTGTGTAGTTTAAGGCCTCTTCATTTGGGACCTACCTGCAGACTTCTGGAGGCTCCCTCTGGATCTTTGAGCTGGCTTCTATCACCTCTTTGGCTACTCTTCCACTGGCGACAAAACACAAGCCACTTTTGTTATATTCACATCCATCATTCTCCGTCATATATTCCCCTCACAAGAGAAATGAATATGAGACCCTACAGAGCCTACATTAGCGGAGATTACATAAAGATAAATGTGTTTTTCTACCGTTGTGCAGCAGTTCCTCATAATTAGTGCTGTTTATGTGTCATTTAGCAGCTTTAGTTTCCTGCAGGTCGCCCCTCGGTCCCTCCATTACTGTGATTGTTGAGAGAAAAGAGCGTCTAGCCTCCACCAGACTCCTATTAAGCTATTGTTGTACAAATGAATGGTTAGGTCATAAATGACAGGGAACAGAAAGGATGGTCACACTGACACCGCTCGACGCAAGAGGAAAAGCCTTGTCGTAACTGTACTGTATGAAAAAGATGATCTCATTTCCCTAAAGCTAGTGTTTTTCCAGATGATGTAATGGACTGATGAGTATTGGGGCTTGTAAATAGTATTGTCTTAGAGTACAGCTCATATGGAGGATGTTATGTAAAATTAGAGCCAATAAATAACATTAATGTTGAGGTTATTGTCAGTGAAAAAACAAAAATATAGAAACACAATAAGAAGGACAATGATGAAAGCAATAAAGTGACGTGAAAAGGAAGATGTCCCGACTCAGATCCTCTTTTACTTCTACACTTTTTACTAAACTTTACACAAAGATGAAAGATAAAACCAAAAAAAGGGAAGAAGATGAGATCAGATGTTTATGTCTAGTCTGTTTGTAAAGATTTAATTGTGAATGGAGAAGATAAAAGGAGGCACAAATGATTCAAATGACTAAACATCTGGAAAATCTGAATGGTTCATTAATAATAACCACTTATATCAGTAACAGATAACTGAGAGCGCATAATCGTTCTGGAAAAGTGGTGGGACATCCCTCAAAATAAATAATGTAAATGTCGTAACATAAGTACTGCCATTAGTGTTAAAGTGCTGCTTCAACTGTTTTCATGGCCTACAGGGATTTACTGAAGGTAACCCATTAATATTAGTAAAGTAATTTAAAAAAGACAGGCTTTTATTTACATTTATTCCCTTTTGGTTCAATTTAATAATATATTTATTATGTATTCACTTTGTAATTAATGTTTTTATTCATCAACTGGTTCATTAGTTACCTTTTTTAAGACTTATACTATAAATATAATCATCTGGGTTCTGCTAAACAGCATTTTGTTTTTAATGTATCATAAAAATGGCAATAAAATAACAATTATATGAGATAAGTAATGTCACATGAACATCCTGAGTGTCTTGTTGAGGGTGTTAAAATAAAAATGAGGGTCCAATAGAGTCTTTTGAGCCATAAACTGGGCCTGAGATGTTTGGATTAGTTAAAGTTTAGTTCAATTATTTGCAAAAACAACATGACATTTTCAGGACGTATTACCATTTCTATAGTTGATGTGAGTATTAGTGGGAACAGTGTTAGTGGGAACAACATAAGGGACTGATGTTTGTAGGCGTTAAGCAACATTTGTCTCTGTGGTAGGTTGATGAGCTAGGATCACATATGCTTACGTTAACAAAAATCCAAAATAAGTCCATGGAAGATGCACCAGATGAACCACAGAGGCGCCCCTGCAGCATTAGTTATTCCCAGTTCATACTCTGCATTAAAACTAAAATGCTTAAGTCTTAAACGGGGATTAATCTGCGTTTTTTTTACTGTTTTATTTAGTTTTTCAGTTGAATCTCCTAAAGTTTATTGTAACAGGAATCATCTGTGGAAAAATGAGACCTTAAGACGTGATCTAGTCTTTATAATGAAGGATTTTAATAGATGACAGTGGGATTTTGGCCAATCATTTCAGGTAAAAAGGAGCGCTCCCATTGGTTGACACTGATGATGGTAGAAATTGGTTATTCTGTAGTAAAATACATCTTATAGAGCATCATTAAACAGCAAAAAAGCTAAAAAAAAAAAAGAGAAAAATGTGTTAAATATTGGCAATGCTTTGGTGCAATGTTTAACGAGATAATTACAGGATCACTATAATCTACAACGATAAAATCTAAGCTAAAGATAAGCTCTAAACTTTGATTTAATTTAATGTAGTAGTAGTTTGTGGTGAAAAATTGATCCGATTTGACCTTTTTCTTAATAAAAGAAGCAGGAAATGTAAGTACGCTGCTGTTTTGTGAGAGTGGTGCCTGAGGGAGGGAGCTTGGAGCTTAATGCAGCCCAAAGTATCTTTCACTTTTATTCTTTAAGTGTTTCCCACCAGTTTCTCACCTGTATCTGAACCGACTTCCCTTGAAGAAGATGTTACTGCTTGAAACCGTCTTGATCTGGCTTGACTTTGCACATCTAAAAGAGACAGAGCGAACATATTAAGGTCAGAAATCATCACAAAAACCCCTGATGTAAACAGTAAACAGTGTGTATTTTTCCAGTGCGTCCGCTCTAAAAGCTTATGCAGTAGGTCAAAGCTTTGTGTCTGGTTCGGGATCATTTATCAAGAGAAACCAGACTCCACAGACTCAGCACTGACGGAGCCAGCGCTCACACAGCTCTGCGAGTGTTTAAAACCCGGATAAAATACAGGCATCTAGAAAACTACGATGACAACACAAGCTAGATTACGTATTGTTCAAACAGGGCTGGTGTAAATCTATAGGAACACGTGTAACCATCTGCGCAGCGCCGTTTTCAACTCTCTGTTCGACTGTCGTTTACAATCTGATTTGATTAAGGTCCTGAGAGGCTGGTCTGACATTAGAGATGACATGGCCTCTCCGTCTGCTCCACAGACACACAATATCACAGCAGCACTCACTAAGATCCACAAGATTTCATGGCTCTAAGCTCTAAACACGAGTACAGCGTGTCTCTTTATGTTTTTGATGCTATATTGTACTCATCAATAAGCAAATAATCCACAAAAAATGACACAAGCACAGATATGCTACGATTCTTATGCAATATTATATACTTACATTGTGTTTTCATTTTAATAACAGCTTTATAACTAGCTTTTTCTTGAATTGAATTGATGTGGCACCACTTACGATGCTCCTTCTCACTGTTGACTTTATTTATTTACACTTTAACTGTAGTTTTTCCTACATTTTAGACTTAAATAGTGTTATAACGTACAACAGAGGAGTCAAACTCAAAGTGGTGAAGGGCCACGATAGTTAATAAGAATCCTTTCAGGGGCCGAAGAAAGAGATTAAATTTTATAAACAGGTTTTACTCAGATTTGAAAAGGTTTTATTTGTATTTGAACAGATTTTAATTGGATCCAAACTGGTTTTAGTTGGAATTGAACAGGATTTAGGTGGATTTGAACAGATTTAAGATGATATGAACAGATTATAGTTGGATTTGAACAGGTTTAAGATGATTTAAACAGCTTTTAGTTTGATTTCAACAGGTTTTAGTTGGATTTCAACAGGTTTTAGTTGGATTTAAACAGCTTTTAGTTGGATTTCAAAAGGTTTTAGTTGGATTTTAGTTGGATTTCAACAGGTTTTAGTTGGAATGCAACAGGTTTAGGTTGGATTTCAACAGGTTTTAGTTGGATTTAAACAGCTTTTAGGTGGATTTCAAAAGGTTTTAGTTGGATTTTAGTTGGATTTCAACAGGTTTTAGTTGGATTTCAACAGGTTTAGGTTGGATTTCAACAAGTTGTAGTAGTAATAGTAGTAGCAGTTAATATTTGGAGCAGAAATCAAACCATCTAAAACCTGTTCAAACTTAGTGCCAAAAATGTAAGCTACTAAATGAACTGAAGGGCCACATAAAACATTACAAAGGGCCTTGAGTTTGACATGTGTGCCCTACAACATTGATATAATACACTGATTTGGAAAAAGTGTCCTCTTTCAAACTAACTTTGCCGTCATTTCTGGGAAGACAGCGGTGACTTCAAAGCTGCCTCAGAGCGATCAGCTGTGTCCTGACAATGTACTGTCAAGTTTAATAAAAGCGGTGCAGATGGGGGCCTCAGGGAGATGTAGGACATGTTTTAGTTTACTTTGATTCTGCAGTAGAAGGTATATTTTCACTGAGTGGTATGGGACAGTTCAGGCTGATGTGGTTTGGAGCTAGAAACCTGTCTCCACTGTGCAGTATATTCAGGAAAACATCACCTGCACTTCATTAGAATAAAGAAAAGAGTAAGTCCTTATTTGTAAATGTGAAAGGATGAAGAAAAAGCAGTTTACAGGTGAAAGGCTGCACTAGTTTCCTACATTTTAGGGACTCACAATTTAATTCCTCAACTTGTGCTCATCTCCAATACAATGTAGACAACAAATGAAATGTTTTTAATTAACAAAGCAACAGCTACAAGATGGGGACTTTATCTAAAACCAACATTTTTGATGGAAGTGAAGCATTTATCAGTGTTTGTTTATGGAATATTACTGATATTTACGGATTATTACAAGAAAAAGACATGTTTTATTTGAGAAAACCTTTTCTTTTGTGTTTTTTTTCCCTTTTGCTTCTTGTTTTTGAGTGAGGATTAGCTATTTCCAGTCAACAGAGAGTAATGTTAACACTTAATGAAACAAAAGCCGAGTGGTTAACAAAGCAGTTCAGTAGAATACACTTTTTTATTTTATTTTTTTTAGATGTTTGTTCTCCTTTTGGCAATGGAAACTGATGCATATTGTACTCTTCCAGTGTAAACAAGGCTTTAATATATGTTCTGTATTTCAAACTCCACTGAAAACATGTCCCAATGGTGCGTTTCTTTGCATTTTCTTTGTTTGAATCATTCAGTACGCACTTGTAAAAGGCCTGGTTCTCCACGCCGCACTTCCACAGATGCTTGCACGCTGCAGGAGTCGAAGTGTGAAATGTCAACACCAGTTTCTTCTGCACACACAGAGACAAAAACACAAGAAGAAGAACATGAGTTTAACTTAAAAAAGCACGATTTAGGACAAGTGTTGGATGAGAAGGAGCCGTGCAAAGTGCTGACCTACAGACCCGGTGCTGTAAGATTTGTAAGAGGTGTGACTGAGCGAGGCATTAAAAGAGTTGTAGATGCTGACGCCAGGACTTTATGTGCGGGAATTGTCTTTTTTTTTTGTGTCTATGTGGTAATATGAGTGTCGAATCAATGCATGAGCCGAGTGAGAGGAGATGAGAGGGCGAACAGAGATCAATAACATGGGAATGAGTTACAGTAACACGGGAACGCCCTCAGCAACGCCGCTCTATAAATAGTGTCACCGCTCGGGCCTTGAATGACGAGGTCAACAGTTTATCATCAGGAACGGCTCGGTTTATATCGTTCAGGTTAGTCCTTGTGCTGAGGTCAGCCGTTCTGCGCAGCTCCTCCTCTGTTTCGTGAATTATTATATAAACTACAGGCCGTGACACACATGTGCTGCTGTGGACATGTGTGAGAGAGCGCCGGGACTGCAAAATAAATCCATACTTTACGGTCCCACTTTGGATGACACGTAAAAGAAATCGTTCTGAATGAAATTATGTCAGAAAAGAGTCACGTTTTAAAGGTGCAGTGTGTAGTTTTGGCAGAACCCTTGATTTCTACAGAAGCCTGGACAGATCTGGAGATGAATCTGCTTTAAATTTTAGAAACAGAATCCCTTTGGTTCAAAAATGTCCAAAGCTTTGATGCAAGAGTGTGTTCAAAAAATAAACACCTGCGCTTCCTCTTTCAGCAGTGCTCAGGAAATATTGAAACTAATGGCTTTTCCAAATGTATCCTTATTTTTATTATCTTTGAGTGTATTTCTTCCATCATATTAAATCTCAGTCTGCCTTGTGGCCTATTTAAGCAGGTGATACAGCAAAAAAGGGGACAGTAGCTCACCTTTTTTGCTGTGTCACCTGTTGAGCATGAATGGGTCACAAGTCAGACTGACAGAAAGAGTCTGATCTTCTACAAAACAATCTAAATAATGTTTGTGGGAATATTGTAAGTGACAAAATATAAAGATATGACCTGCTTTTGTTTAACGCAGCCAGTGCTTTTCCAGATTTAATCATTTACTAGTTGCTGGATCAAAAGTTGGAATAGTAACACTTCACAAACACTTACACAATTTCCCAGGATGAATAAAAAATAAAAAATCTGACTTATGTTAGTTATGACACCTGGATTTGGGAAATTAACCTGTGTATTTGCATGTTTAGCTCGCTGCTAATAGCTTGTAAATGAATGTCCTACAAATACTGCTGCACCAAAGCACTTTAAAAGGTATTTAGTAACAGTAAAAGGTAATAAATCGATAAATATAATAGATAGTATCCGATAGACAGGCTTCTTGTTTAGATCCATTTCCTGCGAGTAATATTTTATGCTAAAGCTCTTCTTGATCCCTCTCTGTGACTCTGTGAGAAAGACAGGAATATCACACAATGAAAAGTGAACCAAAAAGAGGATAGCGGCCATTTTCTTTTCAAGACGGGTGAGAATCTTTTACACAATGCACCTTTAAGTAATGAAAAGCAGCAACGTTGTAAAACCGAAGCAACAATAGCAACAAACATGTTAAAATACCATCAGTTCAAAGTGGGACAGTCAGCTGTGTGTCTGGATCGATACCAAAAGTGAGATCATGCAGAGAGTTATCACACACATAATTACGTTTATACAAATAAATGATATGACACATTGAGATCACATTTATACACAGCACAACAGGACAAAACACAGCTTTTATGGGAAAATGTGAGGGTTAAACATGTAACACTGTAACACGGGACGAATGAGGACTACATTTGAACATTTAGCAGCTCTATAAAGGCTACTTCCTGTTTGTGAGATGGTGGATGATTAAAAACAATGCAAAACTAGAGAAATAATGTAGAAAAATAGTGACTTAAACAGATAAATGATGAAGAATATGATCTATAAAGTGGGTTTGCACTGCAGGGAGAGGCACCAGTTTAAGGGATTTACTGCTAATATTACTCATATTTGAAGCATATGATACTCACCTGCGATGACTATGTTTTACACAAAGAGAAAAGACAGAAACACAAAGATAAAACTGCATCTTCAGAGGCTAATGTCTACGCGGACGAGCAGACACTGACAGAAAGCAGGTGAATGTGCCACTAATAGCTCGGATTTGGACTCAAAGTGACAGCGGGTTTGAGTGTTGTGAAGATGAGTGGCGTTTTAATTGTAGCTTGTGTGAAAACAATGCAATTACAGTGATTTGGATAATAACGTGACATGATTATTCTGGAAAATAAGCAGAGTGTAAGAGACAGAGTGGATTTAACGCTGCTTTTACAAGTGTACAATGACAGACGCGGCCCAAAATGCAAGTTATAACATTGCATGCCAGTAATTCATGTTCATAAATGTATTTTATGGATACATTTATGGATTTGGAGTGTCATTTTTGAGGGTTCACAGTGAGTACACACAGTGAGGAGGAGTTGTAACACACCCACCATCCTGTTACAGTGAATCCTGCCTGTAAAGGAGATCTGAAACAGTGACACACATAGACAGTGTGTGTGATGGTGGACTGACACAAACAGTACACTTTAAATCTGATGTAAAGAGGTACACATGAGGAAAAAGAGAAGGAACTACAAGTACAGTAATACAGCACTATTCATAGAGTAGATAAGAATAGTTAAAACATTAAAGAGGCTGTTGTAATTCTAGTGAAAGTCAAAAAACAGCTTTATTTATGACTAGAAGGGGTCTACAGAGTTAGAATGGACAGCCATCTTCATTCTTTTTCTATTCTAAACAAAGAATAAGTCTTTCTAGTTTGATTTCTAGGAGGCAGGACAAATGGATGCTGATTTAAAAAGAGAAAGAAGAACTTTCACTTGCTTTTCTGCATCAACTTCAAATTTCTGACTAAAAAAGTTCTGTCCAGACGATGTATCAAGGAAGAAGCTGCAAGAACAATCATTTTGTTGTCATTTCTCTGTTTTTGAGGAGTATGTATCAGCCTTTATTGGATCCTGGCGTCACTAGTTTATGAGTCGACGCATAAAGCCCACTCGGTTTTAGATAAACGATTATACTTTAGTGTTTGTCCCGTTATAAAGTGGTATTTGAATCTCTGTTGACTCAAATGTAGTATTCAGTATGTCTTTTTTAATTTTAAATTTTTATTTTTAAAATTTTTTTTTTTTTTTTTTTTTTTTTATTTTAAAATTTAATTTATATAGTGTTAAACTCCAGTTCTCAAAAAAATAAGAAAATATTTTTATTTATTTTAAAGGTATATAATAATTTAAAGTTTAAAAAGTAATGCAACAATGAAGCAGGGAACAGTATAATATACTTTAAATTGTAGATATGTTTGAAGATTTTAACCACTGTGGAATAAAAATGCAAATTAACTAAGCTTTAACGGAAAAGTAAATGATACCTCTTGGAAATACAGGGAAAAAATAGAGTAGAAACAATTCTGTGACAGCTACAGTTTTGTTTTTTTTTATCAATGAATGTGAGAAACCTGCTGAATGTAACTCCTATTATTATTTTTATTTAATATATCAAAGTCTTGCCATTGTGTATTTTAGACACAGTCTGTAGCAGTAAAGTGCCATAATAACTAAACTCACCAAAAAAAACAGCCATTACTTTGAAAAAAACTAAAGATATTAAAGGATGAATACATTTAATAATATTTCGAAGTGAAAATATTACAAACAGCCTCTTTAATGAACATGAGTAGTCAGTGTGTATTACATCAGAGTCATGGTCTTTTCTCTAAAACTCTAAAAATGCTGATGATAGCTGTAGTGTTAAAAGAGCCACAGGTTTTCATGCTGTTCTTACCTCTTTCTGAATCCCGATGACGTAGAACGTTTTTCCTTCAAATTTTAGCTTACTGACATCGGCCCTAAAGAGAAAAACAATAAAAACATCAAGTATTTTGTGTGATAGTAGGATTTGAACAGGTTTTAGATGGATTTGAACAGGTTTTAGTTGGATTTGAACAGGTTTTAGTTGGATTTGAACAGGTTTTAGTTGGATTTGAACAGGTTTTAGATTGATTTGAATAGGATTTAGTTGGATTTGAACAGGTTTTAGTTGGATTTGAACAGGTTTTAGAATGGTTTGAACAGGTTTAAGTTGGATTTGAACAGATTTTAGCTGGATTTGAACAGGGTTTAGTCCGATTTGAACAGGATTTAGATGGATTTGAACAGATTTTAGTCCGATTTGAACAGGTTTTCGTTGGATTTGAACAAATTTTAGATGGATTTGAACAGATTTTAGTCCGATTTTAACAGGTTTTAGTCCGACCTGAACAGTATTTAGATGGATTTGAACAGATTTTAGATGGATTTGAATAGGTTTTAGTTGGATCTGAACAGGATATAGATGTATTTCAACAGGTTTTAGTCCAATTTGTACAGGATTTTATTGAATTTGATCAGGATTTAGTTGGATTTGAACAGGTTGTAGTTAGATTTCAAAAGGTTGTAGTAGGTAATGGTAGGTTAATCTTTGTAGCAAAAATCAAAACCATCTAAAACCTGTTCAAATTCATCTAAAACCTGCTCAAACCTAGTGCCAAAAATGTAAACTTCTAAATGTATTCAGTTCACAACAAAGACCTTTTTCTGTCGATTATTTCCTGTAAGTTTTTCCTTTTTACAGTTTCCTCTATCATATTGTAGCATGTTGTTCTTTGTGAGTCAGTGGAAATGCTAACTCACTCCTTTTTACTGTCAGTGGTATTTCCGACAATAAAATCAGTGCAGAAGTGCTGTGTGCTGTACCATTTGAGCAGGTGGATCCTCTTGTTTCCCTGGAAGACCACAAAACCCGTGGCTGTGAACCCCAGAAAAGCCGTGGAGCCTGTGAAATCCTGCAAACGCACACAAACACAAACACATAAACACATAAAATAAGGCCTCTGTTCTTACGGGGCAGGGCTGGACTCGCAGCATGGAGGCCAGTGGCCCCTCATTATTCTCCATGGTGATGCTCCTACACAGAAATCACTCAAATTTAAACCCCCAATTTGCACTAATAGCAGCAGCACAAAGGGTTCTGACGGAAAAGCATCTGGAACAAAACCAATAACAAGACGAACGAGAGCACAATATGTTCTGCTCTGTTGTTACGGGCTTCTGCTTTATCTCTTTTCTCTGTCTCTTCCTCATATTCTCTCCTTTCTTTCATTTTTTTCCCGACTGATGACAGTGAACCTGATAAAGGCCATTCTCTCCTTTATTTTTGATTAATAACTCCTACTCATTTATGTTACTTTCAGATGTCTATTACTCATACATAAAGTTTTTCCAGTAACAGTACTGCTCTACCTACTTCTGCTTGATAAGATTAATATGCTTTGATATTATTTGCCATAAGACAGTGTCCCTGAATGACTCTGTAGTGGGTTTAAAGGAAAAGACCAAAGCCATTTTCAATATAAAGTAAGTAAAACAGTGTAAACGGTGACAGGGCTGGTGTATCAATGAGAGTTTCCTATAAATAACACACAAATATAAACATCATGAAGACTTAACTTAATCGTATTTATGTTTATTAGTGAGGATCGAGTGGTCACTTATTACAGGTTTGGCCCAACGCTTCAGTTTTCTATGTTGTACTCCTTTGTTTTAACACTTTTTATACTATTTTTCAGCAATATTCTCCCAGCTTCCATCAGGTCTCCTCTTATTTGCTTCACAGTCACAATTTTATTTACAATTACTAAATAAATAAATAAACACTGGATCCTAACACAGACACTTCATTCGTGTGGTTTTCTGAGTTGATTTCCTGCTCAAGTCAGAAGAAGACACTCAAGACTTGGATTTTACCCACATCAAAGTGACCTGAAGGAGTTAAAAGCAGTTTCCAGAACAAAAGAACTGAAACTGAATCTAAAATTAAAGAGAGTGCAACGATTTTTGGTGTTCTAATCTTGCACAGACAGAATATATAGCACAGTTGATCAGAGACAGATTTTGTGCTTAAACTGACAATAATCCAGCAAGAGGAAGTGTTCTTATTGGATTTGAAGACAGTCTTATTCAAAACAGACCAACTTTTATCATTTTAATTATGTCAATCGAGCTGAGGGTATCAAAATTAGGTAAATACATGCTCTGATCTGATGCGTATTTATATTTATTCAAATGTTTTAAACAGGTCTGAGTCCTTACCTTACACGGGTGAGGGTCCACTCCGTACGTCTCCAGACTGTGAGCTCTTTGGAGCATGTTCAGCTCGGCGAGCGCTGCACACTGTCCCCTACAGAAGAAGAGGATTGTACATTAAAACGGCCATGCTCTCCCATTACATAATACACCAAAGTATAGTCAACGTGCCATGTCGAAGTACACTCACGTGAAAGATGGACTAATGTTGTATTTCTGTGTCATTCTCACATTTTATTCAATCCTTCTTTCCCATAAACTAAGATATGGTTCAATTATAATTTTATCTAGTGTAAATACCCCTTTCTTTCTTAAACATAACTAAAAACACTTGCTACTTCAACACTTCAGGACAAAAAATAACTTCACTGTTGGATGTGAACTTAGATTTTAGGCAATGTGTGTAATTCTCCACCCAAATGAACATATTTTTTGAGAAAAATTAGTCTTATGTTTACGTAATAACACATGCACTTTCAGTTTCAGTTTCAAAATAAGGAGATCACTACTAATATTTGGATAAACTGCACTCTCAGTAAAAGCAGACATTAGAATAGCATTTCACTTCCAATAAGAGACTGATTTAGAAGAAATTAAACTTTCAAAAAGCAAAACAAATCTGTCACCACCCCTTTTTTATCTTATTTTATGTTACGTGTCAAGGGACTACTGATGAAAATAAGCAATTAAGCTACAATTCGACATATGTACAGCTGTATACTATTAAAACAGATGTTAATTAATATGTATTGTCCCTTTTCAATAAATAAAACTAATAAAAATCAGCACGTGACCCATACATACTGCACATAATAAGCCTCAGGATAAACATACAGTTATAAAATTGTATTATGTAAATGCTGTTATGTGTAATACGGTTCATTTACAGTCACGTTAAGATTTCCATAGTCATTACTCTAAGTGCTACGACTTCATGAAATGATTGATGCTGGCTGTCACTCCAGATGCTTGCTCTCCTGAATCAAACTATACACATTACATCTGTCCTTTTTACGTCATGAAAGAATTAAACCAATAAACGCGGAGCAACATTAAAGACCTTCTGGACGTAATAAATCACCCTGGAACTCCGTTATAACCCGGGCCCGCTGGGGACGACCGAGGCCACTAACTCGAGTCGAGGTGCGGCGGGGAATGAAAGGATTAGCTCTTGATGTTTTATAATCGTACGCTCAACACTCGCAGCGTCGTTCGTGAGCGGCAGCTGGGCGCAGATAAACCCCGACGCCTCCGGGGAGCGCTCAGGATTAGACCAAGTTCTGAGCAGTGACTGAGGGATAGTTTAACTTTCAGTGTGACTATTGGCACCCGAGCGTAAATAGGATTATTACAGTGAGTCTGCTATTTATATCACTTATATATGAGTAAATAAACATGTCAAGAAAACACTATAAAGCAACAAAGCACAAGAAAAGGGTACATTACGGGGACACAAAGGGGACAAAATGAGGACTGCTACAGAAGAAGTCTTAAACTAAACTGATTTTGTTTCTGTTTTCAAGAGACCTCATCATCATCTGGATTATTTTACAACAAAACAATCGACGTGAAAAACTACTATCACCTATATCTATTTTAATTTTACCATTAGATGACACCAAAACTGAAAAGGCAAACAGAAAACACCTTTAATGAACCACTGTCTGGGCTGTATTTATGCATCAACACTTCACAAAAGACAGTTTTCACGGTCGACAAGTTTTTATCTTGGGCAAAATAAACGTAAAAAAGTAAAGAATTAGGACATCTTTAGTGCCTGGTGCTCCCACAGCAGAACATATCCATCATTAGTGTCCTCAGTTGAGATCTACTGCTGGAATATTTGGAAGAATATCACTTTTTTGCAAAAACAGCAGCTTTTTCCCTAAAGAACAAGCTCTTCCAAACATTCAAACATTGACTCGGGACCAAACAGCAGCCAAAGATTTTATTATCAGCTTGTTTATTCACTTTTTTCTGCTTATTCCTGTTACAGACGACAGATAATCCCAGGAGCTTTAGGCCTGAGGCGAAGTACACTGTGGACAATGGCTAATTAGTATCAAGGCTGACAACCATTTACTCTCAAATTCATTCACTAGGAGCAGTTTAGATTCACTTATATGTCTTTGGATGGTGAGAAGAAGCTGGAACACAGGAAGAATCCTCACAGAAAAGCCCACGAGCTTCTTGCAGTGAGGCCAGAGTGCTACCAGTTCAATTATTTTAAAAAGTTTGTGATTAAAAACACTTAAAAAAGGAGCAGCATCCTTTAAAAAAACATGTCCAAATGATGCTAAACCAGACTAAAAGGCACATGAAAAAAGACGAGGGAAAAACATCTTCAGATTCTAGAGCTACTATGATTTAAGGTTTGTTTTTTTTACACTCCCCACTCTGCTCTACGTCTTAAATGTCCTCTACCCACTCAATAACAGCACACACATGCAGTAAATCAGTTGCAAAGATTATATAACGCGTGGATCAATATGTACCATGAGTGTTGATATACTGCAGTCGGTGTAAATAGCAGTGGCTTGTTTGTTGTTGGGTGTTAATATGTGTGTTTTGCAACTGATCTCTTTGCCTTTTTGTTTTATTTTCAAATATTTATTACGTCTGAGCTGTTTTAAACATCCCCAGAGCTCTCAGCTTTGATTTGGGTCCAGCTCATATTTTCCCCGGTTGAATCCTGTCTAGGCAAGGAGTCGGAAATAAATAATTCATGCGCAAATCTCCGCAATGAGAGCTAGATTTTATTTATCAAGCGACACTCAACTCCGAAAGCTCTCCGTATCGTCCAATTTAGTCTCTATTCAGGATGACAGAGCACTTATTGTCTGCTGAACGGAGCCTGTCACCATCAAACTCAAAAGCGGTAACGACGACTCATTTTCATTCAACAAACACACTGTCTGTTACCTGAGCTCGTTCTTGTGTATCTCTATAATCTTCCGCTCCAGTTTGAGGGATTGTTTGGGGAACAGCTTGAAGTCTCGGATGTAGTCTGAAGGATGCTCCTCGGGGTCGTAATCCCCGAGCTCCGCTGAAAGAGAGACATATGAAGAATGAATCAAACGTAATGCATCACAACGACAAAGTCTCCCCTCGGTTCCTCATTTGAATGAAGTGGCGGCCGGTCGATAGGGGACACAAGGACGGCACTTAGCGCTTTTAATAAGTGAGTCTGGACCTTGAGGGCGACTTTTAGGTGTGAAAATATCTTTAGTCGCTGTCAGTGTTTAATAGGAGTGTGATAATTTAGGAAGGTTTACTTATTGCTCAATGTTAGCAAACCAGAGAGACTTTATTTATCAAAAGTGAGTGAGTAAGTGCTGTTTTTATGTTGTGTCTAGTAATAATCTGGTACGTATTTTGTAGCGTGGTTGGTATGTTTTTGATTTCCAGGTGAGTTCATTCCTCAGTGGCAGAATTTGACACATTTGTAAGAAACTGAAGGTCAATATCTGGATCTATAAACGATAATATAATCATGTGTCTATAAACATTTGAACCAAACAATTATCTGACGTGATCACTGCTAATTGTTTGACATTGATTTATTCTGGTTTGAGTCCAGAATTCTCTTCAAATTGAGAGTATCTGAGAGATCCAGCTGTTTTCTGTTGCCTTTTTCATATTTTTTTTTGAGCGTTTTAAGTCTTCCTTTCTTTCCGTCCCAGTTCAGCATCATTCTTTAACAGCACAAGATTTTTCTAGAGTTTGTGTGCTTATGAAACCCTTCACTTTGAGACCTTAGCCTTTGATTTTGCTCGAGTGTGTTTTATTGCTGCTTTTATTTTTAGTTCTATTATTTGCTGATTTTTACTCTTTTATTATTTACTATGTACTTCTTTCTTTTTGCTGCAATTGTTTTATTCTTTTTATTGTTCCATTTTTTATTAGAGTCTTAGTCTTTTTTATGTGTCTTTTAATTAAGTTGCACTGTAGGTACTTATTAAGCACACTATGTTTAGAAAAGAAGATTATTATTATTTTAAGTGGGAATAAGTCAAAACAAAGCACTGACTCTCCTTTTCTAACTCCCTAAGGAACCTCCTGTCTTCTTACTGTTTACTTCATGATGTTGTACTCAAAGGTCAAGGAACAGTGGATAAGAATACGACTTAGATATCTTTTTTTTTTTTAATTGAGCCATTGTGTACCAACCTTTGCCTACATTAAAGGCAAAAAAACTCTAAACTTTCCACCATAAAACCATAAACCTCCAATGAATAAACATATAAACCAGAGCTGTGACTGTGACGCTTATTTCTCATTCAGATTCCTCTTGGTAATCATAGCTGAGGTTAAATCAAAACTTGGCACGAGTTTAATTACAGCATAATCTCCTCCTCTCTATAATCAGAGCTGAGACATAGTGGGACCTGCCCTCATTAATCTGAGCGGCCAATGAGACGCAGCGAACCAGGATAAGTCAGCCAGTCGCGCTCATATCTCTGGGGATACGAGCCAATCAGAGAGTCGGCTCAGCTCACCGACTTGTGTATCAGGGTTCATTTGTAAGATACAGCTCCTCTGATTCCTTTGTTAATCCATATCAAAGAGAGTGGCTCCACATTAAACTGTTCCTTCTAATTAACCACGAGAAAAATCCATTCTTATTCCTTTTCCCTGAGCTCTCGTGGCGCCTTAAAATGTAGGATTACAACATCAGTCTGAGGGATGAAAAGGAGAGTGCACCGGGGTTAAAGATAGATACAATAAGTAGTAGGATTTTTGTATTTGTACAAAATGTGGAGCAGCTGAGGTAAGACATAAAACTCCTGAGAAATGCCTCAATAATAGATTTAGTTTGTCGTTTTCTGCTTCTTTCGTGGTGATATATCTTTTACACTGTGGTTATTTATGAGCACACTGTAAGTTATTGCCTTCTAAATGGCTAATTAACACACTTCGACGATAGTAATCTACAAATGTTTCCGATGTTTCTGTGTAAAAACGCGTCCTCTCATCTTACCCTGCACAATACAGGCTCCTAAGTAGGCAGCGTCGACAAAAGGACAGAGGAGACGGCCGTGGTAGATGTCTCTCTTCAGCTGGAGATACAGGAGATACCTGCACACACACAAATACACACACATACGAGGGTCAAACAAGTGCAGTCAGGTTTAGTATTGCAGTAGTGCTATCTATAATACACTCTTAAACATAGGCTGTGGATGAAACCACTCTTCAGTCCCTAAAAACTACAGTATGGAGTGGAATATCTTTAATATTCAGCAGATTTATTCACAATAATCAGAGATAAACGGCTGTGTCTGATATTGACCGGATATCTCTGTCTGTACAAACAAAAGGAAACTTACATTAGTGATTTTAAGCTGCTGTAACTAAAAACTAAAACATTTTTGATAACCTTATGCTTCTAACTTATTTCATTCAGATGCCTTGTGTTAGACATGTTCGCTGTTTGCTGTCATTCCTTGATTTGGGTCAGTATCTGATATACATCAAAATTATTATTAATTATTATTATTATTTGCATGCTCTCCGTCTATAATATTGACACAGCAACACAACTTGGACAAACAACATTTTACATTAACTCGATCTATTTTACACTAAGTTTATTTACTCATTTACTTTGGAAACACACATTTCAATTTAAAAAAGTAAGAGAAAATAAAAGAATATAGGATAATAAAAAGTGTCTCAATGTCAACATTTGTTTTGTTTCATTTTATTAACACAAAAATAAACAGTGAATTAAACAGTATAGCATTAGCATTGTTTGTTTCGAAATATTTGGTAGTAGCAGCAATAATAAAATGAATGTCGTTGGCTAGAATGACTCCAACAGCAAAGCATTATGGTCTATTTTGATCATCTGGTAAGCATCGCTGTTCACTATCCCATGATGCATTGTGGGAAACTCTGAGTGCACATTGGGACACCGACTCAAACTGGCACCATCACGATAAAGAGCATTTTATAGTGACTAGGGAGTGGTTTTGGACACAGTTTCTCTCGGTGCATAACCCGACCGTGTTGCCATGGCGATAGGGGAAACTTCAAAAACACACGGTGGGAAGCAGCGGTTACCGTGGAAACGGCTTGACTGGATGCAGGCTTAAGGATGCTGCTGACACGCCAGTTTATCTGGCGTCGCCGCGGAGACGGGTTGCGACGGTGCTCGGGAAAACTGGGGACGCTGGTCGTCATGGATACAGATGAGTTTCCAGAGGACATCAGATCGTCGCGGGAAGATGTTTTTAAGTCGAGGGAAAGGAAACAGGAGGAAGCAGGAAGGATTGAATGAAACGCAGTCTGTTTTATTTATAAACGGGGTTTGTAGCAGAACGGAGCGGCTTAAATTGGCCTGAAAACAGAGCTCTAAATTTACCTGACCTTTTAGTGTAGTGGTGTTTGTCCTTTTTCTTCTCCGTCTGGGATTTCTCATGTGCTTTCTCTTCGACTGTTGCTTAAGGTCACTCTATCCTTCATGCTACAGTTATATCAGTCCTATCCCAGTCCCGTGACATTGTAAGCTTTATTTTATATTAGAATAGAGACAGTACAAATGAGGGCAAGAAGACTAACAGAGGCACAATGTTGAGAAAGTGACCGATGGTGAGACATAACGGCTCTGATGGGACAGAGAGTGTTAGAAGACACCCTTCAGCCTCCATCAGAACAAACCGTGGCACTATTACAGTCACTTCGAGAACAGTCTGAGAAAGTAAAGTGCAGATATTGGACAAACTGTGGCCATTACAGCAGAGATAGTATTTTTCAGTACCTGGTCAACTCCTCCTTGATTTTCATTGGCTCGTGGGGATAAAACTTGACCCGGAAGCACATTGTGTAAGGCTGCTGGGCTGCTGCAGAAGACGGGACACAAAAAAAACACAAAACAATGTTAGAATAAGACTGAGAGAACAAGAAAGAAGCTTAAAGGTTGGAGAACAAAAGAGGACAACAAAATTTGACATTGATTACAATTCCACTCCTCAAAATGCCTCTATCATCCCTTTTCTACAGCCTGTGAGCACCTACGGTAGCCCTACAGGGACATGTGGTTGTCTTTAGGATTAAATTGATTTTGTGTTTCTTTTTAAAGTGAAATTACAATAAGTATTTATTCCACTGGGTTTATTTGTAAAGACTTTATGAAAGATTATGTGTTCCAAAATGTACGTGGATGTGCTTCTCCTTCCGCAGTGCTCAGTTTGTCCTACACAGGCATCTGTAGAAACATCAAGTAATGAAACTAATGGCTCATTTAACTGTTTTTTATTATATATATGTATATTTATTAAAATTATAATAACTGAGTTTCATTAAACAGTGTTAAGAATAGTTTGGACTGGTGTTTTCTATTCTGTGCAGCTGTGTACTGCAACATTTCCCATAATGCAGCTTTAACAACGTCACTAAAACGATTTTTAATCTCTCAAATGTGAATTTTTAAAATGGCTGCAGGTCCTGTGAAACACTTCTGATAAGTCTTTCTTTCATTTCTTTCATAGTCACTTCTTCAATTTGCCTATAGTGCTATAAAGTGTCTCATTTGAACTGGGACGCTTCTTTTACTTTGATCCAAATCCTAAAGCTCTTGAGTGTGAGGAGTTTTAGGACCGCTCGCTGCGCAAGAGGAAATGATATGAGCTGGAATATGATTATTTCACACGGAAAGAGGACACACCCTTGAGTTACTATGTTTGTGAGGGCATCTCACACATAAAACATCTTCTAATATTCTGCAAACTTTGAGCATTACTGAACTTTCTTGATGCACTTTGGGGCTTGGATCAAACACATTCTGGGCTCCCACACTTCTCACAAAATGCAGTATTAACACACAAATAAATATTCACAGAGAACCTGGACAAACATCACTCAACTTATTTCATAAGCCTAATTCTGATTCCACAACACATTTATAATTCCCTTTACTATGTTGTACTATAGTACTACATTTTAATTGTTAGATTTTTTGTATTAAGGAGTAAAAACACACATTTAAAACTGAAATCCAATGATGTAATAATGTCAAGCCTTGGTGATAAGAAGTTAAAGTTATGGAAAAGGTCTGGTATTTGGACAAAATCACAAAACAGACTGTACCTGATATTTTTTCTAGTTGTGGAAAATGGTTTAAACCCCAAATAGTTTATTGTAAATTCAATAATTTGTAAAAAAACAACAACAACAACAACAACAACAACAAACAAACAAACAAACAAAAAAATAGTCTTTTTGATGCCATCTACTGTTTATTCTAAGGGATTGTAATAGATGAGAACCTCTATTCAGGAACAGAAAACCTTGGCAAACCACATGCTTGAAAAAGGAGCACTCCCATTGGTCGACACAGGCTTGTCATGTGACGTTCCAGGAAGTTTTATAGCTGCAGATAAAGGCAACGTAACACAGATAAATACTGTCAATTCAATCACGTCATGTTTAACGAGGAGGAGATAATTGTCGTCCTGACGCTGAAGTCACAGCTAAGCTAACGCTAAACTCTAAACTTCAGTTTGGTCAAATGGATTAGTATTTTGGAGGAAAAACTGGTCTGGTTTTATTTTTTAATAAAAGAGAAGCAGGAGAGGTCCCTAGGCTGCTTTTGGAGGAGAGTGGAGTCTGAGACAAGGACAAAAAAAGAAAATCAGGAAGAGGAGCTTTAAGGAAAGGGACTGGAATCTTTTTAATGATGTCATTTGTGAAAGGGTCTGGGCTGTAAATTTAAATGAGCTATCTATATCACACCATAGTTCAGCAGATTTACATTTAGTGTCCTATCAAATGTGTCATCACTTAAAAAAATCTGCTGGTTTGTGTATTTCCTGAAGTCTCATCTCACATCTGCACTATGTAATAGAGACTAAGAAACAAAAAAAGACCCCATCCTTTTCTCCTGAAGATCCTGAGCTGCTTATATGCTCTCATAAACTCAGTCACGACGTGAGATGACGTTGCAGTGCGTAATCCTGAGACGCACAAAGGCACAATAAAACACAAGACTGCACATGTAGCGCACGTCCTCGTTCAGCGCGGTGCCACGGGGAGAAATGAGTTGTCAGTCCGACTCAGATCCGAGCCTGTCTCTTCTCCTCGCGTCACAAATCGCCTCGTTTCCACTTCTCTCTTTGGCTCCATTATCTGTCGCTGTGTCATCTCGCTCCCTACTCCATCTCTGAATTAGCATCCCCGTACTTCCCTCTTCATCACGTCTTCCTTCCCCTCGTATTCTCTCACTCAAACGAAACGCAGAGCCCGGCTAAAAGCTCTTTATTCATTTACAGCAGTGAAGAAAAAGTCTTTCAAAAGTGTGGTAAAGTTCAAGCTAGAGCAGGAGTAATTCCACTCAATAAAAGTATTAATTACCACTATATTGTTTCTTTACAGTAAAATTAAAGCACATCATTTACTGTAACAAAGCACAAACTAATACACTTAAGCACTGGCTCCATTTACTCACAGATTATTCATCTTAAAACAATAGCACTCAGATTGCGGCAGTGGGCCAGCTGTCCTTCTCCAGAGCTGTGTCTTTTAATCATCTGGCCATTGTTTTCTTAAATGTGAAAAATCATGCTAACATTATAGTCTGCAGCCTAAACCAGCCAGAGATGAAGAGGTTAACTCTGAAAGCAGAACAGCACTGTTACACTGAGCTTACACATCATTTACAACACAAAGTCATTCATAAAAGAGCCTTGAGATTGTTACAAGTTAAAAACATGCTGCATTAAATGTGAAGTTGGGTCCGTTTAACGCAGGTTGTGCAGCGCTTTCTGTTAATTTGCTATTATTAGTTTGGTGCAAGACGTAAAATGGAAAGTATGCAATTTTTTCAGAAGAAACAGTTTAATTTCGATATTGTATTGTGACAAGAATCATCTGTGAGACCTTAAGACATCATCAAGGCTTTATTAACAAGGATAATAGAAGGGTACAGTATATTCAGCACACACTGGGTCTTTGGCCAATCGCATTCTCATTTCTGAAAAAGAAGCACTTTCATTGGTCTACACTGCTGTCAACAAGGAAGTAATGGCTACCAATAATATAGAGGAAGTGTATATTCAGCAAAACAACACAAAAAAATCATAAATAGAGAGAAAAGAGAAGTAAGGTGGAGATAAATGCAGCATCAAATCATTCTATCTTAACTGAGGGATAAAAGTTTAAGCTAAACTCTTAATATCAGTTTGGTGCAATGTATTAGTATTTTGCAAAGGAAAAATTGGTCTGGGTCTTGTGTTTTTAATGAAAGAAAAACAAGAAAGGTCCCTTGGCTGTAGTTGGGGGTGAGTGGTGGGGTTGAGACTGACCCGGCAGAAAATCAAAACAGGTAATGGCCCCTTTAAGTGAAATTAAGTAATCTGGAAGGAATGGAGCGTGAAAGCTTTCGAGTGGCACCATTGTCCAGGTTGTGTCGGGGCAGGTGGGGTTGTCAAGGCTTTATGTGGGACACAGGCATTCATTATTACGTACAAGATCAGTGGTGTGTTAATTGTGTTTAAATAATGACGTCATTGACACGTCGGCTCAATATAATCAGTCAAGTCATTAGTGTTATTGAACTCTCTCTGTACTGATTGTGTTTGTTTTAAGCCTTTAGCCTCCGGTGGACCCTTCTCTTCACTTTGTCAGTCCTTATTCCATCCTTTTCATCCCGTTTGACCTTCTGTTTGTGTCCCTGCTAAACGCTAATGTGCTAAAGAAAGCAGGTGTGGTGTTAATATTCTATTTTCTCTTCCTATAGCAGCTAAAGGGCCTGTTAACCCCGCTGCAGAGTGACCCTACACGTGTCTGAATCCCCGCGGTGCTGTTGTCTATTTGTTGTTCGTCTGACCCTGTCACTCTGACTCGACCCCTGGAGACGAACTGCACGGAGAGGACAAACATCGACACACACACACAATAAAAACACACACACAGAGGAGGCAAAAGAGATACTTACACTTCATCTGACGCACCACAGGCTTATTGGGCTCCAGCCAGTGCTACAAGAGACACACAGAGACAAAACACATCACAAAAGAGTGGCATACATTGAATAAAATATGAATAATCATGAATAATCACTAGCTTGGACCACTGTGTATTGATTGTGAGCAGAAATTATCCACTACATCTGAGAAATATAAAGGGAAAGTTCATTATTTTATATTTTTTTCTCTTACATCACTTCACTTTCCAGGTTGGAGAAGCAGACAGGAACAATAACTGAGTGCTGACTTAGTTTATGTGTTCTTTGTATCATTTCTTTATCTATATTTTGTTAAACTGTCTATGTTTTATATACTAAACATTTAAACATGATTCAATGTCCATATAAATGTGGGATTCATCAAGGACATTTGCACAATACACTGTATGGAGCTAAGAAAGTGCCCATATTTTCATTCAGGCAGTCAAGTTAAAAAGTTCTGGGTTGTATAAATGTGAAGCAGACTCTTTATTTCAAAAGGAAAGCTTGAAATTTCAACGTAAGAACTGCTCGTTTTGCAGTAATATTAACTTCTTCCATGCGTCTTCAAATAAATTGCACTGCAGCCAAATCAAAAAGTGTGTGAATGC
Organism: Rhyacichthys aspro; assembly: GCA_036850595.1. NCBI lineage: Eukaryota > Metazoa > Chordata > Actinopteri > Gobiiformes > Rhyacichthyidae > Rhyacichthys > Rhyacichthys aspro. The sequence goes on along the minus strand of CM072156.1, from coordinate 4,412,746 downwards.
ATTTTATGGATGTAGAAGTTAGTCCAAAGCCTTGTATTTATTCATAAATTTGAATTAAGTTGAAGTTTTTCCAATGCCAATAGGTTTCAGTTCATTTTGGTTGCAAGTTTTTATCACAATATTCACTAAAGTTGAAGTAAATCACGTTTTCCTAGTATGGAAAAACAATGCCTATTCAAAAAATGAAGGGTCTAATAGTGTGCAGCCCTACTTCTATATAACACACACTTGCACTGGTGATAGATTTAGAAGATTTAGAAGTATTGTTACTGTTTTAGAAGCATATTTTCAATGCAACCACACAAAGTCTGCATCTTTTGTCTGCTTCTGAGGCTTTGTGTGTGTGTTGTGTGCAGGCTCCGAACTAATATCCAGCTGTCTCATATTACAGCCTGACTCCGGAGCTCTGTCCACTTCCTGTGTCTGCTCTCATTTGATTTCATTGCACTGCACTTTGTGACAAGAGTTCAAGTCAGTGAATCAAAGTTTTCAAATTGAATCTCTGTGTGTCTTTGTATTGTGTCACATATGCTCAGTGTAGCTGCAGGTTATGGAGGAAACACAATGAAACTGAAAATAAAATGTAATTTTCCAGGACTGCGCAATCACTCACAATCAATCACAGCCAAAAAAATATATAATTTACAGTGCTTTACTCAAAATCATACTAGTTTTTCGAGGTTATATTCCATATCATTAAAGACAGTGGGGCTTATTCTAAATATAATGGTATATCATAAACATTTAAAGACATCTGATAAAAGAATATAGGTTATTAGAGGGATTTAACATGGGCTGTATATTAAGTCGTATAAATAAATACATATAATAACAGTAACTTGCCATGTTGGTAAGTAAGAATCATACAAAGAGTCAGTCATATTGGTAATTAACCTGTTTATATCATAAATATTAATTGTTGCATAAACCCTCACAGTACACATGTCAAACTCAAGGACATTTGCAATAATAATAATACCAATACATTTGGTAGGTGAAATCTTTGGAGACTATGCACAGTATATGTTATAAGGAAGAATACCACTCTAAAAATTGACAAAATGACACTGAACAAAGGCGGCCATTTTAAAGCGGCCAAAATGAGGCTTAAAATGAGACCAAAGTAGCAAAAATTGTAGTAAATTTGCAAAATGATGCGTGAAAATGAGGCATAAAAGAAGGAAATTTATGTTAAAATCAAACTGATGTGATGTAAAAGACAACTAAGTCATTACTTTGTTTATGAAGCTGCCTTTCAATTGTATTATTGAGTTGTCTTTTCTATATTCAACACAGATTCTTCTAATTTGATCATTCAATAATTCTACAAATATAGTCATTGTTAAAAACCCACACTGATTTACCCGCTATATTACAATTTACTTGATAGCTTTTAATGATATATAGATTCCAATGCAGTAACTTCAGTTCTTTTGGTCGGTTAATTGTTTTGTTTGTGTACTCACTCTCTGTTTTTCGGGGTCCACATATCTGATCCCGAAGTAGTCCTTCTCCAGGAGGTTGTAGTGGTTACACACATGATCCAACAGGAACTGACCTTTGGTGTCTCTCTGTCAAAGAAACAGACAAAAGACTTCAATAATCCGTCCACAGAGTGAACATGGGACGACTTTAAACACAGAGGATTGATTATAATGACAGAACACAGACTGCTGCTGCTATGATCATACATGTTGATTAGTGTAACAAATAAATGTGTCAGCAGATGTTATATCTCTTTATTGTCATCTACTGTGGCCATATTTTCAAATCATTCTCAAGTGAAGCAATAAACACATAAACAGATGCAGTTCATAAACACAGAAAATCAATAATCACTCTGCATTTACAACCTGTTCACTAATCAATAAGCGTATACACTGTGCTTGAACCACTCTTTTAACACAAACCAGATCACATGGGTCTTAGTTTAGCACATGGTTAATATAATATACTCTAATATATAGACTCTTTTATTTGGAGGAGCATGAATAGGACTTGAACACATTATTATTATTAAAGTTATTTAGACTTGAGAATTAAAGACTTTACTGCAACACTGACAAAAGGTCTTCCAAAGCCATCTTTTTAATGTTTTTATCAGTGAACACATACAAAAATATACTCCCATACACTATCAGAGCCAGAGAATGGTGCCCAGTAAATATATTTATTTAAAAGATGTATACAAGCATCCGCACATTTACCACTAAACTTGTTCCCTTTTGTTTTCCAGACGACTCAAAACCAGTGTGTGCTATGACCATCTGAAGAGTTTATATTTTGTAAACACCAACGAAAAAAAAAATGAAAATGCTACACCAGAACTAGATAAAACAGACAATCCAGACATAATTGCAGAAGCATGCCCTCATTATTATTGCATTTGTCTAATTTTGCAGACACTCATTCATCACTAAAGGAGTATAAACTTAGAACAGTGTAAACAATTAATCATTTAAACTGAATTAGTCTGTTGCAGTTATTAATTGAACAATTATGAACACAGAGAAGGGCAGTCCTCTAAGTATTATTGGGCAACACAGCATCGATTTCTTTTTCCCAAGCTTCTCAAGAAAGTTAAGTTAAATTAAGCAGTAAGTATGTGTCCGCATGGTATGATCTGTTCTATTTGGGGTGTAAATTGCAAATGTAAATGTAAATGTACAGTAAGTCATATTAAAGACACTGGTGCAGAAAATGTGGCCAATAACACAGGATTTTATGTTCTTCTTTCTCTGTTTACCTTCTGTCTGTCTGCTTTTTCAAATCATCCAAAATTTTAAGGTTTGGCTTATGCTTATGAAAGTAAAGAAAGATTAATATTACATGTAAAAGGTGAATTTAAGAGATGAGTTAGAAAAAACGTCCGACAGCCTGCAAAACTGTGACAAAAAATATGTAGATATATGGGCACCAATAAAAAACTTTAGTCATTAAGGATTTAACGGCGTGATAGCACAAAAAAATCGTGTGAACAGATGATTGTGTGGCACCTGGAAATTATTATAAACTTGTCTTACTTATTGAATGCCTCGCACTTTGTTATTTTTCCTGAACTTATGTTAAATTGTGTGAACATAGCTCTAGATAGGGCTGTAAAATCACGGTTATTGTTATTTTGCTGACATTTGTGTTCATAAAGAAAGAAAGAAAAAAAAAAAACATATAAAAGGTATAAACTATGTCTAATTACAGATGGATATGTATGAATTCAACACTGCAAAAAACCTTTTCTGACGGTGTACATCATTAACATTTCCAGTGTGTTGCTTGATTAAAACAAAGCACCCGATAACATGTTTACTTATGCGCTCCACTTTCCATTTGCACCGTTCAATCGACAGCTCGAGTCAATAACAATCACACTGCCATTTTGCCATATCATTACCACGCGCCGCACATTTCCTCGTGTGACTTTGTGCGTGTCTTAACCTGCTGATGGAAGTCAAATCCACGCTCGGTTAAGCGCGACGCATTGATTCACGGGGAACTTGTCGGTTTGCCCTCGCTCTGATTTACACCCGAGACGCAGATGTGCCTTTAGCCACGGCTCGTCATTAGAACAACATGTTAAACAGACAATCAACAATGCAATTAATATGCCACACATCACTGGGGTTTCCATGGCGACGGCTCTCCTGTGTAATGTATGTAAAGGATGTTTATGAGACTCAAAGGATGACGAGCGTTATGTGTTTAGGGCCAGCTTTGGAAAGACCTACCTCAAATAAATAAATAAATAAAAATAAGCTTGCATCCTGAGTACCTTCTTGGAACAACATATTGACAGAAAAGAGTAATTAATGGATAAAGTGTGACAGAGAACAGATCATCTTTTGAGAATTATTATTATCACAGAGATTATGGAAGTAGTCTGGAAGTATGGAAGCTATGTGCGCATCTTGGTGTCGTCTGTTAAGCTAACTGCAATACATTTTCAATGGTATAATTAGCATTAGCCACTAAAAAAGGCAAATTGTGTATAAACAAGATGGTTTTGGCAATTGTCCCCAAAAGAGGAGATGTGTTTAATGTCAGAGCCTCGGAAAAGAATATCAATGAGTCGCTCGACATTAATCTGTTGTTTTTAAACCAGAGCAGTTAGCCGCTAATTGTACCGTGGTGGTGGGGTAACCATAGTAACTGCCAAAATTGTTAGCTTATGTTATAGCTATCATGCTAAATAATACATTTGTATGCTATGTATCTATCTAATAAGTTTTTGTTCTGTTTCATAGTGATCTTTTCTCACTATATGGAAAATAAGTTCATCTAGATACATTAGCACAGAAATGTATTATTAGCATGATGGCTATAACATAAGCTAAATAATTGTCAGTTACTATGGTTACCCCACCACGTCGGTAAAATTAGCGGCTAATTATACTGGTTTAAAAAAAATAAATAAAAAAAGATTAATATTGAGCCACTAACTAATGTTTTCTCCGGAGACATATCTCGTCTGTTGAGGACATTTATCAAAACCATCTTGTTTAAGCACAATTTGTGATTTTTGGTGGCTAATGCTAACTGTGCCATTGAAAATGTATTGCGATTGTGTTACTGACGCACTGAACACAAAAAGGGTGTATAATCCTAACACTTAGAGCTGCATTTAAGTCTATTATTGTTTTAATTATTCATATCTTGTATTGTTTTATGATTCTGTTGTATTATGTTGTATTGTTTTGTTTGCACATCCATTAACACCCAGCTTTGCTCTTGTAATGGTTCCATTAAACACAGGACAGTTTTAATGTTGAGTTTGTTATAATATAGTTTTATTGTAGAGCTATTTCTGTTCTCAAAACTTCTTTATTAATTAACTCTATTACTTATTCATTCACATTAACAGGACTAGAATGACTCTTGATTAGTTTGATTGTTGGTTGCTGTTGGCCTTTCCTTCCTTCGTTAGCAGTCCTAGGCTATTTAATGGAGACAATACTCCCTATATCAATACTTTATAGATCAATAAACTGTCACGGCTCACTCTTATCTGCTCTGTCCAAAGCCGTGTGGACGCTGAGGGACCTTTCCGGTGCACACTAAGCACAGTGTAAGCAGTAGTGCTCCGGGGCTTTTGTTCCCTCTCAGCAGAACATTACAGGACATTAACTGGGCTTTTAGCTTCGCTGGCTGCTGCTCTTTGTGCACAAATAAGCAGCTGAGACACAACACAGGTGAGTGACTGACAGCAAAGTGAGATGACTCTGCAATTTAATGATTGTAGAAGACATCTCTTGTTCCTGTTCTGCTTTGCCTGTCTTTTTTGTGGAATCATTTTAGGTTATTGATTTAGTCTGCAAACACAATAAAATAATCTATGTATCGTTAATCCTTTTATTAAGAGTGACCGGTAATAGTGATTTTTAAGAGAATAACTTAATAGAAGAAAGCAAAAGTGAGCAGAAGTTTTCTAAATTCTGTAAAGTTCTCTATTTTTTTTTTTTTTTAAAGCGACTAACATTTTTAAGAGAATAACTTAATATGAGAAAGCAAAAGTGAACTAAAGTTTGGAAGTTCTGGAACCTGGAACCTCACCCATTGACCACAATCGAGTTTAATAAAAGTCAATCAAACCCATTTATCAAAAATGGGATGGGTTTTATGTGATGCTCTGTTTTTCAGACTTAATTACATTGGTCTCTGTATATATTCTCCCTAAAAACTGTCTGTATTTCTATGTAATTGGGTAGAAATGGTGGTTTTAATCCTGGTTTCATGTCAAGAAATCAAAATGAACGTAATGCTTTTGTTGTAAAAATTCCCAGGCTCCACTTCTCGGGTAAAAAGTGTTACTTTAACTCATCCACTAATGTCTCAATATAAAAGTTAAATATTATAAATCGGGGATGAAGATGGTGGCACTGCGAACAAACGTAACTGCCATCCATGATAAGTAAAATATTTTAATGAAATATCTCCTGCAGCTCTATCAAGATATTATTTTGGTATTATCACATGATCAGTATGTACAGAGATATAAAAATAAAGATATAAAGTCCAAATAATGTCACATCAAGACATAAAGTCCCATATTTCCTGTATGACGGAAGCTAAAGTACAGTAATGTATATGTTTTCAGACAGGAGCCATATGTCCTACAGCACTATAACCATTGGTGGCTCATGTTTGACGTAATGGAAGAGACAGTTTAGGTCAATGCATCAAGTAATCAAGAACAATGAAATATAGAACAGGAAGAGTTCATATATGGGCTAATTACACATGCTCCACACACTGCATTGTTCCATCAATGTTTAATTATCCAGTGTTCCCAGTAGAGCTGCTCTTTTACAGTGAATAGTCACAACAAAACTATGGATTGTACTTTTATTTTTTAGCAGAAAGGTATATGATGACCCTTTGACCTTTGTTACATCACCTCAGAGCCATCACCGGTGACAGGCTCCGTCCCGATTGGCTGCGGCTTCACTGTTACATCACCGCAATAAATCACTGCAGACGTAGCTATGAGCGCTAATGCATTTACAAACTGGCTCTGGCTGGTACAGAAAATATAAAGACAATGTAGATATATATTGTAGAATTACCTAAATATCCTCAATGTTAGAAGATTTTGAGAAAAGACCTGGTGGATGTTAATGTTTTAGATGATTGTACAGACTGTTCCTATTTATATTTGAGTTTTAACCTGTTTAAATGAAGGTTAAAGAAAAGAAAACTGTCAATTTAAACAAAAGATATCCTAATAATACTTTTTCTAATGCTTACATTTGAGTAACAAAACAACAACAAACAGATTCCAGAGCCAAACAGTGCCGTATAAAGAAAAAGGGGAAATGTAAACCCAGATACTTTTATTTCTACCTATTTATATTTGTTCAAAGCAACTTTCATGTGTTTCAGCAGCTCACTGAAGTCAATCTAATATCATAAGACAACAAACCCTACACAGAAGCCCATCACTGTGTGGCCCAGGACTGTCTGGAGCCCAAACAGAAACCCTCAGGTGCGTTCTCTGCTCAGAGCTACAGGGGTTCAGCCTTGAGGTCCGGAGATAAAGTGGCACTCGAGCTGACGGCCAAGTCAAAAGGGAAAAAGACATCTGTTTGGGAGTTTTGTGCAGTGAACGATGGAAACTTTCCTGATGTGTGGTTATGCTTCCACAGAGAAACATTTATAAAGAGTCACTACGACTGTCACATGTAACAGCAACAGCAGATGTTTAGCTTCAAGACAAGGCTTGGAGTTGAGTTATCTGTGCAAGGATGTCTCTGATCTGAACAGACTAGGTGTCAGATTTATCAGAAATTAGTTAAAGGTCTAAATGTCTATGCTAAATCGACTTTTCTGAGCTTTTAACCATGTTCTAACGTTGTTTCTACCTCAAACACATACCCAAAGTTGTGTTTTGTTTCATTCACGCATGTTTAAGTAATTTATTTAGTTTGAGCTACAGTCCTTTCAACGAGCTGTTTCACGCAATGACGTCAATAAGTGAAATAAACCACTCCTCTCCAGGAAGTGCTCCTCCACACTCCTCCTGCCCCTCTCTCCTGAACTGTCAACAAGTGCCCTGCAGCTCAGACACAGAGAAGCATCGCTGCTACTGTGTTAGCTTACTTACCGTCAGCAACATGTATTACTAACAAGTATTACTGCATAGCTCTACATATTGCTAGGCTACTTTATTATAGTTCTTTCAATACACTGCACAACAGCTCCTTAGGAGTCTCCAGGCAGCATACATTCTCAACTTCAGTAGGCATTGTACGGTCATTTCCACATGTGCACCGATAAACAGAAGCAGTTAACGCGCTATGCTACGGGCTACACCATAGAAACATACACAATAAATAGTTTCTCATTTACCAAGCAGAAACGTCTTGTAGAAGCCTTCGAGGTCTTTGTGTTTGCTCATGTTCTTCAAACTCAGAGTCAGACTCTGGGTCGAAGATATACGGCTCAGTTATTCTCAAAGCCACTGCTGAAAAAGTTATTACTACGATGTACCGTGTTTACTTCAGTCTGTTCCCAGCGTAGCTCGCGTAGCTATAGCGTGACGCAATGAGTGGGCGGAGCCAACACGGGAGAGCTGAGCCTTAAAGTGACAGCGCCAAATCAGACCGTTCACTTTGGACTCATGATGAGAGCTCATTCAAAACGCTTGTATAAGATAAATATTGTGTGTTTCATGTTGCAAAATGTGATATGGTAACCTACATGTATCCAAAATACACTGTATAATGTTCAAAATAGTATAATATAGGACCTTTAAATCTAGGCCAAAAGTGAAGACAACAGCATCAAAATTCATTCAGTAGTTCCAAATAGTTCCAAATTTCCCTTTATTTTATTTTGTATATCAATATCACGTAGACTGATTATTGTCTTGTTGTATATATTCACACTTTATATGACAAAATTACAGGACACTCAGATTAAATTCTGGTGGTGCAAAAGGTATTGTTCTAAAACATCGGTCTGACTGGTCTGGAGTGCATATGCTCAGTCTGTATACGCTAAACATTTGTCTGTCTACATGTCGTTGGGATTTGCAGCTGATCCCACACAAAGTGTTTCAGAGCCGCAGCATAAACACACATCGAGGGATAAAAACAGACCCGCTGCGGGCTGTTTCTGTTCAGATCATCAAACAACACCTTGGCTGTGTTGTGCTGCGAGGCCAGACGCCGCCGGAGCTGATCCAGGAGCAGTCGCCAACAGAGATGTGAGAGCAGACAGTGGCACAGAGGTTAGACAGAGAATATATGTCATGTCCGACACCGGCTGAATACATATTTGATAAATCCAAAGGCTGGCCATTAAATATGAACACGGCCGTCCTGTCTCTAACCTCACCTAATGATGGCAAAGTGCTCTCTCTGCTGCAGCACTTCAACTCTTTACGAAAAGCATCGGAGCAGTTTAGAGTGTCTGTAGGTCAACCTCGGGCAAAGGGCAAACAAATACAAATAGAAAATATGAGCTTGTATCCGAGGGTTTTAACTGCTCTGTAGTGCATTTTTAGACACACGCTTAGAGCAGAGTTTCTACATTTTCTTACACTTTAGATTTGATAGAACTTAAATAATACAAAAGGTGTTTATTTTAGTTCTGTTCTGCATTGCTAAAAGCTAAAGATTACAAGACTCATTACATCAGGGGGTCAAATAATAATAAATAATAATAATAAATAATATGGTGTTGCTTATTGAGTATCCTTTGCATATTCAATAACCAAAAAATAATGATAATGAAGTATTTAGTAGGTAGAACATAATACAAAAATAATATATAGTGTATGCCCTATTGATAGCCTGGCCAGACCCATTATCAAGAGAGGAAATGGGTCTTCTCATTGGTCGAAAACCTGTCAGACCGTCCCATCTTATTTTTGAAATTGTGTTTATGTTGTTAATTTCTGTTCAGTTTTCTGGTTCTATCTGATTGTCTTCAGGAGGTTTAATCTGCTTCTATTGATAGTACTTTCTGAGAATCCAGCTCAAATCCACAACCGGAAAAGTTAATGTTGCTTTGAATAAAATACAGTTCCTCAAATGCCAAAAACCTGGTAGAGAGCATCCCACATACTCATGGGACCCAGGTTCAAACATTATATCGATCTAATAAAGGCAACAAATATATATTTATTTGTGGTTTTTAACATTCCTACGTCTCGGCTCCTGCTGTGTCTGCTGCAGAACTTTTTAAAACTATCCATTATTAATGAAGAGCAATAAAAGAGACAATATAGGCTTTGTGCAACTGAGTCGAGCCCCCTGACCCTTTGTCCACTTATCTACACTGTGTGAGTTTTATTAATATGGAAGGCAGATCTATTATGAAGCATTATAGTGACTTCAACACGATTTATTTCATTCACAGTGCAGCTAAATGACGCTTTTAGCTGTGATTCCAATTCGAGAGATGTACAAGAGGTCCCAAAACAGTGGAAAATGTGGAGCTAGAATCTTTATTTGGGCAAAAATATGAATTATATGCAAAAAAGAGCTGCACTTTTAAAGGTTTACCTATTAACAATTTCTTTCTTTAATCATTTATTCTTTCTTTAACAATTAATTTCATTGCAATGTATCTGTATTCAAGGAAATTTTGCTTAAACACTAATAAATTTGAAGGAAATACAGCTTATATGCCTCGTTATAGTACTAAACATTATTCTTTTATCTATTAGTGGGACAGTTTATTTCAGGGAATGGGTCCTGTGCCTAGAAACTGTCCATAGATAATAAGAGTGTCAATATTTGTAAAGTAGAAGCAGAATTCAGTCCCTAAAGGCGATCGCTGGAAGCCGCAAACGAATCAATGAGACCAGGATACAGAAGTAGAAGATCAGATCAATGGGGATACAACCTGAGATCTAACTCTCAAACACTCTCACAGACTCCTCAAATCTCATCTCAGAGCTTTACGGCAGATTAAAGCAAAAGTTAATGAATGTATGAGTTGTATGAAGATTAGAAAGCAGACATTTGTAAGAGAGAAATGGATAAAAATAGTAATGTTCCTCTGAGGCAACACTGTGTCTGAGAAAAAATGATCAAACTTTTTCAAATGATGTATGTAATATTAAGGAGAAGCTTTCTGAAAAGAGATAGACTTGAAATGGTCTGATCAGAACTAAAAACTATTCTGAAAACATAGTCAAAGTCACATCTCCTTCAACCCAGATCCCATAGTTTTAAAAAAATGACAAAAAAATTAATGTAATGTCATGTTAACGTCATTTCTTGTGTTGTCATTTTAAAGATATGGTTCTCAAATACTGAGTTGAGTCCAAAAAATGGATGAGATTTTAAATGGGTCACAAAAAAAAACAACTTACTCTGTGACTTAAAAATTCAGGAAATTATTTATTTAACTCAATGAGAAACAGCTACTTTTGGAAAATGACAATAGTCAGAAATGGTACATTACTAAATATAATTATAAGGACAAAACCAAAAAAGAAAATTACCAAAAGAGCTTAAAAAAATTATAAAATAACATTAGAAAGAAAGAAATCTGGGGTGAAAATAAGTGGAGTTTTCCTGAATGAGAGACACACAGCTTTAGTGCTATACTGATCTGAAGAGCTGCTGAATAGAGTAAAGGATGTTAGCTTTAACCTCTTCACACTGGACCCACATCAGTAATGGACACTCGTCTGCAGCTTGACATCATTTGCTCTTTAAAGCCCGAGTGGAGGAGTTTTCCATTTCCACTTGAATCTTCTGTGATAAAATGAAAAGGCACTATTTCCTCTTTTTGACTGTCGCTGTTATAACTCCTCTTTTTCTCTTTCTATCTGTTCATCTGCCTTCCTCCATTCAAGAACAAGAGTAGATAAAGACGTAACAACACCCGGTTTGAATTGATAGGACCTAAAGCGTCAGATCTAAATTTTCCCAGTGGATCTTGAATGTGTCCCGAGAGATCTGATCTGGAGAAAGACTGTGACACTCTCAGATCTCTGTGGACGAAACGGTAACGCATCCTGGCTTGTGTTGAAAGCTGGCGACAAAGAGCAAAGGAGATGACTTTTTCACCAAGATATCAAGGAACATGCCTCATTATTTAATATAATATTTAAATATGAAATGACTCGTGCTCGATAATACAAACAAATCAACGCTTGATCATAAAAGTCACAAGAGAAGGTCATAAAAAAGAGGTGGGAAACTTATTCTGTTGAGTTTTGTAATAGAAAATCATACTAAAGGAAGAGGTGCACACATTAATTCAGGCTTTTAAGGTCTTTGGGGGATTTTCCTCTTCACTGTTGCCACGTGCTTGCACAAGAAGAACCTGCTAACACTCGTAAGTGCCTCGAGATTACTTTTGTTGAGAAACGGTGCTATGAAAATGTTAAATAATCTATAATAGTTCTGGAGGGGAAAGTGTAGTATATATTACAGCGGTAGATTAAATGGATTAAAGAAGAAAAGCTCTCTTTCAGACAAAATGTAAAAAATATGAGTGACACAAGGCTTCTGATAATGTTAATAAATATAACAAAGTACAAGCACTTTGATTAAATGTACAGTATGAAATTAAATTGTAAAATATGTTTAATCACCTAATATCATATTGTAATAAGAATGATCTATCTAAGACATCATCTAGGCTTTATTATCAAGGATTTTAATAGAGAATGTTCAGCACTATTGGCAAGCTTTCCACATATATGTTTGCATATAATGTGCTCTGGGATAAGTAAAGCTCCCATTGGCTGCTTTACACAGGTTGTCAACATTGAATCAGTGGCGGTGAAACATCTGACTGAGAGAGTGTCTATTCCAGCTCTGGATACATCTGCTTACACAGAAAAACAAAGCAAAAAAAGAAAAAAAGAGAAAAGGGAGGCAAAACCAAACGCGGATACAGCAGCTTTAATCTTTTGTTTTAAATAAATCTGTTTAAATGTATTTAGTTTCTTAAATTAAACTCAAAAACTCAATCCTTGTGTCATGTAGCACTAATAGGATCAGATTAGTTTGTGTTTTTGTGAAGTTTTACCTTCTAAAAGCCTCCAGGATGAGACACAGATGAGTTGGCAGCGCTGAGCAGCATCACACAGAGAAGGTAATAAAGTTATCACGGCCAGGCCTTGATTCCCGCGTCCCAGACCGTTTGCATCCAATACAGGGCATTAGACGAGGCAAAGCCGGGCCTGTTCTGTGAGATATCTTTTCAGAAAGAGGTTCGGCAATACATCAACAGCCTGCGTCGTGAGGAACTGTTGAGATGTAGCTAACACCGCTAGAACTTTCGAGAGCGTCTCTAGATGCAAAAAACATAATGGACTTGTGTTTTACATAAATCAAAACGATAGTATCTTTTATAGAATTATGAACTGCCCTCTGAACTTCAGCTCACACTACTCAATTTGTCAGAGCTACAAATTCTCTATCTACAGATTCATGGCATTTATACACTTCATAAATTTCCCTCAAATGCCTTTAAAATCTTGGCACTGATCTAGATTTCGACACAAAAGCGCTAGAATATACAAAGGGAAAAGGTTAATTTATTACACAGGCTTTATGTCACGACACAAGATAATAATCAAGGGGGAGGTGCAGATTTATTACACACATTTGCCCTGCTATCGTCATGAGAATCTCAGATAAAGAGGCAAGAGAGAAGCCTCCATAAACACTTGTACATTTGCAGGTCAGTCGTCTTTAATCCCACCGAATGTTCACCTTATATCGAATATTCACAGTGACCCTATAAATAGAGCGGCGTGGTTTTATTTTAGCCGTCCACTCTCCCACTTCAACTATTCAAATCAAAGCAATTGAACCTCTCATCCCTGAAAACGGTGACTTTAACCTTGTCCCACGGAGCAAGGAGACCAACCAATTACCTTATCATCACCTGCACACACACACGAGGCATGCAGAGAGGAACACACATGACACAAAAGCTGTCAGGTGCTCAGAGATATATCCTGTTATGCCCGGATACACAGCGTAATAAGCTCAGGGAGGGCTGCCATAAATTGTGAATATATCAAGCTGAATTACTTTCTATTAGAGTGGATCTTCATCACTCCGGACGCTCGTCACGTGATGGACCCTGATGATGATGGTGGCTGCACGGAGAGGTTAGATAAGAGCGATGGTGGAGGGTCATGTATGTGGCTGACAAAGCACGAAGGAGAAACGTGTTTGTTAGGGCTTGATATCAAGAAAACATGGGATTTGAGATCACGTGGGACGGTGTGAGACTCTGACAGTGTGATAACTTTGAAGAAAATATCACTTTATGAGTATTGTGGACATAGGCAAATGTTTTGGTTGTAAATAATACAATTTAATAGAAAATATAAATACAATTCTTACAAATAAAGGAACTTAATCATATTCTGGTCTTATTTGGTAACACTTTATAATAACTCACTGATTACAGATTGATTTTATAGGTTAGATCTAATACCAACATGATATTATTAGAAAGCACACACAAAAATACAGGATTTTACAGTGTGTAGCCAGCAGCCAATAGTTTTTTGTGGAACAAGACAAAAGCACCTCCTCCAGATGGGTTTCAAAAGTTTAACCTGAGAATCTGTGTCATTTTTTCAATACTAATTACCTACAAATACAACACTTAGGCTTAACTTGGCCCTCCAATACATTTGTAAGGCACTAAACTAGCTTCTAAAGATAAAAGTAGACAAAATGACACTAAACAGGGGTCTTAAAATGAGGGGCACACATTGAAATGGAACAGAATTCACAAAATGATGAGGAAAAAAAATGAGGAGAAAATTAATGTTACAAACAAACTAATAAAGACTAGAAAGAAGATGAAACCTTACATTCAAACACTGTAAAATTATACTAAATCTACCACAATCAAGTCTAAACTACTTCATTTACAACTTCAATCTAAGAGAAAAGAGAAGAATACACAGAGAAAAGTACACTGGACTACATTATCTCTTATATTTCCTGTATCTTTACCACATTTTCTATATTATCTCTATTGAATCATGCATTATTTAAACAGTGTCCTACAGAGTCCCAGAGGTGACAGCGAGTTCAGCAGAATCTGATACGTCCCTGAACTTCAATATGAATCATGGCTGACCCTTGACCTTCAGTATTATTTCACTCTCCTTATAGCATCCATATTTATCCCTATATCACCTGCCATTGCCTCTATATTGCCTCTTCCTCTCTCATTTCCCCACGTTTTAATCTCTTAATCTGTTTTCTCCACCTCACTTCCCTTTTCCTGTCCTCTCCGCTCGTGCATTGTCATCAATCAGCCATTTTTAGTCCCCAACTATTCTCTCCCTTTCTCTCTCTCTCTCTGTTTCCTCCTCTGCTTCCTCACAAGTCAGACGAGGGATTATTTTTCTCTAGTCATTTTCAGCATCAAAGAGGCTCTGGTGATTGGGATAAGAATAGAACGTGGTGTGCTATTTTTACCATGTTCTAAAAACGCCTGTCGGGCTAAACAATAGACCTGCTTCAGCTTGGCTCTTACATGAAGCACAGTATATACAAATAATAAAGGCTACGTGACAGAGGAAACGCAGACAAGAGGGATACACAATATTTCTCCCTGTATTGATTGATACTGATTGTAATTTAATCATGCTGCTCGGTAAAAAGCAGCATAGAAAGACGCTTATTTTTGAAGAATCATGTCAGAGTCAATTGATAAAATGGCCGACATTATAGCACTTTTATCCTTTTTTAAATTATTATTATTCTTTATAGGCTTTTTAACATTTTAACAATGAACAAGAGATAATAGTGACAGTATAGTGCAAAAACAAGAGTTAAATAATAGTCAAAAAGGTAATAAAATAGGTACAAATAACTAAAAAATATTTTAAAAAATGAGAGAAAACATTTTTATTCTTCAAGTAACAACACTGAAGTCTGAAGATCCTAAAAACAAAAGCCTCGGATTTGTTTTGATGCTTTCTCGACGTGAAACTAAACCTCTTCTAATCACAAAGTGTGGCTTGTGTCAGAGATATTCCACATTTATGTAAAGACTCTACAGTGTAACTCTGAGGAAAGTCCTGCAAATGTTTCACATCCACACAAAGTTACATCATGACTTAAATATATATATTCCTTGGGTGGTAACAAACCCCTTTGCGGTTCCCCCCCCCCCTTCCCCCAAAATTCCCCCCCCCCCCCTCCTTCGCCTTTACCAATTTCCCCCCCCTCCCCCCCCCCCCCCCCCCCCCCCCCCCCCCCCAGCCTCCCCACCCCCCCTTGGAACCCCCCCCCAACCCCCCCCCCGTGTTTTTTTTTCCCCCCCAAAGGGGGAAAAATTTGGGTTTGAAAAAACACCCCCCAAAGAGGGGGGTTTCGGTTGGTTGGCCTCCCCCTTGGGTGTTTTTTCCTGGGTTTTTCCCTTTGGTTTCCCTTTTTTTTTTTTTGGGTAGTCTGAGTGGTAATAACTACACTAAAACTAAACTTTAGGGGTCGTGGATGACTGGAGTCTATCCCTGTAAACCACACATGTCAAACTCAAGGCCCAGGGGCCAAATGCGGCCCTTTGCATCATTTTATGTGGCCCTTTAATGCATTTAAAAGGTGATATTTTTGGCACTAGGTTTAATTCATTGAATTTGAGGTGGATAAGTAACTAAAACCTGTCCAAATCCATCTAAAACCTGTTCAAATTCAACCAAAACCTGTCCAAATCCATCTAAAATCAGATGAAATCCAACTAAAACCTGTTCAAATCTGACTAAAACCTGTTTAACGCCATCTAGAACCTGTTTAAATCTTACTAAAACTGGTTGAAATCTGACTAAAACCAGTTTGTGTGACAACTTTTGTGAGACTCAAATGAAGAATTCAAAATTTAATAAAAACTTCCCGTGTGCCACCATCTTTAGCCCCTGAAAAGATTCTTTTAACTTTTGCGGCCCCTAAACACTTTGAGTTTGACACCACTGCTACAAACTAAATGTACAAGAGGGTTTATTAGAATATACAGTGGTTAATTGATAAAATAAATGGAAATAGTGTAAACCAGTGATGACCATCTCATTTAGTTTCGGTTAAAACAAAGACACTGACACCTTCACTTTGAGAAACACAAACTCATGAATTATTAAATGCAGGAATGTCTTACTGTAAACTTTATGCAACAGCTTTATCTCACTTGCAATTTGAGTAAAATGTTTAAAACTTATCAACATTATTCACATTTATCACATTACTTTAAAGTCCAACAACAGTAACAGTAAAAGGTTTAAGTGATAAACACAAAAATAGCAGCAGATAAACGATCAGAGCATATTTTTACATTTGACACGAGCTTTACGTCACGGCCGAAGGGTATTTCTGAGCCGAGGGAATTGAATTAATGCCTGTAATTGCACAACTTTGGCTCAGTGGCGACTTGTAAATGTTTGATGGAGTGAGTCATAGTTACACCACACACAGAAACCCGGGTGTGCAGTGCATCCCCGACAGATGACTGATGCTGGTCTCATGAAGAACAGCGATCGCTCTTAATTATACATGATCTGTCGCGGAGAAACAGAGAGATGTAGAAGCAGGAGGAGGAAGACGGGGATGAAACGGAAGAATGTGGAGCAGAAGAGAAGTGAGGAACGGAGAGGGAACAGCTTTAATACTGGTGTATGTTCTGTTTTTAAATCAAGACTCTACCAAAATCAATAAGAATCTCTGACATGTTTGTTATTTATAATGGGAGTCTGCCTCATGAGTTCCCAGGTTTATATCCAACCAATGAATTTAATTATGAAAAACAATTGCAAATGTAGAGAAATAAGGTTTGGTCCTATGGCAGTGTTGTCTTTTAAACTATTGAGAACCTTTCTACCAGGTTTAAACACAGACAAATGTAGAGTGATGCTGATTTATTATTATTTTATTCCACTCATCTGTGTTTCCAACTATTATTTCTAAGAGTAAAGGTTTAAACAAAGGAATCCTGACGTAGGTTTGAAGGTGAAGACGCTTTGTCTCTCGTTGAAGGGACTTTCTGTCAATTCTCCATCAGGTAAAACTGGATAAAAGTTCATGAACGCTATTGTCTTCTTTGAAAGCTTTTCTCGAATATGTCCTGGATGACTGAAAACCTCCACAGACATGTTTCTAAGAGTTTAGGTAATGAGACAAAGTCATTTTTATGGATTAATAAGGTTTATTTTATCTCATAAATGGGGCAGAACTGTGATTGTACTGAAACAGTCACTATCTTTTCAGAGCTTTGTAGAAAATCCACTCTGATAAAGGTACAAATGTACTTTTTGCACAGATTGTGTTTTCAAGTGACTTGCTGAGGTAAATAAATGAGAATTCTTCTACCTCTAGAGCTAAGATGTGCATTTATCTTTTGCTGTCACTGGACAAGCTGTATTTTTTTTTTTTTTTTATTAGAAGCATGGATTAACAGTATTATGTTTCAGAGCCATGACCACTAATAAACTGCTAATAAAATAAAGAAGTGTGTCAGTCAGAGGTTATGTACAATTCAAAGAAGCTTGTTACATGCAGCCTTACATAAGACCCATCCCTTGTTATGCAAAAACATGCAAAGCACACACACAGACACACACACACACACACAGACAAAAGCCCAGCGATTACCACGAACACATCATTATCGGGACATTCGAGAAGAGACGGCGCGAACGGATCTGTCTCCTGCAGCCGCTCCTCTGATGTAACACTGAACATGAGAGCGGCACGCAACCACACACACCTGAGCTGCACCTCCGGAGCCCACATCCCACCGCAGACCTGCCCCCTGCACCTGAACGCACCGCCGCTGTCAACTATTCTTAGAGCCGCAGTAAACAACTTGTAATTACTCCCCTCTGAAGCCCTGTCGCCGTCTCCTCGTGACCTACTTCTTACTAACGCGCATCAGAATCTACAATTACACTCCGCTGTGATATTAGTGTTCGGTATGTCTCCGATATATTATTTATTTAAACACGGCGATTCGCTTTGTGCTTCCATTATGCACAACATGGGTTACACAACATCCACAGGGTCGTGTCCTGAATATTCCATTACTGATGCCGTGCCTTGTTAAGTCCTATTCAATGGATACGTCTTTTTGGATTAACCTATCACTTATAGTTTGTGGAATGGGGTCGTGCAATTAATTGAATTTTCTTGTTTTTATTTATTACTATTGTTGTTTTCCACGAGATTGTGGAAGTGCACTACACTGTTGCTCATTTATTTATCCTAATTATTATTTCTGTTGATTTTTAAGCTATTTATTTATACGTTTGAATATATTATTTATTTTAAGAAGAATTCATTCATTCATTTTTGTTCAGTAAATCCAACATATTTCCAAAGTCAATGAGTAAAATAATTGTGATAATGATTTTTCCATCATCGAGCAGCCCTAATGTAGAATATGAAGCATTGTGACTTTAAATGCTTCATGTTACATACAACTTCTCACTCACAGCTGTGTAATAACGTGAGTATTTCCAGGTGGGAGCTAAACACAAAGTGGTCTTTATTTATTCATAAAGACTTAGTTTGTGAGTGGTGCTGGTTTAGCTGCAGGTAGAGGCAGCTGTAATAATCTAAAGGCTTGTTTTCACGCACAGATATTTGCATTAAGGCACATTTTTATGTATTTGTGTCTCTCGTTCAAATGTAAACCTGATATTTTTGTTAATTGCCTCCAAAAGTGAATCAACAACATCTGCAGCAGCTGTATCCTGTACGTTTTATTGTCTCTATTAGGAATAATTTAATTTAACTTGTTGTTTCCATATGAATACATCACTTTTACTTTCGAAATGAACAATTGCTGATACTTTTTCAAGCTGCTATAGCAGAGAAAACGTGGCACTTTTGCTCTAAATGTTCTTGTGCTCAAAAGAACTGTCATATCAGTTCATAAAAGTATCCAGACGAGTATTTATTTATTTATTTATCTGATGATGACAACTGACAAAGCACGTTTTATACTTATCTCGTTGATGGACAGAAAAAGAGCTTCTGGGATCTTTGGATGTGTGAAATGTGTTGTCATATTCACAGCACTGTCTATACAATATAACAACTGCTAGTTCCCCAGAGCACAGGCCTGTTAGGGCAAGACACCTGAAATCCCCCAGGATCTGAGGAGGCGTATGGGGGCTGCAGAGTGGGATGGAGCAGTTTATATTCAGTACATATTACTTTTCAACACTGTAGGATGCAAAAGTCTCACTGTCTATTCCAGATATATTCAAACAAAACATAAAAACATGGCTTTGATTGACTGCACAAATACTAATGCATATATAGCCATAAATGTTAATATTACAAAATGAATATATGTTGATAGTTCTCTGTATGTGACACATTATAAAGTATTTTACGCAATGTAGCAGCCAAAGATACTTCTTTACAAACACCTGAATAAATAGTAATTCAGTGTAACATTAAGAAGACATGTAATTATTCAATATTTCGATGATGACATGACTTTTAAAATTTGTATTTCCACTTGGGTATATTTTGAATGGATTAAAATATATATATATAAAAACATTGACCCTTAGACTAACTTTGGTAATGTCAGTGCTAAACTTTTTTGATTTAAAGCTCTAATTACCCATTTATATTGATAGGCAAAGCTTAATTTGGCACAGAACACCATTAGACTTTAACATAGGCAAACTCATAATGGCAAAATATCAATAATAATATTTTACATGAATATTAAGCAGCCATGTGAATAGTATTCTATCAAATAGTACGATTTCAGTATTATTCAGTGTAATCCAAGCTAAGAAAATGTCCCGTCTCCTTGTGATTTTTAGTTAATGCACTCCATCTATTATTAAATCCAAAGTGTAGAAAACAGTTTATTGAAATAGCTGCATTGCAGAGTGTGTACACTGGCTCTGTTTGCTCACAATTGCACCATATGCCAAGAAACAACTTTCTCCAAACTTTTTCCACCCACACTCTGTCTGCGTGTGGCATCCTGACCTACATATTCAAAACAAACCAGACAGACGGTAAAGTGACACCAGGGACACTTAGAAAAAGCAAATAAAGCTGATTTTTTTTGTTGTTCGGGGAGCGCTGTCGTGGAGCGGGGTTGTAGCACGGAGAACAGGAAGTCATGAAAAATGTAGAAGCAGCGGCCGAACACAAAGCCATTAAAGAAGTAGTGGTGGAAGCAGTCAGCTAGAAATATAGATGTCCATTTAGTTTTTGACTCCAACACGTTCAGACGCAGTCACAACTCGGCTGCACAGACCGGGTTTACAAGCATTAAATACGATAAAACACACAGGAACAACCGCTGACACCGCTTTACTCTGAGTGCACATAATGGTGTTTTGTAAATGATTGATTATGCAGAAAACCACGGAGAAAGTTAGTTTGACACAAGGCTCAAAGTGTCAGAAAACAGGGACTTCTACTGAGGTGAGTCAAATAAGTTAAGAGTGAAAAGTGCTTTAATATAGTTTGTGTCACTCTGAAGAAGGTAAAATATTGGTGTTTAGGAGGAGTGGGAATCAACAGGCTATTTTAATATCTAGTTTTGTTGAGTGCTGAGACCAATTGTGTAATATACAGCAAGACAACCATTTTACATGAGGTCTGCAAGTTTCTTTTTTATTTATTTCATTTTATAGGTCCCTAGAGCAGTTTAAAACCACGCTGTGTAAACTTTTAGCCCAAAAATATGCATTCTCAAAATGATTTTAATGGTTCTTAGACTTGAGATTTGTAGAATTAACATCATATGAATACTGTTTAACTTATCATTGCTGTTATTTACGGACAATTTTCTGCAATAGCAAAGAAAACTTCACACATTTATCACTATCCTGTACTAAAGAATTGCTTTTGAGCGTTAATAGTGATGCCGTATTGACAGAAACATTTAAACCCAGGTTGAAGGCACTGGATTCAACACTAGTTTAAGTGGGAAAGCCTGGCTTGGTTCTTACCTTTATGTGTAAATGTGTGTCTTTGTTTAATCTGATTTACACTTTCAACTCAGCTGAAGTTGCTGTTGCTGATGTGAAATGTTCTGACCAATGGAATCAAAAGAGGAAGTGGAGATTTTTAACAAAGAAAAAGTACAAGATAATTAATAATATGCAATAAAACAGTGTTATTTCTGACTATTTTGAAAGTTATATATGTCCTATCAGTCATACACAGGAGGATTGGTTTAATGCAGTATTACAAATGGCCGACTAACTCATAATACACCCATGGTCCAGACATTCAGGTATGAAATTGGCTTTATCTTCTTCACCGTGTCTCTGCTGCCGGTCTGTGCTTATTACAGACGCTGCCTTGAGATTACCTTGTGCCGCAGCTGGATTCTTACGAGATTTGTGAGTTCGCACACTCACGAAAATCCATCTTGTTCAGCTCGGGGGAAAGTGATTTCTCTCGACTCCGTACAGATTCAGACAATGGTGTGGCAGTACTGAAAGTTATGGGCGTGTTTTACTGTTACTAATGTAAAGAACATGGCATTGAAATCTAATCTAATCTTCACCCAATCACCTTGAGGTATTCATCTTCAGTTTCTGCTCTTTGCAAAGGCTTTCTCAGGTTGATCTTGAGGCTTTTATTACACAAACGCTACGATGCAAACAAAATAAATCAGGGAAAACAGTACAATATTGATCATTTATCCAAACCCTGTTGTTTCATAACTATCTGGCAGCAGTATGGGCAACCTCAGCCAACAGATTTGTAGTGCAGATTTAGAGGATATATCTGTTTGTCCAAAAAAAGAGAGGATAATCTTGTACATCCCTTGTTTAAGCAGCCAAACATCTGCATTTGTACCAGGATGTGTCACTGCATCCATTTTCTCCTCCAGTGAACCATTAGTGACTACTTTTTGATTCTGAATAATTAATACTATAAGGCCTTACAACTATGCTTTACTTACTGTGCTTTTTCCTTCTCAGCAGAAAACTAGGTGCCCTGGAAACAGATACCAACATGATCCCAGTGTCATATTAAACTGGATCACTGTGTCACAGTTCAGAGTCCTGATTTGTGCCGCTCACAAAGGCGTCATACGGCATAGATTCAGCTGTTTCCACCGTGACTTATTGCTAAATCAATAATGCTATCGGGCCTGGACTTACTGAGTCATGGAAAATCCTAAACAGGTCGTGTAGGGCCGGCCTGATCCTAATGATCTCTTTGAGCCTGAAACGCTGCTAAGTGCTTGTCCGATGTGTTTCCCTAATGTTTCCACCTCAGGCAGCTTTTTCAGAATGCACTTTCAGCTCCACAACGCAGCTTTTTATCTTGTCAAAAGGCACTTGTATAATTCATTGTCTGAAAACTTTGTCTGAGCAAAGTTCTCATCTTTGTCATCGCTGCCACACCCAAACAGCTCCATTATCCGCTCTGCAGGGTCAAACTGGATTCAGTATTGGGCACTTCCCCAAAGCATTGACACACAATACAGGGCAGATTTTAGCTTTAGCATTCCAGACTTTAACTTTAATTCAGGTTTTGCCATGCAGCTTGTTTACTGTTGTGTCTGGGAGAGTATTTGTTATTTGTGAGTGAGCTCCCGTATTCCCTGTGCTGTTAAAAATAAAAACCTCATTCTCACTTCTCGTCTTGGCTCACGTCCACTGAAGCCTCTGCTCAGACCAGACACAGACTCGTGCACCTGGCTGCATGATTTATCCTGTGGTCTACTCTGTAATGTGAGCAACTGTTGGCAAGCCTTACTCCATAAGTCACATGCACAATATGAGGCTTTGAGTAAAAACAAACAAAAAAAATTAAAATCCTATATCGAGATCAATCATAATTTGACTTATTTTGTTTTATTTTTTTGACAGATGTTCGACACTCGCATCCTTTTTAGTGGTTTAGAGTAAAGCCAACATGCAGCAGTAATAGTAAGACTGAGCTACATAAGGTTAAAGAGAGAGGATACTTTTCCTGCATGAGGTTTGTTTGGATGTTAACCAACTTTTTTCATCAAAGAAAGTCAAAAAGATTACATCTAGTTATTCATTCGAGTGAGAAGAGTATCATAACTATAGCTTGAAGATGCCCCAAATATCAAAATGCTATATATATTCAACTGTCTCTCATTGAACCTTTCACAGTCATAATGCATCATTTTCTTGTAAATGGTTCAATCAAATGTATAACAAAACGAAAAAGGGAGGATTCTTTTCTGTTTACAAGCTTTAGGTCCAAAACAACACGGATATGTCACTGCAACTGAACTATCTTTCTTGAAAATAGAGACAAAAAAAGTGCCATTGGCTTAAAACTCTTTGTTGAAAAGCAATAAAAAAAATGATTGGGATAATAATTGAGGTTGAGGATCATAATTCTCCTCTGAAAATAGATCAGATTTAGAAATTATCTAACTATATATGCATCCAGAAGTCTATTGTTCAGGCAGTTTTCCAGTGTGAAGGCTAATTTCTGACAATTTACTGACGTTTTCTTCAACTATTTCATCTTTACTGTCATCCTTCCACTTCCACAGAGCTCTATATTCATCCAGAATGAAAATTTACTGTATTTTCTCTTCTTGGCTCGCGTCCATCGACTCATTGCTCAGACCAAACACAGACTCATGCATCTTTATTAGTCTTATATGAATCACAGTTGGCCTTTTAGCCTGAATACTATCAATCAGCAAATAACAGGGTGCATCCAAACTCTTCCAAAGGTCATTCTTAGCGATTATAGATATGATAAATATTGTCATTTGTAGTAATCATAATGGGCAAAAGCCATATGGTTCACCCAAACAGCTTTTCAGACTCCAAAACCACTCATTATTTCACTTTGTAGCTCTATTATGTGAAAAATATAACCTATATGAGATACTACAGGCTCTCACACATTATCTATGCACAAGTTCTTTGCCATAACCCAACATATTGATCTTCACTCTCATCATTACCACACCCTTAAAGCTCCATTATTCTCTGAGCTCAGCTGTATGAATGAAACTTGAAAGTAACTCTTCTTTTTGGCTCACACCCATCGCATCTGCTCCGACCCACTCGTGCACCTGGATGTATGATTTATTCATCTCTGGTATGAGCCACTGTTGTGTGTTTAGCCTATTTACTGTTCATACCGTAGGATACATGCTGAATATGGAGCCTTAAGGAAACTACAACAAGGTGTATTCAATTACTCCCATGTGTTTTAAATAAAAATACATTAAAGATAAAGTCGTAACACTTAGATACTTTAGTTTATTCTCATTTATGCACTGCCTGTAGAGAGTTTTAGCTTCACAATGCAGCTGTTCTTTAGTCTTATGTGCTGTGTGATCTTTTTTGACCTAAACTCAAGTATAGCTATGTATTCGTCATGTTTTTCAATCTTTTATCATGACTTTGACTGTCCATTTACTTTTTATTTCAGTTTCTTTCCATTTTCTCTTATATATTGTTTCTTTCCTTTACCTTAGCTTGTATTTACTGCCAATATTTGACAAATCAAAAGTACGTTTTTTTTATTTTACTCGTATCTCTGTCTAAATAGCACTTTTTAGTCCACTTTGGTTGTTTTAAATGTGGTATAGAAACAATCTTTGACTTCATTTCACTTGATTTTTTTGCATTAAAGTCCAGGCTTAAATCTTGAAAGCCACTGAAACAAATAAACTTCTCTTCATCAGTTTTATCTGTCATTACCACACCCATAGAGCTCCTATATTCCCTCCACGTGCAATGCAATATCAATACAACTTAAATAATTCCCCCTTTGAGCTAATATACTGCTCCTAGTCCATGCACCATGACAGAAACCTATGATAGACTGCATAAACTGAGTATATAAACCACTGTGGCATGTCTAGCCTATATGTGTATGACACATTATGTACAATATGGAGCTTTGATAACAAACATAATGCATCAAACAGCCTTTTTAAGCGATAAATCACAACACATAGGTCTGGTTCTAATTAATGCATTATGGTGAAGATAAATGCAATTGTTCCACGTGATGGTCGCAATAACAGAGCTCAAAAACCACGCGGTGCTGAGAGACATCATACCTGGATGCTGCAGGAGATCTCGGAGTCGTCCAGTAGCCGTATCGTGCAGAGGGTCTCCTGGTCCAAAGATCGGAGGCTGGGGCTGCGAAACCGGAGCATTTTCATCCTTGTGTCCTGGTCCTGGTTCAGCTCCTCATGTCACCGCAGTCACCAGGCGCTGTTGTGTTGATTTTTTTCCTTACGCGCACTCAGGCATTAGCTCCCAGCTCCTCCTCAGTGTAATGTACGGGGCTCCTCACCGCCACCTGCTCCTGAGACGCCCTTAGGAATGAATGAATGAGAGGATGGAGAGATGAAAGATGGGGAAGTGGAGGGATGTAAGCAACAGAAGGGAAGGAGGAGAGTGTGCATCCGTCTCCTGCTGCCCACTGCTGGATCTACAGGAGAGGACAGGGTTTTAACCTCTCGCACTCACTCTCTCCCTTTTTTTTTATTTACTCTGGACCTGCGCATTGCAATAGGCAGAATATTTAATTGCCGGCTTTTATTTGTATTCAACAAGCACGTATTTTAATTAATATTAAAGTACACTCAATATTTACACGCTTTTAGCTTCTATTTTGAAACGTGCGTCAATATTAGCTTAGAAATGCTTCCACGTGTTGTCTTTAAATCACATTTTTTTTTACTTTATAACATTATATCTTTTACTGTACAATGTTTACACTCTTGTATTTATCATTTTATCAAAAAACAAGCTATTATTCGCATTAATAATAACATAACAGGTAATTGACACGTAACCTTATTAACCTTTTCGGGGAAAAGAGTGCGGTCCCTTTAAGAGTTACGTTAACGTGCGTCATTGCGTCACACGCTACGTCGCGGCCATAGTCCAAGAAGCAGCGCCGGGGAAACCGCTGTAAACATGACACCTGCACACGTTTTAACTCTTTTTAAATCACAAAAACAAAACGACAGAGTGGGTTAAGTGTTAAATGGCATTATATACGCCGTGGTGACAAGTATAGCATCTCTTATTCTTTCATGCTAATGTTAAAAAATATTAATCGAAGGGTTAGCTAACCTAGTTTCTAAATTGATGTGTTTGTCTTGGTTCAGGACTGGACCAGATTTAAGACAAGTGCCTGCAGCACCATGATCTACATCATCATGGGAGTGTCTGGATGTGGGAAGTATGTGGCATTTTACATGGAAAAAATATTACAATGTGTTCTTTAATATTAGTTTCTGCCAAATATTCAATCAAGTGAAGAATAAGTGGCTGTGATTTTAGGGTCTTAACCAAGGTTTAGGAAGTAGTGCAGTGCATCATATTCATGGCCTTCAAAGAAGAAACAACTACTGGTAACATTATTTCATACAGTTAAGTGTTGTATGAAGAATTCAGTTACAGCTGTCATACCCTACACATAAACATACACAATCACAGTGACTGAAGATTTTATTTACATCATCAAAATTTCTGTCTGTTCAAAAACTAATGAGAGAAAGAGACATTTATGCTTTTAGAAAGAACCAAGAATACTGACATTGTATTAGAATCACCAACAGGAACAAAACCCTGGGATAAATGACCAACATTCAAACGTAAGGAAGTAGGCTAAGAATAATGTAAACACCAAAGAAAGACCGGGGAAGTTGGATCATGATTCATTTGATCTTAGGAAACACTGGCAACTTGAACAATAGCTACATACCACCACTGACAGTACAATATAGTATAGAACAGTACAGTTTTTGGCCTTATTAAATGATTTGTCAAGTGTTAAAGCTGCTCAAATCAAAAATCAACAATATACCATTTAAAACTGTGTCTTCTGTCTGTTCCAGGAGTTCTTTAGGGGCCCTCTTGTCAGAAAAGGTAACATCATTTCCTACGTACACGATAATACACTTCTGTTTATGTTTCTACCAGTTCCTATGACACTTTTTTTTACCTGATGAGTGTTTGTCTGTCTTCAGCTCGGTTGGCCTCTTCATGAAGGAGACGACTTCCACCCTCAGGAGAACATTGATAAAATGGCTCGTGGAGAAGCCCTCTCAGACCAGGTGCATGTTTCGTGTGTGTATCTGTTCTCCATTTGCATCATCTAATACTGACAAAACATGGCATTATATTTCAATTTTACTACAGACAGGGCTTGGCACAGTGGCAGACCAATTTTATATTTGATTTAAAATGCTACAAGTGTCCTTATAAAGTATACAAAGCTTATAGAAGTATCATTTTTTAAAGAAACATTTCACATTACTTACTTTTCCTACGATAAAGTGCTTCTGCTTTGCAACTTATGAACTAATGTAAGGAAAACTAGATAGTACTATAGGAGGATATAAGTTTTTTTGACTGTAAATAAGGACAATAAGACTATGAGAGAATAAAAAAACAAAAAATGTGAAGGAACTGTAAATATGAGAATGCATCTGTTAGTAGAAGAGACAAGGCGGAGCTGGAGGACTTAACCCAATACATAATACATAGGAGACACTTGGGCTCTAGATGTCAGGCATATTTGAGGAGTAATTGATAAATGATTTTGTGTAATTATCTATACATCACAATAGGGACCGGTTACACTGAGGCGACTCTGACAGAGCAGAAAACATCTGAAACATCACTCTAGATTTCAACACATCTTATACAGTGAGAGATAACAGCCCCTTATCCGTGTTATGTGTGGTTGAATTCAGAGTGCTGCCACTAGACTGTAAGGAAGGAAAGGAATCCACAAAGTGTATAAATGTGTTGAATTTCCTTTTATTGGCACATCTGTTCCCATTCACCAAACACAATATCGTACAGAAAAACGCGTGCATCTGAGGCTGCTTTTGTGCACCTTAAAATAACACTTCCACCACATGAAAAAATCTTCTTGCATTGATATCTGCCATTTTAAAATACATCCATCAAGTAAAAAAAATAGAAATGTATGAACTCAATCAGAGTGTTAATGTGACAGTATATTGCCACAGCTACAAACAAACTCTGAGTCACGGTTTTAGTTGTGTCTCGTAGACCGTAATCCACCGCTGACAGATTCTAGCAGCTGTTTTCCGATGTCCGTCTGTTCGCTTTTTGATTATAAGCTCCCTCTCGTTGCTCTGCTTTGAACGACCAGAGGAAGTTACTCCGAGCTCGTCTTCTCTGCGCAGTCTCACTCCAGACCTGCTGCCAGTTGGCCTTTTTCACACCGAGGCTAAAGTGACGCAGATACGGGATTAACCGCGGGGCTCGCCAAAAACGCGTGACTTTGATGCTGGTCTCGGAGCTGGCAGCTTGGTCCTGGCAGATCCAAACGGGACAGGAGTCGGCTCAGATGTGGAAATGAGAGGATGTGTGTCGCATAACAATTCTCCTCATGTTGGGGTTGATTAAAACGGGACTCAGATTAGTCACGATTCTTTTCTGAAAGCTGATTAATCAGATGCATTTGCTCAGACTTTTTTAATGTGTGTTTGATTCTTTGAGTGGTTCTTCTTTTTGATTTACTCACTTCAGAGAGATGCGTAGTGTTTAATTTTGTTCTCGAAATCATCATAATCTAAAACAAATGCCTTTGTGTCAAACAAATGAGCTTTTTATTCATTAACTGCCAAAATAATATTAAGGAATTATTGATTATTTATAAAAGAGATGGGCAAATTAACTTGAAATTGCCATTCTGAACTTCTAATTGCAATAAATTCTGCCTCTAAATCAGTCAAATATACAGCGTCATCATTTTTCAGATGGTTCCCTGACATGAAAAAGGAAGAATAAAGTGCTTTTAATAAACACAGTGAACCCAGCTCACCAGATATTACACTGTGTAAGTCTGGGGCAGGCCACCATTGACTATTGAGAAGTATTGATCTGGCCATATAAACACAATTTTACACTCATCTTTCAAGAGATACACTGAGACATAACAGAGCCTTGTTTCTTTGCAGCAGACAGTCTTTTAGTGTGAATAAATCCGTAAAAGCGCTATATTTTTTGCTTAAGGCTGTTTGAAAGATCCAATAAAAGCCATCAATAGTTCATTTGTTAGTTTGCTCTTACTTGTTCTTAAAGCGCCGTGTTACTCATGTAATCTCTCGGGACAGGAAAGTTATATTAGAGGATTCTGTCCAACGGAGGGAACTTTCTATTGTCAGCTGTGTCGACCAATGGGAGCGCTCCTTTTTCCAGACCTAGCTGAAATTGACCTGGGCTTAAAATTCTCATCTATAAAATATTAAAATCCTCTATTATGAACAGTAGATGGCATCATAAAGCCTATTTTTTCACAAATTTATTGCTTGTACAATAAACTATTTGTGGTTTAAACCATTTTCCAACAACAGAGGAAAAAAAATAGGTAAAGTTTGTTTAACCAGTGACTAATAATGAATCAAAAGAAGAAAGCAATTCAATAGCAATACTTAAAATGTGTTTTCTCACCTTTAATTGTAAATAACATACTGCAAGACACCTGCTGCAGGAATAAAACAAATATTGGCATGACTGTAGGCTGATATATAATGCTAAACGTGTGAATATTTTAGCAACTAATACCATTGACTTTCATATATATGATGGCATCAAAGCTGGTTTAGACACTAGTTTAAGAGTGTTTATCGTGTTATATTTCTCAAGTAAAATAAACAATTTGACTTGAAGTGATTGACATGAATCTGGCGTCTGTGTGATGTGTTTCTAATTGTCGTTTTGTCTCATTTGTCTCTCCACAGGACAGATTTCCATGGCTCCTCAGACTGCATGAAGTCATCGAGAGGTAACAGTAAACAAACACTCCGCAGTAAGTCACAGTTTCGCGGTGACAGAGAAAAAGATGATGTTGAGGAAAGATGAAGAGCAGAGCAAAGAGGTACACACAGAACGGCGTGAAATTGTCAAAGAAGATCAGAAATATCAGTGTTGGTTTGTAAATTGAGATGAAAACCAGAGAGAGGAGAGACGGGGAAGAGGCAGATTAAGTCTCAGAGTGTTTTTCCTCAAACGTCAGCCGCGACATCAAAGAGGTTTCTCATCCTTGAGTCTTTTTAAGTGTGACATTTTTGATACTTGGTTTTTTTAAAAGACTGTGACCTGAGTTTGTATTAGACATAGTTCCCATATGACCTGAAAAAAATATAGTCTTGGAGTTACTTGGAGGTAACGAAATGTAAAGGAAAAAGGCTGAGGATTAAATAATAACTTGACTTGTTGTTACATTTTATGCAGTTTGAAGACATTAAAGACAAGAATTTCTAGTGGTTTGATATTAAAGGAGCAGTAGGCAGTCTTTGGCTGAATTTAGTGGTGATTTTGCAAATTGTATACGTACCTCCTACACCCCTTCTTGCTACAGACTGTGAGCACATACAGTAACCCTGCAGGAACACGCCATAGTTTATAAAATGATGCAGAAACCTACATCAGCTTTGAGATGCCTCCATAACGAAAGGCTGTTTGCTGCATTATTTACAGATTTATTTTAAGAAAGTGTTATTGATAGCGCTCTACTTAATAAAAGGGTAAGAAGAAGGCATCTGAACATAGTTTTAAATGTAGAAGTCGTTTCAACCATCATCCAAGGAACGTCTCATCATATAATCTTCCCTCTCTGATGTTAAGAGACTCAACAGTTGCCGTAAAATATGTTTTAATTTACCTTCTCTGTTTCTAAAAACAACTTTGTTTACTTCCAGTTCAAACCATTTGGCCTTTCTGTCCAACATCTGGACATCGCTGTTCTCAAAGTAGTCCTCTTTGTGAATCTCCACAGACAAGACAAGACATTAGTTTGGTTTAAGTAAAAGCTAGTCAGTTAGTATTGTCATCTTTCTATATAATTCTCATTCACCATTACGGCCTGTGATGAAATAGAGTTCTGCGGTAGATCATCACTGATAATTTTCGAGAAAAAGAGTGGGAACCCTGTTAGATTTAAAATACATCTTGTCTTCTCTCTTATTCTTACTCACCTTTTTTCTTTTTTTCTTTTTTTTTTGCAGAGAAAGATGTCACGGCGGTAACGCTCTCGTGGCCTGCTCCGCTCTCAGACGCCTCTACAGACAGATCCTGCTCCACGGCCCCAGAGCTCTCACTTGTTCTTCGGGTCCCCAACAGGAAGTCCCGCCTCCTGCTTCCCCGGACGTCTTCTTTCTCTTCTTACACGGCGACTACAACGTTATTTACCAAAGGCTGGCTGCGCGGAAGGGCCACTACATGAAGGCCAACCTGCTACGGTCACAGTTTGACGCGTTAGAGCCTCCGACGGACGAGGAGAACGCGCTGCCTTTGGAAATCACGAGGAGCATCACTGACATGGCGGAAGAAGTGGAAAAACACCTGATGAACCACATTGAACTGGTATCAAAGTAAATACAGCAGTAAAATAATCACAGGAGATGAATCAGTGAGAGGCTCAGCTGGAAGTTCTCTTGGCTTGATCCCCCTCGTAAAGTATTTTTTTGATGCTGTGCCAATTTAAACATCATTTTTGAAAACAGCAGTGTCAACAGTTTCATGAAACACAAGAGCTGCAGTATTCAGAGGAGCATTTCTAACCAATGTTTTTAAAGATATGTTTTTAATGAGAGAATTAAAAGTGAAATGAAGGAGAAATAAGGGTAAATGGGCCTGAAAATTGAATGTGGTCTGCTCCGTGTGCGTATGTGGTCTGAGTGATTTACTGTACAGTGTTTTTAGATGAGATCCAGTTCAATCAAAGACAATGTTTCTATTTGACTATATTATTGATAATGTGAATGAAAAGGAAGCATTTACAAACATTGACGTGAAGGAAATGCAAAGACATTAATGTGCAATCATTTTACTTTGAATAAATCTATAAATTCATATATGCTGCCTGATACTTAATGTGACTAGTTCTTGATCTTATAGCATAGCATTATTTACATTTGTTTTCAGCAACATGTTGTGATGAAATTGTACTGTAGTGGTGAGATTTTTTTAATTGAGTCTTTAAAATCAAAGTCAACAAAAGAAGCCTTTTTTTGTTTCTCGTTGTAAACCAAAGCTTATTTTCACAACAAAAAAAATGACTGTATATTTTGAACAACTTCTGGTTTAATAAACTGTTGAAAAGATTCACATACAGTTTATCTTTAGGTCTTTTTTCAATGACGCCATGAAAAAATGTTTTGGTTTAACTCACTAAATATTACATTGGGGTTATCAAGTCCCAAAAAGATAAAAAAAGATGTTTTTTCAGTGAAGAAAATGAGGTTGAAATGGATTAAAATGCCCACTTTTGCTTTTTAAGATTTAGATCAAAGACTTTAAATCAATAATGCAACTTTAGGGGTATAGATATCTAGAGAATTTGAGTTTTGACCCTCTGAAGCTGCTGTAGTTTGTCAGTGGAGAGGAATAGTAAGAACTGTGTACATGAGACTAACTTATATGTTTTTAAATCGAGGGATTTAACTGTCCTGAAATGAATAAGAACATTAATGAACTGCTCCTGAATTGTCGAGAATAGTACGGGAATCCTGTTTAGATTCAGTGAAACAGTTATTTATTTTAATGAACTAATTGCGATCAGACACATTTGACTTTTCGTTCAAGGTCTCGTCAGATCTAAACCTTGATATTCTCCTGTGAGTCTGTATTAAAGATGCACAGACCATCAGCGTTACCCCTCAGACGTCAACTCTGCGTCTGAGGCTGTTTTTGGGCCGTGACTCATCTGCAAACCTCAACCCGAATATTTTAGGAGCCTCTAATCCAGAAACCCCCTTTGGCCACTCTCATATCTCACACGACCAGACGAGACGCACGGAAATACACTCACAACACTGTCTGGCAGCGACAGACAGAGACACACAGAAACAATGACAAGTGTGGCCTACTTCAATGACACAGGAGCCAGGATTGAGACATGTTGATGGTGTATTACTGCCCTCTGCTGTTTGACCTTGGCGTCTTATATCCTCTTGCATAAGGAAATAATACGCAAATATAGGCCTTTAACATTTTTTCTATGTTGGCTTCTGAATTCAGGCTGCATATGGCTGTGCACAGGGGACTCCCAGATCTCTAAACAGCCTTCTTTTTTGGCTAATGTGGTTGTTGCATTGGATCTGGTCATGTTTTTTACTTTTACAGTGTCATTAATCATAGATATTACACGGAGGACTGCCAGAATACTCAAATACATGTTTATTCTGACTTTTAAATGAACTCTAGTGATTTATATAGATGTATTTTTTAGTTTGAGAGCTCAGGAAAAAAAAAAAACTCCCTAAAAAGAGAAGCTGAAGGTTGCTGGTCTAAAGATTGACACCTCGATGGGTGTGAAATAAAGGGGTTTATGTTTATTTATTTGTAATATCGAGTCTGCAAATGATACCTTTTGTATTTTGCTCTAATAATATGTCTTTGGTCTCATGGTGTTCTCTAAAAGGAGCATTTGCTTTTGACGCCATCTTGTGACAAAACATAACATGAGCTACTAATGAAGTTTTAATGCAATATTTTACTTTATTCTTTTTTTTTTCTTCATTTAAAACATCAGAGACATTTTGCATGTGTCTTTTTGATATGTCTTTTTGATCATGAACAGAGTAAAGGTTTTGAGTTAAAATAAATCAAATGTTTCTTACTACAGACTAACTATTGGTCACATGGCGATAGAGACTATAACATTATCACGACAAATGGAGATTATTATGAAGAGTGAAATACTAATTCCTACTGTGTAAGCGATCGGTGATGTAAATAAAGCCAGTGCACGTTAATGGAGTTACATCCCTGCAGTGAGTTTTCCTCCTGAAGCTTGTTTATGTGTCTCCAAAGGCCACAGAGTTCAGCTGCTCCACCTCCTGCACAAATACACACAACTAAGTCATATTTTCATGTTTAAACTAAATGAAAACTCAGTGAATGACGTTACCTCGTGCTCGGTTTTAGCTAAAGCCTGCAGCATCTGTTTCACAAACTGTTGCTGCTGCTCTGTCGCCGTAGCAACCTGTGGACCAGCTCTGGTTTTGTTGTTGAGGACAGCATCAGACGCACTATTTAGATTTACTCCATTGTTTTCTCCAAATCCAGCTCTGGAAGACATACGACAGGAACCAGTGAGGAGTTATATGTGAAAATATGTCTTTTGGAAGTCTACATGTGTTATCGTTACTGGCTCGACGTAATATAAAGTAGAAAACAAAAGAAAATGTTGGCTTAAAGAGACTTCTCTCCATTCGAAAGTAGGAGCAGAGGCTTTTAGGGCAACGTTTACACATTACAACAGTGCAGCATGAGTTGTGCACGAGAAGTAATTGTAAATAAACAAACTTGTAGGGTCCATCTGGGTTTTAAAAAGTGTAAACTCACGCAGGAACGAGGGCTGGAGCTTCTGTGGCCAGAGTCTGAAGGCCCTGTTGGATCTGAAGAAGAGCCTCTACAGCTTTAGGATTCAACATGGCCGACAGCAGCTCTGGACTCTGCATCTGAACAGTTTTCACAGAGTTTATAATCAACAAAAATAAGATTAATGTCTTCATGTGACAACAGACTTCAGTTTCTCTTGTGCACAGAATATAGCTATCTGATTAAAGAGGAATGACATGTTTTAATTGATCGCTTTTAGTTTGGTGTTGTTCTTTGTTGAGCTATTTTTTACAGCAACAATAAAAAAAAACTCCAACTAGATTTAACTTAAAATCTGCAAATCTCTTTCACTTTGAAGCTTTTGACTCCTTATAAGTATATTTTAGTCTCATAATATTCAAACTAACCTTCATTTGTTTAGAAATTATACAGTAATACAGCATAATGCTTTGTTAGTAGTAACATATTATTATTAGAAGATGTTAACCTGTTGTAGCAAAAGAGGAAGCTGTTGTCTCATCTGCTGCTGAAGCTGAGGGTTTTCTGAAAATAAGGGATGACTTAGAAGCATCTGAAATGAAATAAATGAATAAAGAAGGCTGCATGAGACCAAAGACATAACAAGGTGAAGAACTGAAGTCTAACAATGTGGATTTTATTAAATACTCAGGCCTAAAATTAATGAAATAGTTGTGCAGTTGTGTTGTGACTGACCTGTGCAGCCAGCTCTGGGTTCTGGCTCAGACATTTGAGGAGACTGCCCACATATGGTCCAGACAGAAGACTCTCCATCAGCCCGGGACTGGACGTGATCTGCTCCAACAGCGACTGCAGGCCTGAGGTTTACAAAAAGAGCTAATTATTATAGTTAGCAGGTGAAGTGTTTGCATTTCTTTCATTTGTGAACCAATAAATCAGTGTTAAGTGAGACAAACAGCTTCTCGTACCTGTCGTTATAGAGCTCTGTGGGTTTAATTCGTCTTTGGCTGAGGCAGAGAGTTTTCTGAGAGGATCTGTGCAGCCGTCCTGAAAGTTAAAAGAGGAACAATTTGTTAAAGAAAACATAAATAAAGACATTATTTCTGAAACTCACCTGAGATGGTTTGACTCCATTTTCCTGTTTATTGTTGGAAGTGCTTTGAGGAAATGAAAAATGGCGGCTGATGGATTCTGGGCTCTCCTGATTGGTCTGAGGGTTGTCTTCACTCTTGAGGACTTCTTTTATCAGATCAGGGTTTCTGACCAGCTCAAGCACCTAAATATGAAGAATAATGTTCAAAATAGAAACAGAATGTGAATAACAGCCCACATATTAAAAATTTTAAATGTCACACACTTTTTTGACAACAAATTTGATAGGTTTTTAGATATTTTTGTTTATTTTTATGGAAATTATGCCATTTTTTACATAATCTCCATAAAATTTCTGCATTTATAACATCAGCAATTTTACACATTTCCACACCATTCAAACTTTAAACAAGTTCCAAAACCTTTAGCTCTCCTCATACTTAAAAACTTTCTTGTTCTATGTTTTTTGACTTATTTAGGGATATTTTACAATGGGTTGCTATGGTTGCTATGCTTCAACTGTCTCAGCTTGTTTCAGCACTATTCATTACTGTCATGTTTCAGTGCTTTTTACCTCCTCTAATTTGTCTCACTTACACAAATTATGTATTAAAATGTTGAGAAATTTGTACTTTTTCAGAAAATAGTACTTTCAAAACTCAGTGATGAACAGAATTTGGGTTATGAGCTTCAACAGGTCAAGAGTTCAACTTCAGTTCCCATTAAAAAGCTGTTTTTCTCTCAAACACATAAACTTTTTTAACTCCCTCTATATTGTGTTTTAAATAATCCGACCCACTCTTATTTCAGACTCACCTGTGTGATGACCTCAGGGATGTAGAGCCCATCCTTCAGCTCAGGGTCGGTCTGCAGGAGCTGCTGGGTTTGGGGATTGGACAGTATGAGCCGCCTGGTGAGCTCAGGGCCGGCTCCGGAGAGGCTGCTCTGGACGAACGGCCCGGCCAGGACACGGCGCATCATCTCCGGGTCGGCCAGCAGCTGCCTCTCCATCTGACGCTGGAGCGACGGGAAGAAGCCAGGCTCGCCGCTCGTTAGACCCAGACTGTCCAGACCCTCCACTGGGGACAGAAGGAGAGACCAGAGCAGCAGGCGGCCGTCAGAGAACAAATATGAAACGTAAATATAATGTAATAACAGAGCATCACCGAGGAAGAGCGGAGAGGTGGGAGTTTGAACTTCAGGGTCAGGGTCGAGGACGGCACAGAGCGGGACACTTTCAGAGTCTTCATCAGTGGAGACAGACGCATGAGCAGCTCTGGAAAACAGAATAAATACGTTTTAATATCCTCTTGGGTCTCAGTATTTCATTTTTGTTTTCTGTAGGAGACATTTGACTCTTTCAGAAACAGAAATCCTTTATTTATCCCCAAAGACTAGTGAAAAGATCAGAAGATAACAGAAATATAATAAATAAATATCAAAATACTGTACCCCAGAATCTAAAAACACCTCAGTAAAAATAAACATTTTTAAATAACATAAGGAAATTTTTAAAAAAAGCAATCTCTTTAAAAAATATAAGAAATATCATTCTAAAATAATATTTACATATACATACATTTTTTTTTTTAAATTTTATTCATAGTATTCTATTCTATTTATTCATACATATTTTATCCCGTCTTTATGAAATGGCCAAGCTGGAAATTTTCAATAAAAAATTATATATAAATATCTT
This sequence comes from Rhyacichthys aspro, assembly GCA_036850595.1. Taxonomy (NCBI): domain Eukaryota; kingdom Metazoa; phylum Chordata; class Actinopteri; order Gobiiformes; family Rhyacichthyidae; genus Rhyacichthys; species Rhyacichthys aspro. The sequence goes on along the minus strand of CM072156.1, from coordinate 4,375,196 downwards.
TGGAAGTCGTCAAAAGTAATACTGAGTAATGTCTCAAATAAAATCATTCACTAGTTTATTACTAAAAGGGATTAATTATGTCCAATTTGATCAAACAGATACATATTTAAGTTTAATGTTATGCTAATATTGCCTGAAGATTCAGTTCAGTAAACTTTAGGACAGTAGATTGACACTTTAGAATAACTCACACTCTTAAGCATTAATTAAGTATTTATAACCACTTAATTAATCCTTAATTCATCATTTACAAAGCATTAATCCAACATAAATAATCACTATTACGTTAAACATTAGTATAAATGTCTTAGTCTTAACAATAAACCCATATAAATGATATTTCTGACTAAAAAATTGTTTATTCATTAACTGTGTATTACAGTGTTATCTTTAAGGCCTACATCTGTCGGTTCACTTTGACCATCTACCTTTATTTTAAATGTAGGCTCCAGAAAAACACTGCACTGCAGAATAGAAGACGTATAATTTTAACATTTGTACCTATTGTTGGCTTAAGTATAATCTCTTTTAAATGGGAACAGAACCAAACAAACGCACATTAACTGCAGCTCAGAGGTCTTTCAGGAGGGAACTAGATGTACAGCCTCCTAAATGTGCACTAGCTGATATTTTTTTGCACCTTTCCAAATAAAAGGAGTGAGTAGCCCACCTCTGGAGCACGCAGAGCTGCACGGACCCGTCCTTTCCCTGAAGTGACCCCAGTCTCTCCGGCTCCTTCAGGACGCGGCCGCAGTGAATCAGCACCAGTCCCTCTTCTGCTCGGACTCCCACGCGCTCTGCTAGTCCTGCCTTCAACTGTTTACGCCCGAAACAGAGCAAAAACGCGTTAGAATCGAGTATCAGTGTTAGATTTAAGGATGCACCCCTCAGCGCTGCCCCCTGACCTGTCCGACGGTGCAGTCTCCTCTAACGGTCACATCTCGACTCTCAGCGGGACCTTTAAGGCAAACACGGATCATTTTAATCCTCTGAGACTCACAGGGAGGACTTTGGGGGTGTTCCATCGCGGGTAAGTCCGGTCTGCGGCGGGGTGGGTGCTGTGGAGCCGCGGAGACGCACTGTCCCGGGCGGAGGAGCTGCGCGTCCGGAAGATGACTCGGCACAAAGTTCTGGACAGATTACAGCTGTCCGGTGGAAGAATGAACCAAGACTGGGACTTGCAACTTCGTATCAATAGATAACTGAGTAGATTTTGCTGCTGTAGCCTTTTATATGCATTGCTATTCAAGAAAAAGTAGGATATTTTTGTATTTTGTGATCTTAAAGACGTAGTAACGCTTTTTGTTTGAGCAGGTTATTAAAGCTAGAGGTCTCTAACTTTTAGATTCAGCCAGTTCCCTGTAAATGACCATGAATACATAAGCAGCATTAGTTATTTAGGGGAAGAGAAATGCCAAAACAGTCCCAGGTCGGCTCTGTTCACCCTTTACACAGAAAAGTTCCTGCATTTTACCAAAACAGGGTCCTGTGTGAACAGAGCCAGCGCTGATAACAGATAAATTGCAGGAAAGGCTCTGGTGTGAATGAAGCAGGAACATTAACAGCACATACAGTGAAAATATATGTAGTTTTTGGATTTTAAGACACTTATATTCAACCATTCTTCATAATAAAGAACAGATACTATCTTCAAAAACAATGTGTGTGTATATTTGCATGAAGTGAGTGTGTATAAGTTTATAGTTTTAATTTTTAATTGCTCAAAAAGACAGTGTTACTTCTCAGCTCAACTCCCAACTCATTTATACATCCAAATATCTGAAGTATTTCACTGTCTTTTTGGTTAAATCTTACAGTATCATGATGTGACGTTTCCAAAGCAAAAGGACTTTCACTGAAAAAGTAATTTATTTACTTAACAGTGATGAAACCCAAACATAAACATTTCCATCTGTCTTTTTGGCCACAGATAAACAGATACAGCGCATGAACACGGTCAGTACTGGTCTGAGGCTGTAGATCCCAGCATCAGGAGCCAAACCAGCTTCTCAAAACAAAAACATAATAAAACAAAGTCAGTCATTTTTAAAAGCTTATGCGTTTCGACACAATTCGATGTGGATTTAAAAAAAAGTATTCTGCTTTGATCCATGTTTTTTGGAGGCATGCATTTTCTGCTGACAGAGTGAGAAAAATCAATCAAACCAAAACCAAAGTATGGAGAACCCTGATCATCATTTGTAGTGAACACTTCATCTTTTTTATTCATTTCATTTTGTTGCAGTTTCTTCATTCGGGAACATTCACTGGTCCGTCTCTGAGGCTTTTTTACCTCTCTTGTTAGTCTACGAAAGGAGACAAAACACAGAACAGATTTTACTTAAACCTATAATTCACAATTTGTTTTTAAAGATTTTTAGCCTCACTTTATTTTGGACAATTTTCAATAATACGTCAAAGAATAAAAAGACACAAACACTGACACTTTTACACAATACTGAAAAGTTATCTGCGGAAGCCACTGTTTACTGAGCCTGTCCTTTTACAAATGACTTATTTTGCAAATCCTGAGAATGCAGACTTGAAATCATGCTTTAAAAAGAAAACAACTGTCTTTTTTAACCACTCAGAGTTTGACCTCAACTTTGACACGTTCATGTTAAAGCTAAACTTAAACTCACTGTAAAAACACAATTTAGTTTACTATCTACATGTAATAATTCTCACTGAAGTGTCCTGCTGTTCTCTCACTTACTTTACGATTCTTTCTGACTTGACCTGACATACTCACTGGTACAGCCCTGGTCTAGACGACAATAAAAGAAGGAACATGCATTTAACTGGACAACAATAGGTAACAGTAGCTTCATAAAAATCTAATATAAATACACAGAAAGACGAGCTAAATTCAGCTGTTTCCCAAACTTTTTCCCCAAATAAATGATGTCCATAATGAATTTAGACTGGATTTCACTCCCTGTATGTGTCCTCAGTCTCAAATACTGTCATTATTTAAGCTGTATATACCACAATTTACTTCTACGGACCGATATTTAAAAATTCCAGATCAATGTTATCCCCTAAATATCTGTGTTGGAGAAAAAGCGACCCAAACAAATTTTCCTCTGTTATTTTTGTTTGATTTATTACGTTTTATTCCTCTTTTCTCTTGTTGAGTTGCTTCCGACCATTTTCACACATTTCCAAAGCATCTATTTTTCATTAATTCACCCAGAACTGTCATAAAGATGCTTCCGATTTGCTTTGAACTTATGCTAAAGGACATTTTGTGGCATTAACCTGTCCTTCCTGCGATCTGCTCACCTGATGTTTAGGCTGTTCAGACTGAAGACCCTTTACCTTGGATCTTTCTTGTTCAAGAGCACCATGAAGTAATGTTACCTAAAAAAGAAACAGATCACTCAAATAAACCTGAATCTCAAGAGTAATATCATCACGTCTTCACTGTGACCGACCTGTGACGAGAGCTCCTCTTTAATGTGTAGCAGCTCTTCTACCTGTAGAAGAATCTCTGCTTTATCCTTCACTGCAAACAAAAATCAGAAGTAAACGCTTTGTTAAACAGTTCAAATTAAATCTATTGATGCAGCAGTGACTCACTTTCCCCTTGTTGAAGCATTTTGAGCAGCTGAGCGTTTCTTGCTTTGACTTCTTTATACTTTCCCTGTGAATATTAAAGAAAACAGGTCAAATATGAGACACAGAGGCTCTCCACCAGTGTTAGCATGGTTCATAAAGCCATCTATTGATTAAATTAGAGGACTAAATTGCTAAATTATAATTTAAATGATATTTTATTAGTCAAAAAGTCACATGTTTGGACTTATTTCAGTATGTAGGTATGTAGTGGGCATTAAACAGTTAAAAAAAACACCAAGCTGTGGATAAATATAAATTGCATTCATCAAACTACAATGTGAAATGTTATGCTGAATGTTTCCTAATATTCACTCTATTCAAAACACAAAGCAATCAAAAAGAGGCGTTTCATAAGCATTTAATCTGACCTAAAAGTGCAAATAAAACGCTTGAATAATTATGAACATTTCCTTTCTTTTGACAAAGCAGTATAGGTTGGAAGTTTTAATCCTCTCTGTCTTTGAAGTGCACATGCAGCAACTTCAATAATTGTATTTTTTGTACATTTTCTTCTTCCTTTGAGACTTTTCTTAAAGAGAGACGTATAAAGACTACTCACCTCCCACTGTGAGATGGTTTTCTTTAGCTTATCTATTTCCTGGTCTTTCTTCTCCAGCTCGTACTTCAGCTGCTCCGCTCGAGGATCCTTAGATTAAAAAAAAAAACAAAAACAAACAATAAGGAAGAAGCAGTTCCAATGAAATCCTTTACTAAATCTAAAAACCGTTCTTTCTCGTCCAGGTGACGTCTCTGCTCTCACCGGTTCGTGTTCTGTGCAGGTGCTGACTTCCTGGTCCTGACCCGTAACAAACTGCTCGCGTCTCTTCTCCTGCTGGATAATCCGACTCACATCGTCTTCCAGTTTGTTGAAAAAACGCTCGTCTTGTCGAAGTCCTAAGCCGTTATTAGCCGTTCTGGACTCCTGATTAAAAGACGTGGGTTGTTGATTAATCACCAAACAAACACATCGAGTTGTAATCGTGTTTCAGTTAAAAGCAAAAGCTCACCTCTTGTTTTTTATTCAAATGTTCTGCAAAGAGAAAAAAACCCCACATATTACAGAGAGATAATATAAGTATAACAGTATAAATAAGTATGACAGACCTGTGGTGCCTTCAGCCTGGAAGTCTTGCAGAGAAACCGTCTTTTTGTCTTTTGTCTGCTGGTTCTTCTTCTTCTCCTTCTTCCCTCCTCCCTCTTTCCCTGCTCTGGATTTTGGCGAGGATGCAGTCGTGTTGCTCTGTTGCCAAAAAAAACAGACGACGTGATAAATGAAAGATTCAGTTCCCTGATTATTTTGTCACTGAGGTGTAAAGCTCTTCCTGTAACTACAAATCCACTGCTTTAAAGTGGATTTATGATCATGACGCAGCACTTTACGCACCACTGACGAATCTGAAGTAAAAAAATCTTCTCTCACGAACCGTCTCTCTGAAATATGAACTCTTATTCTCACTCTAAGCCAAACTAAGCATCCTTTTAGAGGGAACAAGCTGACTTCACTGTGACACAGCAAAAACTTCTTATAAAGATAGAGTCTGCTCTTATACTGTATCACTTTAATACTTTATGTTACTGCTATGATGAAGGCAGACACAGACCATAAGCAAAATAAAAGTTGTTAAAGTTTCTTTTACTTTCTACTTTTTCTACCTGCCTTGCTTCTGTCTAATGTTTCAAATACAGGCGATAAAAGCCCAAAATGTATCTTCAAAAATAAAAACATTGTTCTATAGGCTCTATGTCAGTCTGATTATTCTATTTTTGCAGATTAAGTGTAAAATGAAACACTTTCAACAATAAACGAAGCATGAGGGAAAGTCAGATGGTGCCAATATAAATAATGCAGTGTTATAAATCTAAACCTACTGTGCATTTGGACTTCTAGGTGTGAAAATGCTCTTGATTAAGCCGTTTTCTGTCTGTACAACTGCAAGAGTATAATCACAAGTTTCCCAGGCCTCCTTTAATTAGACCCTAAACTCCACAGACATCTATTGTATGAGTCCACAGCTAACATTAATGTTTCCTGAACCGGTCTGAGCAGGGTTTAATTCAATGGAGCCTTCTTTAAACACTCAAGACTGTTCTGCTTAACCATTTATTCTGTGTATTCCGTGTGTAGTTACCTGTTTTTGTTGTTCATATTCCAGTTTACTGAGAATTAAGGCTTTTTCCAAGTCGGCCTCGTATAACTCTGTGGTTATCTGTGGATTAAAAACAAAAGGTTAGAGATGAAAACGCAGCACATATAAAGAACCAAGAACGACAGAAGAGTAAACATTTATAATACCATACCCACGAATAAAGTAAATTAGACAAATATTGCAGCACACTTCTCAATAAAAACCTTATATTTTTCATTTGTGATTTAAAATTGTGTTGATGTGATAATTCCGGCAGGATAATTGTTCTGATTAAATGGATTTACACAGTGGAGTACCTTTAAAACAGTTGCACTTTGTTAGTTTCATGTCAAGAACCCAACAAAATGAATCTGAGGCTGTTGTTTTAATAATTATCTGGTTCCATATTTGAGGTTTTTAGTTAAATTGTGGTGTTTTAAATGACAGACATTAATTTGCAATGATATGAGGATCAAAATTGTTATATTCTTATTACAAAAGCTGCCATATTGAACAGTGTTGTAGTTTAAAAAGAAGGAAAAAAGATCTAGGGTTAAAATAACATGAAATTGCATGAAAAGCAGAAAAAGGAAACCACAAAGTGACCTGCTACACGTCCCAACAGGACTGAGGAAGCAGCTCAATATATTTGGGCCTTTTAAGGACACTGCACAACAACAGGTTTGTGCTCAAAGTGCAGCCCTTAAATTGCAATATTGATTTGGAAATTGCAACCTGATATTTTGTGTTGTATCATTTAGCCTCACGGATCGGTACAGCGACCAAGCACAACAAAACACACGAGTAAAGTTCAATATAACTACCTGCTCGTCTCTCTGTTTCCACTGCTGCCATCCTTCTGAAGGTACATTAATGTCGCCTGATCCCGCATTAAGAAAATCACTGGCAATTCCTGACAGCGTCATACACGGCGGCGGCGCGCAGGACTTCTGAGGGATCTTCTTAAAGGCCAGGTTACGTAACTGTCAAGAAAATAAACATGAGAACAGCAAACTAAACAAAGACCCGTGATAATGTCTATTAAATCTATTATTATCACAACCTTTTGTAAAATAAACAATAACTTGGAGCTCGTTCGGCGACTCATGGATTACTGAACAGGCACTAGTTGGCTATATTTATAGAAATCTGATCTGGTAAAGAAGAAAGTCCTCCATTTTTAGTTTTGGGTCTGAATTTATGTCCTGTTTCATTTCAAATAAAGTGAAAGCATTAATATGAAGCACACAGGCCTTGGATCCAGTACCTCATTAGCTTCACTCTGTTGTTGCTCTTTTCTCTTCTTCTTCTTGTCTTTCTTCTTGTCGTTGCCCTGAGCTTTGCCCCCAGCTGCCCCAGTCTTTCCCTGTCGGTTGTTTTTCCCACTGGGGTCCCGTCCGGATTTTGTGGTGGTCTTTCCCGGCTCAGAGCCATCAGAGTCCGAGTCCGAGTCGATCTGGAGCAGGGCGAAACGAGACGCGGTGGTGGGGACCGTGATCATTGCAGAAGATGCCATTGTGAGAATAACTGTAATTGAAAGAAAACACTTCAAAAACCATAACAACAGGGTTAGCTTGAAATACTGGAAGGCTATACTCTCTTTTTTCCACCTAAATAAGCATCATATATTAAAATAAAAGACGTTTATATTAAATGTTAGGATGCATTATGTATTTATCACAATATTGTTATGTCTAAACCAAAAATGAACAGTGCTAGCTAAAGATAGCAGTAAGTTAGCTAACTACAAAACGCCGCTATAGCCGGCTCTGGTGACTTATAAACACGTGAAAAAGTGAAGGACGTCATTTAAAATCAAGTTACAAAACTTAAAACGACCTCTTGTGTAGCTGTTCTTGTTGTCTTGGTTTGGAGGAGCAGTAATCCTGAGAAAAGTTGCAAGTTAGTTTCACCTGTAGTGAGTGGAGCTAATGCTACCAGCGATGGGCTGAGTACAGGAGCCCGGCGGAGCCAAAAAGGACGGCACCGAGCGAGCGACTTTCTCAGAAAAATCACACCTGGGGTCTTATTCTCTCAGTTAAATATATTTCTGCTCAGTTAATAATTATTTTATGTACACATAGTCCAGTAGTTTGGAAAAGGGGTTTTAAAAAAAAAAAAAAAAAAAAAATTCCTTTCATTTTTTTTCCTTTTTTTTTTTTTTTTTTTTTTTAAATAACTTATAAAAATTTTAATAGTTTTTTTTTTTTTTTTTTTTTTTTTTTTTTTTATAAATTTGAAATTATTAGGTCTATATGCTGCACTTAGGAAATGTTTTGTTTGTCAAATGTGTTCATCATAAGATACTTAGGAATAGGTAACTTAAAGTAGATAATTTCCTCTCAGTTTGGAGAAGCAGACAGAAAGAAAGACACAGGGTTTGTGTGTTTGGGGCCAGTAAAAACACACTTACTATCAAAGCTTATACAACTTAAAAAAACTGTTAATCCAAGTGTGTCATTCTTCTTCTACTTTTCATAATTTAAACGCTACTCACAATTCAAGAACCTCAAACCAAAACCTGAGCCATTTCTTATTAAATTACACTGTGTATAAATCCACTAAGGACCACACATAAAAATGGACTCCAAATTGTGAGTTTGCTGAAGGGAGGGAGACAATCTATGCACATTTACAAACCTGAACTTTCACCCCTTTATACTGTAAACAAATGGAAATGTGTGGAAAGGCCTAGTATAAATGACCCCATGCAGTAATGTTTTTGTTCATTGTGTCTTTAATATAAAAGTACATCACACGGCACTCGATACTACATCCTAACTAATGTTTCAACAGTAAATAAATGTCTAAAAACTAAAACATATACAGTACTACTGATTGTTACAGTGCTGAAAAGAACAGAGAATTGCTCTCGTGGCCATTATAAGTGCTGCATAGTGCTGATAAAACAAAAATGGTGATTATTGAACTACTACTACATTGCATTTTCAAAGTGGAGGAGTTAAAGGAAGTGAAAAGATTACACAAGTACAAAATAATTTAAAATACAATAAGATATTACTTTACAAATCACAAAATATAATGCATTAGAGTATTTGAGGCAACAAGAAAAATAGTTTGGGTCGAATAAGTGGAAATGATAATGAGAAATGATAATGAGTCAGTAAATGTCGTAAAAGTGTGTCACAAAAGAGTTATAGAAATTTTGTGTTTGTTTTTTTAGCAGTTGTACCTCTGCTGTAAAATAAGGGAATTTATAAGAGCACAGTGTAATGACAAATAAGGATATAACTGCAATAATTAGGCACATGCACTAAACTTTTAGCTTATGGCAAAAACGTACAATTTCAAAATAAAACAAAATTTTGATCTCTTCCAGTGTTTGTGGATTAGCATTTTTTTCTTCTATCAGTTTTTATCTGTCACCGTTTCTTGACATTTCAATAGAGTCTTCCAGTATCGTGTCCGTGCTGGTGTCCACACTGGACCGCTGCCTCCTTGTGGTCGAGCCGCTGACCTGCAGACGAGAGGGTGAGATCTGTCTGAGGTCCCTGCGGCACAGACGGACCGGAGTCATCTGTAAGTTATCCCCTCTCTCACTGCTCTCATTAGATTGTCTGAATGACTGCGATGTACGGTTGTATGAGGCCGGTGTGGACTTTTTGTTTGCTTGGTGATCAGAAGACGAGCAGGGACTAGGCTTTTGTTGTGAAAATCTGCCAGTTTTAGAGTGTTCTGCCTCACTGTTGTACGACTTCCTGTCTATTGTTGTGGCATGTATTCTGGTGTAAGTTGTAGCGATATGTGTCTTTTCATTAGGTGTAGTCTGTGGCCTGTTTGCACATATCTCTGTGAGTTTATCTCCCTGTGCGTTTAAAGCGAGGTTAACTGAATGTTGGGAGACACTAAGCTCTCTTAGTTTCTTCTTGAGCTGGCGGCTGGAGCTCTTGTAGAAGAACAGCTCTTTCTCGAGATGCTGCAGCCTCTCTTGGACGACCTGTTGTTCCCCTTCAGACGCAATCTCTGCAAACACACAGACATTATTATTTTAGTGTGGATTAGACTGAGCTCATCCCCTTAATGCTAAACCACCCCTCATTAACATGCTATTAGCAAATACACATTTTCACATGTTCATAATGTAACATAAAGGGCTGTGCTTTACATATTGTCTGTGATTTTTTTTTTTTACTTCACATCTGCTTCACTGGATGAAAAAGAAAGGCAGTACCCTTTGAACCATGGGCGCTATTGTCTCAGAAACAGATTTAAACCAACTCTAACGGCTTTGTTTCCTCAAAACCTTCTGCAGCGGAGATAGAGGAGGTTGTGTCACAGCAGCTAAACTATGAATCTCAGTCTAAGTGAGGCTTTATCATAAGTGTCACACAAGTGCAACAAGTTTAATCTGTTGTTTGAAATCACGGCAGAGGGAAAAACTAAGCAAATGTCAATAAAAGAGTTGTGTTGTCACTGTGTAAGATGCTACAGTGCCTTTTAGTTTTGTTTGTAATAAATGCACATTAAAGGAGCAGCTGCCAGGGCCAAAAATCTGTACACTTTCTTAATATCAGGATATGTTTTTGAAGCTTTATTGCCCAGTCCTGTACTAAAAAGTGTGTAAGTATAATCTGAACTCATATTTGATTAGGGATCTGTCGAAAAAGAGATGCTTAACACTAACCTTTAATCTTGTTGAGCAGGAGCTGAATGCTGCTCTGGTGCTGTCTGTGCTGCTGCGTGAGTCTGCGGTCTGTGTCCAGGGCCAGGCGCTGCATCGCCGCCTCCATCTCCTTTAGAGCCATCTCCTGTTCTCCTGTTTGTAGCTCCAGCTCTTCACAGCGCCACCTTAAGGAACGCTCTGCTTCACGAAGACAAACAACCTAAAGAGAAATAGAACTGCATTCATTATATTATTCATTAACCTGTGTGTCTGTATATAATAAAAAGCTAAACTGAAGCATCACTCAGAGGAAAATAACATATAAAACAAAATAAGAGCACTGTTTCAGATTGTTTGACACATTTAAGACACATTTTCACGCAGTTTTTCGTCTCAGGACAGGTTGATGTAACAATTGCACGGATATTAACCAATGACGTGATAAAAGCTTTGTTATTTCCTTACCTTGTTGAAATATTTGACAAACAGTTCAGAGACCTCCGGCGGCGACAGCTCTTTTACTTTGCTCATGACGTTTCTGAGATGTGTGGCTTCAGTTTTGGGCGACTCATGAGACATTAATTCAGTGACGGACAGTTTCTCCTGTCTGTCTCTGATGGAGCGGTTTTTAAACTCCAGAGCAGTCTCTAATGTTTCCAGGGCCTCCTCCAGCTCGAGCAGACAATGTTCCTCCTGAAACAGAAACAAAACATAGATACATTATTCTGCGATAAAACAACACGTACAAGTTTTCAATTGTCTACCTCTTCAGTGAGAACTCTGTTGTCCTTCAGCTGTGCCTCTAAAGCCTCTCTTTTCTTCTGAAGTGCGTCTCTTTCCGTTTCCAGTTCTTCCACAGAGACTCCTTTGACTCGTCTCTCGCTGCTGCAGCTTTGGATCTGCTCGTCCAAACTCTCCAGTCGAAATGAAACACGCAGCAGGTCCTGGCTCAGAACCTAAGGTATTAATAAAAACACATTAATCTAACATAGTGACTGTTGTGTGGACACATTTATGAACATGAACTGACCTGACTGGACCGGAGCTTCTTGATCTCCAGTTTGTTTTTCTGTTGCAGACAGGCCTCTCTTCTCTCCAGCACCTCCTCTCTTCTCCTCAGCTCCTCCTCTAGTTCTTTTAGCTCTGCTCTTCTCTGCAGCAGCTGCTCTTCTTCCTCCTCCAGCCAGTCATTTTCATTTACCTACATTCAAGACATTAGGAAATATGTAAATCATGCACAAATAACATTTTCATTGATGTTCTATTTGAAAATACTGACATTACCTGTTCCCTTTGGTCATCCTTTCTTTTGTTTCCTGTGTCTTGCACCTACAAAATAGAAAATATGATTGGTTTCTGTCTCTTCTTCACCTAAAAAAAAGTGAGAACCAAACGCTGGCTGTACCTCATGCTGTTCAGGTTGAGTGTTATTACTCTCTTCTCTCTCCAGTCTGTGTGTGGCCTGCAGTGCTGCCCTCTGCTGGGTCATGTGCTGGAGACTGCGGTACAGCTCTGCTCGGACCTGCTGGCTCTGTAACGATATCCTCACTAATACCCCTGCTTCTCTGCCGTCGGCGCTGTGACGTCCATGTCTCTCCGCTGCCTGGGACAATTTATCTGCAGAACACAGAAGAAATCCCTTACAACTGTGTCCATGTGAAGCTATGTTATTACACTGTGGCACACACAAGAAGCTAGACAAACAGGGAATACACTCAAATGTACAAACCAGTTTTCTCCAGGTCTTTAAGCAGCTCTTCTTTCATTCTCATGTTGACAGACAGCTCTTGGATTCTTCTCTGAGTGGCACTGGACCTCAGTTTATTCCAGTGACGTGGCTTGGTTTGCTGATCCTGTTGGTATTCTAAGGAAGGAATAAAAATATATGCAAATACACAGAATAAATGCATATATGTATCCTACACACTTCAGAAAAAACAGGAAAGATTTCCACTAAAACACTACACAGCCAAGACCTGTAAGACCTGTAGGCAAGAAGTCAGATTTTCTTGACACGTGCAACAAAAATAATACAAAGAAATCAGAGGTTTGTTTGTTGTAGATTGTGCAGTTGGTGATGGACAGATTAATAAATGTGATGATCATGAGTCGTGTTTGGATGATAAAGTGTCATTTTTAGTATTTAAGTAGGTTGCTTTTGCTGGACAGAGATTTTTCATCTTTTGTGTGTTTGTTTTCAGAAAAGTTTTCTTTAGGGATAATGAAAATCTGTAAAGTCCCCCTTAAAAGAACAGTTTTTACAATCATTGAAAAACAAGAAAAGTAAAACATTTTTCAGGCTCATACACTCATAACTTACCATTTGTTTCCTGATGCAGATGAATAACTTCAATTCCATCAGAAGCTTGGTCCAGTCCCTTGCTTTTCTCAGACTGAAAGTGTTTTTTATGTTGGTTTGTCCATGTTCGATTTAATGAACGGCTAAAGTGAAGCGATAAATCTGTTAGCTTTGTGTTGCTGTTAGAGGTTGGTGCTTTGACATGCCTAAGATTTGTTGTACTTTTCAGGCCCTATGCACTCTTACCTAAATCCCATTTTTCTCAAAAAAGCCTCCTCGTCTTCTGCCTCTTGGCTCTGGTCTTGCTTCTCATTTTGCTGTTTTATAAAAGGACAGTACACTTCATCTTTCTCCTCGATCTCGGCGAGCAGGAGCTGGCCTCTCATCTTAAAAGCTGCCATGACCCTCTCCAGAGAGTAGACCGGCGGACTGGAGTGGATCTGAACACAAACAAACATGAAATCTAAAGACAGATTGACACAAACAGGAGAAACGATGCAGATGAAGACCGTACCTTCCTGACAGGCCTGTGTGCACAGCTCTGTCGGGGCAGGGGCACACTGTGGGGTCTCCTCTCAGAGCTCCCAGAGCCATTAGTCTCTGTTGTTCCTGCAGCTGCAGACTTTAATGTGTCGCTGCGAAGACGATCAATCAGAATCTGCTGGTTCACCAGTTGTTCAGTCTGAAACAAACAGGAATGAACAGAATCAGAGACACAGAGCAGTAATTAGAGTATAAAGTTGGTTTGGGCTAAAGTGTATTTGTCTTCACCTTTATATGATTCCTTTCCCTTTCTTCCTCTAATGCCTGGATGTGTTTGGTGCACTCCTGGTTAAGTTCATCTACTTTCTGCTGTAACTGTCTCAGCTCTGCATCTTTTTGCTGCAGTATCTGTTCATCTATGGCCAGAGCTTCCTGGAAAACAATTTTGAAAGAGGTTTTGACTTGAGGCAGTATTGAGTAAAAGTTTAAAACAACAAATACAAATTATTTATAGCAGAGGTATCAGGGTTGAGGTTCCATCTAAGTCAACCAAAAAACAATGTTAATTAATCTAAGACTTTGTAAACACTACACACATACTACAAGTAATTCTTTTTAAAGAATACCCCAGTGTAATGTAAGCCAAGCATATAAAACATAAAAAAATTTTTTTTTTTTTTTTTTTTTTTTTGAAGGGGGGGGTTTTTTTTTTTTTTTTGGGGGGCGGGGGGGCCCCCAGGGGGAAAAGCCCCCTGTATCTTTGAATGTCACCTAACTTAACTTTTCTTAGTTGAACCAATTTCCCTAATTTCTTTTTTTACTTTTCACTATAAAATGTCTAAGTCTTATTGGGGGGGACTAATTCAAATTTCTCTTAATTGGAGAAACACACTGCAACAGCTTACTCCTACTATAGTTATAATTACCTTACACTCCATGAGTTCCTGTCCCAGCTTTAAAATGTCGGCATGAATTTGCTGGTCTCCTTCTTTTTCTGAACAGTTCTCATCACCATTTTGACAGGATTTATTGACAACTCTCAGTCTTTCCTGCCACTGTTCCAGTCTTTGTCTAAAAGAGTCATCAGGAATGAAGGTAGAAATATTTTCCAGTAGCAGTGCAGCGTCCTGGGCCAGGTGACGGTACTCGGACAGTTCCTCTTGGTTCACCTTTGAGTCAAAAAGCCCCTTCTGGCTGAAACTGTCCTCCTCATGCCCAGCTCTTTTCTTGTCCTGTTCCTTTTGTAAATCCCTCTCCTTCTCCTTCAGGAGCTCTCTCAGGGTCTGCACCTCAAACTCCAGTTCCCCCACTCGAGCCTCACCGGGATCCCAGGTCATCGGACACGATCTCACCTCTGTGTGAGAGGACGGTGCCCCGGGACGGTTGCGAATATGACGGGCTTTGAAGGCGAACTGTAACACACTGACAGTCTCTGCTACGCTGTGGTGGGAGGGGCTCACACAGGCCACCATCAGTGTGTGGGCGGTGCCTCCTAAAGAGTCCCGGAGCAGACGGGTGATCTTGGCGTCCCGGTACGGTATATGTGCACTGCTGCGGTTCCTACCGGGATCAGACAGGGCTCGGATCACGTTACCCAGAGCTAACAGTCCCGTGTTGATATGAGCCGACTCTTTAAGGCGCGTCCCGGTGTTGCCTGTTTTCCTGGCGCGCTCAGACCCAGCCAGGTCCACCAGACAGAGCTTAGAGGAGCGCACAGATTTTAAGGAGGAGGTGTTGTGATGGAAACACTGTTGGAGCTGAAGGGTGAGGATGGCGTGGGATCGACTGGATTTGTCGTTCATTCCCGTGGTGCCGGTGTGTCTCAGTGCGTTTCCTGTCTCCAAAACACTGAAGAGCTCTTCTGCTGAGGAGACCACCACCTCTTTGGCCCCAACCACCACTGAAAACACAAACACAGGTCACGATCTGGGCTGTAACACTTTATAATCACCATCAGTGAAGTGCTTTATTGAACCTGTGTTTCCTCTGTCGTCCTCTCTGATGTGGAGCTCTTTGTGGACGGTCTGCAGCTCCAGCAGGTCTCTCAGCTCCTCTCTGTACAGCTCCATGTACGAGACTCTCACCGTGGCCTCCACAGCTTCACCGCTCTTGGTTTTATCGTCCAGTAAAGAGAACACATCGTGGGCCACACGGTCAATAATCCCTCCCTCCTCGGCTGAGAAGAGACAAGACGAACAATAACATAAGGTTAATTTATTACACAAGCTGATATTACATAGGTAGTGCTGTCATTAATGTCATTAAAGGGTTAAAGTGATTGAGAAAAAGTCCATTAGTCATACAAAAGTCACAATCATACCTTATTTATAGTGTTTTCTCTGCATTTCGAGCTCATTAAGCGAATACAACACCCACTTTTTGATAAACTCAATGAAAAATCCACCTGTCACCTGCCTTTGTTGCCATGTAAATGCTGTGTTTCTCACCCAGACTGCCTCCTTCCAGTGTGTACGTCTTGCCTGACCCCGTTTGACCATAACAGAAGACGGTGGCGTTGTGTCCCTCCACCAGAGACTCCACCAGGGGCCGGACGCAGGCCTCGTACACCTCATCCTGGCTGGACCCGGGCCCGAACGCGTGGTCGAAGGAGAAGAGTCGGTCTGAGCCCAGCATCACCTGCGAGGAGCCGGGCACCACCCTGACACACACCTGGCGACTGTGGAGGACTTCTTTTGGGAGAAGAGGACGGATACGGACCGCGACACGGACACACACTTCAGCCATTACGATGAAACTGATAAATATAAAGTTAATGTCTATCTAACTCCATTTAAAATTGGCCAAAATTCAACTTTCTTCTTCTTCTTCTCGTCTTCTCCATATTACCGGAACAAACTTTCTATTGTGTTTATCCCATGTTGTTTTGTCATTGTCACTTGGGGCAGTTGCTGTGGGTAACTTTGTCCATCTCTCGTTTGTTGTCTTTACTCGGTTGCCTTGGTAACGGCCGCCGCGGTGCCGCAAGGATCTAAGAAATCAACGACGGTTTAAAGAGCGACCTGAACTGCGCCGCTACCAGCCTACAGCGCCACCTCTGGCACAAAACTGAACTACAATCCAATTAATTTAACGCGTTTTTTTTGTAGATATTGTGTTTTATTTTATATACAATATATTATTTTCCCAATATATTTTTGTTTTTGTTTTGTTTTAGAAATCTATATGCAATTCAGAGTTGTAAAATGTCTTACAAATCTTGTTTCGGATCCCAATTATTGAGAAAAGCGTCTACAGGTGATACAAAATTCGTACCTTATTCACAGCCTTTTCACTGCATTTTGAGCACATTAAGACAATAAAACACCCACTTTTTAACTCAGTGGGGACTTTCACCTGTCACCTGCCTTTGTTGTCACTTGTCTCTTTTGCCTATTCAATATCAGAGATGGAATAGTATAAATTACCAGCAATTAAACGTGTATAATAAGCACATAAGTATTACAGGAGTGGTTCTAAGGTACAGTATCAGTATGTAGTATGTTATTTTGTTTTCTATGTAGTATTTTTAAGTACTGAGGTCATAAGCTATAAAATAATTACATTTAAATGTCAATAATATCTGAGGGTAATTTAATAGAAAGAAAAAAAACATACATATAGCCAGTATGTAAATGTTTTATTAAACACAAAACTGACTGTTCATGCGTCGTGTGTTCTTTTTCTTCTTATTATGAGAGTTTCGTAAATTATATTAAAAAAAGGCAGGAAATTGTTTCCCTCGTAGTACCTGTCTTCATTACTGTGAAAGAGAAACCATCTGTGCTGGCTTTGTCCCAGGGAAATGTACCGGTGCCAAGACTGCTCAGTGAGAAGTGCAGTTGACTGTATGAAGCTGCCAAACAGCGCGTCAGTAGTAAATACAGCGTGTGTGGTGTATGGGAATGTGGGCCATCTCTTTGTGATGCTGCTTGGCGTAAGGCCACAGGTAGAAATCGATGATCACAGAGTTGATGCTGCAGGTCTGTTTGTCTCGCTCTTGGACGAGTTTACAAAGGTGCTTCTTTATCAGCTCCACAGACCAAATGGAACAACCTCGGATTTCGACTTCTCTTCTGTCGCCAGACTTCAACAACTCACCTGCAATAGATAAAGTACAATTAAATACATACATATTACGCACAACCTCTTCAAAAAGAGCAATTATTTCTTCATGAAATGGTAAAATGTCTCAGTTGCAACACCTGACATGTTGTTGTATGTTCTATAAATTCTGTAAATAAAATATGGTTTTATGAGATTTGCAAATCACTGCATTTCATTTTATTATTTACATTTTACACAAATCTTCCAACATTTTTGCATTTGGGTTTGAACAATGAGTGAAATGTTACAGTTGAAGAGAACATGTGTTGTCAGGATATGAAGCTGTCGGCAGTGGGACTCAGAACATACTACAATACTATCTCCCATGCTTCTATCTCATCTGCCCTCATCATCATATCAGGTATTAGTTTAGAGACTCTGTTGGAAGCAATGGAGAAACACAACAGACACACATAAGGGCAGATGATATACTGAACAACATGGACCATCCCCTGCATTGGGCTTTTGAACAATGCACTGATCTCAGTCTTCTGTGGACAGTACAGAACGACACAAGTACTTCTTCGTCCTGACTGCCTTAAGACTGTACAATTAAGTCTATGGCTCTGAATCAATTAATTTCAAAAGTCTTAACAACTGAATTTCTCCTTGGGGATAAATAAAGCTGAAATGAATTGAATTGACTGTATAACATCATAATACTCTCTCTGGTCTTCCCTGTCTCACCGTTCTTCAGAGCCTGCATCAGTTCGTCGGAGTATCGTAAAGCCCCGAGGTAGACGAGGCCCTGAGGAACCCTGTAGTCTGCAAACATCGTGAGCCAGTCCATGTTAATGATGTCTCCCTCTCCTCTGGCGTCCATGATGCCCCAGAAATCTGCCACCAGGATCTGGGCCCGCTTGTAGAACGAGATACTCTTCCCCTGAAAAAAAAGAGGGTCATCATGTGTGAGAACAGACAAATGTTGTTCCATATTCATGACATGAAGGCAGCCTGACAGCACAATTACCCTCTGTGTTAAACATTTTGAATTGCTGATCCATTTGTGGCCAGAAGATGGACCTCTCTCACCACATCTTTTATTTATACAGTATTTACTCTGCCAGTTATTGAATAATCATGTTTAAATGTATTCATATTGGATTTTTTTGGGGTTAGAGTTAAGTACAAGGCCACGAAATGCAGTTTAGCATCGAACCAAAAGTGGAATAAGCAGCTTTGAATGTTCAGTATCTACAGTATGTGCAATATATATATATTTCAATACAATGGATATGATTTGAATTATGATGGATAGATGTGTGTACAGTGTGAATTTTTATTTTTATTTTATTTACAGATGGATATGCAAAATTGATATATACAGTAAGCTATTTAAAGTCACCAGCAAAATGGATTATGGAATAGTGCAAAATGGGAAAAAAATGGAAATCTAAATCATTTTTACAAAGGCATTACATCTGCCATTTACAAATTTATAATCAAATCATCTCTTAAGCCTTTACTCCTAAGTAGATGTTGGGAAAAGAGATAATGGTTCATTCTGGGACAGTCATCACCAAATGATCCACAACAAAATAATCCATAGGTCCAGTTTAACAACACAAAGATTGTACCAAATAAACTGAGATGTAATCCATAATGTGATTTCTGCAAACACAATACTAAAGGTACAATGTCCAGCAGTAAATAGATTTTAGAATAATGTTTAAAGTAATACACAGCTGCTATTACAACTTAGCCACACAATATCTAACAGCAGGAGATGCATGCGGGTATCTGGATGAACAGATAAAAACAAAAAATAAAAAATAAAGAGCTGTCAATAAGGGAATGGTACATGTTCATTTCAGCAGCACGATTACACAACGGCAAGAAAAATCTCTATGTGGTCTGATGCACTTCAAAAACTCGTATCTTTTCTTTTTTTATGTTCAGGCAACGGGATGATGTGTTTAAAAAGCAAAAAAAAAAATCTGTACACTATTAATGTTATGTAACTGTCCTCAATATACCGTATATAGTAAAATGATCATAAAAGAAAATCATGGTCATGGACTATTTACTCTTTCATTCAATACAATTCAATACTCAATATACTCAATATTATACTCCATGTTATTAGATTATGCTCAATTGTATAATCAGTATATACTATATTAAAGATTTCATCAATACTTCTATTCAATAACTATACATTAACTGTTCAAGTGTAAGAAATGAAACTATTTATTCACTATCCATTTGATCCAGGATTATTAAGCTGTTTTTAAATATAAATTACATGCTTAATAACAGAGGTGGAATGTAATGAAGTCAAAGTACTTTTTATTGTATTATATTGTATTATTTATTGTATTTAAAGGGGCACCGCAACGATTTACGGCCCAATACACCGGACCCGGGCAGAGTCGTATTTATACACTAAAATTATCCTACCGACATGTTTTTTTCTTCCAAATTCGCCGCTTGGATAGTCTCTACTTCTGTGAATATGGTGCCCTCTGCTGGAGAAAAGTTACACAGTGCCGATTTAAATAAAAGCTGGGCATAGTTTTAATTATTTAGTTTTGCACTGGTTCAATTTAAATAGTTGGAGTAAAATAATATTTCCTTTAAGCTTTAAATACATTTGAGGTTTAAATAATAGAAGAAATGTTCATGTGATGCTTTTACTTGAGTAGATTTTTATCAGTATTTCACTTAATTAAAGGAAACGAGTACTTCCTCCACTGCTGCCTTTCAATGTTTCTTTGGCAACATTTCTCCCGATTTGTCTTGTATCCTGAGCTAAAATAAGCCCGCCGTCACTTTAACCTCATATGTGGCCACGTCTCTGTAGGAAGGAATCGTCTCCGTGATGAGCTCCACCATCCTCCGGGCGTCGTTCCCAGCTTGGCTGATAAAGCTCCGGAAACTTCCTCCGTGCTCCATCAGAACGCGCCCGCCTTCAGTCAGCACCTTGTTAGACAGATTCAATATGTGATAAGGTGATATGTTTGAAATTAACTCCACTGATGAGCGAGAGGTTACACTGAACGCTTCCAATTTCCACATACTATCAAGAAGAAAACTGTTTAAATAACCCACACAGACCCAGTTACAGTCAATAGAAATACAGTATATGCACAAAGCTTTTTAGTAATTAAGTTGATAAGACAGCAGTATGAAAACAGGAAAATAAATAACGTTGTATAGAAATATCACGGGTTATAAAACAAGGTATTTCATTTTTTACATTAATTTAAAATGAGATACATACGTTTTCACTTTAGCTTAATATACACTGTGCTGTCACAAATCAGTTTTTTTTAGCTGGAAAAACTATAGTTTCTGATTTACTATTCATTTTTTAAATATTCAATTGAAGCTTGAAGCAACACTATGTAACTCCACAGGCTGTATTTCCACTAAAGGGATAAAGGAGACACATTTTATGGTGAAATTCACATCTTTTCATAAATATCCAATAAATATCAGAGTATATTTGTCTTTAAAAGCGGGTTAGTCTCCTTTTTTCATGTCAACCTCTAAAATGTCTATCTGAATAATTTTACAGCTCCATTTTTCTGGATAAAAAGTTAAATAGTGTTGCTTTAAGGTCAAATGGAGTCACTACGAGGGAAACCTTACATATCAACAAACCTCGTCCGTTTTTTGGCAATTATCCCAATGACAGAACAAATAAAACTTTTAAATAGAGGCTGTTTGTATTGCTGTTTCTTCTTCAATTACATTACATTATTATCTAAAAGACTGTAATATTAATATCTTGTTATTATCATCTACAGTTTCTATGCAGAGTAGGCCATCTACATGATATACATTTTAAAATATAACATTTAAGGTCAAAGGAAGTATCAGGGCTTCCTTTTATTAATTTACTGAAACTGTTCATAAACCACACTGTACTTTTAGAGTTTCACATCCCTTATTTCACAGCAGTGAGAGACAGCATTAGATTATAATGTTCAAACCTGGTGGCGTTCATTCAGCATCGGCATTGGAGTTTCATTGTCTGAACGAAGAACGTGACGCAGCTCGTCCAAACTCATCTGAGAGAAGAACTTGGGGTCGGTGATGGGTATACCTGTGGAGAGAAGAGAAGGACACAAAAGGATATTAATAGAGAAACATTATCTGTGATGAACTTGTTACTGTGGTTCTGAGAAGTCTATAACGGCTCTTAAACCGACCTAAATTAACACTAAAACAAGGCTAAAAGGAGACCGGATAACAGCACGAATGGACCAAACCACACAAACACATAGCAACTATAGAACTATAGAAACAAAACGAGGAACAATATTTAATGATACATCACAATATCTATGTATCTTAAGTTTAAAAAATGAGCAAAAAGCTGAAAGTGTGCATTTATTTTCTATATTGAAGTTGTCTTTTATACAGAATTTGACTAAAATAAAACAATGTCCATCAAATGCACAGACTTTTAGCTTAGTTCCTGTTTCAATATTATTTTATATTACAAGATCTGTTATTTAAATTAAAAACTCCCTTTGAACAATATCTCTATATCTGAATGAGTATTATGATATTATCATGATATCTGTGTGTGTTTCATGATCAATTATTAATAACATTTTTTTCTAAATGTAATGATATGTGTATCACAATAATATCTCAATATTTGAATGGGTATCACAATAATATTACAATATCTAGAATGTAATCATCGGTGTGTGTCCCAATAATATCACAATATCTATGTTTATCACAATAATATTACAATATCTGTATGTTTTTCACAATAATATTACAATATCTGTATGTTTTTCATGATAATATTACAATATCTGTATGTTTATCACGATAATATTACAATATCTGTATGTTTATCACGTTAATATAACAATATCTGTATGTTTATCAGGATAATATTACACTATCTGTATGTTTATCATGATAATATTACAATATCTGTATGTTTATCATGATAATATTACAATATCTGTATGTTTTTCACAATAATATTACAATATCTGTATGTTTTTCACAATAATATTACAATATCTGGAACGTAATTGTGTCTGTCTTTCAATAATGTAGCAAAATAATATCGAAAGATCTGTATAACTGGCACAATAATTGTATGTGTATCACAATATTATCACATTATCTGTACGTTTATAATATCTGTATGTGTATGCTTTGTAAATGATAAATTAAGTCATTACAAATACTCAACTAAGGCTTAATACTGTGCAGTTATTATATATGTATTATGACCATGTTTGTATTTCACAGCAATATCAATATCTCTTGTTTGTGTTTGATAATAATTTACCTCAAGCTATAACAGTTCCAATCCATCAAAATATGTATTAGTATTGGTATATATTAAAATTTAAAAAAAGAAACAACACTAAATCTATAATATTGGAATAAAAATGTATACTTCTCATCAGAGTCATTTTACTGAAATGGTTTTAGAAGGAAATAGTTTTTTTTTTTTTCCATTTTCCATAACATTCCCCTGACTACAAAACTGGTTCACAATATTCCAGTGATTCCATAATGCATTGAACCCAGAATAAGGGGCCTCTATAATACCGAGTTATAACATTATATTTTCTATAATAACCGACATATAACTCAGCAGTGGCCATTTCTCACAAGAGCCTCAAACTCGGTAATGTATTTTGGCCTCACGCTATCAACAAGATTGACTCTGCAGCAAGCTACTGTCATTTTCTGGGAGACTCTCTGGTAATTACCAAGGCCGCAGCAACCACACAGTGAAAGCACTATTCCATACGAGAGATAATTGATACATATCCGGAGTCATTCAAACTAATTATAAATGATTCACAGATGCATGCAGAGCTACGAGCAATTTCTCTGCAGTGGAGGTCTAAGAAAAGGGCACATGCACGATAATTGGCAATGCACAATAAAAGCATACAAAGCAGCGCTACAACAAGAGGCAGGCATCTATGTATTTCAGACAAAGAATTTTAAAAAAAGCTGCTCTGCTAAGTTTAAGTTTACCCATTCAATAAATATTACTTGAAGATTTCAAGTAGTAAGAATTTAACAAACCTATTGACCCTGTCCCATTGAAATAAAATGTATTTGTCTCCAGTTTTTGGTAGTAGTAGTAGTAGTGGTAGTTACCTTCCTCTATTGCCCTGGTAATGGCCGCACACAGAGTCATGTAGCCCGTGTATGTGCTTCCTTTATAGGTCACCTCACACTGTTGGGCGTCTGTGTCGGGCCAAAAGGAGAAGTTCATGGTGTCGACCACAAAAACCCAGTTCAAAGCCTGCGGGGTCACAATACACTCACGATTAGGACACAAGACAAGGGAGAATGCTTAAATTATGAAGCCATTTGTTCCTGTGTCAAATTCAAGCACTTTAAAGCCCCGCATAACACACATATTTGCATTGATTTCACTTTTTCTTTCCGTTAGAGAGTGTCAAGGGTGACAACAAAAAGGGTAGGTGACATTTTGGATGAAATTGAGATAAACAATGTTCTTAATTGTTAATATTTTGTCAATTTTCAATCTTATAGGATGTTATAGGATTTAAGTCAGTGCTATAAAGTTGCTGTACTGTTTATTTTGGAAATAGCATGAAACACTGGCCTGTAACTTTTTCTCCTCGTGTAAAAATGTACAGAATATAATTTAAAAATGCATAAAAAATGGTTGCATAAGAGGTCTGTTATCTGTGTGTATGAATATAAAGTCAGATATTATATGCTTATTGTTTAGTCAAATTTAACTTAGGCCCTTTTGGTTCTAAGCCTTATTATAATGCCTTTGTAAAATCAAAAGTATGTGAAATTTAAATGCAATAATCACATTTGTCTCAAATATTCATTGGGTTTGAAGTACCATGTTTGTTTTAGGCTTTGGGGAAACTTGGCGATGCTAATGCTGTGTTTGTTGTGTTAAACCCTGCTGTACTCCTCCAAGACACGAGTCTTCACCAGTTTATCTGTCCTTTCTGTCTTCTTCCCACAATGTACTTCATTTTACTTGGAATTATTCAGTCTCAGTTATTTCAGAGAGGATTAACAACAGAGCTGTCAAAAGGGAACATATTGTGTACATATCACAATAAGGCCTTTAGAGCTGCGCCTGGATCTTTAAATGTAAAACACAGTAGATTTGTCTTACGTTGTGATGCTCTTCTCAAATATTGTGCTTATATTTAGAATGGGTGAGCTACAGCTTTGTAAATTCTCTGCTCAAGCACAAGACATTTCTTAATCATGAAATTGTGCTTTTTGTTAGGCAAACAAAACATAATTCTTTCAGATTTCACTCGGTTACATGTGACTTAAAGGATTTCTGACAGCTTAAAGTACAAATTGTTTTCTCTCTAGTACATGCAAATATTCAGAATGGTGGACTAGATATAGTCATTTTGATGCGGGCGTTTTAGATGTAAGTAGCTTTAGATATATTTTGTACATTTAATTCTTATGGAACTCTCTATTTTTAACATAAACATGACATAATAAACAGCGACTTATCATATAGAATCTAGAGCACTGTGTTTGCAGATTGTGTAACAGACATTAGGATTGGTTCAGTTTAACTTCTGGCACATTTGGACTGATGTTAGGATGTTATAGTGCGCAAATGATATACTTCCCTCATCAGACGTTGGTGCTGGAGCCAAAGGATTTGCCTTCTTCCAGCCACTAGCAGTGAGTTCATCGCTGTGTCTGAGGTTGTAGAGCATCTCTGCCACCCTCTGCACCCCTTCCTCCTCCACAAACACATCCCGGCTCCTCTCTGCTATAAACTGGCCAGACTCTCGGGGGTTTAGAGGTGCATCCATGACGTTATAGAGAAACCCTGTAAGAGGCAGTCCAATGTGAGCTTACATTTGTTCTACACATGTATAAGATGAAGCAGGGGGGATAATTTGAAATACATTGTCACATAAAAAGCTCCCCAATCAATCTATTCTAACCTCGTTTCCATAGAAATACATTATAGACCTACTATACATTATAGCAGTTCTATAATCAAGCATGGTGGGGTGCATGTGAATGTGAATCCAAGTGCCCTTTTCATACTGCACCAATATAACACATGCTCACCTCATGGGAAGTGCCATTTTACAAATGATTTTACTTTATTAGATCATTCAGTTCGAAGGTAATAATCAAAATAAATAAAATTAATACAAACAATCACATATAATATATTCTATTATAAACACAAATCTTTAAATCTGCTGAACAGGATTCTAATATCTAACAGTGGTGACATTTACCTTGTATGCACCCCATTATTAAAGCTGCAGTGCATGTAAGGCCAGTAAGATCAGACTGTATCTGGTCCTGTCATCCAGCCACTGGTTTTTCAGTTTTTCACTTTCAATCTGTAAGTGTCTATGGTATTAAAATACACAAGTCCGGGCCCATTTAACTATATTTAGACTTGACGGCTTATTTATGTTAAAATCAAGTGCTGAAGCAGAAGCAGTACAGTACATACAGTAGGCAATATGACATGAACAGAAGAGAGAAAATGCTTGATTCTACAGTTTTTACTTTCACACAATCAATACAGTAACAGCACTGAAGAAACAATGGCCTCTTGCACCCTGAGTTAAATCTAAGTATAACACAGAAAATAAAACCATAAATTTTTACAGTAAAAACAGACCTAAGAAAAATATAAAATGCAACAAAATGCAAAATGTTAATTAAAACACACAGACTAATGAGTAAGACTGGGGATAAATGAAGTCTTTTTCCACCTGTAGGCTCTGTAGCATCTACCTAAAGGAAGCTGTTCACATAATAAAATGTCAGAGGGATCATTTAAGATCCTGTGAGCCTGACCACTGCGCAGGAAGACTGGATTTTATGAAGTGAGAATTTTCCCTTATCAAATACTAGTCTATGAAGTAACACTGAGCTGTCATTATGTTCCCTCTACTCACTTGGGATTTTAAATTAACAATTAGGCTGGAGCAGAATTTATGTTTTAAAATTATAGTTTTAAAGGTTATTTAATCTTTACAACATATCACCACTTCGTGCCACTGAGGACAGACGGTAAATGCGCCAGATTTGAGAACCAAAGGTCTCTCTTGCTCTGCTCTAAATTCCCTCAATACTTTGTAAAGCGACCAAAGTGCAAGCCTCGTAAATACTTCTCAAACAGAAAACACCCGCAAGTCTAGCTAAATATTTTGCCAACCAATAGTTTTTTAATGCATTTTTCTTGTTTATATTTATTTCCTAATATTTCTTTTATTCCACTTACCAATGAATCAGTTTAACTCGTGTGTGCTGCCTTCTATCAACTACCTGGTTTTCATCGGATAACCAATCAGATTCCGGTTTCTTGGTGACATCATGGCCTGATCAGCCAATAGCGTCACGCCAAGAGAGAACCCGGAAATAAACGGTTCCGTTAACGTCAAACCGTTTTGAGCATTTTTTTTAAAGACTTGTGTAGCACTGTAGGTAGCGTAGGCTGTTTTTAAATGTGCATTAAATATATTTTGATTATGCGTTTTTAATATTTCGTCTTTTGTGCATGATTCATAAACAATATTATAGCCTTTTGTAATAATTTCGTTGCCATGGTAACAACGATTCTACTCTCGCAACAATTAAACAAGCTAGCTAGAAGTAAAAGACTTAAAAACAAATGAGTTCCGTAAAAAGTCGTATCTTTATTAGTTTAACAATTTGACAATGTGAAGTCTACAGCATGGAGAGCAAACAAGCGTAGAGCACAACAAACTGCGAGGACAAAAGAGTCGTTTTAAATCTCCAATAAAATGCAAGATCCATAACTACCATTTCTTCGAAGGAGAATCCACCTCGTAACACTAGCATGAATTTTCTCAGAAATGAATCAAACCTTAAGAGTAAACAGGAACCTCAAATTAAACATGCCGAATCCAACTCAAAAGTTAAATTTCTATACATTTCTTTAAAAAAAAAGAAACAACAAACTGCTGTTTATAAAAAGAAAAAGCAGTGTACATTCTGCATGTTGCACAGAGTAGTGATGGGAGTACAAATGTGTGTACAAGAACCTAGGAGGAGAAGGTACAATAACACACAACATGCACACACACACATACTCACAGCCAGAAATGAAACCGGTGACACAAACATACATAAAAAATAAAAGGTTATGTTTAATCTGTCGAGAGGCTAAAGATTATTTTGGTAGATGTGGGTGTTAGAAAATTACAAAGCAACATTAGATAAACTAATGGACAACACTCTTTAAAATGCAGAACATCTACATTTTCATTTTTTTTTTTTTATTCACAGGAATGTTGGACATTTATTTCATTAAAAAATACAAAAATAAAATTCAAAAAAAGACACCCACAATCCAGAATAATAGTCTGAAGGGGGTAGAAAGGTTGGGGTTTTCCACTTCAATGCGAGTCTCTTGGGTTTACAGCAAATGACCAGAGTACTGCTTCACACTGGAAAAAGGGAGAAAAGGGAGAAGACATTAAATAAAGCTAATAAAAATGTGGTTTACAATTAAATAACATGCAAATATACAAAATCAATGAGTACAAAGCAACTGAGGAAGGGCATATATAAGGGATAAAGGGTGTATACAGTCAAAAAGGGCATATATACATAAAGTTTTGTAAAGGTAAAGTGGAGGGTGCGGTTAGTCCTTATGTCCAAGCAGGTGCAGCACACTGAAGGGGGGAGGAGAGAGGAAGGAAGCAGGAGGCAGGGTTAGTTACCATGGCAACATAACACTACTTATGAAACAGTGGCGGCCGGTTTCTACAGCTGTATTAGCACTCCGTTTTTTTTTTTTTTAGCTAAGCTCCGATAGCATCGACAAGAAATCAAATGTTGTGTGTTATCATCGTCATACGTGCCTACTGGTTGCCAAGGGAGACAGAAGAGGAGGAGCCCGTGCTATTTGGCAGACTGTGATTTGTTGTCGCTTGATCTAACTAAAAACAACAAAATCACTAGTCTTCCACACAGCAGCAGCCAGGGGAAGAATCAATCCACTCCCTGCTTCACACTGAAACGGCTTTTTATTTGTTTCTACCAATTAGATTCACTGGACAGACGTGACATTCAATCACAGTGCCCCGTTTTAAACTAAAAAATAAAAGTACTTTGTCTAATCATTCAAAGCCATTTCATGTAAGAGGAAGGTTTGAACTAGTTGCAGGTTGCATGGGAAAGAAAGGAAGGGGTTAGTGAAAGAGACAGCAGGCAAAAGAAATGCATAACCCAACACCAAGTGGGTTGACCTCATGTCTTATAAATCATATCAAATAGTCTTAATACTAATTGTATGTTAAATTGACCACAAAGTACATATATAAATTCATTACACGGTAATTCCAAATTCAATGCCAATTGAATATTACAACCTATTGCTATAAACTCAACAGGAATTCAACTGGACAATCCAATAAGAAGAAATAGCTCAATTATTCTACGACATTTTCTAGCCATCTATGTTCTAAAATAAGGTCACATGAGCCTGGTCGAAAAGGACATGTCACAACTTGCCTATTCTGTAGAAGGTACTGGGCATTCTGAATCTGATCCTGGGTGCCCGTGATGGTAATAATGCGATCCTCAGAACCTTCCAGAGGCTCATCGATCTTAATGGAAGCTCCAGACTCATGGCGGATCTGTTTTATACGCTGGCCTCCTTTACCAATGATGGAGCCGGCAAGCTGTTGGTTTGAGCCAGAGAAATGAGTGAAAAACAACATATTAGTATTGTAGCAGAGCTAAAGCTGACCATTCCTTGCAATGCTGGCCTTTAAGTGTCACACAGGTGCTACAGTATAATTAAGCACTACAATCCCTAAGAAATAACTGCCAATGTGAATAAATCTGAAATAACTAAATTAACCAATCAATAGATTATCTACTGCACCTTCTTTTCTACTCACATCTTTAGGGATTGTCACTTGTGTGGTAATAACAGGGCCACCCATGTCGTTGTAGGAGCCACGTCCACCTGTGGAATTCGATAAAAAAAAAAGTCAATATTGTATAGAAATCCCCTCAACATTAAACTTTGTGCACATATCGTTAAGAAAATAAAAATCATCAAGTGTAAAGCCTCACCTGACTGGTAGCTATCCCAGGAAGAGCTGTTGTCTGAGGAGAGGACAGAGATCACGGTAGAGTACTTCCTTAGTATTTACATGCAAGCCAGTATGTTACCAAAAATATATGAACATTCAGCTACAATTACGGGACATTCCAAAAAACATGAGATATTGTGCATTGGTCATCTGCTTAGGCATATGACAAATAACAAGAAGGTTTCCAATTAGCTTTTCTACTTTTATTGCCTGTTCACCCTGAGGTCAACTGTTATTTCTGCAGCGCTAGACTGTTTTGAATCATGCACAAACTACAGCATTTAGAGCATTGCAGAGGCCTGCAGGCACACTTATTTCACTGAGACAACACTGGCTTTGTCAGGCATAATATTTAAAAACACAACTTACCATATCCACCTCCGCTCTGTAAAAAAAACAACACAAAAACACATTTGTTACATACCATGTAGCATTTAGCATTCATCTTTCTACAGGAGCCAGAAGAACCGACGAAGCTTGAGCTCAAATGTAAGGTCGATGCAACAGCTTCATCCATGAAGTAGACTCAACTACAAGCCACCCAGTTTTCATAAACCAGACTCCTCCTCCTTCCCTCCCTCCATCCCCCCTTTCCGTCTCTCCTTGCATCTCCATCAGCCCCCATTTTCACCTGCTATTCAGCTGCTGCTGTCACCAGGGCAACAGGCAATTCAAAAAGCTGTTGCCGAGCAACGGCAGGCAGTATCCTGCCAGCTCTCCGAGAGGGAGAGAGAGGCCTTCCAGTCTGTCAACAAAGCGTTATTATTGCCTAGCAACCATACATGGCCACCCCCACCCTCCCCACCCCCAACATCCTCCCGCTCGGAGCAGGAAAACAGGCTGGCCGTGAAAAGTACACAGTAAGAGGGCAATTAGAGCTGATTATTATGGGGTGTCTCCGGCTGTGGCGATTATGGTCATTTGGTGGGATGACTTGCACCCGACCAAAACTAGCAAGACGTATGGTCAGGCCTTGAATGCCTGGCCTGTTCACATAAGTATGTGCACCAGAGACCAGCTAAGGTTGTATCCATAGAGCATCATTAAAAACACAATGAACAATCACAGCATATTGTCCAGTGTTCCGACCGGGCAGTGTTCTAGTTCTTGCGCGCTAATGTCTAATTAAATGGCACTACAAGCGTTGCATGAATTTAGCAGAAGGTTACTAACCATGTTATCACTGTAGCGATCCGGGCGGCCTCTTCTGTCACTGTTAAGGAAAGAGTGCCATAGAGTGAGCGAGATGTGGGGAGCAGGCCAAAGTAACAGAGAGAGACAGAGACAGAATGAGAGAGAGATGTGGGTGGGGGGGTGGATAGAAATACAAAAAGCTTAGAAAAAACGCTTGACAACATTCCAAAGAAAATTTCTGGTCTAGGTCAAACTGCACACACGCTGAGCAAGATTACAGTATAAACACATTTCCTCTCAGCCATCTTCCCACACAGTAACAGGAACAGCTCTGACAGTGTTATGGTGAGAGGAATGACAGGTGGTGGTGGTGATGATCACAGCCAACGGCTGCTGCTCCCCCACCAAAAAACTGAGCTAGCTTAAGAATGGATGTCAAACTAGAGGTAAAAACACACTGAGGCTTAACACAGCTGGATAACGTACTGTATTTACATCCATTTTGCATGCAGCTTAAGAATGAATAAAGAACAGATTATTGTTTTAAATAATGTAATAATTTGTGGCAAAAGATTTATTAGGTTATTTCCATTCATTAACTGTTGCACTGTTTCAAATTTAAAAATTACACGTTGACAGATGTGCTTCTCATGTGCAGTTTCTTTTAAAGAGACTCACATTTTCAAGTCGTGAGAATAGTCCTGATTGGCCAGTGGTTTCTATTAACACATGGCCCGTAAATGTTAATAACAGTCTTAGAAAATTGTGAACCTGGTAAATGCTTGCACTATGCTATACTGTTCTAGGTAATAAAAATGAATAAAGGTTAAATTTCCCATGGTTTCCCATTAAGCATTTTGTGAGTTAGTGACTGAAACAACGAGGTCTATGGTAGCACTACAGGAGGGAGTAAAATGATCCCTATTAAGGTTAAGGGTAAAAGAATAAAGATGTGGGGACAGAAACTTACTTTGACCTTTCATCTGAGCCACGGTAAGAGTCATAGTAACGATCATCTCTGTGGGGAAGATGAAGATGAGAAAGAGACACACAAACACGCCCAGGCATACATGATGAGCACAAACACTTAATGAAGTGGCCCAAAATAATGCAACTATCATGAGGCTAAATGCTGAGATACAGTATGCTACTGCGCTGACAATACAGTACAATTTTACACAACTCAAATCATATTTATTTTGTCTAAAAAAACCCAAAAACATTTATACAAACAATTAACTTATTACTTTAATATTTGAGAGGACTCCTGAACAGAATCACTGTAATATGAACTGTGTTTTGACGTCTTACCCTCCCCTGTGAGGGTGGCCCATCGGCATGTTGCGGCCGCGGCCACTCCCCCTGCCGACCCTGCTGGGGTGAGGTGGAGGAGGCCCGCGGCGAGGGCTCATCTCATCGTAATCACGACGTGACGGTGGCATGGGTCCGCGCCCACCTCTGCTGGAGGACATACGGTCGAAGCCGCGGTCTCCACCACCGGACCTCCCGGCGCGCATTGGGAAGCCCCCCATGAGCCTGCGACCCCCTCCTCTCTCATCAAACATCATGGTAAAACCTCCGTATTCATACGTTTCATCGTAGAAGTTAGGGTCGTACGGCTGTGCACGTCCTTTTATAGGAGCCTGAAAATTACAAGCAATAACTGTCATTTAGTCCGTCTTCTCTAGAAAATATCAGTATCTAAAAATTGAAAAAAGTCAAGGTCACTGCTAAAATGTTGACTGAAACAAAATGCCCACCTCAGAGATGAGGTCCAGCATCGTCTTGATACACTCCACAACCCTCTCTGTCTTTCCACCAACAAGCACCACTCGGTCTGTCGACTGAGGACAACACTCCTGAAACAGCTTGATGCTGGTCTTTGTGTTCTGAAAACAAATTGACAAATGAACATTAAAAAAATACATGACAAACTACATATGTGCAGATTTGTGTGAGAAACTTAATTGTTTAGACTCATAATTTTGCTCATTTAGCAAGAGTTAGGAGGAATAAATCACTAAAATGATATTCCACGGATAGACTGTAACTGGATGAAACAATGACAACATGATTTAATCAGTATGTATGCTCTTCAGCTTATTTCACAAACTGATTTCCGTGCCTTCTGTTCGTACATCGTACCTCTCTGAGCTCCTTAATCTTGGCTCCCTTCACCCCAATGATGGAGCCAGCCAGGCTCTGGTGGATCAGCAAACGCAGCTCACAGTCAAAATCCATGCCATTATACTGCTGGTACTGTGTAAAAAGACATCAATACAATGTTTAATTCACAAGAGGATAAAAATGTAATAAGTTAACAAATAACTACCATGACTGCAATAAAATAAGAGACAAAGTGTAAAAAAATGCATTAACTTTTGAGAGTGTGTGTAAGGTGCCTACCTCTTCCAATGTTGGGATGATCTTGAGAAGGATTTCTCCAACTGTCTCGATGTCCGCACTGATACTTAAGATGCTTCATTTTTTTTATCCACCAAAATGCCAAGGCACAGCCACACAGAGGGTGGGACGGGTGCCAGACGGGCAACCCAGGGAGGAAGGGAACATCATTTTAGACCCGAGAATTCTTAACATTTCCAAACACACACTTATTACACCAATTCAACCAACTCACTCCTGAGACTAACATGCCTATATATGCTCCAGTTTTTAATGTTCTAATAATGAACTTTAATAAACAGCCCTGTAACCTATTACTGAAACAATGCAATTTTGTATAGTCCAGAGAAAAGAAGAAAGGAACAAACAAAAGAACCCAAAGAAAGGTGACTGCATTTGGTGACCACTGGAAGGGCAAGACGAGGAGGGTGAGGTCTGAGTAGGATCTGGCAAGAAAAAGCACCTGAGGTGCCAAACACAGCTCTATTTCCCTATGTGTTGTTAGGTGGCTGCACACTACAAAAACTGCGGTCAGCCCAATCTCTTTCTGAACCTGCCCCCTGAATGTAAATGTTGAGGAATAGACAGAATTTTTATCTTTTTATCTTTTGCACAAAACATTCAAATTTGTCAATGGCAGAAGTGTCAATGAGTTACCATAAAAAACAGGGACATTTTTGTTGTGTGCACCCACCAAGTATCCTAATAAAATAAACAAAATGGATGTACATATCCAGATAACTAAAGTCACTCTATACATGAAAGCAGAATGGTAGACTGCTGAGGAAGTGTAACAGAGCAGATTATACCAAGGAAAATTAAATTTGCCACCACTGGAGTCGATGGTTCTTAAGTCAATGGGAAGCAGTACATAAAAAAATATCAAAGGTTGCACAGATGGGTGGGACAGAGAGAAATTGTGTACTTTCATTTGCTCCAGCAGTCAGAAACCAAGCTAAGATGAAGCAGACAAAGCAGAAGATTGGGAAAAACACACACACACACAAACACATACACAAAATCTGAATACTAGCTTGCTTTTTGCCTTTTAGAATGAAGGGACAATCTCAGTCTGTCGATATGAGTACACCACAGGGGAAGGAATGGTATGGTGCAGGAAGAGAGTGAGCGTTTATGAGTCTAACAGAAAACAGAAATCGCCAAACACCACATAAATCCACTCGGAGGAAGGGAGAAGGGGGTGAAAACGCGTAAGATAAGGACAGATAATCAATAAAAAACAACACATATGGCAAACACTGGCACTTCAAAAGACCAAAGCAAAGATTTGAAAAGACAGAGGCAGATTGTTAAAAATACCAGTCTAAGTTCAATGGTTATGTAAAATGTGTATAGTAAAAAGGCTGCTGACATGGCTTTTTAAAAAGGTCAACAAGCATTTGGACATGAATGCATTTAGGCTCTTTGACTAAAAATACAGTGAGAACAGGTAGGTTAAAATACAGTGACTTGACAGAGGCAGGATGACTACTTTTAATCATTATTATTATTATTATTCATCTTGTTGTTGTTTGACCTGTAGTCAGGCAGTGAGAGGGAGGAGCTTAGGGACATACCGCTCAGGCCCACTGCTGTCTGGGACTGACACACTGGCATTGTACTGGGCGTGGCATGGGCAGGGGCCAGGGCCATTCGAGCACAGATGTCAATCAAGTAAGGCGCCCGTTTAGGGACAGGGCACGATTATGGGCGGGGCCAACCGGGATGTGTCAGGTGGGCGGGCGCAGGAGGGGCCATCCAGAACATGGGCAACAGAGGAGGAAGTGGGCAAAAGTCAACAGTAAAATAATAAACAAGGGAGAGGGAAGAGGGGAGAGGAATACATTTTAATATACAGGCTCTACACTGAGTCAATGTGTCTTTAATTAATTCTCTCAGAGATTGTTGTTGTCAAAGAGAGAAGAGGAGAAAGGTGACATTGAAAATGGGTAATGGCATAGTATGAAGAAGTCAATGTTGGGAATAGACTAGAGACAGTGAGAGAAAGGGGGGAGAACAATTTGTGGAGAGCTAGAGAAAGAGGCAATGACATTAAATGAATTAAAAAAACTGGCCAGACTGCTTATCTTTACAAAAAATCTTAACTGGAACTGCACCTGAATGTATGGTACTCTGGCTGTGACTATAGATTTAAGTACAAAACTGAATTATTATATTAAACAATGGATATGGAAAGAAATTGAATTATTTCAATTAACTGCCAAGGGCCAGTTTGACACGGTCTATCACATGATGTTCATGTGAGAAATTAAATTAACAAAACACAAAGGTCGTGTGGATAGATTTGACAAACAGAATGTCAATGTCACACAGGGCTTTATTTTTATACAGAGAAGACCAATGTCAGATTAAAATGGGTACCGAGTGTTCCAAATAAAAATGCTGGCCTTTTAGGAAGGTTTGGTTGGTTTGAGAGACAAGAAAAAATAAGAAGATAAACAGATTCAGAGTGTGTAAAATGTATAAACTCACGTCTGTGCGAAGAGCTTTGATGTTTTTGCCACCTTTTCCAATTACAGCTCCTGCATTCTGGGAAAATACAGACAGCTCAAAACAACTGCACATATCACATCATAATTTAATAGCAACCCTATCATTAATGCAACACACAAACCCACCAAAATGAATGCATATATCAATTATGATTTTAAGCCTGGTATAAAAGGGGAAGTGATTTACCTTGCTCTGCAGGAGAATGCGAAGCTCAACCATCTCATCAGAGTTCCTGGAGCGCTTGAATGATTTCTGCTCATCTGCATCCTCAGCAGGGCGCTTACCTGGCATAAAGAGATAAAAAACACTCATCACCACTGCACACCTTCCATGGGGGAAAATATCATTTAAAAAAGGAAAGAAAGCACTGCAATAATAGAAATGAAAATTACACTTTCACACTCCTAGTTTCAAACACCAGTTGAATAATGTAATTACCACAAAGTCTAAATTTAGGAATAACTAACAGACTGTAGAGATGCCTGAAATGTCCTGCAAACCTAAATTAATAGCCACAGCTTGCATTTTGTAAAGCATACATATTAATCTTTAATGTCTATATCACATTCATTGTTGACCTCAGATCTAGGTAAAAACATACCATTAGTCTCTGTGTTGCTGAAAGTGGTCTCTTCTTGCTGCTCAATTTCTGTCTCCATGGTTTTCTGATCAAAAATGAAACAGGTTGTTCACTGCAGTCCAAGGAACACACTGCACCGGGTGGAGAGAAGCAGAAAAGCAGCCCCTGAAAAATGTGATACACACTGAGCATTGTTGAGCCAGTTCTGGGAAACTAGGGAAAACTGAAAGAAAAAGCGCCACTCACCGATATTTATCACAGGGACAAGGGGGTGTTGATAGGCGGTACTAACCAAGCAAGGACCAAACAGCTGCTGCAACCTGAAGAAAGGCAGAGACTTGTTCAAATACAACAATAATATATGAAATAAATACATACAACATTTTGCAGTTACGACTCTATAATAAAGGCATGTTTTAGTGACAATCTACCAAATGTGTGTTTTGGGTTGTCTTATTTATAATATTTTCAGTGACCATTCGTCAATATATTTACGAATTTCAGACATAAATAATCACTACAATTTTACAGCTCACGTTTGGATGGAAAAAAGATTGCGGTTTTCCTAACATACTGAACGCAGATTTGTCTCAAAACACGACGCCCACAGAGCGTCAATCAAAGCAAGATGTTTATCAGCCCATCGATAATTATTGTTAAACGTTGCTACGAGAAAAAAGTACAAATTAATTTAAATATTGTATAACTAAGTGAGTTTGTAGCGCGGCTCTGTGATTGTGTTGTTTAAATGTACTGCGAAGCCGGAAAACATGGAACTCACCAGAAGCTAAAATGGCTAAAGCTACTATTAACGACTGTTGCTTGTCTCCAACTAGCTTAGCATTGGCTTTAGTAACGGTCTTCGTCGACACTTCTCATCACCAACCAAACAATTATGATAGTATCATGAACTAAATACTGAAATAATTCACAAGTACTGTTTGAATACAGTAAAAAGAATCATTTGGCAAGTCATCGATTCAATAACCACCCCGAAGCCATAGCTGTGGGCTGTATAAGGACAACCACACAAGCTAATGGCTAGCCAATTTCGCCATGTTGCCTTTCGGTTGAACAAGATCAGTTAAATAAATTAGCCAATTAGACACAACAACGAATCCAAAAGACCCATAATACAAAATGTGTTTTCATTTTACCTATAATTTCTACCACACAACGTAACTAATATCTCTGGAAAAGAAGAAAAACAACGTAAGGCACTAACCTGCAGGCAGTGTAACGCTTCGCTTGTCCCCTTCTTTCTCTACCGAACCTAGAAAGGAACAGTCGATGAGAAGAGTTCTGATTGGTTGAAAAGAAAATACGTTAAAAAGTCCTTACATCTGATTGGCTGAACTCGACGCCAATCACGTGAGGCAACGTCCTTCTTCCGGTTACAGTTGGCTACTGCTGCGGATGACGGCCGGGATGGTGAACTTAATTTGGTTCAGAAGGTACAAACTACACCTTAATCTTTTATTCTCTGCATGAATTAAATTGTAGATGTTAAGTTTAAGCTGCACAATGGTTAGAATAGTGTGTCGTAAAATGTCTGTATAGTTATATCGACGCAAACGAAGCTAGACGTTAGGAGTTGTGAGTTTTGGCGCCCAGTCTGCTTGTTATAGAGCAAATGTAGAAAGTAGAGCTCTACTAACTTAACTGTTTACTTTTATTAATCTTACTAGTTTTTTGTAGTACTTTCATTGGCTCACTCTTCTCTCATTTTCCACTAACGAATGTACCTCAATCACATACTGTTGTCGCAGGTTTTCCTAATACAATTTTCCATTTTAATTACATCAAAAGAACCTAATTTGTTACTGAACTGTTGGTCAATTTGACTAAACTTTTCTCTTGAGCTTGATATATCTCTGTTATATGTTTTCAATTAGGGAATTTTTGTTTATGATGACAAATTATTGAGTAAACAAGTCACTTTGCCTTGGCAGCAGTGTAATTGGCTTGGTTTCTGTGATCTGCATTCTTGTAGAAATCAAGAAAAATTGTGACCTAGGTCAAGAACACAGCGCAGTACTGGATGGCACCTGAGACCCAGACTGTGGTCCGATCTGCCCAGAGCTGGCTGCGGTCCTCGTGCCATGTTCAAGTGCCCTTTGCATGGCTCGAGGCTTGCGTACAGTGGCTGCAGGAGGAGGCAGGAGGAGCTGGTCGCTTGTCCCAGCAGCAAATCAACCAACAGGTATGGCTCATATACGGATATACAGAGTAACAATCAAATAATGGACACAAATAATACATAATCAACCCTGTAAAACATATAAAATCAATCATAATATTATTTATCATAGAGAAGAGCAGGGTAAATTGAGCCATTTTTGGTCAAGTGGTCTTTGTGCCAAACCAATAGAAGGCAAATGTACAATGAATGTATCTTAACATATTTCAGGATGTTTCCTATCATTTGACATCATTAGAACTCATCTCTGATATAAAGTTTCTCAAAATAATGTGAGAGAATTTAAATACAAGAAACAGTTACTTTTCACCCATGGTCCATCATTATGTTTCACTGTTGGCTCAACAAGTAAAATGTGTTTCCCTGTTCTGGATCCCTTTTGTTGTGAATTTAAAATGAGTTTGGAGGGAAAATTGTGACGGTGCATGGTGGCACTGGGCTCTTCGTGTGGAGTTGCTTGTTTTCCTCATTCCTGCAAAGGTTTATTCTGGGTGTTCCACAAAAAACACGCAAAAAAAAAAGTCGCCTATGGACCCAAGACTCCCCTGGAAATGAGATTTGTAATCTAAGTGGTTAAAACTGTTACAGTTGTTAAGGTGCTTTGGATGGTGACAGTGTTTGTATGTTAAGAGTTGAATATTTGTTCTCTTAAAAGAATAATATAATGATAAGAGAGGGCAGTTTAATGTCAAAAGACTTTATGTTATGAACGGCAAATACTATATATCCTTCAATAGGGCCCTGAGTTTTCTATTAAACATATCAGAAAAAATACTTAAGTCCGGACCCATGTTACCCCAATGGTGCATATATAGTCATGCTCCTAACTAACCACCCAAAGCCAAATGTGTTTCTTAAAGCAGTAAGTAACCTTTATTTATGTAGGTGTATGACCAGTGGCTGCTGACAGACCTGAGGGACCTAGACCATCCAGTTCTTCCTGATGGTCTCGCTCAAGCCCAGAAGACTGCACTCAGTGGTACCTTCTGTGTTCAGGTATGTACAGCTATTTATTTAGACATTTCATTTTTAATTTCTTAATTCATTGGCCAAGAGCATTTGCACATTAATGAATATTTTTGTTAAAGTGAGTTAGAGCCTGAAGGCTATTTTTCTTCTGCAGACAGTCCCTAGACAGATGTTATATAGTGTAGTCAGCCGGAAAAACAAAACAAGATTAAACTAAACAGGATTATGCAATGCATTTTTTAACATGCATAAACAGTTACTGAAGAGGACAAAGGTGTAATAAAAGCATTTAGGCTTAAACAGACATGCAGACAGGCCGTATCAGAACTCATTTAGAAGCAAGCTACAGGTCTTTATTCAGGAAAGACACAAGAAAATGTTAAAATGTTAGCTGGTATATGCAATAAAAGCTAGTTAGAAAAGGATGGTATTTTGCATCCATCCATGACACCATTGTGTTGGGCAGTATTCATAAATAACATGGCTTTAACCAGCTTTGAGTATATAACACAACAGTAAAACATAATGCATATAAATGTAATATTCTACTTTGTGCTTTTATTATGTATTCAGACTTGTACAAATGGTAGGATAATGGTAGTGTCTGCTGCATATGTTGTAGGGCTGCATAATATTAAAACTACATGCAATATGCAATAACAATGTGACCTGCCATATCTGGATTGTCAATTTGACACAAAAACTCTAATTTATGACAAAATACTGTACAAGGTTTTGGAGTAATGCCCACTAGTTCAAACTGGACCTAAGTCAAGCTAACATGGACTAAATTAGGACTAAACCAGGTCTGTATATGGTCACACATTTGCCGTAAAGACTGATTGGACAATTATTTTGACAATAGCAAAACATGATTCAGATTTAGATCATAATATAATGGTGATATTTAGACCTAACATTTCATAATGATTTGTAGTGGTACATGTGACGTGGTTTTGAATTGGGTTTAAAAACTGGTAATTTACGTTTTCTAATCCATTTGAGCTCATCTTTTATTATATAAAAGCCAGAATATGGCTGCTAAAGATGCTTGGTGGCTCGTACACTGTGGTCAGTGAGTTGGTAAATGTCAAGCCCCACAGATATTGCATTTGTTCATAATGCATTAACCTTAAATTTGCTATATATAGCAACAGTACAGATTTTTCTTGCTCTAGATTGTTCTAAACATAAGAAAGGATATGTCTCTACTGAATATTACAATTTTATATTTAACACAAGTGTTTTTGTGAATCACTTGTTTAAATCTGTTCCGTGACAAGGTTGACTCACTGCTGGACATCAGTCAGCCTGCGTATGGTCAGCTGCAAAAGTGGAAGGGCACAGACTGCGCCAATGACGAAGTGTCTGCTGTCACACAGTTCACCCAAAAGCCCTGGGAAGCCAAGCCGACCCGTATGCTGCTCCTGCAGGTCAGAGCCATTCACAGCGTCGTGTACAACAGATCGTATAATAACCCTCATTTAAGACTTTCAATAAATGTGGGACAAGTAAATTTGAAGTGAAAATTCAAAAAGGCAAACTGGAAAATGTGTAACAGGTTTGTGACATCATAAATCTTTAGTTTTACCTGGATCTTGTGCCTCAGTAAAAATAGATTATGTCTGTATTGTTGCCAGTATCTGTCTGATGCATCCCTGTTAGCTGAGGATTCGCGTTGATACAGACGATTTCTTTCACCACAGAGTTTTGTCTTCATGTTCGTGTAAAAATGTGTTCTCATATATTGCTCTCTGAAACTGGAAACAGCTGGCGATGAGTCTGGTACTTCCATTCCACTTTATAAGCATTAGCCCTTTTCAAAATAAGACAAAAAACAAACAAACATAACACTTCTAGTGTGCATAATAAAGCTAAATTTGAAGGTTGTGATTTTTTTTCTCCTCTTTTTTTTCTGTATGTTAAAGTGTGTATAAAATCAGTTGCACATCTTAGCACTCAAGGTGATATCGAATGAAACTACCAGTTCTTGGACATAAAAATGTAAAGAAAATCTCTTCAGAAAACTTATTTTGTTAAGTGTACTCAACAAAACATAGTTCCTCCAAACTGAACAAATTGGTTAGCAAGGTTGTTTTATTGGGAAAAAATAAATGTTAGGATGCCACTTTACCTTGGTTAAATGGTCTTTTGTACTGTCTCAGTCTAGAAACTGCAACAATACGGTCATGATTGAAGTAAAAATATTACAGTCTTGCATTTTAGTCTTGAATTTTATATCAAGTGTTTGTTGGAGCACTTAGATTTATACTCTTCTTGAATTGCATTGAACAGTACATTCAAGTGAGAGCATAAAAAAAGGGTAAATTGCTGGAATATAAGGCACAGACTATAATTTTCACCTTAAGTAATGCGCTTGTCACTGGTCTGTGCTTGCTTAAGAATAGAGCCTGTGTTGCTTAGAAACATACCGATGACTTTGTTCCCCATTTTTCACTCATTCTCAGACAATTTGAGATCGGTCTGTGTTTCTTAGACCCATGGGAGGCAGGTCCACTTCGGTTTAAAGCACACAAGCTCCCCTCCGGAAAGAAGGAAATACAAAGCCAATGTGATGTTTAGTTTTTAAATAACCAAAAGACTGACTCAGTCTGTTCTGACAGTTGAAAGAATTCAGCTATTTTTGACATAATATCAAAATGTTCATTAATTCATTCATTTTCTGCCATTCGTGCTTTATGGTTTACGGGGGACTGGAGCTGCTATGGCAACTCATAAAAGGATAAGTGGTGGAAAATGCTTTGAGTCTTTTCTTGGTAATAGTTAAAAATATTCTGATTTTTGTTTTGTAGGTGACAGACGGAGTCCAGAATTTGGAAGCCATGGAGTATCAGCCTATTTCTGCTCTCAGCACATCTCTCAGGTGACAAATCATTCACAAACTCCATTGTTCTTTGCAACAGCCATGGCTTTCCTCTTTAAAAGTAGAAGGTTTTGTCCAAGACATACTCTACAGCGCTTTGTGGATCTGTGCTTAAACTGTAGGGCTTCATTAAGCACCTTATTTTCACAGTTATTGAGCTGCAAGTCATGAAATTTCATTAAGCCAATATCCAAGACACAGGCAAATGTCTATTTAAAGACTCCAGATTGTCACATTACACCACAGGCTTTAACTATCTGCTACGTCATAAGAGACAAAGAAGACATTAGCCATTAGCTTAGCGTTTAACATAAATATTTGTTTCACTTTCTCTATTTTTTAGTTTTAATTTTCACCTCTTCCTTGTATGTCGTCTTTATTATACATAGACTGTAGACTTTAATCTTTGTTCATTTTTGTCAGTCGACTCTTATTTACATCAAGTTCTAGATAAAAGCTATATTTCCTTCTGTTCAAATGGAGGGGTATTAGTTGGATGTTATGGCAAGGCAAGGCAAGGCAAGTTTATTTATAGAGCACAATTCGTACACGAGGCAATACAAAGTGCTTTACAGTAACAGTACATAAAATTAACAGAAAGCAAATAAAATCATTACATAAAACATAAATATAATCATTAATTAATTAAAACAGAATTAAAAAGCGAAGAGTGCAGATAAAATACTTTCAGTTGTCATATGCACAGCTAAATAGAACTGTTTTCAGCCTGGATTTGAACATGTTATGACAAATCTACTGGAATATTTCAGGAAATGTGCTCAGTGCTTTTGTACAGATAGTTTTTAATACTATAGATCTATGTACAGAAGTGTTGCAGCCCCAAACAAAAAGTGTCAGAAAAGGATATTAACATCTAAAACTCTCAATTGCTTTTAATAGTTTGTCAGAAGAAATGCTTTGTGATTTACTCTTACTTCATGGCAGCTCACTTAATTGTAATATTTTAGCTGTAGCTGGATTATATAGTCCATTTAACATACATTTAGAGAGCCTTTATATGATTCTGATTTAGTTTCAATCCTCAGGCCTGGTGTGAAGCTGCAGCTCCAGGGAGAGATCATTTGCAGACTCGGGGTGTTGCTGTTAAAGCCGTCCAACGTCAAACTTCTCGGCGGTGAGGTGGAAGACTTGGTTGAGAGAAATCATCAGGTTAGTGTCCTTTTCATGTCTTCGTAGCAAAATATGATCCAAACCAAAACAAGCCAAGCATTGTTTAGGATTATTGTGTGTGTGTTTTTGCCTTAAAGGGGAGAATGTTGTGTCGAACCCTTGGAATATCTGAGGAAGAGCAGCAGCCACATCAGCAGCAGGAGGAGGAAGAGGAGGAGGCTCCACCTTCAGCACAACAGGGTATTTCTATAAGATCTGGGCACTTAGGATATATACATTAGCTCAACATGGTGCTATAAAAAAATGTTGTTGTCCATGGACATTTATAAAGAATAGCTGCCTTAGAAATGGGTAATAATGTTCAGGAGCAAAAAAACCTGAAAAGGAACCCAGCTAAGAATAATTCAAAAGCAACTATTCAGGGAAAAATGTCATTTGCTAAGAGTTTGATTAAAAGGACACTGAAGGGAAGCAGAATAGCTTTAAAAGGAAATTAAAAGGAAGAAATTAGGCGAAAACGAAATGAAACATTGAAGAAAGACCTAATCTATTATAAAAAAAAAATAAAAAAAATCAACAAAAGAACGCTAAGCCAGACGAGTCTAGTCATGACACTTGTTGTCTTTTAAGTCAAGGTCGCCTTACAACACACAGAACACACAGAGAATAAAATAATACAATGAACAACACACAATAAAACAACATAAGAAAATAGAATATAAGTGTATTGTACATACCGTGTTGTACAGTGCTATGTACAATTGTCTCATTTAAAAACAAATGAATTACTGTTGCGTTACATTCAGCACATTACACAGTATTGGCTCTGTTTCTCAGATGTAATAACAAAGCTTGTTTGAAAGTAAATACTAAGACTAAATACATGATGGCAGGTATTCTGTCATCTCATAAAGGAACCAGACTATCTACAAGTGCCCCATACTGCTACACTTCAAAACCAAAGTGTAACAGTATAATAATGTGTTTAAACATCGAGAGTCTCGTTAAAGCTGCCTCCTACTCACTCCTGGCTGACGTTATTATCGTTGTTTTGTTTATTGAAGCCAACCAGGACTTTGACGACCTGGATCTGGACGACCAGGAGTTGTTGGCCAGTCTGGAGGCCCAGGAGCAGGCCGACAGACTTCACCTGGGGTCGGCTCGTGACAGCGGCTACGGGACGCTCAGCGAAGGCACTCAGTCGTCGAGAAGCTCGTCAGTCAGGAACCGCGGCTCCACGGCTTCTTCCAGGTGGGTGGATGGAAAAAAAGTGACGTCTTGACATTTTAATGCTGCAGCTCACACGGAAAATAATATACCTTGACATTTGGAATTGAAACATAACAAGAAAAAATAACA
The DNA here is from genome assembly GCA_036850595.1 of Rhyacichthys aspro. NCBI lineage: Eukaryota > Metazoa > Chordata > Actinopteri > Gobiiformes > Rhyacichthyidae > Rhyacichthys > Rhyacichthys aspro. Next base: position 4,330,694 of record CM072156.1, on the reverse strand, counting down.
CGAAAAGGAAACATTTGAGATTCTTTTGAAAGCTGACAAAAACAACACATTTGAAACTTAACGAATTATTACAGATTAAGATATTGAACTTGAATGGAATATAAACACTATATTATGTATTGAGAGAGTAAAAAGTTATGGGGACAATATTGTATTTACTCAATAATATATTATTTATATCAATAAATTTAAGATAATCCATATAGTGTACAGTCTACTATAAATTTAAAGACAGATAAAGTTGCATTATTATAAATACAGTAATTACAGGTATGTGATATTATGGTTATTCCTTCCCTTATTCCTTCATTTATTTTACCAAAATGGTGCCTTTTAATCATTATATAATGTATTTTCGACTTTATCCAACTGTAAAATGTTAAGTTGTTTTTGTTAAGTTAATTCAGTTTATTTGCTACCATTATATACATTTTTTTTCTTTTTATGGATTTTTACTGTTGCCATTTGACAGTATTTCACTGTAAATAAACACCTCGAAGTTGTGCATTTTCAGTTTCTAATATTAATCAGTTGGATGCATGTTATGTATATGTTTTACAATTTATATTTACTGAAGCCTCCGATATACTTTGATATTCTTTGCTGATTTATGCCTCAAAGATTTTTTTTCTGACAGTAAATGGAGTGTAAATCAAGCTTTTAAACATGTTCAATTTCTAAAAGCTGCCTCCGAACTCAATATAACAGTAATAGCAAAATATTACAAACAAAACATGCAATTATTGAGCTGCATCAGTCTTTGTTATAATACAGTGAAAATGTAATTTATCTGGCTGAGCATCTAAGGCCGGAGATATACTTACTTACTACGTACTTTAATTGTTCAAGGTTCATAATATGTTGCAGCAGTTTTTATTAATGTGACATTTAACAAAGGCTTTGTGAAAGAAAAGTCTTAATATGCAAGTATTTCTCTATGCTAGTGCTATTTAATATAATAATACTATTTGGATAAAACTTTACTACTTTTGTTCTTCATGACGAAAAGCCGATTTTTGTATAATTATTATTTAATGACCATCAGCTAATATTTTTGTAGGTTTATTTTTATTATTATTATAGACAAAATAAATCTTCCGCGGTGCATTTTTGGATCCTGACCCAACATTTGGGAATTAGAACTCCAAAAAGAATACTAGTAAAACTTGTGCTCGTGCCTGTAGTCTGAATAAATCAGAGTCAGATTAAATTATTTAGTGAAATCCATTGAACGATATCTTTTTTCCTGTTCTACTTCATGTATTTCCAGAAGTGAAGTGTTTACCCCGTCCAACAGTGTTACCCAGAGCAACAGAGGCGGCTCAGTTCAGGGTCATTTCCACCAAAACGAACCAGAAGACCCTGACATTTTGGACCACTTTCCTCCAGACCCACCGATCCAAGACCAGAGCATGGCCGACCAGGACTTTCCCGATGAGGATTTCGATGACCTCCCATTGGATGAATTGGACGGTGTGATTCATCAGGAAGGCATCACTAACCAACCTCAAAACCGTTTGGAAAGAGCGGCTACAGCCCAAACAGCTCAGAATAATGACGAAGACATGGATTTCATCGAACAGCTAGAGACAACTGAGCGAAAACAACAAACTAAAACAGATAATTTTGATCAAAAACCTTCAAATATTCCAAAATCTGCCGCTTCCGTGACTCTAACCTCTCCTCCTTTTACGTACATTTCCCTTTTGGACGACTTAATGAACAAACAAAACCCTCCCAAAACAGAAATCATCGTCAAAGCTTTTATCGTGACTCTTCTGGGAAAACTCAGCAGCAGCAACGGTCGCTGGCAGGTAAGCGCCACGATCTCAGACGGCACCGGTTACCTGGACGTGGAGCTGTCAGACCAGGTCCTGACGGGTCTGCTGGGGTTCTCGGTGGCGGAGAAGGCGGCTCTAAAGCGGGACCTGGCTCGGAAAGGTGAACTGGAAGCGGGGATGAGGAGGTGTCAGGAGGGTTTGGTGGATATGTGCTGCGTTATGACCATCGCTGTGGATCCAGAAGGGGGTAGAGCTGTGGTGACTAAGGCGGAAACGGTGACGGAACAAGATCTACAGGAGCTGGAGCAAAGAGTGAAGGCCAGGAAGTAACGACTGTGTGTGTGGAGGTAGAAGTAAATGACTGATAATGAGAGGCTGTGGATGGATTAAAAAGGGCTTCTTACCATTAACTAAATTGAGAAGAGTACTTTCCTTTGTATAAGGCGAGATGTAGACAAGCTGTATGTTGCTGGAATTATTTTTGGTAATTTCTAAGCTGTCTAAATACAGAAGGAATAAGAATCCATTGTCAAAAGCGGAGTAGAATAATCACAACTTTGATAAACCCTCAGTGTTCAGTTCCAACTGTGTGATAAAGTTACCAAAAGGTGGAGTTAAACAGCAGTTGATTGGATGAGAGTTCTTGCTGAGGCATAAAAAAGAAGCAAAAGTGAAAATAAAACACAAAATGGCAACACTTTCACAAATAAAGCATGTCTTTTAGTGATAAACGGTCCCTTGTGAATTAAAACCATTGCTGTGACTGTGTATACGGCAGTAAAACAAGTCTATACTGGATTAAACACAAGCATTATTTGTAAAAAAAAAAAAAAAAAGAAACTGCAGCTCTATAAATAAAAACTTTAATGAAGCTGGAATTGACGAGGGGCTGCTTCTTCTTCTTCTTCTGTTTATTGCAGCTAAAACCTCCAGCATTTGCACTGCTAAAATAAGGATTTACTCATTTCCTTTTCTGATTTAGGGCAAGGAATTTAACTTTTCAACATTATCTTCAGATATTATCTTCAGATATTTGAATCTGGCATAGAAGCACGACTTGTGTGACATAACTGTGGCTGAAAACGACAAAAGCAGCCTTAAATTAAAAACCCTGCTGTCAAGAGATGTTTGCAATCCTGGAAGAAAATGTTACTGTCTTTCAATTTTCCGTTCTATTATTTTTTTTTAACATCCAATCAACACTCCACCTTTTGGTATGCATGCAGTGGAACGTTATAGCTCACAAATAAACTTTCAAAGGTTTTGACAGTAAAACCTGCTAATAAAAACTTACCGTACCATACCTTTCTGTGGATTACAAGACTCCAAAATCACTTAAGTTATGATGGACAAGCCTTTTGTAAATTCCTACTTTTTAAAATTACAAATTGAGACGAAAATGTCAGACATGCCCTTATCCTCAGTTTACCTTTAAATAATGAAACAAAGGTGGGCTGCCTCCTGCTCCTTCAGCAGAAAGTGTGAATTAGATGCTCTGTGTCGTAATCCATCCCATCTGCTTTATGTTAATATGTGACAATCTGACATTTGTTGATTCATTAGGCGTCTATTCTTTCCCCCAAAAAAACGCATTTATTCCTAAACCGATATAAAGTTTCGATGCAGTAATATCTCTAATAAACTGGTCGAACTCTTAACATTGAACCAAACAATTCAGACCTGGGCAACCTTTGAAGAGAGAAATTGTATGAGAAAAGAGAATGGGGCGGGGGCGAATTCATATTTTGATTGTTGTAATGAATTGCCGGCCTTTGCATTCATTCAGTTCATCCATTATGTCTGACTGAAAAATGATTGAATATCCAAGGGCAGCATGGGTCTTTAATAACCTCCCCCAGAGAGAGAAGCGGGAGAAAAGGAAGATAAAGGAGACGCCATGAGCCTCGATTATTTCTGTTTGTTAAAGATGTTCCCTCTTTACTCGTGTATCTTAGTGTAAATATATCCCGCATTTATGCTTTGACTGTTTTTTTTTTGTTTTTTTTTACAATATATTGAAATAAAACTGTGCTGAAGGTCTTATCATTTTGTTCGAACACTCATCACTGAAAGTGCCTCGCTGCTAATTTTATCTTTCCGTTTCGGTGGAAAAAACGAGAATCATATTGTTTCAAGGTTAAACAAATAACCAGACAAGCTAAAAACTCAGTCGCATGCAATTTGTAATATGTATAATAAATGCAGTCTTTGAAATATACTGTAATATATTTTAGTTTTTATGTAAAGTTTCTTTGCATAGTTCTTTTTATATAGCTTCTCAATAGTCATAATATACACTGATCAGCCATAACATTATGACCACTTACAGGCGAATGACACTGATTATCTATTCATCGTGGCTCCTTTTAGTGCACACATGTCAAACTCAAGGCCCTTTGCAATGTTTTATGTGGCCCTTCAATATATTTAGTAGGTGACATTTTTGGCACTAGGTTTTAGATGGATTTGAACAGGTTTTAGATGGATTTGGACACGTTTTAGATGGATTTGAACAGGTTTTAGATGGATTTGGACACATTTTAGATGGATTTGGACACGTTTTAGATGGATTTGAACACATTTTAGATGGATTTGGACACGTTTTAGATGGATTTGAACAGGTTTTAGATGGATTTGGACACGTTTTAGATGGATTTGAACAGGTTTTAGATGGATTTGAACAGGTTTTAGATGGATTTGAACACGTTTTAGATGGATTTGGACACGTTTTAGATGGATTTGAACACGTTTTAGATGGATTTGGACATGTTTTAGATGGCTTCAAACTGAGTTTTAGATGGATTTGGACACGTTTTAGATGGATTTGAACAGGTTTTAGATGGATTTGGACACGTTTTAGATGGATTTGAACAGGTTTTAGATGGATTTGGACACGTTTTAGATGGATTTGAACAGTTTTTAGATGGCTTTGAACTGATTTTTAGATGGATTTGCACAAGTTTTAGTTGGATTTTTGCTACAAAGATAAATCAGATCTGACTAAAACCTGTTGAAATCCATCTAAAATTTGTTCAAATCCAACTTACACCAGTTTCCATAAAAGGCAGGAAATTAATATTAAAGATAACTTTTGTAAAACTCAAAGAAGAAATCTCACATTCAAAATTTAACGCAAGCTTCCAAGTGCCAGGTGAACATTTTGTCTAAAAGTTGATTTGTTATAAACAGGAAAAATGTGCAGTTTAAGGATTTGAGTGAGTTTAACAAGGACTGGGTCAGAGCATTTTTAAAACTTGAGCTCTTGTGGTGTGTTCTCGTCTGCAGTGGTCAGTATCTATCAAAAAGTGGGACAAGGAAGGAACAGTGGTGAACCGGGACAGGGTCAGGGGTCACTGATGGATGTATGGTCCCATCCAACAGACCAGCTACTGTTGCTCAGATCGATGAAGAAGTGAATGCTGGTTCTGATAGATAGTGCACACCTTAGAATCCATCTAAAACCTGTTCTAATCCATCTAAAACCTGTTCAAGTCCAACTAAAACATGTTTATACCCATCTAAAACATGTTCAAATCCATCTAAAACCTGTTTAAATCCATCTAAAACCTGTCCTGCTGCTAACCTCTTGGAGCCAGATCCCACAGCAGACCTTCAGGGTCTAGAGGAGTCCATGCCTCGATGGGCCAGGGCTGTTTCGGAGCAAAAGGAGCTCATATTGCGATCAGTGAGTGATACACAACTCTAACCTCCATGAGTCTGGACTTGTATTATCTCGTACATGACATGGTCTCAGTCAATGAGGTCTTGACTTCAACACTATGGGAAGTATTGCACAGACCTTTTGACCAAAGTAAGAGTATTTCCCATTGATTAATTTCAGACTTGTTGTCTATGATTAAATGTATTATTGTTATTGCCCTCCAGCGGTGTCTCACCCTCCTGTTACTATCAATAAATTACCTGTTTGATGGTTATATATAAATTCTAGTCCATTTTCTGGTCTTTTTTAAAATAGTATCTGTCACAAGTGAAAGAAATATATTCACTTTATTCACACAATTATTTTAAAAAGTGTTATGATTTTGTAGATGACACTTTTTTTTTTTACTAATTAAACAGTTGTGTATGTGTTGAACTTGTCCGTAGACATGTCATTACCCACAATAAGTATAAAATGAAATGAGATGAAGATACCAACATCAGTGTTAATAAGTATAACAGCGTGTTCTGTATGTTTTTAAACTCTGGGAGAAATGTTAATTTTGCCGAAACCTGTCAATGTACGAGTGGATTACATTTGGTTACACTTCTAATTCTTATAAAACAGTGCATTTATTTGAGTGATACATGTATATGGTTCGGGACTCGAACTCTGGGAGGTTTTTGCATTTTCAAATCTGACAAAAAAAAACTTGGACACCTACCACGAGCAGATGGAGCAAGAATGATAATAACCTATAGACTTCACATATATTAGCAACCCTTTACATAAATACATTTGTCGTTGTCTAATTGCAATGTGGATATTTGCATTTGCCATTCTCTCTTCTTGACATGTTGTCATTTATAAAGAAAATGTTAATGTTTAGTAATTTCCTGACATTGATGTTTGTTTGTCTCATGGATGTATTATTAGAGCAGGATCCTGAGTGAGTTAAAAAAAATATGTTTACCATTCTGCATAAATCATAAAGAAAAACAGTCATTTTTGAGCAAATTTAAGTCATTTTTAACAGAGAAAACGTCTTTGATTCTAAATCGATGATAAATACTACAAAACCCGGCCATTTTTGTAGTTGTAGGTGTCCTATCAGTTTGTTTTTACACTGTTGTCTATGAGGAAACTCCTTTTTGGACCACATCGAGGACAGAAAGGGGGCGGGGCCTTATCCAGATCTTACTCTACATCCGTTATTTGACTCCACTTAATAGTATTTATTTCATTGTGCGCGTATGCAAACCATCGCTAAACTTTTTGATGAGGAAGCACAGGTCCTAAACCCGTCCGTGTTTTCCTCTGGGTCGTCCATGTGGTGTTATTTACCGTTCTGTTGAAGTCCTGCAGAGCTTAATCCTAAGCATACAGTGACATGTAGCCTGTAGCCTTTAGCTGCTGTAGCCTAAATGCTTGTTTAAACAGAGCAGCTGAATATGGAGCCTCTTGTTATATTCTCTACCAGCTTGCTGACAGCACACACGCAATCTACCGGTTGCCCTTTGCCAAAACCAGCTTGTTTATGCTGAATTTTTGTAGCTAATGTTTTTTTCTCGGGGTCTGCTTTACCTTCTGTTGCCAAACTGTGTACGCAGCTCAGCAGAGGGTGGATTTTTTTGTCATTCTTCATCTCAGCAACAAAAACCAGCAAACAAACTGGCATCTTTTGGGGGGTATGGCCTTTCCAGTTTTCCATTAATTGTCCTTACAAAATGGCCGCCTCCAACAAAATGCACAGTTTATGGCAGAGGTGTCAAACTCAAAGTGGCGAAGGGTTAATGAGACGGTTAATAAGAAGCATTTCAGAGGTCAAAGATGGTGACATTTGGAAGCTTTTATTAAATTTTGAATGTGATATTTCGTTTTTATTTGAGTCTTACAAAAGTTAGCAGGTTTTAGTTTGATTTGAACAGGTTTTAAATGGATTTGAAAAGGTTTTAGATTGACTTAAACTGATTTTAGTCAGATTTGAACAGGTTTTAATAAGATTTGAACAGGTTGTAGATGGATTTAGACAGGTTCAGATGAATTTGAACAGGTTTTCGATGGATTTGAACAGGGTTTAGATGGATTTGAACAGGTTTTCGATGGATTTGAACAGGTTCAGATGAATTTGAGCAGGTTTTCGATGGATTTGAACAGGTTTTCGTTGAATTTGAGCAGGTTTTCGATGGATTTGAACAGGTTTTCGATGGATTTAAACAGGTTTTAATGAGATTTGAACAGGTTTTAGTTGGATTTGAACAGATTTTATTTATCTTTGTAGCAAAAATCAAATGCATCTAAAATGTGTTCAAATCCAATTCAAACCTAAATTTTCAAAAATATCACTTACTAAATGTATTGAAGGGCCACATTTGAGTTTGACATGTGTAGTTTATGGAGAAAAAACAAGACAGTGATATCTATTGGTCTTTTTAATGTTATACCTCAACTGTTTCTTGTATTTAGACATCTTTACTGACAAGTCAATGTCCTGGTTCATGTGGATAGTTGTGAACTGTTGTATTGACTTGAAGGCTACACTTGTGTTAGTCCAGATATATGTTTGCGCGCAGCGGTTTTGATATTTCTGTCCGATGCGGCCGTGTGCGTCTCCATTCAGGCCGCTGGTCTCCATTCGTTAAGGTTTAATCAGGTTGAATGTCTAAATGAGGAGCCTGCGATGCATGTGGATAGGCTGTTATGTGCTAATGAGCCTAGATGCGACGGAGGGAAGCGAGAGGAAGAGGAGGAGGACTGAGTTAGGGAGGCACGAGGCCCATAGGGAGATGAAACAGGAATAAATATTGGGCGAAAGAGTAAATGAAACGAAAAGGGAGTGCTTCAGTGATCAGTCGGAGCTTTAGTGAGGAGCTGGACCACTGTCAGTGTTAATAAGTCAGATTGGTGACCATTTAATGAGGATAATGAGTGGCTCTGTATTTATTCCATGTTGTAAGATAGAATGAGATGTTTCAGTTTGCAGATTCAGCTCTAGATGTTTTTAATGGAGCATAATGTAATTAATTCATCTATCAAAAGAGTGACATATAATAGAGTTCTTTCGATAAATAAATGCTTTGGTTGCACTGGTGTCACTGGTTTATTCATTCGGACAAATCGAGGACTCTGAGGACTTGAAATCACAGCAGTACAGCAGCAGCCCTCTGCACTTTTGTTCTGAATATGCAGCCTCTGTCTGAATAGTCCCACTGAGTCACTTCCTAACCCTCATCCACAGTTATTATCTGCAATTTAATTGACTAATTGGCACAAAGGTTGAAAAGTTGAGTTAAATGGAAAGTATGCAATCTTTTTATTCATCTGAGAATTAGAAGTGTTTAATCACCTAACCTAAGCATATTGTAAAAGGAATCATCTGCGAAAAAAACATCACCTTGAGACGTCATCTAGACTTTATTATCAAGGCTTTTAAAATATGGGAATTTTCAGTCCTGAACAGGGGCTTTGGACAATCACAGCTCAGGAAAGGAGCGCTCCCATTGGTCGACACGGCTTGACAATAAGGAAGTAAAGGCTTATTAAAAAGTTCATTATTAATTTACCAAACAATATATGACACCAAATGGAAATTTAGAGCTAACTTTAAACTTATTTCCGACTCATGTTATTGCCAATATTTATCCTCATATTTCATCCTTTTCTCTGTTGATGTTTTTTGTGCTGTTTCTCTGTAAAAAGACGTATCCAACTCTGAATATACATTTCCTCTGTTCTATCGGCAGCCATTACTTCCTTATTAACATCAATATCTACCAATGGGGACTCGACAACCTCGCAACAAGTGAGTATGTGATTTGCCTTTCTGTTCCATTTTAATAAAATCCTTGATAATAAAGTCTAGATGATGTCTTAAGGTCTTGTTTTTCACAGATAAATCTTATAATAATATGATTTTAGATGATTAAACAGTTATTTTTTTCCATCTGGATAAAAAAAATGTGCATACTCCCGTTTAAATCAGTCTTAAAGTAACCCAATTAGCAACAAAGTGTGTTTTAAATGTGTGTGTAGTACATTATATAGTGTAACTACTGGGATTTTAAAAGATATTTAAAGGTGGATTATGCATAATATTGTATAAAGCTAAACAAAGTCACACACAGCTGTTTTAATAATGTATAAGCACAATAAAAGGAGATTAAAATATCCAGAGGAATGATATTTAAGTTTCATTACCTTATGTTTTTGTTTCTACGGCTGCCCAGAGAGGACAAACTGAGCACTGCTGGTCCTGTTACCAAATCAAATCAGCTTTGTTCGGATCAGGTTTGTTTATATCAGTGTGAACAGTTCGAACAGTCCCACAGAGAAATGCATCTGCGGAATAACTCGTCTATTTTCATCATCACCCTTTAGCTCTGGCACAAAAAACATGGGTAGATCGATATATTTTAAATTAATCACCATTGCAGTATTAAAATGTTCAGTACAGTTTACATATTTGATCTACTTTAAGTATTACAGACACATTTATGCTTTGGATTTCTATTTATTTGTCCTTTCAGTGAATCATGGAGTGAACTGAGCACCGTTTAGACTCTGGTTTATAAAAATATCCATGTATGTGACTACTTTTTCTTTCCATTGCACCAGAAAAGCTGATTCACTTCCTGTTTTTTAATCACTTCTTAAGACTCACCTTTCCTCTGGCTTTTAACTCAGTGTGAGACATGAGATTCTTATTTTTATGATATTTTGCTTTGATTTTTCTTCTTAATGTTGGAATGAAGCACTTTGGACAACTGTGTGCTCTAAAAAATAAAACTGAATTGGATTTTAAAAGCATCAGTTATAACAAAAACAGAGTTAATGCAGGTTATAGTGACCCATGTGCAATGAAAAGCTGAAATATTTACAGTGAAATACTGTCAAACAACAACAGAAAAGACATAATATTATAAAACTGTAGTAAATATATCAATTTACCTTAGAACAAAAACAATTTTAAATATGATTTTTACTGATAAAGGATGAAGAAAAGGCATCATAACCATTTGAAATGCATAATTTTGCTAAAATTCATAGGAAAAATGACTATAATATCACATATCCTACCAGTAATACATCAGTAATTATGCAATATTCATCTACATTTAAATTTTCAGCAAAAATAAACACTGGATAGATTATCAAAATGATATTGTAACATATTATTGTCTTTAAAAAAATACATTTTACTGTGAAATTTTCATTTTGTTCATATTGGTTTATTTTTTAATTTCAGGCAACCACAGCTGTCAGTTTAACCTTGTTTTAATGTAAAAAAATAGTGTCCTGCCTGTTTTTATTTTATTGAAAAAGTAAAAACTTGATGGCTCACCTGGTAGAGCACATACCACTTACTCGAGCGACACCGGTTTGATTCCTGCTCAGGTCATATGCTCAATGCCATTCCCCTAGAGCCCCTAAAGCCATAAAAAAAAAATTAAACTGGACCAATTATCACCAGAAAATACTAATATTAATCAAACAGAAGTTTAGCCCTTACCTTAAACTTCTTAGATTGTACCGTCGCACAATCATCTCCATTTTGTGAATCGCTGTAAACAAATCGCCAACATTTATCCGCGTTTCCCTTTGCTTCCCTTTTTTCTTTTCTTTTACACTGTTCTTCACTGTTAGCAGTCATATCCGGTGCTAAAATAGACTTTCTGACGCTATTGATTCAATGTTGACAAGATGTGCAGCCAATGAGAGTGTCCCTTATTTGAAAGACATTGATCCAGTTTTTTACGTGAGCTAAAGCTTTCTGGAACATTTTCAACAATTAAAATCCTTGATAATAAAGCCTAGAATACGACGTTTTGTCTCTTGTTTTCCCCATCGTTCCTATTACATGAAGCTATTGAGTGATTTTTCTTTGTTTAAGCTTTATATTATCTAATAAACTCGAGTTTGACCATTTTCTGTTCACAAACCGACCTCCTCTTGCCCTTGTTCGAAGAGGCCCGAAGCTCTTTTGCCTGATTCAGCTCGTACACAGAAGACCGTCTATGGGTAAAGAAAGAATGCACCAAATTAATCTCAAACACCACTTTAATAAGCCCCAATGTCACAAACTAAAATCTCAACATACTTTCATGACATAGTAAATGACATATCTCAAAAGGAGCATGGGAAAGTGCCCTGATAGCTTCCTGTTTCTGATTTCCTGAATTAAATCTGCCCTTCACCTCTGTCTCTGCACTAACAGCAGGATAAATATGTTTTTTTTTTTTTCCTGTGAGTGTCGAAGTACCAAATTGCAAAAAAACAGTGGAGCGAGGGAGGACAGGATGCACACAGAGAGAGCACTGCGCTAATTTGTCTAATGCTCATCTCGCTGCATTGTACTTCTCTGCTTATTTCAAATATCAATGGAGGAAAGTACATGAGCAATCCCCAAACCCCGCGCAGTAGCAGCTGTAATTTTCTTTGGCCCTATTACATTTAGTAATGAAAAATATGAAAAATCCACTCAACCTCCCTCTCTCTGGCCTCCATCCAAATAAGCAAATGGTTTCTCTTCAGGAAAAAAAAAAAACCGTGTGTGTGTCTGACGTTTGAGGATGTGAATCATTAAAGGAATGGAGAATTATGAAAATTGGAATTGGGAAATGAAAATGGACCTTCTTACTTTGTTTTGGATTGTCTTCATGAAAGATTGTGATTTGAGAGGTGTGCATTAGTCTTATGTAAAATGTTTTAGGTTAATTGTGTTTTGGAGAATTTGCACTACTCTAAATGATATGTTTTTTAAATTATCTGCTTATTTTAATGTTTTAGCAGAGATTTAAAAGTTGATGGAGGTGTTTTTGGGAACTTTTTTATAATTACATGATTCTTTAATTAAATTGACTCATTGATAGATTGAAAGAATTATATTTGTAAGCAATGGCTGCTGCTGGTGAGACTAAATGGATAATAATAATAATAAACACAATATTGATCAGTAGTTCAGACTGCAGTAACATAGTGCACAATGTGATTGGAAAAAAAAAAAAGTGATTTAAGGCCAAACAAACTCAGAAATTACTACATGATCAAAATTAAACGATCAGAATAATATGACTAAGAAGCCGGAACATACAGTTTAATAAATACCGAGGCCAAAAAGAGTATGACCTCTATCTGAGCATTGAAACATAATTGAATAAAAGTAGGTAACACTATTAAAGGACAATAATAATACTACAGCAAGTCTGAAAAGAAAATAATAATAAAATGCCAAGTAGAGAAGAAGAAAAATCAGTTTGGATCCATCATAGTTTGTCTAGTTTTAGATGAACAATAAATCTGATTAAAAATGTAGGGTCTGCTCAGATTAAAATTGCCTTTATTCCACTTATATTTACTTTGGTACAAATAACAGGATATAGGAGCTGTTTTATTACAAAGACATGGCAAAAAACTACAAATAAAACAACAAAAAATACACCAGGAGGACAGAGGAAGAGACTATATGATCTAAAGGGAACATATTACTGACGACGTTTGTTATGCATCAGATAATGTCATTTATATAATATTGGCCTGTAATAGTGAAATATTTCCACAGAGCCCTTAAAACTACATTCACAACACAATATTTAGAGAAAGTAAAATATTATTGACACTCACAGCACAATAACATGTACATGCAATTATCCAGGAAAATATTGTACATTTCTTTATAATAAAATCAGTTTATATGCCTTGCCAAGTGAAGATTTTCTTTGTTTTTGTCTCCAGCTGCAAAAAAATACCTCTCACTGTGCACTGTGCTTTATAACTGCATGAGACAAATATAAAGCTCATGCTGTAAACTATATGCAACAACAAAATGTGTCAGAACACAGTTTCACTCGAGTCATTTTCACTTTAAAGTCAATCTATCCGCTTCGTTGAACCCATTTAAAAGTGAGTAATAAAAAAGCAGGTTAAAAATAAAAAGGAATGTAATTACTTCAACGATTTAATCTCGCAATTAAGCGCCGAAGCCCATCTTTGACCCGTGCCTCGTGACTCACACTGACGCCTAACTCCAGTCTAATAGTGGGAACCTATTAGTGCTCCGGGAGGCCCGCGTGAAAGAGTGCGGACGGGACGATTGACAGGCCCACAATACGTCCGGCCTCCCTCCGACATCCTGTACGCGCCGCCAATCATCTCAGGCCCGGAGAGAAACGGGACTTTAAAAAGAAAAGCGAGCAAAAGTAACGTATAAAGAAAAGAAAAAAAAAGAAAGAGAAAAAGACGTGATTGTGCTGTGACAAGAAGGAGAATGGTTTCCTCCCCCCACTTGTCCTTTTTCTTTCTGCGCCGAGACGAGGCAGCCTGACAAGCCGGCCATTAGGGAGGTAATTTGACAAGCTGTGCCGAGTGCTTTTGCTGCACCCTTTACACACCTCTTGAACATCATAAAGCCCTGCCGTAGTTAATATAAAGAGAATACGGAGGCTGTAAAAGACTACGGACGAAAATAGCTAATGACTGCGGCGCGCGTGTGTGTCATCGGCGCAGGTCAGCGTGGCTCCCCGAACCCAGCCGCCGTGAGTCAGGGCGTTTTTCAGGTTTTGTATGTTTTATTCATACGCATTAGAGCAGGTGATCTTTCTGGGGGCAGATTTTCAGATGAAGGCATGGTAAAGATGTTTGTGTGTTGGGTTTTATGGATCTAATTTGTGAGACAGGATACAATATGAAAGGTCACATCAGGGAAGCCATTGGGACCAGAAGGAATTAAAGGGAAATGAGATCCACAAGAAGAGATTAGACGATAAATGTCCAATGAAAGGTTTGTGGGCCACATTTTACCCTTTGAAATGTATGTTCTGGCAGGAAAAAAAAGACTCGATGTGTGAGATGCAATGAATACAACGACGATAACGTGATCTGAGGTAACCCCTGAACCCTGAGGCACTCAAACAAGGTAAAATAATTTTAAAAAAAGCCTTGGCTGTTTGTTTAAATGGTGTGTTTTAGCTCTTAGGACTTCATGAGGGAAAATTCAAGATGGCTGCCACTAACAAGCTTTTGAACCAGTGGGTCACATGTCCAAAGTGGGTCAAAAATTCATAAAACTCATCCAGGAAAACTGCACAAAAAATAATCTGCAGCCTGATGTGACTTTAATAAGAAGATGTAGACATGAGGAGTTTTATTACTTTATGTTCCTACAGGTGCCCAGAGAGGACAAACTGAGCTTCTGCTTCTGTTTCTCTTTGAGCACACAATCCTGCATGAAATGTTTTATATGGCTCTTTAATACATTTAGTAAAAATGTTTTTGGGACTTAACCAAAGGCACAAAACTATTCTAAAGATATGTAATCTGGAACAATAGGTTTTAGCTGCATTTCAGCAGGTTTTAGATGGACTTAAACATGTTTTAGTTGGAGTTGAACAGGTTTTAGTTGGATTTGAACAGGTTTTAGTTGGATTTGAACAGGTTTTAGATGGACTTAAACATGTTTTAGATGGAGCTGAACAGGTTTTGGGTGGATTTGAACTGATTTTAGTTGGATTTAAACAGGTTTTAGATGGACTTAAACATGTTTTAGATGGACTTTAACATGTTTTAGTTGGAGTTGAACAGGTTTTAAATGGATTTAAACAGATTTCAGTTGGATTTGAACAGGTTTTAGCTACATTTGATCAGGTTTTAGATGGACTTAAACATGTTTTAGTTGGAGCTGAACAGGTTTCAGTTGGATTTGAACAGGCTTTAGATGGATTTTAACAGGTTTTAAATGAACTTAAATTGATTTTCTTTGGATTTGAACAGGTTTCAGTTGGATTTAAACAGGTTTTAGTTGGATTTGTCACAGTCTATGGCCCCTATTTGAGTCTGGTTTAGGGCATTCATGAACTAAATTGTTTATATTTCAGTATTTTCAAAGTAAAATCTGAAAAATAAATAAATACATTTCAAATGCGACCAGATTGAAGCGCCTCAGTGGATCGCCTGATAAAGTACACACCATACACTTGGGAGACCCGGGTTTGATTCCAGCTCAGGTCTTTTTCCCCAATGTTCTTCCACTTTCTCTCACCCTGTTTCCTGTCTGTACATTATCTACTGTCCAATAAAGACAAAAATTAAAAAATAGACCTGATAAAACATTGCTGGTAAAAAAAAATGTGAAAATGAAAAACCAGTGTGTTTCAAACCAGTGTTGCACATCAAAATATTAAAATATACTGTCATATTGCCCTTATTTTTTGTTTTTGTGTGGAGACATTGTTGTTTTATTGTCTCTTTGTAGCATATTTTAATATTTTCTAACTCAGAGTCTGTCCATGTGTCTTTTTTATGTCCTTTTTTTTCCATCTAAATTTGTTCTGGCTAAATCAATGAGCACTTAAATAGAATAAACATAACATAACACAGCTAAAATCCTATAGAAATGTCTGTAAAAAGCCATCAAGGAATCGTAAATGAGGATGTAAGGACATGAAGACAGGCCTTTGTTAAGGACTTGATCATATTGAGTCTGACACTGATGGATTAGAGGAGGTAAGGGTTAAAGGAACAACATTAGAGGCTGTGACAGAGGTCGGAGTGACAGACCTCTCATCAGTGATGCACACGACCCCCACTGACCCCACCTCGGGATCGTGACATACTCTCAACACCTACAGACATCATAAAGACATCTGATAGATACCTGACACAACCCACTCTCAGATCTGTTCTTTTTATATCTTCTCCACGGCCACGTTACAGTAAATATTCCCTTTTGTTTTTTAATGAGTTGTTTTAAATTCTTCAAAACAATACGGATTAATACAGATTAACTGCATTTGTCAGAGGTGTTAAGTATGTCCTATGTCTTCGAACTTTCTTTATTCTTTAAGTGTGTCGACAGATGGATGTTCAGCCTCCAACAGTCTGCCCGGCAACAGCTTACAAGAACCAACAAATTATCTGATTGGCTGATTTTTAAACCTGATCCAGAGCTGTGTGTCTTCACTGAACCTGAGACGCTCATTTTATAAAACATGGGTAAACATTTTATTTTATTTTTTTACATTTATTTATAATACAATGTTTTGTGCTTTCATTTAAAAATATATTCAGTAAATTGCACATTTGCTAAACATTGTATTAATCTGTATGTGTTTTCATGTGTGCATTTGTCTGTCGTAAATACACCAAATAATGAAAACAAAAACAGTTTAGTGGATAAGATAAGATATATTTGTCACAGTTGAACACAGCACAATGCACAGTGAAATGTGTTTTGTACCTGCAGCTGATAGCAATAAGAGGAGATATCACACAAATAGCACACAAATATAAATATATATATAACACAACACTCTGAATATAAAAGTATAAAATACAGAGCTAAAAAGTATATATGACAAAATAAGCTCTATGTGCAATACAGATGTATATATGAAGTTAAGTAAAGAAGTAACTAAAAGGTGCATTAATACAACAATATTAAATTGTCCATTTAGCAAAATCAAGTTAAACACATGGTTTGTGGTAAAAACTCTTCTTCAGCCTCAGTTTTAGTCTTGAGCAGAAACAGAGAGAAGAGTGTCCAGAGTGTGGGTCGTTTAATGATCTTTTTAGCTCTGCGTTTGGTGTTAATGTCCCTCAGGTTCGGACCACCCTTTTAAAGACCCAGGAGTCATGTCTGGGGCAGTTTCCGGGTGGAGATCCCCTCGATGGTGCAGGTGTAAAAGCTCCTGAGCATCTCGAGAAGGAGCTGTCTCTGAGGCGTCTGAGGAGGTAGAGACGCCAATTAAGTTTCAACCTGGGTTAATTCACTTTATTAACTAGTCAGTCTTTCAGGTTCAGTGGGAGCAATTAGTTAAACAGTCTATTATATTATGTTCTTTCCTGATTGGCGGACAGATGTGCACTACTTATTTTATATTTTTGGTCTCAGTTGAAATGTTTTTTGTAGTTAATGTTATCAGATAAAGTATGGCAATTAAGCTTACGCACTTTTACATTATGAGTATAGTGCTATAGTCCAGAGCAAGACTCGACAAAAGCAACATTAACAGTTGTTTCTGTCTCTTACACATGCGTCCCACTCATGACGCAATTAAGACCCTTCCCTTTCTTTGACCATTTTAAATCCATGTCCCCTGCTCATCTTCTCCATCTCGGCCTCTCTGCAGCTTTGTGTTCAGCCCTTCCTCCGACTCTCGATCCATTTTATGCCTCTTTATAATTCCCTGCACCGCCTCTGCCCTCATTCTCTTTGACACCCCTCTCCAGTGTGCCCTGTTGTATTTAGGCTCATCAGATTGGATTTCAGAGTAAGAGGCATCTCATTTTTCCTCAGTGACTGATGAATGGATGGTGTGTGGCTCTGAAAGCAGCGTGTCTACCCCCCAGGAGGGTAGAGGGCATTACTTTGTCAGTTTGGACAAATATGAAAGGGCTGCAAACAAATACAGACCAGGGTCAGGTGAGGCGTTAGTTTGAGAAGCTAAATAGTTCCAATGAAAGGGTTTGTGAGATTTATTACAGAAAATATATTATTTTTAGTAAGAATTGTCTTCTATCTCTCCCTAGTAACAATGTTAGACAATGGGTGTCAAACGTGTGGCCTGTGGACCAAACCCGGCCTGTTACAGTTGAAAATCCGGCCGGGGAAGTGAGATAATTACATAGAAAACATTACCTACAATTTTTAAAATAAATGTTACAGCTATTCCTAATGTGTCCACCGGAGGCAGCAATGAGCCAGTTGGGTCCATAAATGGCGATTTTCTGATGAAATTACCCTCAGTGGCACCACATGACGCAAAGAAAAAGGAGAAAAGTAGACACAGAGTGTAGAGTTTTCCAAAAAAAAAAATGCACCACTTCCAGTTTATCCACTGAGGAGAATGGGAAAGCTGTGTGTTTAATGTGTAAAGTTTCACGGCTTAAACAATATATTCAGTGCTACTCTGACACTTATCATAGAGAAATATACTGTGGGGGGTTTGCAATTAACATTTTTTATTAGTTTTTTTTATTTATCGACATGTCCAGAAAAAGTCAAAATTAATGTAAATAATAGTATATAGCAAATAGTAAATATTTAATAAACAGATATATAAAAAAAGAACAAAAACTTTTTTAAAAAAAAAGCTTAAAAAAATGAATAAACAAACAAACAAACGAAACCCCAGGAGCAGCAAAAAGTAAATAAAAATAATCAATTTACATTTAGTAGAACTGTAGTTTGGAACCTATATTAACCAAGATAGGAATATATAGTTCTCCAGATGTTCCAGAAATCATCAGGTCTGTTATTTAGTTAATTTTAGATTTTTCTTCTTATAGACTATGCCCGTTTAACACTTGTTTGAGTTTGACATATGGCCTCAATACATTCATTTCCCAGAAGCAGTTTTGACACAGAAAAACAGTCTCCTCTCCTGATTTTTAAAAGAAATATATTCATCAAGATTTCATTTTGTTAACACTGTGTGGCGTTCAATCAAACACAATTAGGCGTCAATAGCGTCAATAGAAAACAAACATGCTTACAGAGCAGAGAGTGTGATAATGCATCCTAATGGACGAGCAGCTGGACCCGTTCGGATCAGCTCCATTAATAAGACTCAATAATGTCCCCATAGACGCCCCGGGCCTGTATCTTATGTGTGAGCGCGCATAAATGAATCACTCCGTTAGATGTGGGTTTCACTCATTTTGTTTCTGTTCTTATATGATGTTTTGGAGCTTATTTAGAAAAGAGGGGTTTGTGTGGGCAAAGGTGCATTTATTTAGTTGTGGTTCAAGAAAAGATGCTCCAAAAATAAGAAGCGAGTTAATATAACCGCTAAATAATAACCCTATATGGGCAAAAAACTACTTAAACAGTTAATAACAAGCAAAACATTTGGTAGTACATATTTTTAATTACTGTATATTAGTAAAATATCAATAAAATACCATTTACTTATTGTTGATGATGCATCTGATGATGATCTGATCTGAGTTTCCGAGCTGTTCCGACTTAAGAAGGCATTAATGTGCATATTTTAACTGGGAAAAACGTTTTCCCGAGTTTCCGGGGACCACATGAATGCACCATTACACTAGCTGTCCCACTCAGGCTCAGGGGAACGACACAATAAATCCACATGACAGGCTGTTCTCTAAACTTTGGATTGAAAAAATTAGAGCTGTTTTATTTTTTGCCTGAAATAATGTGTGGCTGAATAATCTTCGCATTTGCCTTGGATTGTCGATGTCCAGTCCTGAATGGGTTTGTGCTTTGGAGCGCTAGCAGTTGTTCCTTTGTGTAAAAGATCATGTAAATGCATTGATCCTGGTGCGGGCCCTGGCTATACATGTACAGATAAACAGATATTTTTGTCTTTAGAGAAGCTTTTTGACACAGCACCACTACAAATGCTAAAAATGAGACAAGAAGATTGGAAAAGCTAGGGCTAAATTACAGAAAAAACATTTTTAGCATGCCTCATGGGTTGTTTTGCTCCTGCAGTGTGAAAAATACATCTGCAAGTATTAGAAATGGTGAGTCAGAAAGTAAAAAGTGAGTCATTTGTGTGGACAGGCGATGAGGCCGTGAAAGTTACAAACATGTCCTTGGTCCTAAAGGGTTGTTGTGGTCGTTATCGTGGACGAACACATGCTCCATTCACACATGAACAGACGTCAGTGCAGATATTAAGAGCTCCATTTTGTCTGAGATCCGTGCTGAGTCCGTGAGTTTGTTCTAAAAATCTCCACTTTGAAGAGCGTTTAAAAAAAAATATATAAGTTGAGCAGCCTGAAAATTCAATTAATGAGTGTATGAGAGGCACAAACATAAAGACAAAGAGAAAAACATGCATTTATAAAACATATTTGACCGCAGGTGTGCAGAGAAATTGAGACATTCTTTATGCATCAACAAAGATACGCATAAAACTTACAAATATCTTTATTTATCAGCTAAAAAAATAAGCAAAAAGAAACAGTTCCAGCATTAGCCACTAGCCACTTTCAGCCAAACCGTCGCCATTTATAAGAAGTGCATATAAAAAAACGAACAAAACTCAATCTCTATTCGTCATATTGGAAGTATTTACCAATATCTCTGTTTAGAATGAGAAACTGTGCCGTCCTGGGATTGGCTGCCTTTACAGTCGTCAGAAGATACTGCATTTACTGTACATCCGAAGCATTATATCACAGCTCTTACTTGGCAACAAGGGACGGTATCCTTTGCAGAAAGCCATTGTGACTGCATCTATTTTTAAATCCAGACTGTTTTCTTTAGAAATGAGTGGAGCGCAGAACAACATGGTCCTCATTTACAACATTAACATCTGAATTGCACATACAATAAACATCATTACCTGCTCCTCGACGATGTTTTTAATGCGACACGTGGTCCTATTTAAATCTATAGCGGAGTGGGCCGTGCTCCCGGCCTGATACGCACCGCAGCTTACGGCAAAGATGCGCCCCTCGTCGCAAGAAGGTCCTAATGCATCCTCAAGGGCCCTCCACCGGCTCTCTGCTTCCTCGGTCGCCATGGAGATCCGGATAAATTCTGCAAACGATAGGGTTAAATAAGTACACATTCAGTCAAGCATGAACAGCGGCAAAACATGTAAACACTTGTTGGATTCCCGGAACAACAGACGCCATGAAAGAGGCTCGATGCGCCGCTTTGATATGCTTTTAAAACTCGCATCCTTCCCCCTCCTCCACTCAAGGAAAAGGTTGGAGCCATCTTTCAGCCGCTGTTTGTGGAGGGATGGTAAATGGGATCCAAATTGATGGATAGATGGACAGAAGAGCTGGTAAAAGGTTGGCACAAATGTACAGCCTGAATAGAATTAAAGAATTAAACAGCACTTGATATTCTTTGGGCCACCAAGGCCATTAGGGAAGCAGCACGCTCTCTCTAGATTAGAGCTCTGCCCAATTTGGTAGGCCACTACTTTAGCTACAGGAAGAAGATTACAGTGTGCTTTTTAAATCGCTGTCGAGTTTCCCCGAACTTTTCCTTAAAGCAACATCGACCGGAAAAAAAGACGATTTTCTGCTCAAAACAACTGATAACAAAATGTCTTCTGTTTTTGTTTCTGGAATGAGCAGCTGTTGCACATAATAAAGAGTGCACAAGGAGCGCCTCAGTGGCTCTCCACATTCTCAGGAGACCCAGGTTAGATTCTGGCTCAGGTCATTTGCCCAAATCCTTCTTCTTATTTTCTCCCAAAGTTTATGTCTGTCTACACTACACATTTAGTGAATACATTAAAAAAAGTGAAAACAAAGGAACTAAAGGTTGGTGCAGCATCTTTTTTACAATTATTTCCTTTATTAATATAACAGCTTAGTTTTAAGGAAGTGTAACAATATCTAAGCATCAACAGTGAATGTATCGTCGGACCTAGATTCTAGATGAAGTAAATAAGAGTGTCTCACTACCAACAAAGCACCTATCATCTGGGTTTACTCCTGCCCAGCTGCACTATCTCAGAACTCCCAATTACTATTCAGTGCAGTGTTGATAGTTTCTTAGATAGACCTGCCCTGTTACACTGAGGTCAAGCTGTTCTTATACCCACTGTGGCAAAGTGACATAATGAGCCATCCTCCTGTTGTTTTCTGTCACCAGGACCTTTCCTCAGAAGGACTCTGTTTGAATCCAGGTCATCACCTGCTGCCGAAGACCTGTTCCAGTCCCGAGGACTCCTCTGTGGCCTCCTCCCTACCCACAATGCACTGTGAGTGTTCTTAAAACAGTGGAAATGGAAGCTTATTCTGGAGAAATTGTAAGTTTGTCATTGGAGCTAAGGTAAAAGTAACTGTTCAGCACCACAGATGTTTTTGTCCTTTTTTAATGAGCCAGTGATCATTATCAGATTCTAACATCAGACTTCGTATTCTTTTTTATTTATTTATTTGTTAATTTCATTGCCTAACATTGCATTATTTTAGCCTGGCTTGCCGTCCTAATTCTTTTTTCTATTCTGTACAAAGAAGTAGTCTGGTCCCTCTCGATCAGAGTTTAGCAGCTGAAAAAACACTCTAAAGATACAGGTTTTATTACCTGTGTTCAACCTTGGCTTTTAAAATTCTAAAAATCTATTAGTGAAGCTAACACAGTTCTCTGCAGCACAGAAAAAAGTTAAACTTCATTCTGTGCTCATGCTTCAGCTCAAAAGTCAGAGTATTAATGTTGCTATTAGTTTTCCTTTTAAATGTGTTAAAAGAGTGTAAATGTAGTGTTATTTTGTTTTTAGTGCAGTAAACTGTAGCACTGGCTTTAGGACTGATTCTTGTGCCGTGCACTTGGACTGGACTGTTTTTCTCCCTCCACATCACTCAAATGGTCTATAATGGCCCATATTCTTTAAAATAGACAAAAACGGGCATCTTTGAATCGAGCGTCAGGTGATTGAGCTATTACAGACCAATGTGAGGTGTTATGACAGTGGTTGTTCATCAAAAACTTGTGTAATCTTGAGCAATAGGCTATACACAGACCTGTTCAAACATAGACAGTGAGCCCAGAGTTACAGTAAACCAATATCGACTCGAATGGAAGTCAATAGGAGCCAGGCTTCTTGGAGTCGACCTTCTTTTATCCAGTTTCCATCAGTGACTGGTTTCTCAGTCAGAGGCATAACCAAAGACAGCACATGAAGGAAGAGGCTCCATAGGAACACACACTTGAGATGAACATGGATTCACTTATTGATGAACATTCAAACATTAATTTTCCATTGTCCTGTCTTATTATATATAATTTAGATTTCACTGTGCACATGACTTTAAAGGTGCAGTGTGGCCTGTTTTGGAAACATCTGATGATGAAAGTGGTTATTCCAGTTTCACATTTCTCCTTCATTAGGAGGAGGATTTTAAGGCGGGACTAACGCTCGCTGAGTAAACCAATCAGACAAACCACGGATGTGATGTAAGGAAAGTGACCGTCCGATTCCAGTTGTCAACAAACCACAGCGTACAGCGGCGTGGCTCGAGAGAGAAGATGCTTCGGTGATGGTAAGTAACTTCAGGGTGTAATACCGAGTTTAGTGCTTATTTTCGATCGTAGTAAGCTACATAAACCTGCGTACTGTTTCGGTTGAAAATATTCTGGCGCTACGATTGGCCGGGAAGAAAGAACCAGAGCAATGCAAAATTATGAATGTTTTTTATTCTATTGTAGCTTCGTGATGTGTTCTTTCATTGATTTTGTTGAATAAAACACTCATATAGTAAAAAAAAAAAGAGTAATAAGAGAAAGAGTTTTTAAAGAGTGAAAGGAAGGGTTGTTTGACAGTTGCAGAGAGTACGAGGCTTCAGCTCCAGAAGAACAGTCATCAGCTCACAACAGAACGCACACTGGAAACTGTTCTCACAACGGAGCGCTCCGGACTAGAGTACATGAAGGATCTGGTGTGAAAGTAGGAGGGATATTATTCACACAAGTCACACAAGTCACACAGGTATGATCGGTGTACGGTGAGGATCTGAAAGTGGCTTTAGTCCCATTAGAGGTCGCAGGTGACTGGAGCCTATCCCAGAAGCTTTGGGTTTGGACACAGGCCTGACACATTCATTTATTAGTGACAATTTAGATTCACCAGTTCACCTGAACATGTCTTTGGAGGAAGCTGGATGAGGAGGACGCACAGACTCCTCACAGAAAGGCCGAGTGTCAATCAAACCCATGACCTCCTTGCTGTGAGTGCTAACCACTCCGCCTCCGTGCAGGATACACCGCTGAAACGTAGCTTCAGGGCCACTTCCTTTATGCTTTGTGTGTGGAATACATCTGCAACACTCTTGGGACGTAAACAGAGCGGGGAGGGGTGTTTCCGTGAGCACACGAGTGAACCGGAGACAGAGATAAACGTGAAGCCGCTCTGATCCCAGCGTGAGTCCATCTGTGTCGCAGCCAGACCCCCCGCCTGCCCTCAGGGGAACGAGTGTGTGTGTTAGAGAGAAAAGCATGTGTCGGTCAGGCCCGGTGTGTGTGAGCGCTCTCGGCGGGGGTCCGGCCACACGGGATAAAGGGCACATGTGGCTAAAGACACGTTTAGTCTTAAAACGGTTTGCAGGGTGTTCTCAGAAGCAGATATAAACCTGAGTCGTGGAGGTGAGAGGAGCCCGGGTTACTTCTCAGAAAACAATATATACTCTCATGGACAGCACTCCTCAATTAGAAAACTGACAGACTGCTAAGAAGTGGTTACCAAAAAATGTGTTCCAGATGGAGCTGGTAATAAAAGGTGGAGCTAAACACAACACAGTGAAAATGATCGGGAAATAAGACAAAACCAAAGCTCTCACATGAAAAAATAATGCAAAATTGTGAATGTTGTAGCTTTGTGATGTGTGCTTTCATTGATTTTGTTGAATAAAACACTCATATAGTAAAAGAAGAGTAATAAGAGGAAGAGTTTTTAAAGAGTGGAAGGAAGCAGGGTTGTTTGACGTCACGTAAAAGTGTAAGTGATCCTGTGCGTGTCCGTGCATGTCTGTTTAAGTCGATAGATCAATACATTCTCATCCCCAGGTGTAATATGGCTTAGGTGTTAGTGGCTTATGGGCTCGTTGCTTTCTA
This sequence comes from Rhyacichthys aspro, assembly GCA_036850595.1. Classification (NCBI taxonomy): domain Eukaryota; kingdom Metazoa; phylum Chordata; class Actinopteri; order Gobiiformes; family Rhyacichthyidae; genus Rhyacichthys; species Rhyacichthys aspro. The sequence continues at coordinate 4,305,712 of CM072156.1, read as the reverse complement.
TAAGTGGTTGCTTAGTGGCCAACAGTCTCCTAAGGACCCGCACACACTCATAAACCAAAACGCAGCAGGTTTCACACGACAAGGCCTTCCTACATTGAAGTACAGCTTGATATTTCAGGTGTAATGTAATGGCTATATCTGATTGTGACTGGATTATTGCTGGACATTTATAGCTATGACTTAAAGATGTAAACAGGTATCTATCCAAAATATCCACAAATTGGTTAAACCGCTGCTTCTAACTTGTTTTCGGTTCGTTTTTGTTCATTTCTGTGACAAAAAAACAAGTAATATTACCTCGCCAGTGTTTCACGATTGACTGTTTTGTTTAGTTCATGGACAATATTGTTTTGGTTTGTTTTTTATTCTCTTGGAAAAGCTAAAGCTAATTTATGACACACACACTTCCTGTTTGGGCTCATTTAGATGTCTATAGTCCACTTGGGGTTCACATTTTAATCTAAACGTAAAACAGTTCAGCAGGAAACAATGTTTGTTGTGCACATTTTACAGAGTTTCACTTTGCTTCGCTTGGATAAATGTGAATACTTCCAGATGAACCAAATGCTCAAAACCTGCTCCAAAACCTCTTCAAAACAGACGTCGGAGCGCTTCCAACTGAACTCTGGTACGGTTCGATTAAAGTGTTAACCTCAAGTGAACCTCAGACGAGTCTAAAAAGGAGAAGAGTTATGAAAAACATTATGTAACGACTAGTTTTCTCCAGAAAAAACGAGACAAAACAATATTTAGAATAAAATTTGAAACACTGAGAAGGTAAATGCAATGATGCAACTTATTAGCATTTGAGCTAACAGTACCATTTGTCAAAAAAGGCCTTGTGTTTTTGTTTTTTGGTACACATTTTGACACTCATTTTTACTGGTGCTTTTTGTTGACGGACTGAACTAAATAATTTTCTGTTCTGGTGCAAACTAAATGAAGCAGACAAAAAATGTGAAGACACTCTGAGACGCAGCCTTGGTCCACTACTCCTTCTCTCTTCTTCTTCTACTCTTTTTGGACACGGTCATTATGATAAGTCTTGCCTGTAACGCCACCAACAACACATTACTAATGAACACGTGTGTAATTACATGTTTCCAACCCAAAGCCCCTCCTCATCGTCGGTTTGTTTTATCCTCAGGACTTTGGCGTCGTTGGCTCAGACTCACGCTCCTTCATTATCCACAACACTTAACGAAGCGCGTATTTGTCGACACACATTTGTCAGGGATTCTCCTGTTTAATTTCTCACTCTGCACCGCAACACGTCCATGTAATTATGTGTCAACGAGCAATTAAAGCGCCAATTAAGGTTTGTTAAGCGGAGAGCGTATCATGGAGAACAGTGATTAGGCCCTGTCGCCATCTTAATGTGCACTGATATGATTCTCAATAAGCTGATTATCACTGTCTGTTATCGCTCTATCTGTGCGCCGTCCCATGTTTTCATTATTATAATCACTATAATGTGGCCTATGCATTTTCCTTCATCTCATCTTATTACTATAGCACTCTCCATTCTTTCCCGTTGTCTCCTTTCTATTAAGCAAACGACTTCAAACATTAATAATCTAATCACAAACATTTTTCACAGTTTGTTTACGAAGTTATGAACCATTTATATGCTATATCCCACCAAAGGTCACTATAAACAGGGCCAAGGTTAACCTGGCCTTTGACAAACAGAAACACAGTCTTGAATGAGTCACTTATTTCTCCTCGTTCTTAACAGAGTAACACTGAGGTCGAGCGATCGAGTGCTTCAGGGTCACAGCCGGATGTTACAGAGCCTTTTCAGCGGTGGCCCCTAAACTGTGGAACTGTTTTTATAAAAGAGCTTCCCCCGGTGCCTTGAACGAATTACAATACTACTGCTCAAGGCCTGACAAATAATAAACCTTGTTTTTTATTCTTGCTTGTATTAACTCTGTAAATTTACTATTTTAGCCGTAATCGTTGGTCATAGTTTACTTATATTCACATTTTTTTAATCTATTTATGATGTTATTTATAAGCTGTTGATGTAAACTTAAAATATAAATGCCGTACAGAAGTATTGGGAATCTATTCTCCATGAAATGCAGACCATCCTAAGAATGAACCTTGATTTTGATCCCGTGTCCCTCGTCCTTCGTCTGAAAAACAACTGCAGTAAAAGTAATCACCGTTCCACTCAGAAAAATGTTTGGCTCCATAGTTTCTCAGTCTCAGAACACACCGTCTCATCTGTAAATAACACTTTCTTCAGTTTGTCGTGTAGAATATGTCAGATTTTTCGCTCTGGTTTTTATATGTTGTATGTTACTTCTGATATTTATCGACAAACTGAGGCACGGCTTTGTGAAATATGTATTATTTTGTGTTGTTTGTCTTGTTCTGGAGCAGGACAGAGCGGGTTAAGGCAGTAAGGGTAAGTTCTTATTTCCAAAAGGGGAACTTGATTGTCCTAAATGTGTATCTGCATCAAAGATAAACCTTACTCAAAAGTAATATTTATTTTTTTTCTGAATGAAGTATGTGTTCTTCTTATTAGTCATATTTCAAGAGAAAACATGTATAAAAAAAGCTATCGTTTATTAGCAACAGCTGTTTTCAATTCTGCTCTCGATTCTAGTTTTTAAAAAGTTAGCAGCTCAATTAAAGTACTCTGTTTTTGTCTCAGATTCCACTCTCCTCCAACAGCAGCCCGTGGAGCGTTCGGGCTTTAATTTTATTAGAAAAATAAAGAAAAAACAATTTATTCTCCAAACAATACTTTCAACAAAATCAAGTTTACCCCAAACTTTTAGCTCCGACTTCAGCGTCAGAACGACAATTATCTCTTCATTAAACATTTATTTATTTAAGGAACGTCACTGAGATTAAAAATTCTCATTCTCCACCCGTGTATGTGCTCTCTCCACCCGTGTATGTACTCTCTCCAGCTGTATATACTCTCTCCACCTGTATGTACTCTCTCCACCTGTATATACTCTCTCCACTTGTGTATATACTCTCTCCAGCTGTATATACTCTCTCCACCCGTGTATGTACTCTCTCCACCTGTATATACTCTCTCCACCCGTGTATGTACTCTCTCCACCTGTATATACTCTCTCCACCCGTGTATGTACTCTCTCCAGCTGTATATACTCTCTCCACCCGTGTATATACTCTCTCCACCCGTGTATATACTCTCTCCACTTGTGTATATACTCTCTCCACCTGTATATACTCTCTCCACTTGTGTATATACTCTCTCCACCTGTATATACTCTCTCCACTTGTGTATATACTCTCTCCACCTGTATATACTCTCTCCACTTGTGTATATACTCTCTCCACCTGTATATACTCTCTCCACTTGTGTATATACTCTCTCCACCTGTATATACTCTCTCCACTTGTGTATATACTCTCTCCACCTGTATATACTCTCTCCACTTGTGTATATACTCTCTCCACCTGTATATACTCTCTCCACTTGTGTATATACTCTCTCCACCTGTATATACTCTCTCCACCTGTATATACTCTCTTCACCTGTATATACTCTCTCCACCCGTGTATATACTCTCTCCACCCGTGTATATACTCTCTCCACCTGTATATACTCTCTCCACCTGTATGTACTCTCTCCACCTGTATGTACTCTCTCCACCCGTATATACTCTCTCCACTTGTGTATATACTCTCTCCACCTGTATATACTCTCTCCACCCGTGTATATACTCTCTCCACCCGTGTATGTACTCTCTCCACACATGTATATACTCTCTCCACCTGTATATACTCTCTCCACCCGTGTATGTACTCTCTCCACCCGTGTATATACTCTCTCCACCCGTATATACTCTCTCCACCCATGTATGTACTCTCTCCACCTGTATATACTCTCTCCACTTGTGTATATACTCTCTCCACCCGTGTATGTACTCTCTCCACCCGTGTATGTACTCTCTCCACCCGTATATACTCTCTCCACCCATGTATGTACTCTCTCCACCTGTATATACTCTCTCCACCTGTATATATACTCTCTCCACCCATGTATGTACTCTTTCCACCCGTGTATATACTCTCTTCACCTGTATATACTCTCTCCACCCGTGTATATACTCTCTCCACCTGTATATACTCTCTCCACCTGTATATACTCTCTTCACCTGTATATACTCTCTCCACCCGTGTATATACTCTCTCCACCTGTATATACTCTTTCCACATGTATATACACTCTCCACTTGTGTATATACTCTCTCCACCCGTGTATATACTCTCTCCACCCGTGTATATACTCTCTCCACCTGTATATATACTCTCTCCACCTGTATGTACTCTCTCCACCCGTATATACTCTCTCCACTTGTGTATATACTCTCTCCACCTGTATATACTCTCTCCACCCGTATATACTCTCTCCACCCATGTATATACTCTCTCCACCTGTATATACTCTCTCCACCCGTGTATGTACTCTCTCCACCCGTGTATGTACTCTCTCCACCCGTGTATGTACTCTCTCCACCCGTGTATATACTCTCTCCACCCATGTATATACTCTCTCCACCTGTATATACTCTCTCCACCCGTGTATGTACTCTCTCCACCCGTGTATGTACTCTCTCCACCCGTGTATATACTCTCTCCACCTTTATAAACTTTCTCCACCCGTGTATGTACTCTCTCCACCCGTGTATGTACTCTCTCCACCTGTGTATATACTCTCTCCACCCATGTATATACTCTCTCCACCTGTATATACTCTCTCCACCCGTGTATGTACTCTCTCCACCCGTGTATGTACTCTCTCCACCCGTGTATATACTCTCTCCACCTTTATAAACTTTCTCCACCCGTGTATATACTCTCTCCACCCATGTATATACTCTCTCCACCTGTATATACTCTCTCCACCCGTGTATGTACTCTCTCCACCCGTGTATGTACTCTCTCCACCCGTGTATATACTCTCTCCACCTTTATAAACTTTCTCCACCCGTGTATGTACTGTCTCCACATGTATATACTCTCTCCACCCGTGTATGTACTCTCTCCACCCGTGTATGTACTCTCTCCACCTGTGTATATACTCTCTCCACCCGTATATACTCTCTCCACTTGTGTATATACTCTCTCCACCTTTATAAACTTTCTCCACCCGTGTATGTACTGTCTCCACATGTATATACTCTCTCCACCCGTGTATATACTCTCTCCACCTTTATAAACTTTCTCCACCCGTGTATGTACTGTCTCCACATGTATATACTCTCTCCACCCGTGCATGTACTCTCTCCACCCGTGTATGTCCTCTCTCCACCTGTGTATATATACTCTCTCCACCCGTGTATATATACTCTCCACCCGTGTATGTACACCCGTGTGGTCTCGGCGGCCTCGGTCCCGGTGCTCCACCTTTGTGTGCGTGTGGAGTGGTGCTGGATGAGGCTCCAGTTGCTCCTTCTGCAGAAGTGGTGCTCCAACCACAATCCAATCTCCAGCAGCTCGGCTCCACTAATACTCAACGCACATTTTTTATTTTATTTTTTTCATTTAACCATCTTTCATCCCTGTCCTTGTTATGCTTTTGTAAGACGGATTCGAAGACTTAATTTAATTAGGTTTTTTAAAAATGAAGAATAAAACTTTAATAAATGATGCTCCTTTGATTTGAATTCAATGATGATTTGATGGAAATAAAATAAAACCTGCACCATTTTAATGAGGTTTAATACAAAAGGTTTATTACTGGTTTTCTTTGGATTATTAAGGCCGTACTGTGTTATAAACCTCGTCGAGGTCGTAAATGGGGCCAAGGTGAAATACTCCTGAGAAGATAATCTTATTAAGTGATGCTTTTCCAAAATGTGCTCATAAAAATGATTAAAATGTCCATAAATGACCTGTTTATTGATACGGAGATGATTATTCTCTAGAGCCACAGCCGTCATTTAAAAGAAAGTCCGGTATTTTGTTAAATCTGGTCTTTCTCTCCACAAGGTCACAGAGGTCACTGAGGTCACGGAGGTCACTGAGGTCACTGAGGTCCGAGGGTCAGTCCCAGTTTGTGGTTCCTGAGACGAGACTTAAAACCAGGTGAGACCGTGACTTCTCTGAGGTCGACCCCAAACTGGAAAAATTGAACGTCCTCTGTCTTTTATTGTTTTGTTTTTCTTTTAATCGATTTTGTTTTATTGTACTGCACTTATTTTTTTATTTTTTTTATTTAAATGTATGTATATTTACTAAAAACTTACTAGTAAGAGTATTATTTATTTATTGCTTTTATATGTTTATTACGTGCCATACTTTGTAAAATAAATATAAATAAAATGGTTTGGAGCAGGACCTGGGCCTCTTTTTGACGAAGGGAACCTGGACTTCTCTCTCAAACTGGTTTCCTCATTTAAAGTTGTTCACAAGGCTCACATTTCTAAACCAAAACTGTATTTTTTGTTTTGCTAAGTTTTGCTGAAGTGCAGAGACGTCACTTCTCCATCACAGATGAGTCGGTGGTGGTCCTGGTGCGTTTGAGAAGACCCTTTATCCAGGCATTTCCGGCTCTTCAGTGATTCCTACTGGTTATGGAGGGTTAATTAATAAAGGGTAAGTAAAAAAATCTCACTATTACAATGTGCCGTTTCAGTTTCAATGCTTTATAAACCATGTATAAACCAGTTATAGTTCGTTATAACACACTGGTAAACATAGTGAGCTTTGCAAATAGAGAAGATTGGAGATATTTTTTACCAGTACCAGAAACTTTTTATCACAGTAATAATCAGTCGTTTTCACAAGGCCCAGTTGTTCTCAAATAGTTTATAAATGAAGATGTGTCTGACGCTTCACAAAAGATCTTACTCTGAAAAAAGTCAAGGCAACATATAAATATTTAGCATGAGCCACACAGCAACAAGAGAAAACAAACTGAGACGAATAATATAAATTGAAGGTAAAACGTTGGTGCTTGGACCTCAACAGGAGAAGAGTTGATATTTTATGTATTTTGAAGTTTTCTCCTGGAGTCTAGACACCGGTGAAGGTGGTGATGAGAAATGCTCCACAACTGAGGAGGAACTGAGGAGAAACTGAGGAGGAACTGAGGAGAAACTGAGGAGGAACTGAGGAGAAACTGAGGAGGAACTGAGGAGAAACTGATGAGGAACTGAGGAGAAACTGAGGAGGAACTGATGAGGAACTTAGGAGGAACTGAGGAGAAACTGAGGAGGAACTGATGAGGAACTGAGGAGGAACTGAGGAGGAACTGAGGAGAAACTGATGAGGAACTTAGGAGGAACTGAGGAGAAACTGAGGAGGAACTGAGGAGAAACTGAGGAGGAACTGAGGAGGAACTTAGGAGGAACTGAGGAGAAACTGAGGAGGAACTGAGGAGAAACTGAGGAGAAACTGAGGAGAAACTGATGAGGAACTTAGGAGGAACTGAGGAGAAACTGAGGAGGAACTGAGGAGGAACTGAGGAGAAACTGAGGAGGAACTGAGGAGAAACTGAGGAGGAACTGATGAGGAACTTAGGAGGAACTGAGGAGAAACTGAGGAGAAACTGAGGAGGAACTTAGGAGGAACTGAGGAGAAACTGAGGAGGAACTGAGGTGGAACTGAGGAGGAACTGAGGAGGAACTGAGGAGAAACTGAGGAGAAACTGAGGAAAAACTGAGGTGGAACTGAGGAGGAACTGAGGAGAAACTGAGGAGGAACTGAGGAGAAACTGAGGAGGAACTGAGGAGGAACTGAGGAGAAACTGAGGAGGAACTGAGGTGGAACTGAGGAGAAACTGAGGAGGAACTGAGGAGGAACTGAGGAGAAACTGAGGAGGAACTGAGGTGGAACTGAGGAGGAACTGAGGAGAAACTGAGGAGGAACTGAGGTGGAACTGAGGAGAAACTGAGGAGGAACTGAGGAGGAACTGAGGAGAAACTGAGGAGAAACTGAGGAGGAACTGAGGTGGAACTGAGGAGAAACTGAGGAGGAACTGAGGAGGAACTGAGGAGAAACTGAGGAGGAACTGATGAGGAACTTAGGAGGAACTGAGGAGAAACTGAGGAGGAACTGAGGTGGAACTGAGGAGGAACTGATGAGGAACTTAGGAGGAACTGAGGAGAAACTGAGGAGGAACTGAGGAGAAACTGAGAAGAAATTGAGGAGGAGCTGAGGAGAAACTGAGAAGAAATTGAGGAGGAGCTGAGGAGAAACTGAGGAGGAACTGAGGAGAAACTGAGGAGGAACTGAGGAGAAACTGAGGAGAAACTGAGGAGGAACTGAGGAGAAACTGAGGAGAAACTGAGGAGAAACTGAGGAGGAACTGAGGAGGAACTGAGGAGAAACTGAGGAGAAACTGAGGAGGAACTGAGGAGAAACTGAGGAGAAACTGAGGAGAAACTGTGGAGAAACTGAGGAGGAGCTGAGGTGGAGGAGGGACAGAGCAGAGAGGGCACTTTAAATACAGACGGAGTAGGAGGAGTCTTTAACCTTCAGCTTCATTTTGGACAAACAAAAGCCATGATTTCACAACAAAAAGCCCAGACTAACTGTTGAAAATAAAGATCAAAGGTGAACGAAGTGTGGACGAACTAAACAAAAGACAGAAACAATTCCACAATCGACCTGTCATCATGTAACTCACAGACTTCTTTAAAGTATAGTAGTCAAACAAATTAAACACTCATTTTGGACTTTTTTCCCATGTTTATTTTCTACTAAACTCGTCTGTCAGCTGGTGCATTTTCCTCAACTTCACTTTCTGAAGTAACCACTCAGGATCAAACTGTGAAAATGTCTCAGTTTGCATTATCACTAAAGGTCTAAAATGTACAAACAAAGAAGACACATAATGATTTCCTCAAACGATTCTTTTCGCTCTAAATTCTTGGTATTTCTAACGTCAGTGTGTGTCTGAAGTGTTCAGGAAGTCGTTCTGGGTAAAATCTACGTCTGAAAGAGAGCGACAGGAACGTGTTTGAGTCTTGAAACCAATTCTGAAATGATATTATTCTTTTTATATTTAAAGCTGTGTGTTTAGAGACAGGATACACAGAGTGACTAACAAAGCTTCTACAATGTAAAAAATATCAGTAATAAAAAAGATATTTACATGCTTTTTAATCAAAATAATATATATTTGAATGTTTTTTGTTCTATTCCTTTTTTCTATAACCTAAGAACTCCTTTCTGTGGCCTTCTTTTTTTCAACAATTATATATTTTGAATGTTTCCTCCATTGATCACACTTTGAATTGCAAATTAAATGATTGTTTTAAGAAAAAAAGCACTTTTTATTATCTGTTTCTTGGGACGTGTGTGCAGAAGAGAGAATGTAAAAACAAAACAAAACAAAAAACTGAGTCTAATAAGTATGTAATGTGTTGTCTGAGTGTTTTAAAGCTGCATTTAATCTCATTTTAATTATTTTTGAGAGATTACTGTTGGTTTTTCTGTTAATCACTGCACTTTGGATAAAATTGATAAAAGGAAACATTAAAAAGGAGCTATAGCAAAATTATGCTGAAAATAATCAAAAGGAAGGTCAAGGGTCAGGTTTATAAATGGAGCACAATCATCACTGTGTGGGTTTAAAATTGAAATAAAGTTAATGAATAAAAAGAAGACAAGTAAAAAACACTAAAATCACAAGACGACAGGCTCTAAAACATCTCCAAAAATAAAATCAGAATGAAATGAATGAAAAAGAAGTGTTTAAAGTCTGCACAAGGAGTTAGCATCCAGAAGAAAAAAGGGGCATTAAGATAAAGGAAGAAAAGGAGGTTAAAATATGACTAAATAAAACTAAATGTATACAATAAAAATGGAAGTTGGGCCGCAGTTCTTTTGGCATTTTAAAAATATATAAACAAATAAAAAAATAATAAAAACCTTGCTGTGTCTGTGATATATCTCTACAAAATAAAAGTTTAAATTAGAGAGAAGTACTGATTTTTTATACATATACAGCCTGCTCATTGTGATCTATTTATTATTTATTTATTTATTTTTGGCTCTAAACCTGGTTTCCTCAACTCTACTTTTTTGAAGCAGCCTGAGACCATTTAAGATCAAACTGTGGAAAATAAAGGGCTAAAAGATATAAAACCAGATTTTCAAACCAATTTTCTCAACAGTTTTCACCTGTTACATTAAATAAATTGCGTAACACTCATCCGACTCGATCCCTGAGGCGGAATAAAGCAGGTTCTTGTTATTTTTTAATGCACTTATTCAAAGAAAACAAATGTCACGAGTCTGGGACCTCACTTTGTGTAAAATCCACATCTAAACGGGACCTTACTTGACTTTTACAGCCAGTTCTGAATGATATTATCCTCTTTGCGTTCGAATGCGAGAGACATGAGTGGTTTTTGGAGTGGACACATGGTAGCGCGGTGTAAAAAGGCCCTGTGTGTCAGTGCGTGACGGCTCAGTCCAATGTTCGCTCTCTGTGGGTGTGTGAAAGTCGCACATGTGAACGCACCTCCTGCCCACCGGCGAGGGAGCCATCTGACCTTTCGCTTGTGGTGGATTTAATGAAGAGACAGTCATCGCCGGGGCCCTGTGACTTCCATCCAGGAGCGTCTGGCACACACTCACACACTCACACACACTCACACACCGGTCCTCATGACACGGGCCGGGACGGCTTTTATCTGTAATAATGACATTAGTGATTAGAGAGTGATTAAAGACACTCCAGTCCATGTACAGTATGAGACACCAGTGACATCCAGTGGCCACGAAACACAGTGTTTTTACTTTTCTATAGGATTCTATCTGAATATGTGCATTTAAAGAGGTTTGGGGAGCAGTAAAAGTGATGTTAAAGCCTATAAACGCATGAAAGTCTGTCTGTGGAAGAGATACAATAAAGAAAAGGTCAAGAACCATTCAGACAACGCCTGAAAATGCTCAACACATACAACCCTATGCATGTAAGACAAATGAATATCTCCAGACATGTATCAACACACCTACCTGACCTGGAGGAAGAGCAGAGCCCAGTTCATTCTGTCATAGTGTCCTTAGGGGAGATACTTTACCCGTCTTGCCTCCAGAGCCTCAGTGGTAAAAAAAAAAAAGGCTGGAAACATGCACATTGGAAGCCAAAGAAGGGTGCAAAAAAGCACTATATAAATGCATGTCATTTACTCTTTAGAAGTATAAACTAAAAGAAAAAACTGCATAAACTGAACACTATAAAACAAAGGGAAAAAAGACCAGCTGCAAAAATCTTCTTAAATAATTATATAATACAATGTCCAGTTCACATGTGTCTAAATCTAAAAGAGAATGAGCCCTGACCCAAAAGTGAGCAGCGAAAACACGTTGCAGAGTTGTGGACAAAAAGGTAATACAAGAAAAAACTAATTAAAATCCTGTGTATCTAATGAATACCAGTAATACCTGTTATGTTCTAAGTTAATAATGATAATATATGGACAAATGACAGCTACAGACTGAAGTTGGTTATATCAACTGTCTCTGAACACCTGTCGTTTAAAGGTAAGATAGGATTTTTCGAGCATTTTTATTTTTTAAAATTTGTATTTAATTTAATTTAATTTTAATGTATTCAGTTTAATTTTTTTTAATTTTTTTAATTATTTTTATTTTTTTATTATTTGTTTTATTTATTTATTTTATCTGATCATACAAAAGTGGCCAAATATAAGTAAAAACAAAAAACAACTGTTGGTCCTGTAAACTGCTCCAGAGCCACAGCACTGACTCACTGGTAACTACAGGGGGCGCAATTGGACTTATGCTGTGATGTAAAAACCCATTAATGAGGTTTATTTGCAAAAAAAAAACACTATAGCTCCTCATTCTCAGTCTGTGGACATTTTTAGACCAGACACAAAGCACAAATCAGAAGTCCATCATTGACAGGTTTCCCGAACGTTGTATTCTGAAAAACCTCAGATATATTGTGTAGATCAAATTACAGTCGTGGGAAAAGTGTTAAAAGTCAAATGTCATGAAAAGTGTATGATTTGTCCATAATTAGAGTTTCCACTTCAGGATATAAAGCATACACCTGACATTTACTCATGATACTTAGAGATTTTTTTGACCTAACACTGAAAGAAATCAGTTATTTACTCATGTTCTATGTCATCTTCATTCACTTCTTCTGTTTTTATTTTGATTTTCGTCTTGAGAGAATCATAAATTAGCTCACTAGCCCTACTTCCTTTAGTGCTTTGTACCTTCTAATGTTTTGGGCCATTGTGCAGAACCAAGAAAACCTCTGGAAATATCTACTCTGTCACTCTCACTAGTTCCATAAATATCTCTTAATTAGTTTTCCCCTTTAAAACCCCCAACCCCAAAACCAATTCCCACAGAAAAACACAAAAAAAATTAATTTTTTTTTAAAAAAATTTTTTTTAAAAAATTTAAAAAAAAAAAAAAAAAATAAACATAATTTGCACAAAGAAGAAGAAAACTGTTTATTATAAAAACTGCTCACAGTCCACAGTATTAATCACAGTCAATAGTTGCATTATGTGTCAGAATTAGGAGATAATGTATTGTTTTCTTTTTGTAAATTGAATGAGAGAAGATGAAAAGGCAGCAAAAGTCATCGGAATTAGACTTGGTTCCTTCAACTTTTGAACTTGACGTAGCGCTTTAGTTTATTTTTTATTATTTAGTGTGTTGTACATATATATACAAACTGTTCAAATCCAACCAAAACCTCAACGAATCCTAATAAAACATGTTAAAATCCAGCTAAAACATGTTAAAATCCAGCTAAACATGTTCAAATCTTAATAAAACCTGTTCAAATCCATCTAAAACTTTTCAAATCCAACTAAAACCTCATTGAATCTTAATAAAACATGTTCAAATCCAGCTAAAACATGTTCAAATCCATCTAAAACATGTTCAAATCCATCTAAAACCTGTTCAAATCCATCTAAAACTTTTCAAATCCAACTAAAACTTCAGCAAATCCTAATAAAACATGTTCAAATCTTAATAAAACCTGTTCAAATCCATCTAAAACTGTTCAAATCCATCTAAAACTGTTCAAATCCATCTAAAACTGTTCAAATCCAGCTAAAACATGTTCAAATCTTAATAAAACATGTTCAAATCCAGCTAAAACATGTTCAAATCCTAATAAAACATGTTCAAATCCTAATAAAACATGTTCAAATCTTAATAAAACCTGTTCAAATCCATCTAAAACTGTTCAAATCCATAGCTCTTTAGTTTATTTTTTATTCTTTAGTACAAACACTTCTTTCTTATTTGCCGACGGGACAATCCAAGGACCACAGCAGCATCAGACACTGCAGCGGACTTTTATAAACCGACCTGTCATAAATGTCGGGTGCAGAAGGAGACTGAACAACAACAGGAGAGGTTTGTGAGTCAAAAGCTGCAGTTGAAAAGTGTCGGAGGCGAGAGTCGACAGCAGCCGCTCAGACTGTTCAGACTGAAGCCAACGCCGAGCGTCAGGTTCCTCTGCTCCGTCCACGTCACGCTAAAAACACAAACACACAACAGTCTACAGCACACATGTAGAACTATTATTTTAGATGTTTGGTACAGTTTTTGCTACAAAGACATGTATAACCTGCTTAAATACAAATAAAACCTGTTCAAATCCAACTAAAACATGTTCAAGTCCTAAAAAAAACATGTTCAAATCCAGCTAAAACATGTTCAAATCCATCTAAAACTGTTCAAATCCAACTAAAACCTGTTCAAATCCATCTAAAACTGTTCAAATCCAACTAAAACCTGTTCAAATACATCTAAAACCTGTTAAAATCCAGCTAAAACATGTGCAAATCCTAATAAAACTTGTTTAAATCCTAATAAAACCTGTTCAAATCCATCTAAAACTGTTCAAATCCAACCAAAACCTCAGCGAATCCAAATAAAACCTGTTCAAAACCTAATAAAACATGTTCAAATCCTAATAAAACTTGTTCAAATCCAGCTAAAACTGTTCAAATCCAACTAAAACCTCAGCGAATTCTAATAAAACCTGTTCAAATCCAAATAAAACATGTTCAAATCCATCTAAAACGGTTTAAATCCAACTAAAACCTGTTCAAATCCAACTAAAACATGTTCAAGTCCTAATAAAACCTGTTCAAATCCAACTAAAACCAGTCATGTCAAAGATAACTTTTGTAAACTGATGAAAATGAAGCTGAAACCTTCCATTCAAAATGAAATAAAAGCTTCCCAAGTGTCACAGTCTTCGGCTTCTGAAAGGATTCTTATTCACTATTGTGTAAATAAAGATCCAACCCAATAAACTCACCTGTCGTAAAGTTGGCTGCAGCAGGTGAAGAGCTGGCTGCTGTTGTTCACTAAAGTCCCGTTAAATGCTCTGCTCAAGAAATCTGGACAATTCAGGTCAGGAACGTAAAGGATACCTAAAAAAGACGACTAATAATCACACAAAGAAGGCTAATAAAGTGTTGAGATGTGTGTTTATAATAAAAGAAATGTGGTTAAATGACGCTGACCTGCGATACACGCCGTCATGAAGCAGGACACACAACCTGCGATCAGCGCTCTTACACCACAACCAGAAATATCCGCCTGTCGTTTTGGAGCGATGGCAGCTGATGGAGGAAAAACACAAGAGAAATTAACGATACATGTCAATTTTTTGTATTTTTCTTTTAAAAAGCCACCTACAAATCGCTCCGATGGTCATTCCCAGAGACGCAACGTTGGAGAACCCACACAGAGCGTAGGTTGCAATGGTTTCAGAGCGTTCCTGATGAGAAACAGAGGTTAAAATTTTCTTGAGAAATGATTAAACCCAAGATTGAAGAGGAATACTCACAGAGAGATACTGCTTTACATCGTCCACATATTCAGGCCCACCGGCTTCACGCTTCCTGATAAACTCGGACAGTTTCTGATAGGCCACAAACTCGTTAATGAACGTCTTTTTGCCGATCAGATCTGCCACGATGAAGCTGTCCTCCCAAGAGACGCCCATCATGAACGACAAGGGCATGAAAACGTAGGAGCAGATGAGCTAAAAGGAAGAAAAAAGCAACAAAAAAGGAATCTGTAAAAGCCCCAAACATGTACTTGCTTTATTTACTCAAAGTGTAGCTGCATTTCAAGTCATTTTTTGAAAAAGAAAACAAAAATAAACTAGGATGAACATGAAATACGGCAGTGTTTTAGGCTGAGTGTTTTTTTTACCGTGAAGCTAAACTCGGGACAGTCGTACAAGTTTCCGAACCAGGACAGCACAGAGTCCACAAAGGCCAGCAGAGCCAAGAAGGAGACGATGTTGACGAGGATGTTGGCGACGACGCTGACGGCAGACGAGGCTCCGTGACACGCTGCTTCTAGAAGACTGGAGCTGGGCCTGAAACAGAATAGGATCTAAAGAGCACAGCACGGACCACAAACACCAACACCAAGTCACGAATGAGTCCACCTGTAGAGACTGGGACCTGGTGATGTAATACTTGAGACTTGAGTCTCAGTCTCAGACATCAAAACCAACCAAGACCAGAAATGGAATGTTTGTCTGTTCTTGGGATTGATTGAAAACTGCTATGATTCAATATTTAATTAAAAATCTGTCTCCTTCACCAAACACTAACCTCCATGAGTCTGGACCTGGTCTAAGACTGGACTAACTCTGTCTCCTTCACCAAACACTAACCTCCATGAGTCTGGACCTGGTCTAAGACTGGACTAACTCTGTCTCCTTCACCAAACACTAACCTCCATGAGTCTGGACCTGGTCTAAGACTGGACTAACTCTGTCTCCTTCACCAAACACTAACCTCCATGAGTCTGGACCTGGTCTAAGACTGGACTAACTCTGTCTCCTTCACCAAACACTGACCTCCATGAGTCTGGACCTGGTCTAAGACTGGACTAACTCTGTCTCCTTCACCAAACACTAACCTCCATGAGTCTGGACCTGGTCTAAGACTGGACTAACTCTGTCTCCTTCACCAAACACTAACCTCCATGAGTCTGGACCTGGTCTAAGACTGGACTAACTCTGTCTCCTTCACCAAACACTAACCTCCATGAGTCTGGACCTGGTCTAAGACTGGACTAACTCTGTCTCCTTCACCAAACACTAACCTCCATGAGTCTGGACCTGGTCTAAGACTGGACTAACTCTGTCTCCTTCACCAAACACTAACCTCCATGAGTCTGGACCTGGTCTAAGACTGGACTAACTCTGTCTCCTTCACCAAACACTAACCTCCATGAGTCTGGACCTGGTCTAAGACTGGACTAACTCTGTCTCCTTCACCAAACACTAACCTCCATGAGTCTGGACCTGGTCTAAGACTGGACTAACTCTGTCTCCTTCACCAAACACTAACCTCCATGAGTCTGGACCTGGTCTAAGACTGGACTAACTCTGTCTCCTTCACCAAACACTAACCTCCATGAGTCTGGACCTGGTCTAAGACTGGACTAACTCTGTCTCCTTCACCAAACACTAACCTCCATGAGTCTGGACCTGGTCTAAGACTGGACTAACTCTGTCTCCTTCACCAAACACTGACCTCCATGAGTCTGGACCTGGTCTAAGACTGGACTTGGACTGTTGTTAGATTTTTTAACTGTTCCCTTGTATCTATTACAATGTTCTGGTCTTGACTCTGTCTTGACCTGGTCTCGCCCTGGTCTTGATTCGGTCTTGATACTCTCTGGTCTGGGACTTGTCTCGGTCAGTACAGTTTTGACTAAAGCAAGACAGTGACTGAGACAATGAACAAAGACAAGTCTTGTTCAGAGTAAAACCTACAGTTCTGACAAAAAGAGAATAGTTACAAATAAGAAATGATTAAAAAATAACCTTGTCCAAAACTGTCTCTGGAAACAATGATCTATTATGTTTGAGTTTGTACCCTTTGTCAAACTGAAAGTTGTTACTGATTGTTACTTTGGGCGTCTCGGTTTCTGGCCAGAAAACCTTGGCTATGGCCAGTGAAGCTGGAGCCGACATGAGCGACGCTGTCAACAAGTGTTCAGAGGGAACCTGAAACACAAACGTTAACACACAGTTTATTATTATGACGTGATAGTGTGATTATTATAGTGTCTCTAAATCTGCCTTCAGTCATGTTTAGTCAAATAAAATAAAGGCAGACTGATTTTTTCACACTTTATTATCCACTGTGTCACATTATAAAAGGTAAAATTAATGAAGGTGAGATGTAAGAGTAGGTGGTTAATTTGCATCATTTTCTGAACTGTGCTTAACCTTTTTAGTATTTTTTTTGTACTCGAGCCTAAATATCCTCCACATCGTCGTTGTTCTCACCCCGAAGGCGATGAAGGACCCCAGGACGGAGCCCGAGATGCTGGCGAAGCCTCCGGTCATCACAGCGTGGATCTCAGAGCAGGTTAACTTGTTGACGTAAGGACGAATGAGGAAAACAGACTCTGACTGAAGGAAAGGACAAGGGCTGGTGTCATTTTAACGGTAAAAATGTAAATAAAACAAATATTTCTTATGCTGCTGTTAAACCTGTCCCAGAAACACATTCCCAGCTGCAGCCATGGATTCAGCCGGAGACGTCCCCATCGAGTGTTGCATTATGAATCCAATCTGAGGGGAAAAAAGCACAGAGAATCAGCCGAACGATCACTTTAACGCCAGGTGAGGCTGACCCATTGTTGGCCTTTTGATTGGTCGCTGAACCAGAAGGCTCCGTTTCCGTGGCAACAACTCATCGTTTTTACATGACAAAGGCTCGAATGAATAAAGGTTAAAAAGTCAAGTCCAAGTCTCTCTGCACAACAGCACAATGTGAAGTGGTGAACTATTTTAACAGCCACAGACGACAAAGAAATAAAATAAAAAGCAAACTGTAAATGCAACTCAAATAATAGTTGTCCGTAGCTACAGTTTTTATGCTTTTTGTGACTGAAAAACTGTGAGATGTTGGTGTTGAGCCACGGACCGGAGTCTTTGTCGCGGTCAGGCTGAAGTTCTCGTTGGTAACTTTCTGTAGATTGACTTTTCCCAGGTTCCTGAAGTATCCTTGAAGCTTTACATGTGACTCAAAACTATGGATATGGAACAGATGTGTATTTTTTGTTATGGCTTGTTATAAAACGACTCTCTACCCTCTTCCAATCGCAGCTGAATGGAGTTCCCTGCAGCGTATGTGCTCAGTCTTTAGGAAGCTCCCTCTTCGCTCTGACGGGAACAGGAACCCTCTGTTACTATGGTTACGGTCCAAACGCAATTGCCGACTAATCCGTTATCCTCTGTATAATGTTGTTTTTTTTCCCCAGGTCAGTAAACTTATACGTGGTCTTTAAAATATTCCATGTCCAGTTTTAGGATTTTATTTCCCTAAAATGAAAACGGAACTTAATTTGTGTGAAAAATCGAATCATCTGTTTCAAATTACCCTCACCCCACGGCTCCAAACGGCAAGTCCAAGTCAATGTCATGTTTTGGCAGTATGCAAAAGTCCCTTGTACTTACTTTGCGAATGAGCCAGGCCATGAAGTTGGTGTACTGGAGGATGGAGATAAAGGTGCTTATAAAAATCAGAATAGGCATCACCTGAAGAAGAGAACGTGAGCAGTTTTCATCACCTGTGTCGAAGTTATCGTTATGAATGATTATTCCATGCAGTGCTCTACCTTAAAGGCGAACAAATGATCTGCGTAATTAGGCCCAAACACAAACTCGGCTCCTGAGTTTGAGAATGACATGAAAACCTGTGAGAAGAACATTTACAATAATAATAATATCAGAACAAAAAACAAAACAATTTAACCAAGAATGATTCAGATCAAAGAACAAAGCATTATCAGGAGTGTTTTCTGTTAATAACACGTCAAATAGAGAGAGTCTATTCAATATTAACATTTCCTATGCCTCCATTTTTGCACAAACAACAGTCTTTTCTCCATAAACACGCTAAATTTACTTTGAGTTTTCTCTCCTGTCTTCGTGATAAATCAAACAGCGGCCACTGAATAAATTAATTTGCATTTTCTAGGCCTTTTTTTCTTGCACATTTCTTGTAAACATCTCATTTTACAGTTTACACAACACAACTAAAGCCTGGACAAAAAACTAAAACACAAACAAAACCTCAGTCGGTTTCTAAAGTTTGTAGGCTTCACAATTAATTAAAAGTAAAGCAAATAAACAGATAATTGTAGGGTTTTTTGTTGTGTGCATACATCAACTTTATCTCCAACCCACTTAAACGTCTTTTTGCCGACGGCCGTCCTCGTGACCAGCGCGCCCAGATAGAACTGCAGGCTCACTCCACTGAGCAGAGTTTTCCAAGGCCACTACAACACGAGAGCAATTAATATTCACAAAATGATTACTTCTTCTTCTCTTTGTGGTCGTCGTGCGTCTGTCACTCACTCTGAAAGGGTGCTTGGAAAATAACAGCATGAAAAAGATGAGAAGCAGCAAACCACAGAAAGAGATAAGCGGCTGAGGTCCGTGTTGGGCCGTGTTGACTGCGACCCAGGACAGAACGGGCAGCAGCAGGAGCCCGAGGACCGTCCTGTAGATGGATACAGAATTAAAGCTTCAACAAAGGAGAATATCCTCACTACGCCTCATATTTTAAAGGCCTGAGTGTGGTTAATAAAGTACCGTTTGATCCAGAGCATCTTCCTCTTCCCAATCTTTCTTCTCGCACAGTGCTTCTCCCAAAAAGAGTCGCCGTAACGTCCCATAAACCAGTCCCAGACCAAGAAGAAAACGACGACACAGGAACAGATCAGCAGCTCAAGAGCTCGATCTAAGTTAATAACACACGCCGCAATCACCAGGACAAGAAAACCTGAAAGAGTAAAATCACAAATCCACATGAGAAGTATGATAATCAGGAGAAAAAAAAGTGATATCTTTGGCAAATACTGCTATATTTGAGATAAATAATAATACATACAAAATGATACCTGTTTATTTGGTCTTCTAACATTCAGATGTGGACAGTTTTACAGATTATGTAGAGGTTATATTTACTAAACTGAGTCAAAATCATGTTTACTTCCAAGGCCTTGAGCAGAAGCTTTTGTTTTTTTAAAAAGTGTTTATAATTGCCGAGAACCTGGGCTTAATTACCTTAAGGCTTCAGCTGAACTAAAATTCGACAACTGCAGGTAAAGCCAAATGTAAATGAGCATAACTTTATTTATCTTGGGATAAAGCATTATGCTCTCTTATATTTGCCTTTCTTATTCCTTCTGTTTTTTAGAGTCATTCTGATGTTAACTTAGTGAGATATAAACCTAAAACTGAAACATTTCATCATCACACTTGTAAAACCTGACCGGATCTCAACTCTAACTGAGTTTAGTGGTGAACTGAATGTTTGTCTGAAACTGAGCAGGGCTTAGTGAAAGATTAAATGTTTGACACTTTTAACCAGGGCTGGCTTAACCTAAAATGCAGGGTTTAATCTAGTAAAACGTCTGGCTTGGTGAAGGTAAACAAACTAAAAGCCAGTGGTTAGTTATAATTCAACATCTTCAAACACTACGACTGATAACTGGTCTAACCTGCTCCAAAAACCAGCCTGGAAATCCTTTTTATTTGGTCTTTGTGTTCCAATAAACGGCTCTGGAAGGCCTCCATCTTCTCCTCCAACAAACTAGACACAGATAAGACACAGAGGTAAACAGAGAAGTTTACTACAAAGGGCTGTGAGAGGAGTTCACAGGGTCAACCATTACCTTTTACTGCGTTCTTTATTGTTTTCACCTTCATCTTCTTCAGAACTCTGCTCCTCGCTGCTGAATATCTGCCCATTTTCCTTTCACATACACAAAAAGCACACATCACTATAAAATACTATCTGGTTAACAACAAATACTCTGTTTTAATGTTCAAAAGAGTTTTAATATTGCAAAATATACTGGACTTTAGTCATGTTTTCACTGGTCTCTCTGGCATCATTAACATTATTTACTGGATTTAAAAGTCTGATTGGCCAAATGCAATAGAAATACACACTGCAATGAAATGTATTGTGCAGCTCTAAAGCATAGTTATATACATCAATACCAAATATACTTATAATAAAGACACTTTGACCCCGCAGAGTTTCTTCTTACTCAAAATAAAGTTAAGCCTACCAACTTTTTCACATTTCTTATTCCCTTTATTCCATCCATAGTGTTATTTTATTGATTATACAGTAATTATGTTCCCTTAAAGTGTTGTTTTATCCTTTCTTCTTGATCCTATTTCTTGCTCCATCTTATTTGAAGCCTTGCAAAAGACTGAAATATCTCCAGGTGTAGAGACTACTTCTGATCTGGATAAAGGAGAAACTTTACAAAAACAAGGATAAAACTGCAATACAGCAACTCAGGAAAACATTGTGTAAAGATATGTCTTCATAAAAGGAGAAGAAACCTCTATAAAGTGCCAGCATTTACGCAAAACATCTTTTTCATCAACTGTATACATTTGAATACACAATAATAAAGAGCAAAAACTATGAATGGATAAAGTGGGGCGTATGTTGTTGTCAGTGCGTTACCTCTGGCTCAAAGCTGGGGTTGTCCCGTCCGTTTTGGGGCTGTTTCTCTCCTTTTTCCTCGAGCTCCATTCTTCTTCCTGTCGCTTTTCAAACAATGGCTTCACAGACATTTACTTAAGACTTATCTCCTCCCATCCTCCGTCTGTTACACTTTACACACAGTTACTCAGTCACCACGAGCTAATAGTCTTTACACAAACAAACACGCAGCTGTCATTTGCATAACTTCATCCAAATCCTCTTCCTTCCAGTTCTTGGGTTCATCAGTTTGTGCTCAATTTAACTGAAGCACTATTTTAGTTTGATATAACGACACTAATGATGGTAAAATAGCTATTGTCTGGTGACACTGTTGATCCAAGATGGCTGATCAAGGGCAAACTATTCCATGCATTTCAATTTCAAAAGTTTATCAGAGGAAAATATAGAACTGTGACTGTTTTCCAAATTTAAATTAACGATGCACAGTCACAATACCAATAAATCACGATAATATCATGATAATATCAGCGATTCTGCAGACATTCATTTACAATAACTCATGATCTCTGTGAAAATGTAGAGGAAACATGGCCCTTTTTTGACAAAATGTGAATTTTATGAATTATTTCTTTGCACTGTTGTGTCATTTTAACAAATATCTCAATATATGCATCATAATAATGCATCATTTGATAACGATACAATACATTGTCCCAAATCCATGCTACTCTATGTTTTTTTTTTTTGCAGTCTCTTATAACCTAATCCCGAAACACAGGGAACAGGTTTTTACACTGATCCAGGTCAAAGGTGAGAGGTCAAATTATTTCCCTCTGGCTTCAAACAGACATGTACTATCTTCTTAACCCTTCACTATAGTGTGTATTTATATTTATTTATTGTTTGTGTACCGTTTATTCATCTTATTTGTGTGTTTTTCTACTGAAATTAAACCATTTGTCCCAAGGATAATAATGATAATCACAAAATACACCGTCTTTCTGCTTCAAACATATGTGATATTAGAATGTTTGCTTTGGCTTAGTTAAGGATCTAAACAAGTTACTGTTTTATAACACGTTAAAGGAGGGTTATACAGATGAATTTAAATGTGTCGCAAGTCACTCAGCAGCCACTAGAGGGCAGCAGAGCATCACTTCTGAGAAAAAAACAGAGCTCGTCCTGAAGCAGAGGTTAATATTGAGCTCCTCAGTGACACTCAGACACTCTTTTACCTGATCTTTGAGAGTACTGCCTTATATTAGAGAGAATAAATGATAAGTATAGTGAGTATAGTGAAAATCATTCAGTATTCTGTATACTTCAAGAAAAAAGGAGACCGAGAATGCTCTCTGTGAATGTTACATCTAAAGTCAGCGCTTTGATGTAGTTGATGTTAAACCCATTTATCAAGATGAAGCTAAAAAAGTTCAAAAACTCAAGGACAGAGCAGGAAAATAGATCTGTTTTTTCCACAGATCACGAGCCAAAACCCTTCAATGATTGGAAAAACACACATCAAACAGGAAGTACAGTGTCCCTTAAACTGTGTGACCTTTACGTGAGGAGTTCTGGAGGAATTTCATGTATTTTTGGGATAAGGATCATAAACTATAAAGGTTTTGGGGAAAAGTTATCCACTTATGTCACTTTAAAGCACAGACATGTGTAGAAGTCATCTTGAAAGACACAGGTGACCAATGTAAAAGATGAAAGGAAGAAGCAGAGAAATACAGTTCCACAATGTGTTAAAATGTAGTCATTGCAATATTAACATGTCCAATATACATATCCCAAATGACTGCATTCATTGTGATAGAATCAGATCAAAGCAGAACACTATTTAGGCAGAAAAACATTAATTATTAAAAATAAAATTGCACTAATCACTAATATCTTATACATTAATACATTTAAATAAAGATAATACAAAACAGTCGCTGAAGTAAATTAATCAGTTAAAACCTAATGCCCCAATAACTTAATCTTAAACTTTAATCTTATCAAAAGGACATCACAAAATAAGACATACAACTATTTGAAGACCATGCTCTGATATTCGTCCATTTATTCTTGCACCAAAAAAGATACTGATGATAAAAAGATAATGATAAAAGTATTATTCAAGACATAGTTCAATTAGACTTGTATCACCAGTGAAATTCAATCACAGTTCACACTTATGTCAAGTATTTGCTCAAAGCAGACTTCCCTTAGTGTCATTTTATTTGGAATATTTATATAATTTATATTTATTTATTTAATACGTATGGAAGCCTGTTTCCGCCACGTAAGAAAAAATAAAAGTCCAACAGGAAGTCATAATTATGGGAATAAAAGTCATAATTACGAGTTTTAAAGTCATAATTACGAGAATAAAAGTCATAATTACGAGAATAAAAGTCATAATTACGAGTTTTAAAAGTCGTAATTATGACTTTAAAACTAATAATTACGAGTTTTTCCAAATGCATCCTTATCCATTTGGGTCTAACTCTGCAGTCTGCAAAGGATGGCGTCTGAGTTGATAGAGAAGTACTTTAAAGATGGCTTTACAACAAACTAAATACTTGATTTGCTGGCGAATTCACATGGATTTAAAGTGAGTAAACGCAAACGTAATTATGACTTTTATTCTCATAATTAATGACTTCTTGCTGGACTTTTATTTTTTTCTTACGTGGCGGAAACAGGCTTCCATAGATACGCGATGTCCTCGATAACGATAATATCACGATACAGCGATTCTTCAACAGTTTCCAATAAATCATATCTGTAAAAAAGATATCCCTGGATCTTGTTCATTAATCCTTCATCATTTTAATGTAATCTCAGGATATCTGTTTCACAATAATGCATCACAAGAGGAACGTGATCCGATGATGCTACGATACGCCTCTGTTATAAAGACTCTGAGTGAATGGTGCCACTGGTAAATTTCACAGAAACAGCCTGAGCCTCTGTGAAACGGGAACAAACACTAAGTGACTCTAACATTGTTTATGAGACAATATTTCCCTTGATCCCCGTCGGAGCGCACAGTTCTGGGAACAGCGCATCGTGTCTGTGAAGCTGGCATCCACCGGCGCTGAGACACGGACAGAGCTCCATAATTACAGCGCTCTATTCGGCAGCACTGCCCCCGTGCGTCAGCGGGAACGTCATGTTTGAGCCGCGCCGGGCCACGGCTCATTGGACGGGACGGGACGGGAGGGAGGGGCCCGCACCTCGGATGAAGAAAAACAACACAGCTCCTGCAAGAGACGACAGGAAAGATCCAGGTCTGGTTTTAGAAAGAGCCCGGTGTGATTATCAAATGTGGTTTAATGATTTCAGAAGGAGACGTCTGATGAGGTACATACAGCTAAACAATATCAGCTCTTGTTCTGAGTCTGATAACTATTGATCTTGAGGAAAAACATCACAGAAAGAGGTTAGAAATGTAAATATCTTTCATTTCCAGCTAAATGAGACACTGGAAAATTATTACAAGAGTCTAATACAAACAGAAGTCTTCCAAATAAATGGATAAATGTGGTTCTTGCTCTGAAAACTGAGTCACCGAGGCTCCACTCAAACTTCTGTTTTTAGGAAATGTTATAAAATGACAACATTGGTCTAAAAGGGAAGCAGGATTTCACTGATTTACTCACTGTGTCTGAACAAATACTGCCAGACCCAGAAGTGTAGCCCATATTTATAAGACTTTAAGATGATAATATAACAATAACATCATAACAAGGTATTTTTAATGTTGTAGAACTAGAGACTGGTCTTAATCTTGAGACTATTTTGTAAAGGTCTTGGTCTTGTCTGACTTCAAAGACCAACCAAGACCAACCAAAACCACAAATGGTAAATACTATGTGTCTGTTCTTAAATGAAAAACATCAATTAATTTAAATTCAATCAAAAATCTTGTTGTAACTCTGCTTTCTTCACTAAACACTAACCTCTTGGGACTTGTTTTTTGTAAATTTGTCATTTTTTTCCTCTATTCTATTATGTATTAGTAGGTTTAATATTGTAATTATTATCTTAAAATCATAAAATAGTCCCATACCTAAGCTTTACAATTAGAAACTTGGGTATAAAGTGTTTGTTCTGCAGTTGTTGTACAGGTCTAAACATAATTTTAACAACCAGAGCATGGAAATGGAACGCTCCTGATATTTTCTGGACACTCTTAAACACTCTTTGACCTCTCCTCTCTAATGCCCCGGTCAAGGACGATCCCAGGATGTGGCTGTAATGTGTGACAGAGCTGCTGCTGGGACAGAAACCTGAGCCCACGGGAGACCGGCCTTAACACGGAGCATGAAGCAGCGATTAATGCCTCTCTGCCGTCTCACTCTTGAGGGACAGGGCTGCAGTGTCAGGAGCCTGTCACTGATGCCCCTCTCAATGAAAAACACTCTAGACACACACAAGATTTTTTTTTTTTTTTTGCAACTAGACCCCAAACTAAAGCCGTTTTCCCATGAGACAGTCTCAGACTCGGGTTTCTGCTGTTTTTAATGTTAAATAAATGAATGAATCCAACAAATCTAACCTCCAGAGCTAACAAACACCTAAATGGCAACAATCAAATCCCTCTTTTGATTAAATAAATAAAAACAGGATGCCATAATATGTATTTTTTGTATTATTTGTAAAGCGGACGGACAACAGTGATGGATATTTACCTTCATATATTAAAAAATATAATTACTTAGATCCCCAGTGTGACTTTTTTCCTGTTTTTGGTCAATCACATGTTCCAGACAAAGGGATATTGCCTTTGTAGGAATAAGGAATGGTGCTTTTCAAAGCTTTGAACAACATTGAATCAATGGTGACGGAGTATTTTACTGAGAAAGTATCTATTCCAGTGTTGACTTCATCTTTTTACACAGAGAGCCAGTCCAAAACAAGGAAAACAAATAAAGAGGAATAAGGAAAGCAAATTAAAACGCATTTTAATGTTGAAGAAGACGAAGAAAATTGCAAGATTGCGTTGCTCTAACACATGTTTTAGGTAAAGTCTTGACTTTACTCTGGTATAATTTACTTTTTTAATCAAGTCAAATCTAACGTATTGTTTTGGGAGTGATGGGACAGGAAGTATGAGGGAGAGATTTTAGTTACTGTAGCTTTAAGTAATCTCCAGTCAATTTTTCAGCCACATTTTCCTTGTTTTTCTCTTCTCTGATTATTTCTTTATTTTTATTTCATTATTTCATTCTATTCAAAAGTCAAAAAATTCAAAAGTCATTATGATTTTAATTTAATTTAATTTAATTTAATTTAATTTAATTTAATTTTATTTTATTTTATTTTATTTTATTTTATTTTATTTTATTTTATTTTATTTTATTTTATTTTATTTTATTTTATTTTATTTTATTTTATTTTATGCAGGGAGATCATTGGACCCCTTTCAACAGAGTAAGATCTTAATAAAAAGCACCTATGTGTTTCCCTGACATTAGGCGACAGTCGTCCCTTTGACACTGTCCCCGGTTTCTCTCTGTCTTCAGCCTTCAAGGACTGCTACTTGTCTTGCCTGTCACTTTTCAGATCTGTGGTGGGCGCCAACAAATTAAAGTCCCGCTGCAGCCACTTTTATAGCCCATAGCTCTGGCTGTAGCCGTGACGAGGCTTGTTTATGACTGACCGGCTGCAGATATGTGAGCCTGCCACATTTTCTATCTATCTCTGATCTATTAAAGCTAATTTCTGTTCCCGGGCAAACGCAGCAGTAGAAACTAGACACGAGAGGCTTCCCAAATCTGATAATGTCGTGGCACGTCCTCAATCAACCTCTTCCAACGCAGCAGCAGCTCTCAGTTTGCTCTGCTCGGGACCAAAAAAAGCACAGTCTTTAATAACACTGTCGGCTTAGAGTTCACACAGTTTCACCTGAACCTTTTCACTCTCACATCAAAGAAAAACTTCTGTCAAGATACAGACGCTTTCTTATTTTTCCAGCCTTTTTGTTGTCATTTTTCAGCAAATATCACGGTTATTACTGTATTTCTATGCTCGCCTCATTGAGCTGCAAAGGCAATTCCAGCAGATATAAGTCCTGACTGTGTCCTAGACGTTGTTAAATACAGACTTGGAATCTGGCAGAGAAGAAATACATGTTTACACTGGTTTTCTTCTTAAACAATAAGTATGCAAGCTTCTTTTTGTTTTAAATAAGGAAAGCATTTATAATCAGCCTATAGCATACTGTAAAAAGGAAAAAAACCAACTTATTATCAAGGATTTTAAAAACTAGGAATATTGAGCATGTATCTGCAAGTATTAAGGGAAGTTCCCATTGTTCTTGGTCTACACAACTTGTCAATATTGAATTAATGGCAGTGGAAAAATAAAAAATCCCAGAAATTCGACTTCTCCTTTAATAATTAAGATATAATATGTAAAGTTGGAATGTGTTTTGTTTTGCTTTTGAATTTGATGAGTTCAATTCGAAAATGTGCAAGAGAAGCAATAAAATACAGAAAAACCACAGCACAAATGAAGAATGAAAGTTAAAAAAACCAAACGTTCAATACTTAAAGTGGCACTGCATCACTTTTAGCTCAAATATATATATTCTCCCTCTTATTTTGATGGTTCTTAGACTGAGATCAGTAGAATCATGTTTATCTCATTGACAAACTTTCCTGTCAGGACGAGAGTTTACGTCGGTTTACAGAACTTTACGGCTCAAACTGAGGGAGCAGAAATAGACCAGAACACTGGATCATAACAGAGTTGAATTTGTACAAAATAAACTAAAATGACTGTTTCAGAAGACAGGTTTTTTTCTTCCAAATTTGCCGCTCAAATAAGTCCTAACAAATGCATCGGGCCCCCCCGGGCGGGTTGCTTAACCCCCCTTTCCCCCCCCCCCCCCCCCCCCCCCGGTGGGGGGGGGGGGGGGCCGGGGGGCCCCCCTTAAAACCCCCCCCCCCAAACCCCCCCCCGGGGCCCCGGGGGGGGGGGGCCCCCCCCCCCCCCCCCCCTTCTTTCACAGAGAAATACACATTTGTGGGAACTACTGTTGTACCCTTGGCTCCAAAATGTGTCTCAGAACCAACATGGCGGTGGAAAAGTGGGAAAAACTGGGAAAGTGGCAACATCTACTTACAAAGTGGAACGGTCCAATTAAAGACAAACAGAAGAACAGAAAAGAGAAGCAGAGTGAAACGTGCATAAATATTAACAGTGTGGTATCAGAGGCCGAAGATGGTGACATTTGGAAGCTTTTATTCAATTTTGAATGTGAGATTTCATTTTCATTTGAGTTTTACAAAAGTTATCCCACAAACAATAATTTCCTTCTTTTATGGAAACTGCTGTAGTTGTATTTTAACAGGTTTTAGTCAGATTTAAACAGGTTTAAGATGGATTTGAACAGGTTTTAGATGGATTTGAACAGGTTTTAGATGGGTTTGAACAGGTTTTAGTCAGATTTCAACAGGTTTTAGATGGATTTGAACAGGTTTTAGATGTATTTCAACTAATTTTAGATAGATTTGAACAGGTTTAAGATGGATTTGAACAGGTTTTAGATGGATTTGAACAGGTTTAAGATGGATTTGAACAGGTTTTAGATGGATTTGAACAGGTTTTAGTCAGATTTGAACAGGTTTTAGATGTATTTCAACAGGTTTTAGATGGATTTCAACAGGTTTTAGTCAGATTTGAACAGGTTTAAGATGGATTTGAACAGGTTTTAGATGTATTTCAACTAATTTTAGATAGATTTGAACAGGTTTTAGTCAGATTTGAACAGGTTTAAGATGGATTTCAACAGGTTTTAGATGGATTTCAACAAATTTTAGATAGATTTGAACAGGTTTTAGTCATATTTGGACAGGTTTTAGATGGATTTCAACAGGTTTTAGTCAGATTTGAACAAATTTTAGTCAGATTTGAACAGGTTTAAGATCGATTTCAACAGGTTTTAGATGTATTTCCACTAATTTTAGATGGATTTCAACAGGTTTTAGTCAGATTTGAACAAATTTTAGTCAGATTTCAACAGGTTTAAGATGGATTTCAACAGGTTTTAGATGTATTTCCACTAATTTTAGATTTGAACAGGTTTTAGTCAGATTTAAACAAGTTGTAGTTGGATTTGGACAGATTTTGTTTATCTTTGTTGCAAAAATTAAATCCATCTAAAACCAAACCAAATTATCACCTTCTAAATGTATTGAAGGGCCACATGAAACATTACATAGTTTGACCACATTGGTTTCCAACAGGATCCATTCTACGTCTGAACCTAATCCAGATCAATTCAGAAACATCCGAGCGGCGTAAAGGCGACAGAAGGAAAGACGTTAAAGGAGGAGAGTGAAGTGGAGGCAGTGGGAAAGATGAGCGGTGTTGGGAGCGGTGGGGGTGAATGTTAATTTGAGGAAGGCTGTGTAGAGAAAAGCTCTTTGCCTCTCTCCGCTCCACGCCCTCACTTCCTGTCCCGGCTGTCAATCAGCGCTGAAGTGGATCAGACAAAAGACCGCCGCGCAACCTTCAACCTTCAACCTCAAACCCACCGGATCCGAACGCGAGGACCCAGACTGGGGTTTTTGAAGCGCGTAGGACCGTCCCGTAGGTTTCTCATGTTCATCAGAGACGACCCTGGTTACAATCCGTCTCTGTCTGGAGCTCTGAGCAGGCAGTCTGCCCGCGCTCCCTCCTCGCTCCGACCGGATTATTTCTGTAGTCTAAGCGTGGCTCTGTGGGCCTCTAACAGCGTGGCCAATTAGCGCCGGAGCCCGACTTGGCACGGTGTCTGTCTCACTGGTGGTCCCACTGAGAGACAGAAAGGCTCCTCTGAAAAGGTACAAGGCCACAAAGAAGGGCCTGACAAAGACATGTGTACGGGCTGCGTGTCACTGCTGCGCACGGAGCTTTATTGAGTTATCTGGAATATCTGCGACTTACATAGCTCACCTGCTCCGTCGTCCATCTGTATCCATCGATTTTCTCACAATTATTCACTACAGAAAGCAGTCGTTTAGACTTCCCGCTCCCCAGACACTTCCCAGTCCCTCCAATGTGTCCCAGCTCTCCTCCTGGTTCATTCATTACAGTTTTTTTTTCCCCCATTTGGCTTTGGCTCAACTGCCTTTGAAAAAATACATCACAAAAGAAGAAAGAAAGTTTAAAAAAAAGCTTAGTTTCATTTTAAATTAGACAGATGTTTTACTAAAGGGTTTGTTTAGATGACATTCGTGATCTTAATTTGTGGAAATTGGTCGTTACGTTTTGCCACTGAGGCTTAAACAGTGACAAAAGTTTACATTTTGTCAGCTCAGAACAACAAAAATGAGCAATTAGACAATAGCGGTGCTTTTGCTGCTCTTTAGTTTAAAGGATGTCTCTTTATCACAGAAAACAGGAAGATGAGCCACTCAAAAAGGTGAATAGTATATTGTATATTTCATGAAATAAGCCACGTAATATTAAAGTTTTTTTTAAATCTTTTCACCTTTTGAGTGCCTCATCTTCCTGTTTATGTGGAAAAGTAGGAACCTTTTGCAAACATGTTGAGGAGTTTTGAAGTTTTGAGACAAATGCACTTTGAGTTTAGAGAAATGTTTCAAATAAAGAGTGAGAAAAACTGTATTTTAAGGATGTATTTTGAAGTTATCAGTGCCATGAGCCACTAGGGGGAACCAGATGTGACTCTTATGAACAATCCTTTGCAGCTTTTTCATCAACAGCCTCCAAACCAAACCGTGCAGATGTGTTTGTGTCGCGTGAGTCGTGCTGAACCCTCCACCGACACGGATAAATACGTCGGAACTTAAACGCACCACGGATATCTCACAGAGGCTCTCGCACGGACCCCCTCTCACCCTCTCTCTCTATCCTTTTTGCATATCAATAAACCTCCATACTAGATACACTCAGGAGCTGGTAATTGGCTGTGGACGAGGCGCTGCCAAATCGCACCTCCCGTTGCCGTGGTAACCGCAGAGACCGATTGGGCCTCATTCACAAAACAAAACCCGGACGACGTGAAACTGTGATGCGGTTTTAGAAAATGTAAGTACAACTGGTTCTCCTGACGTCACCTCTTCCACACACACACTTCCTCCACTTCAGCAGCAACAGTTTGTGTGTTTAATATCACACGGTACGCGCTTGAACGAGGAGTCACCCGAGAATCAAAGTCTATTTATACGGACTTATTAATAGCACCGTCTGTCACTTTCTATTGCAATTAATTTTCATGTTTACTCGTGAAAAATTAGCTGTTTTTGTTTGAAAAAAGGCCGCGTTCACACATTTTCTGGAGTTAAATTAAACAAAATTAAGGCCTACTTTAAAGCACCTTATATAAATATTAAATTCTATTCTTTCTTAGGTACACTGATATCATTTTTAAATATATAACACAGCAATACATAGTCTAATTAGTGACATGTGAACTGAAGGCAGAAGAAAGAGTAGTAATTAGTTGACAATAAATGAGAGTAAATAAACAGTGTGGGTTACAGTGAGACAATAAACGCTACAGCTTCTTAAGAACAAGAAAAGTCCTTCAGTGTTTTTCCAACGGAGCAAACGTCTGTCAAAGAAAGGCTTTAAAATGTATAAAACTAGTATAGATGGACCATACAGAAGATTTTTAGCAAACTGAGGTCCAAAACTGTATTTTTTTTATGCATTTATTTCATTTTGACAAATAGGAAGTCGAATGCAAATAGAACATTGTAATACATTGATCAAAAGGAGTCGGAAGAAGTGAAAACCTTTCTTTCAAACATCTGCATACACATAAACACAATACATATGCATATAAACACGCCCATAAACACACTATCAATGTGTACATATACGTATTTAACATATTAACAAGAATAAAAGTATATTAACCCTGAGTGAAAATATATTATAGTGTCAAAAGCTAATTATACTGATCCTTCTTCATTCGAATTTGTCTCAGAAATCTATTTATATAAAATATATGTACACAGTCAAACACAATACACATTCATTTACACAAAATGAATTAGCGTACTTTCATTATTGTATGTTTTAAAGTTGTGTCAGTCCAGAGGCAGTTTAATCTGTGTTTGTTGGTACATCCTCCTGAATTCATTTTATCCTGTGTACTCTGCAAAATAAAAACACATCTACCTGCATTGGCTCCAAAAATCTGACTCCAGAACATACAATTAATAAGCATATAAAGAAACAGTGCAATAAAACAATAAAACAACCAAGACATTTGAGATTTTTGTAAAGTTAAAGCACTTTAAGAACCCTTTCTGAAACCTCAATTCATGCATTTCCAAAAACTGAAGCACCAATAGAAATTCTAAAAGTAGGACAAAATAGATGTGTCATTGTAATACTATATCTTCTAAAATTTGAGTTCACGGTTTTATTAAAATTAAACGCAAGTGTTTTGTAAAATGTCCGAGAACCGAAGGGTGTAAGAGCGCATTGTTCCGACTGAAGATCTCGTTCTGCCACAAGGACACTTTCCAGATAAGAAAACATTGGTGGATGCCAGAAGCTTCTTCAGAACTTACTAAGTGGGACTTCCGGGGAAATTTACGTAAGGCCGAGTGAATGAGGCCCACTGTTCCACAAGCACATCCTTACAGCCCATCTGTTATTGGCTTGTTTGTTCATTCATGCCTCCTTTTAGTGTTTCTTTGTACAGCCCTCTCCGTATCTCCTTCTCTGGGGCTGCTTTCAGACTGTTTCCCTTCCCGAATAAGATGCCCTCTCACTATGCATATGCAAATGAGCACAACTTGAAACCAATTAGGCAGAATTGAATAACGAACCATCAGTGGGTTAGCGATAATTGTCAGACCCCCCGACTCCCTCCGACTCAAACGAGAGCGGATGTAATGGAGTAGTCCAAGGCTTGTGTCACATGACGCTGGTAACGAGCGACATTACAGCTCGTTACGTAAACCTTAATAACAGTTCGATTACACGAGCTTGATGTTTGTTTCCTCTCTGTTCTTCTGCTTTACAAAATAAAACACATTTTCAGGTATTTTTATCCAATCATGAGAGAGTGAATGGACATTTAAAGCTCCACTTCTTGGTTTTCTTTTTTTGTCCCTGTCTCAGACTCCACTCTCCTGCTTCTCTTTTATTAAAATAAATAAAACCAGACTAGTTTTTCCTCCAAAATACTAATCCATTTGACCAAACTGAAGTTTAGAGTTTAGCGTTAGCTTAGCTGTGACTTCAGCGTCAGGACGACAATTATCTCCTCCTCGTTAAACATTACGTGATTGAATTGACAGTATTTATCTGTGTTTTACGTTGCCTCCCTTTTCTCTGTTGATGCTTTTCTTTTTTCAGCTGTTTCTCTGTTAAAAGACATATTCAGCTGAAATTACACTTTATCGACAGCTATTAAATCAGTATTTGTGTGAAAATATATCGGAAAGACAGCCCTGGAAACATTGTTGATCCTCCTAGAAACACAATAAATGGATTTACTGTAAGGTTTTAAAGATGGAAATGTATAAAATAGCAGAATACAAAAGGGAAAAGTCACTGTAAATTCCCATTGTCTATATTAAACAAGTATAAGTAGTTCACAGCATCGTCTGTATAAAAAATAATATTAAATGACAAATAAAGAACATAAAAAAAGAGAAAGGTAGCAAGCAGAGAGATATAAAAAATTATAAATAACTTAAATCAACAAATCCAAATGTATTTCTTTTAAATGAACGTAGATGTTGTGCTGAAAGTGTTATTACATCTGTATTATACGCTGTGTCACTGGTGTCTTTCAGTTTCTTTTGCTGAAATGAGATACTGGAACATTTTTTGGTCCACAACACCACATCACACTGAAACTAAACTCTCCATAACTTTTACTGTTCCCCAAAATGTGCCTGCTTTGCATAATCTCTCTTCCTCGAGCCCGAGTACAGCGCTGCTCTTTTACTCAACAGTCTTCCACTTCTCACTCCTTTCTCGATCTATTTCCTGCCCCATCGTCGCTCTCTTTTCCTCCCACTTCCCCCTCTGCCTCCACAGTCCTCTCCAGGGCGTATCAGGTTATCACCGGCCGACAAAGCAGGAAACGGGAAGTATATATTGCCCCCTACGCCGAATTTTAGAGAACACTAGATGAGAACTGCACACTCACTTCTGCATCATGCTTTTCTTCTGAAAGAGAAAACACGCCTGCAGAAAATCAGAAAAAGAATACTATAAAACCTATTAAAAATCACTAGAATGTAGATATTATTGGTTAAAGCTGGAGTAGACAGTAATAATTCAAAATCACGGACAAATAGCTAGATAATGATGTGCTCCTCAGTAAAATTGTCGGTGTCATTTTGAACTCAAACGGTGGACAGTGAGGACAAGATGAAAAAACAACAGCTCCTCTGTCAATGTTTTAGCAGTGTGCAGCGTTTTATGAAGAAAACTGTTATAGTAGTTGTAGAAACAGCAAATGAATGATATACGCAAGAATATAAAATCAACAAAATGGATTCATGTAAGTTATCTAATACATAGAAGAATGACCTGGATTTGAAAAAAGCAAGTCTAGCTGGTTTGACCCATATCATCGCTGCACTCTGTCCTGTTTTGTTTATTTACTTCAGTCACTGTAATTGTTTAAAAAAATAAATAAAAAAAATAGTAATGTGTGACGGAATACAATAATGGCAGCTGCTGATCCAAGATGGCTGATCAAGTGCAAGCTATTCCATGCGTTTCAATTTCAAAAGTTTATCAGAGAAAAATTTAAAACTGTGACTGTTTTCCAAACCTAAATTATCAATATACTGTCGCGATACCAATAAATCACGATAATATCACGATAATACACGATAATATCACGATAATATCACAATAATACCATGATAATACCATGATAATATCACGATAATACATGATAATATCACGATAATATCACAATAATACCATGATAATATCACGATAATATCACGATAATATCAACGATTCTACTCAAAAGTACATAAAACCTCACTGTTCTTCTGTATGTTTCTGTTATTCACCCAAATTCAAGCCTCGGGGCGGAACAAATGTAGCCCCAGCAGTCTGTAATACAAGGGGGCGGGCCTTCACACCTGTCAATCACCAAATCAGGAAAATGATTGGTGCTGAGGTTCCATTGTGCTTGGAGTGTAAAAAATAAGCCCTTTTTTTTCTTTTTTTGTGGTGATTTTGAAATATTAGTGGCAGTTCCATTCGATGTATAAACTTAATATAGATTTAAAGTTTTTTTTAAACAATACACAGCATTAGCGCACTTAGCCTATTGATACTAGAAGCCATGCTGTTATTGTTTGTTTATCAGATATAAACATTTGTAGTGGAAACAGGAGTGAATTCATTTGCGTATTCACAGTTTCCAAGAATAAAACATAACAAGACAAACGGTGGACAGTGAAACAGTCAGAAGTGAACGGTTTGTCAAACAGAGAAGACAGGAAGGGACAGCTCTATTCTCTAGTGTCAGCTTTCTGTCAGAGAGCGAGGGGCAGAAACTAAAGACCAGAGCCCTGATAGTCCTGTGTCAGCGTCCCGTCAGACCCCGGACCCCGGACCGCGTCGATGGAAGGACGCCAGCGAGGTCAAGAGCCCCGGGGTTAACGCTGCACACTTTTAAACACGACCGTAAGCATAAAACAACACTCTGAGGTAGGATCCACGGGACGCCAGAGCGGAGCGAGAGTAGGACTAATGACCAGAGGCAGGAAGTAGTAATGACACCGAGAAAGAGAGAGGAGCGCTCAGATCAGTCTCGGGAGGGTCGTTAATACAGAAGACGAAGCGCGTTTGCTGATTGGGCTCAAGATGATCCTCTGTGATGAATAAACAAGCACTGGGTCCAGAGATAAAGAGAAATCACGGACAAAAATGACTCAGAGTGGGATTTTAAAAGCATTTCTTTTGACATATCACTGTTTTTTCTAATCTTAGTTTGAAAGAAATAAAAGACTTGAACTTTGAACAATAATGGGGAGGTGATTTTTGGTTTATCTGTCTTAAAACTACTGGAAATCTGTAGATTATTAATCAATTTGAGTATTTAAGAGGAATAAAAGGCTGGTAAACTGTCAGATTATTATTATGAGAAAGGTTTGACAGAGTAATTGACAATGACGGCTCATTTATTTGGACTATTTTAACTCTAAATGATCCACCTCCACAAAACCTCTAAAAGCAGCTTCATGGATTGGAGGGATTTTATTTTGAACAATGTTTTCAATTTCATGAGACATTGTAGTAAAACCCTGTACAGCTCAAAAAGTCTGCAGTTTGACAAAGTACACCACTTGTTTTTGAGCTTGTCTTCACTGATTTTCAAGACTAAAGCTGTTATTTGTTATTGTGCATTTTTCCCTTTTAGCACAGATCTGGTCCATTTGGTTATTTTTAGTGTTAATTTGGTCTATTTTCTGTTCTGTTCTGAACCATTTTCATAGGTGTTTTTGTGCCATTTAGTCTCAGTCATTACTAAATCCAAATCAAACCCAGAGTAGGTTCAGGAGAAAACTAGAACTAAAAACAAAACCTGGACCAAAAAGAGGCATAAATAAGAACAAACTAGGATTAGAAATCAAAGATAAACCTAAACCCACAACTCAACCAGGAATAAATCCAGGCTACAACTCATGAAGACTTTGGCAGAAGAACTAAACTTAAAAAGCACTAAATTAAGTAAAGAAAACTAAAGAGTGAACAAGACAAAACACAGACACTTAAACCAACACTAAACTTACAAACAAAAGGAGTTCTTTTATAGATATTTTGTATTTATTTTATCCAGAATTGTTGACTGTAAAAGGGCAAAATAAAACATAATTCGATAAAATTCATAATGCTTCAGTTCATTAAATAACTCAAATTCAAAAGAGCAACTATCCATTAAAACTTTTACATTTCATTCGATTTGCAAGCACTTCAAAGTCCTCATACTGAGTTGTATTGTCCCCAAACAAACAAACAAACAAACAAACAATACTCTAATGACATTATTATTTGTTGTTTCAATGTGGTCTTAAAAACGAAACCAGGATTGAACCGCTTTAAAACCAGGACTAAAACAAGACTGAACCAAGGACAAGGACTGGGGCTTGTGTTTTTCCATGATCCACATTGTTAAAATCTCATATAAAACTGCCTTAGGCCAGACTTTGTGATATCAGCAAACTTTGAATTTTGCTCTGTTCAATGTTCAATGTGTGTGATTGACAGCCCCTGTAATTAAAAATAAGGAGAAGATAAAAGAAGACAGAGACTGCTGAGTTTGTAGGTTGGAGACTGACAGGTCGTTTAAGACTATCTCGATCTAAGAAGTCAATCAAAACACGCCTCAGTCCAAAACCCAAACCTGGATTCTGTTTGTGGGTCATTTCTCCTGTTAATTACCCCAAAAGATCTGACCTCTTACTTGACCCCAGAGACCGACGGAGCGACTGTCAAAGCAGAAGGTAGTTTCCAATCCTATCAGCGCAGACGGAGCAGTTTTGTGGCCCTCCTTCAAGATTTAGGAGGTAATTTAAGGATTGAGGCAGGCAGCCGGTATTCAGCCGTCTCAATCGACAGGAGGCCCGTTATCGATGCAGGAGGCAGAGACGGGACGCCGACGAGCGCTGAATCCCAACCTGAAAAAGAGCTGAAAGTGCACGAGAATGTTAAGTGCAAAGTCTCACAGGAGCCGGAATAAATGAGCGCTCTGTACAGAAGGCTTCACTCGACACAAAGAGAGCTTTAGGGATCGGGAAAGGCTTTGGAAATAATCATCTTTAAAGTTTAATGTAGCAGTCAAAAGAGTGGGAGACGACACCTGTCAGACACAAATACATTTTCAAATATGTGAGCACAGAATTGACATTGACATTTGTAATCTGACTTGATTTTTAACATTTTTCTTTATGAATGATACAATTTGGAGCCTTAACTAGATTCCTATACCAGTTTTTTTATTTGAAGCTCTACTGCTAACTAGTTCTTTACCAATATTTATCAAACTAAATATATTATTAGGGCTGATTTTAGACAAATTAACTTAAATATTAAACATTACATGCATTATACACAACTTGAAATCAAACAAAGTTGCCACTAGTAAGCCTTTTTTTGCACAAAAGTCCTATTATTTCCTATAATTAGCTCAAGTAGTGCTATTAGTGATGTTAAAATGCTTAGTAGTGATGCCCAATTCCTCACTGGTAGTACTAGTACACGCTTTTTTAGCTTTACAAGTACTCCTGAGAGGTGCAAAACGTCTCAAGAATGTGCAGTAGTAGTAAAAGTGGACATATTTTGGATTACTAGTAGCATAAAAAGCTTATAGTGGCACTTAATCCTAATGAAGATGAGGGGTATAAACTGAAATATCCTATTGGTTCTTTAGGATCACTTGGGTCTTGCCAAAATGTAAACCCATAAAGCCCGACTGTTGTTAAAGTGCGAGCATGCCACATCCATTTAGTGACTCTACAATTGATCTTTTTGGACGTCACTCTGCTACAGCCAAAAATGTGTCGACTAGTTCTACCAATAGACATTTTAGACCTGTTAGAAGCACTATTCAGGCAAAAAAGTGTGCTCTAGAGGTAATCAGAGGCAAAAAAAAGGGCTTAAGAGTAGAGAAAAATAAGGTTGTAATTGGATTTGATCAGAATAAATACGTCATATGAACCATAAATGCTAAGCTAGTCAACTTATAAGACTTGAGACTCTGCTGCTTCTGCTTGTTTAGTCTTTACACGCAATGTTTTGGTTGTTTTCTTGGATTTTAACTTTTAAAATGATTCCTTTGGGGGATTATCTCACAGTAACTAAAAACTGCACCTCATAAAGAAGGGTCAAGCCTCACTGAGAGACCAAAAAAACCCTCTTTGTTCAAGAGAATCCAGCCATTATACAGTATCTTCTCGACCAATAAGAGCCCAGAGCTTAAACATACACCACAAACTCCTACTGGGGGTTTCTTTTATACAGAAGAGGCACAAGGTAGTGAGAACATTTCTATAATAAACTCAGATTTCAGACGTAATGGGTGATTTTTTGAAAGGTTTGTATGAAGGAGAAATCATTTACAGGATGTGAGTGAAGAGAGGCTGATATTAAAGATGATGATGTCTCTTTCTGTCAGTTCTCTGAGACATCGGGACACTCTGATAGTCTCAAATTACACTATTCCTTCTGTCATTTTCAAACGGCTGGGTTTTTGGGCTTCACTTTCAGGACGTGATGTTCCTACTAAAGCTGGATGTGTGAGGTAAAGGTAAAACCCAAGCAGCTCTGGAGGATGTTTATGAAGAAGGATTTAAAACTGTAAACAAATGCAAGCTCATATAATATAAAGCTCCCCAAATTCAAACATTCAAACAGGAAACAATGGAGAGCAGCGAGACAATATTGTTGTTTGTTAACTTAAAAGATAACATTTAATACCAAGAAAGTAATCGTTTTTGCAGAAACCGAAAAATGACGTTTGATTTTGTGTAATAACGTTTTGAGAACTGCAATTTTCGCTTTATCTCCAAACAGCAGGAGTCATTCAGACCCTTGATGAACCAGGAAGTGGATGTCAGCGTGTGTGGGTCAAAAATGAGAGTATTTTCTAAACAGGTGCCGGTTATTTTGGCATACGTCTTTTACTTTAAGAAAACAAGGAGCTAAAAAAGTTCACTCTCCTCCAACAGCAGCAGAGGGACTTCTCCTTTAATAAAAAACTAAAATTAGACCAATTT
The DNA here is from genome assembly GCA_036850595.1 of Rhyacichthys aspro. Taxonomy (NCBI): domain Eukaryota; kingdom Metazoa; phylum Chordata; class Actinopteri; order Gobiiformes; family Rhyacichthyidae; genus Rhyacichthys; species Rhyacichthys aspro. The sequence goes on along the minus strand of CM072156.1, from coordinate 4,265,508 downwards.
TTCCTCCACAAAATACAATACTAGACAATACTTCAGTGTCTCCTCCTCGTTAAACATTATCTGATTGAATTGACAGTATTGATCCCTGTTTAATCCCTTTTTTCTCTTTGTCTTTGTATTTTTTGCACTGTTTTAATGTAAAACAACATATTCATCGCTGAATATACACTTCCTCTGTTTAATCAGCAGCCATTACTTCTTTATTGACATTATTCTTTATGGACGAATGGGACCACTGCATTTTTTTCAGAAGTGAGCTTGTGACTCAAAGTTCTCATCAATTAAAATCCTTCATAATAAAGCCTCGAAATTGTCTTAAGGTCTCACTTCTTTTTTTTTTTTTAACAGATTATTCATGTTGAAATATGCTGTTAGAGGATTACACCGTTTTTTTTACATGGTTAAGCAAAATCCCATAATATTTTTGTACATTTTTTACAGCACACTCTCTTCAGACGTCAATGGCTAAAAACGCCAGAAGTAAATATTTAGTTTTTTCATATATTTTATATATTTTTTCACATAATTTTTCATATATTTTATAATCGTTAAAATTGTATAAACCCATTTTGAACTGGGACATGACATATTTCTTTAATCTCAGTTGCTCCTAGTTGCACCTAAACCAAAACCTGAATAAAACTCTTTTAGGTTCTTTGTGTCCATGTCAACTTTTCTTTTTAAAATGCAGTCCAGTTTTGGGGTTGCCAGATCTGAGTCACTGTTTCTGGCCCAATTGCTGCAGGAAGTCCACCTAAATCCCACCCAAATAATAAACTTAAAATCTGTCCACACTAAGGCCTATTTCACACCGATCGAGGGAGGGGCCATCATGAAAATGAAAAATCTAAATCGTGAGGAATGTTTTTGGCTTTGTTTAAAGATAGAAAGATAAAAAAATATCCAGAGTCCTCTATATCTGGTGAAGACTCAAACTAGTCTTGATTTCATGTATAATAAGTATTTAGAAAAACATGACTTGCATCACATTTTAACTACTTTTACTTTGACCAATCACTGTCTACGATGTGTCTGCTGTGACACATTTAATCTGCTTTAAGAGCATTAATTGTATTTATATAGTACTTTATAACATAAGTGTATGCTTCTGCTTGTTTTCATAAAGAACTGTGAAGAAAAGTCACGTGACCTTTTTGTGGTTTATGTGGTTTTGTTGAAAAATAACTGGTATTAGAGGAAACTATTACTCCTTTAGTAACAATATGTCAAAAATCTTCCCGTTTGTCTTTTTACCCTTTCGCCCCTGAGTCTTTCTAATTGTTGTCTGTCTGTTCCTGCCCCAGAAATGAGAGTTAAGGGTTTAATTAGTCCTCATCAGACCCAGTTGACCTCAATCAGAAGCAGGTGGAGCTCCTGTTAACGCTCTCACAGACTCATATACACAAGGGCCAGCGGTGCCCCCAGGATCTGTCAATTATTGAGTGGTCTACCCCTCTGAGAAAGAGTGTTATTGATTGATTATGACTCTCAGATTAATAATTGATTTGTTTTAATAGCTCCGATATGGAAACATGGAGGATAATGAGTGTCAGGGACAAGTGGGAGGAGCTAGAGGAGAGAGACAGATGGAAAATACTCATTATAGATAATAATCTGTCAGATCTGAAAGTGTTTTGTGTTTTTATTTTCATTTGTAATAAAATACACGTGATTGATTTATAAAAATAAGTGGTGTTGTTATTGGTTTTGACTAATGTTTACAGCTGAAGTCCAAAATTATGGAAGGTTTAGTGTTTGGAGAAGGAAGAGGAAGATTTTAAATGAATATAAATGGATGAAAAATGTAATATTGCTGACAGATTAACCTTGGTCTTGATTTGAATGTTTAAAACTGAGACAAAACCGAGTAAAAAATGAGTTTAAGACAAGGACAAGATCAAGAACTGGATTTAAGACGGGTCTGTGGGATGACGTCAATAGAAAATCCTGGTAAATCATCATTTAATTGCACGCCTTTGAGACAATAATTCACATTCATTCTCTGCAATTTAGATTCACCAACTCAAAAAATTAATACCAAATTAATATAAGACAGCTTTGGAAATGTAGAAATTAAACTCTATCACTTTTATTTGTTGTTTTTTTTGGCCACAATTGTGATGAATGGGTTAAATGATGAACGTTATTATGACAATTTAAATCAACACTAGACAAAAGCTGGACTTTCAAGGGCCCACATCCAGCAAATTTACACAACCATCCTTAATGTCAAACAGAAAATATAATACAATACATTCTTATAACAGTTGATAAAAGATTCCTATTAACGTCAAAACCTCCAGAGTTAAATTAACTATGTGGGTGTTAAAAACTTGTTTGTTGAGTTTCACACCCAATCTCAAAAGAGGAGTCATTTCATGTCAGAAAAACATCAAAATTGAATGAATTCCTGTGATTTTTAGGGGAAAAAGGTTGTGTTGCTTTAATAAAATGACAATAAATATGCAAAGAACATGTTTTATTTCCATCCGGAGTTACATTTCATTGAAAGGCAAATAAAGTAAATGTAAACAGCTGTTTTGGGAGTCTTTGAGGCGCTCCTGGGTGTTTCCATGTGTGTGATAAAATACAGTCCTCTCTTCTATCAACACTCTGGAGCTAAAGTTGAACTTGGAGGAGGTGGACATGCATTCCTCTGTAATCCTCAGGGAGTTCGTGTCAGTTTCTCCTAATTCATGTGCAGCTCCTGTGATGGGTTTGTACAAGAACAATGTGTGAACAGTGAGAGTATCCAGACAGAAGGTCATCCTCCTCACACCTGCGCCTCAAATCTGTGGCAGTTTGTCCACCGTGTTTCTTCTGGTTAATAATGCATGACGCTACAGTGCAGCAGAAGCACTGTCACGCTGAAAAATTCATGGAAATGCATTCTTAACCTGCTCTGTTTTGTGAAAGCGAAGAGAAACCTGTCCTTCAGCGTCTTCAGCGGCGACGAACCGGTTTGTTCTGCAGAGAAATGAACTGTGGGCGGCACGGTTAGAAAGTGAAATGCTTTTTTTTAATTTGAAATGGCCTCAGTGACTTTTTCGCTTAATTTGTAGCCTGTATTCAAAGCTAGAAATGATTAGAAATGAATGTCTTTGGTCTTAAAACCCACCTCTTTTATTCAAATCAAAATGTCTGATGTTTAGAATAAGAACCATTACGATATTTGTGACACAGCAAAATAATCAAAATGCACATAAAAAGTAGGTAAACAAACTATAAGTCTTGTTCCAAACATGTTTCTCAGTTGTCCTTAAGCCAAAATGTGAGTTATCCTTAAAAATTCCTTTAATTTGGTCGAATAAAAGCAGTGAGAGAAAGATAACATAGACTAAAAATCGATTTTTAAAGTCTAGGATTCAATTTTCAGATTTTTTCCAGTCTTTCCAATTGTTGAGAACAATTAAACAAATCCTTTTATTGCGTTTTAAAAGGACACTGTGTACGTTCAGTGCAGTTTTACCTCCACGTTAAGTGCTTTCAATGATGCGGCTGCTTTGCTGTTTATGCGTTTAGCTTTCTCTATAATTAGATGTAGCCCGTCATTAAAAGCTGCTCTAAACTCTTGATGGTTTTGGCCACGAAGAGTCCCATCGAGGCCGGCGAGGTTCGACCCCAAACGCACCGCGGCTCTCCTTCTCTGACCACAACTCCCAGTCTCCCCGGCACCACAGACACCTCACAAACCAGTCTGACCATTTCTGCTCCAATCAGGCCCTTAACTCAACATCTATTCGTCCAAACAAACAAACCCGAGCGACTGCGGAGCGGCCCGTGTCTCCCGGAGCTGTACAGGAGAGACACTGGTGTGATTGCACTATTGATTGGCCTGGATATGTTTTTTTTTTTTCTTCCTTCTTAAAAGCATTTAGCAATCTGGCAATTAGTTAGAGCTTAATGTAGGATGTCAAAACAGTGCTATTGATCCAACCCAGGGCCGAGGAGGAGAGATTGATCAGTCAACTCATTACGCTGCTGGCGCTGGCTCGTCATAAACACTCCAGATGAGACTCCATCAAAAGCCCATCCCTGGACCGGTGTCTCCTCTCGGCTGCAGCGCTCGCTCTGAATCATCTCCCGCTGGACTCTCCCGAAGCCTCGCAGCGCTGCGTCTGAATCTGGTGTCTTGTTTTATCATTATCGCTTTGGGTTTGGTCACTGCAGAAGAAAGACCTTCTCATTTAACTGTTGTTGAGGCTTTTGTGGTATGGATACTGACCTAAAAAAAGCAAAATCAGAAGGAGCTACAATCAAAATCCACCACTGAATACATCTGCAAAAAAACATAAGCTGGATGCAAAGTGAAACAAGGATAAATATTGGGAAAGCGTCGATGAGATGTTTAACGAGACACGACGAGCTGAAAATGAAACTGAAGGCACAAAGTGTGAAGAAGTGAAACTCACAAGCTCCAGTGTAAGAGCTAAATGTTTCAGCTGAATATAAACAGTGTAAGGTCAATGTAGGACAGTATATTCAGAGGTGATTGTATTCTAGATAAATAAAGCTTTTAGAGGAATATATAGTGCACTCAACACACTACAAGACCATTTTTCCTGTTGCCGTTGGTCATGTGACTCCAGCGTACACGAAAAAAGTCCACGAATAATAGACTTCTGCAAGAAACTAGCAAGAATTTACTGAAACAACCATGAATATAATTAGACCTTTAAGTCTTGTGAGATTAATTAATAAAATTCATTATTATTGCAACTGTTTCCTGTGTTAAAAGAGAAGCTGTCATATTTTATATCAGTCAATTTAAGCTCAAGTAAGCTTTTACATTGTAAGGACCTACTAAATAACCATTTACAAATGATTACGGGTCAAACTTGTGTCTTATAAACAGTTTGAAGACACACTGAAAACTCTCAAACTACATTTCAGTCACAAATCATTTCGACAACAATAAAAACATGACGCAAGAGTGGATTCGGACACAGCCAAAAACTTAAAACTTAGTCCCAATTGTCTCAAATATTTTACTGCACAGTGAGTCTTACTCCAAAAAGATCTCATTTCAGGTTTCAGATTTAAATTCGAGATGTAAGAGGAATATATGTACACCGCCGTCGGACAGATTTAACTGATTAGACCCAGTTTGCGTCACTTACTTCAATTCATTAGTGGATCATAAGAAAATGAGCGGCTGGCAGACACACTTGATTCAATTTGGAGGAACACACGGCTCAGTAGTCATTTCATAGAGTCTTGTATTGTTCAATGGACGGACGCTAAGCTCATTAAAGGTGACACTGGCAGCAAAATAATGAGGCCTGGCATTTATCAAGCTCTTCGCCGTGTGAATTTTGATTCAAGCTGCTTTACACTTTGGTTCAATATTATATTCTGCTGATCTCTGTAGAACATATGGATTAAGACTCTATAGGCTCCGGTTGAGGAGACAGACAATGATTAAAGTTCACATTTTTCACTCCAACTATTGTTAAGTGATGAATAATGATGCTTTCTTTGCTTTTGCTGAACTGAACGACCCTAAGAACTGACTGAACTAACTCTTAACCTGTTTCAAGACAAGCCCAGACAAGAAAATAGTGCATACAAATCCCAAAACAGCAAAGACCAAGCATTTTCAAAGCAACACTATGTCCTTTTTCAGAATTAACTCCCAATAAAGGACTGAAATAAACTGATAAATAAATTCTTGGGAGATGGCCGACCCGGGATCGAACCCACGACCTTCTGGCTTCGTTGTAAAAAACTACACACTTAATCCTCATGTCTCTGCCCTATCCAGAGTACATAAAGAAAACTCTAGTCTGAAAGGTGTTTTATGGAGTCTTAGTGAATGAAAATAATCAACATGAAGATCCTGTTTGTTTGCAGCAGAGTTTAAATCTGAAAACAGGTAAAGAGTTAGGTCAGTCAACTCTGAGTTCACTCTATGAATAAAAAATAAAAGATAAACTGTTTACTATTGCAGTCTTGTCAGTGTTTTTGTGAATGTGGAAATAAATCCTTCAAAACCAGAAGAAAAAGAAGAGATTCAGATCAAACCAAAGTTTCCACATTTTAGGGTAAACACATTAAACTAAATGTGCTTCTACTTTAACAAACCTGCTTATACGTGGATATATTAATAAAAGACAAAGACATAAAAACAAATGTCTTTCCATCGTTCACAATTAGAACCGTGACAAAGACTGGTGTAACGTGGCACATGTCTCCGGCCCGTTCTGCCTTTATCTCAGTCGTGCTGTTGCTTGTTTGACAGAGTTTGCTTTGATAACAGAACTCAAACGGGACGTCAGCACATTTACAGAGCACACAGCGGGAAGACGGAGCTGAAAATGTCTCTTGGAATCACGTCTAGACATCTGTTCTTTCCAAAAAATCCTCCTCCTCTCTGTTTGTGCCTGCTTTTTTTTCCCTTTCCACTATCTCTCTCTCTTTCTCCCTTCCTCGCGCCGCCAACAAGTGTCTTATATTTCCAATGATGATTTAGCTCATAAATCTTGATAAAGCCAGTGGCTGTTCCGTTTCGGTGGAACAGGAAAGGCTCCAGATGAAAAATGCCTCTTGTTCGTGAGCTTGTCCTGTTTTTCTGTGTTTCTCATTTGGACAGTGTCTTCTGGGAGAGCATTATTTCAAAGTGTATTTACTCACAGAGGTGCGCAGAGGTGTTGTTTGCAGCGGCGCAAGGATCTTAAATAACCCTCTGTGTGGGAAAATATCTGTGCCAAATAAACACAAGAACGTTAGCTCGCAAATAGACTTTATAATTTGACTTAAATCCTTCTATTACAGACTGATAAACCCCTATAATAAAGACAAAAGCCTTGTTTCCACTGTATATGTGTATGGGACGGTTTGTTACAGGTTACCCATTCATTTTTAATAATATTATAAAAGGAGAATGTGTTTAGCAGTAAGAGGCTGGAGGTACATTAAACTGTGTCCGGTTTATTCCCATCTTTCTGAACATTAAATTCATAAAGCTACAGCAGTTTCCAGTCATTTATTGGTCTCAATATTTAAAGTCAAAGGTTTTGTTTGTGTTTAATGGATTGTAGACGATAAATACAATGTTTAAATTCGTGAAACGAGAGCAGTGACGTCACAATAAAAGGTAAAAGGACAATATGTAATTATTTAGGACATTTTAGACAGCTCTTAATATTATAATACAGCCTTTTTCTAAAACTATTCAATACATAATTTTTGTTGCAGCCAGTTTTTTACATCCCATCTCCTTCGTTCACACTCAAGCTCCATAAATGAACATAGTTTTCTACAAATAATCAGATGTGAACCTTTGTAAAAACCATAAAAAGAATAAAAATAAGAATCCTTTCAGGGGCCAAAGACTGTGACACTAGGGATGATTTTATTCAGTTTTGAATGTTTCATTTTCATTTAAGTCTTACAAAAGTTGACAATTAACATGATTTTGATTTTCATTTTATGGAAACTGGTTTTAGTGGGATTTAAACAGATTTTTGATGGACTTGAAGAGTTTTTTAAAGGATTTGAACAGGTTTTAGTTGAATTTGAAAAGGCTTTAGTTGGATTTGAGTAGATTCAAAAACATGTTTACATCCAACTAAAACTTTAGTTGTATTTGAGTAGATTCAAAAACATGTTTACATCCAACTAAAACCTGTTCAAATCCAAATAAAAGCTGTTCAAATCCAAATAAAAGCTGTTCAAATCCAACTAAAACCTGTTCAAATCCAAATAAAAGCTGTTCAAATCCAACTAAAAGCTGTTCAAATCCAAATAAAAGCTGTTCAAATCCAACTAAAACCTATTCAAATCCAACTAAAACCTATTCAAATCCAACTAAAACCTATTCAAATCCAAATAAAACCTGTTCAAATCCAACTAAAAGCTGCTCAAATCCAAATAAAAGCTGTTCAAATCCGACTAAAAGCTGTTGAAATCCAAATAAAAGCTGTTCAAATCCAACTAAAACCTATTCAAATCCAAATAAAAGCTGTTCAAATCCAACTAAAACCTGTTCAAATCCAACTAAAACCTATTCAAATCCAAATAAAACCTGTTCAAATCCAACTAAAAGCTGTTCTAATTCAAATAAAAGCTGTTCAAATCCGACTAAAAGCTGTTCAAATCCAAATAAAAGCTGTTCAAATCCAACTAAAACCTATTCAAATCCAAATAAAACCTGTTCAAATCCAACTAAAACCTGTCCAAATCCAAATAAAAGCTGTTCAAATCCAAATAAAAGCTGTCCAAATCCAAATAAAAGCTGTTCAAATCCAAATAAAAGCTGTCCAAATCCAAATAAAAGCTGTCCAAATCCAAATAAAAGCTGTTCAAATCCAACTAAAACCTGTTCAAATCCAACTAAAACCTGTTCAAATCCAACTAAAACCTGTCCAAATCCAAATAAAAGCTGTTCAAATCCCAATAAAACCTGTTCAAATCCAGTTAAACTACCAACCAACTACAGTAAATGCATTGGAGGGCCACATAAAACACCGCAAAGGGCCGCATTTTGCCCCTGGGCCTTGAGTTTGACGTGTGTGCTTTAGCCTCAAAAGAAAATAATATAAAAAAAAATAGGTTGAAAAGTTAAAAAGTGAAATCTGGAAAAAGAGTGCGATAAAATATCCTAAAACTGATCAAAATGATTGCAATGTCCACATTTAAAAAGATCTTGAGCAAGAAAACGTATTTTTTTGTGATTGGTTGTTTTCATTTCGTGCCACGTGTCGTCACTCATTGCAGAAAAACAGCAAAGTGCACATCCAGCTCATATCCACAGACTCAGAGCGTCACTCCCAGGTGCAGCAGCGAGAGGCTAACCGCTAATTAGCGCCTGTCGTCCCCTTTAACATCGTCTAATCGCCGCACGTCATCACAAAGCCTCCATTTAACCGTTGTTCCGCCGTGTGTGCCCTCCGCCTGCGATTCTTGAATAATAACACATCTCCTCAAGAGCAACAGATGCTTTCCCCGCTGCTTTTAGATTCCCTGCTAATAGTATGGCATTAGGAAGAGGCAGCCTGTCGTTAGCAACAGCATCACAAAGGATTTCTTGCCCACAGATCCCTAAATCCTGCCGTTGTGTCCGTGCAGAGGTGCTGTCGGTGCTGTCGGTGACATCTGCCTGACTTTCGGACAGTAGGTGATAATGGGAGGCCTCAAAGGGAGGCTTTATCTCATGCAAAATAAACAGAGAGATCACCCTCCTCCCAAAAGACAGAGTTGAATATGTCGTGACTCACTGTGTGACTCAGAGCTGCAGGTGTGCCTCGAATAGTGTCAGTGACGTTGACCAAAAAGTCTGCTCTGTTGGAAACTGTGAAAAGACAAATCCAGGTAACAATAAAAGATGTCATGTGTGGACACGTGAGATACAAAATAGTTGAATACCTGTATTGAGAGTTAGATGTAGTTAAGCCACTTTGAAGGATGAGAATTTGTGCTTTTCATTCATTTTCTTCGGAGCAAGTGACAGCAAGTTACACTTACAGCGACAGACAACCATTCACTCTCACGTTCACTCACTCGGGACACTTTAGATTTGCCATTTGACCCATTCGTGCTTGTCTTTGGAGGAAGTGGGAGGAAGCCAGACCCAGAGAGAACCCACAGTAACACAAGGAGGACAGGATCTTGCTCTGAGTGCTAATCTTTCTGCCCCATGCTCTCTCTTTATGCATTTACCACTGCACTAGAGCATGCTGGGATCAAATTGGACACAAATATTAACGGCAGACACTGCACAACAATCGACAGCTTAATTCAAACTCATGGAAAGTCTGAATTAGCATTTTTAGCATTTTCCATATTGAAACATATTTGGATTTAACAGTAGTAAAGTTATTCCTGAGGTGCTTACTGTGCTTGAACTTTAAGGCATAATTGCATGTTTGGAATATATCCATTTGTTTACATCCTGTTCGAATTCAACTTAAATCTGTTCAAGTCCAAATAAAAGCTGTTCAAATCCAACTTAAACCTGTCCAAATCCAAATAAAAGCTGTTCAAATCCAACTAAAACCTGTTCAAATCAAACTTAAACCTGTCCAAATCCAAATAAAAGCTGTTCAAATCCAACTAAAAGCATTTTAAATCCAAATAAAACCTGTCCAAATCCAACTTAAACCTATTCATATCCAATTAATACCTGTTCAAATCCATCTTAAAGCAGTTTAAATCCAAATAAAACCTGTTCAAATCCAAATAAAAGCTGTTCAAATCCAACTTAAACCTATTCATATCCAATTAATACCTGTTCAAATCCAACTAAAAGCAGTTTAAATCCAAATAAAACCTGTCCAAATCCAAATAAAAGCTGCTCAAATCCAACTTAAACCTGTTCATATCCAATTAATACCTGTTCAAATCCATCTAAAAGCAGTTTAAATTCAAATAAAACCTGTTCAAATCCAGTTAAACTACAGTTTAAATCAAACTCATGGAAAGTCTGAATTAGCATTTTTAGCATTTTCCATATTGAAATATATTTGGATTTAACAGTAGTAAAGTTATTCCTGAGGTGCTTTCTGTGCTTGAACTTTAAGGCATAATTGAATATTTAAGAAACTGTGATTTATGATTTTAATTTGTAAAAGAATAACGACTTCTGCCCCTTTACGAAAACCCTAAAGCAGACTGGGATCAGGTAAAAGGTACGTTTATTAACAGCAGGTAGATTAGAAAGTTGTAGGCGCTGAACAGGAAGAAAAAGACAGGTGACTGGAGAGAGATGGGAAGAAAAATCAGGTAAGATGACAAAAATCCAAAAGTTTATGGTTAATATACAAAAGGTTGGACCATAGGACTAACTTGTGGCAGAGTTGGCTGAAGGTCTGGTGCGTTCAAGGCCAACTGTGAAGCTGTTTGTGGTGTCTTTAATTTAGTAAAGCCTCACATAAGGAGTCCACAGGCTTTTTTTTTGGTTTCTGCTACAACTTTTCTATAATAGACTTTCCACTAAATGTTTGGACTCTTAAAAAGCTGTGGGATTCAAAATGTGATTACAAAGAAGCAGCACAGCAAACTCAATTCTTTTCATAACATTCAGATCGGTTTGTGTTCATATAAAACAGTGGTGTCAAACTCAAAGCGGTGAGGGGCCACGAAAGTTGATAAGAATCCTTTCAGGGGCCGAAGATGTCACACTTGGGAAGCTTTTATTTAATTTTGAATAGAAGGTTTCGTCTTCATTTGAGTTTTACAAAAGTTATCTTTAACATTCTTTTTTTCCTTTTGTGGAAACTGGTTTTAGTTGGATTTGAACAGGTTTTAGAAGAGGTTTTGGATTATTTTAACAGGTGTTAGTTGGATTTGAACATGTTTTATTTAAAATTGATGATGTTTTATTTGGATTTAAGCGGTTTATACAGAATATCTTTGTAGCTGTAACTGGTTTAAGATTTCGTGAACAAATAAAATGAATCTGATTCCATCTAAAACCTGCTCAAATCCAAAATATCACCAACTAAACGCATTGGAGGGCCACATAAAACATTGCAAAGGGCCTTGAGTTTGACATGTGTGATGTAAAAGGTAGTAGACAATTATTTTCTGGGGGGTGAAACTGATATTATTGCCCAAAAGAAGCAGGTGTGTGATGAGTTAAAGGTAAATCTGAGGGTCTTAAAGTGCTACTGTGGCAAATAAAACCTGTGTAAGTTCAGCGTACGTGACACGTGAAGTCCATTATAAAACTGGAAACTGAGCCGTGTCTTTAAAAAAGAGTGACTGTTTTAAGTAAAGCTCTCATTTTAATGTAAAAACGTTCCATTGAGTAGATTTAAAGTGACACCCACGACCCGTGTGGTGCGTGCTGGGACTTTTAGCCCCCGTGATCCTCGTTGGACCGGGGGGTTTTCTCTTGATTAAAGCGGTATTCATGAGGTCGATCTGCTGAGCACAGACTTCACTGAATACACTGAGGATAGCACTATTACCGCTCACACACTACGGTCGGGGGTAAGAACACACTCCGAACGTGCGCTGAGTCCGGGACTTTCCTCATTTCCACACGACGCTCGGGAGGTGAATTCTGGCCGCCTCCTGCGTTTCTCATTTCCGCCCAATGACATTTTTATTAAAAGATAAATTGTTGTCTCTGTGAAAAGAACACATTCATTCAGCCGTTGCTTAATTGCATGAGGGATTTGGCCTTACTCTCTCGTCCAATTTGTTTGTAAAATTCCTTGCAAAAGCTTTTCTCTTAATCTGCAAACCAAGCAAGTTTTACAACATGTTTTTCTTTCTTTTTTTCTTAAAAGACACTGGATTTATATAAGAGCAGAGACACGGTATCACTCAAACACTTCTACCTGGCTTCAATTAGGCCTGTGTTCCTCTTTCTCTTGGAGCACGCCTCAGGGCTTTCTCTACTAAAAAAAAAAATTGATTTATATATCGCTCTTTACAACATTTACCTGTATTTGTACTGTCTAGACTTCACCAAAGACAATGAAGAAATAGAAGAGACAGTGCTCCAAAAACTGATGAATAGTCACAAGAAGCAGCCTCTGATTCGTGTTATTTATATTTTAAACAAAGAAAGTGTAATATTTACCTCTGTAACATGACTAAGATGTATAATATGAAATGTTTGAGCATGTTTACAGCTGCTGAGAGTGACGCTTAGAAATCTAGTCTTTATACAGTGAACTACATACAGTAATTCCACTTTTTGTCGAGTTGTTGGAACTTTAGTGCACTTTCCACACTGCAGTTCCATATAAATGATGGTCCAGGGGCAGAATAGACCATCATGCTTTGTGTGAATGTAAAAATGACTCAGTTTGACGTGAGTGCTTCTGGCCATGAGCGAGAAGGCTGCAAAAAAAATAAATAAAAAAATGGTTGATACACAAAAACGAAAGATTGGACGAAGATTGTTGTGAATTTTACATTTGTGGAGAAAATTACCGCCAATCCTCGACTGAAAGGGAAAAATAAGCACTAGAAAAACTGATTCTTCAGGTTGGCATTCATCAAACACAAGTCACGGCCCGTCACGCGTCACGCTGCCCGTAGAGCGCTGGCCTGTCACGGTCCACGTCACAGGTTCTGACCAATTGGTTTTAACAAAGACAGGACCGAGCGGTGTCAACGCGATTGTTAGGAAAAGTGGTTTGGAATTGATTTCTTAAAAAAGGGGCAAATATTTGACCATTTTGTCATTGGTTTTCTGTCAGCTCTGCTCCATGTGCTCTGTGGTTACGCTGACCATATGTCCCAATTTAACCAGGACAGTCCTAATTTTAAGCCCTCTGTCCCGTGTCCCGGCAGAGATCTACAAAAAAACACTTAAAACATCCCGATTTTGCCTTCTTCCTCTTTTTTTTACCCAGTCATGAAGCCAAAGCAGCGCATTGTGATTGAAACTCATTTGTCAATCAAAGAATTACAATGGCAACGGCAATATTAACCAAAAAAGATTGACGATGTTCCTCGGGTCAAGTTCGTAAGGTCCAGCGTTCACAGTGTGACCTTTGACCTGTCATCAGCCGAAAAGAAAGTCGTGATTTCCAAACGAGCTCCAGGAACAACACAACTGTCTCAGAAAAGCACGAAAAGTTGTATTTCTTTGAAGTGAAATCATTTTTAAAAATGTTTGTACCAATCAATGCAATCAGTTCATGTTTTTATTATTATTTACTGATGTTGTATTAATTCTGGCAACATTATTTTTCATTTGTAAATGTACTGTCATTGGATTTGTGGTAAAAGTGTTACGTTTTTTTTGGTTTGGTCATGTTAGCTTGTTTAGGCTAACAGCTCGTCTCTTGATCAGGTAAGATCCAGTGAATAAAGGTACTATTTGTTTAAATAGTGAAACATGCAGTGAAAATATTGTCTTTAATGTTTCCCTGATTCTGAAGGCCAGGTTTATGGAGCAAAAATCATTAGCACATGTTTGAAAATAGTTGTTACATTACATTAGCTTAAGTTTTATTGCCGCTAAAGGCCAACAAAAGTGGTATCGAGACAATAACAGCAAAATGGTACCTACTCAAATCCTTTACACACATTACACACATTCACTCAGAATGACACAAAAGGAGTTTGGTTTGACATAACACTTTTTATTAATTACATTGTATCACGACAGACTGGTCCACGTTCAGAGAGAAATCAAACCCAAACCATCATCTTCACCAAAATGACTCACTATAACCATGTTCACCACGCACTGTATGACTGTACAAGTGTACCTCTGGTGTGTGTGTGTGTGTGTGTGTGTGTTGAGCAGATCGGTAGCATGTAGCATTCAAGACAGACATTAGCTGCTCCAGTATAAATAATATTCCCAGCTTTAACTGCGTAGTGTGCTTTGCAGTTGCAGGATTTACAATTTAAAAGAACATTGTATTGATATTTAACATACAGTTATTTCATTAAATGCTTTACCATGGATTTCTGTCATAATCGAGTGTAGACAGTAGAAGAATAATGGACTGTGGAACTGTGCCCTCACCAATAAAACTCTATAAAGTCAGAAAATTATAAATAAGGAGCCAGAAGTGATTAAATAAATAAATTGTTGAATAAAACCTTTTTAGTTTATGAGCTAAAACTCAAACAAAAAGGCACTGCACTTCTTAGTTCAAGTCTAAGTCCTTTTTTTGTTCATAAAATTGGGTATTGATAACTGTTTGGACCAGATACAATCCTTAATTTGTCTGCTACACAAACAGGAACCATTAAGAAAAGCGTTAAGGACTAGATATGATTTTTTTCTGGCTTTTTACTTCCTGTTTTTTAAATCCAAATGAGAGCAATATACAAAAATATAAGGGTCAGAATTGCTGTGTCTATGTGTAATTTGTTTAGAGAAGAACACACAAATACAACCAATGTGGATGATATTAGCATTTTAGCATTTTAGCATTTGATTTGACTGTTTCCTTCTGTATTGACCCCTATAAACCAAAAACCCCTTTGGATCCGGTGTAAAAAATGCATTTTAAATTAAACTTTCCTATTGACGTCTGATAGAAGTAGTCTGTCTTTAATATAATCACTAAAAAATAACTTTTAAAAATCTCCTTCAATGCCTGCGCTAAACAAGTGCTCCCACAGTCCACTATCCATTTACTGTATATGCTTATGAAGCTTCTATTATCCACCAACACATCGTAAAAATCCATCTCCCAATCACAGACAATAGCACAGAACAGATCCTGAAAACAAAAGTACTGCATATATCAAATCACAGTTTCAGTTTTTTCCTTTTTTTTTCATCTTTTTTTTTTTTTGGCAGAGAAGCAGTGCGCGCGGTATTACATTCGGGGCGAGTAGGGGCTCCAGAATAATCCGAGCGCAAAGGTAAGCTTAGCAATGACCTTTACGATATTTGGGCTCTATTAGCTCAGACTGTGATCTGAAGGCTTTGAGAGAGAAGGGGATTAGACGTGATATGGATCATAACACTCTCAAAGCGCCGATGCTTATCTGTGTGTGGAATTCAGTCTGCACACAACTCACCCCTGGCCCCAAATCGATATATTCATTTCCAGGAGATATAGGCAAAGGAAAGCATTTGTTAATATTGCTGATACACCTCTGCGAATGCCAGGTTTGCATGGAAGAGAAGGCTGATTTTAAAGTCATAAATAAAGCAATTGAGTGATTCCCATAAATCTTAGCTGCCATAAAACCAACCTCAGTCCTGGACGACCGGCTGAAGCCATTTATCACCGATTGGCGACGCCGACAACAAATCAATTCCCGATTCCCGTGTTGAATCTGGCTGCGTTTGAACTAGGATTTGAGAGTGATCCCTCCTGAGTTCGAGGAGCATCAATCAGCCTTCTCCTCACACACACACAAACACACACCTCAGAGGCGGGAATGAGCAAACAGCTCTTTAAATCTACTCAAAATGTCATGTGGTGCGTTTGGGTTTTAGCCTGTGTCCACACTAGCGCAATTTCATCTCAAAATGGCACTGGAGAGCGGAAATGGTCTGAAAACTGCCTCTGACATTTAGATTTAAAAAAAAATGATGGCAGTACATTCAAATAAGGCTAAGAATCGTGTTGTATAAGTTTCTGTTTAATAAAAAGCAAAACTATTGGGAAATAATGGCAATTTTACTGTAATTTTTTTGTGTTTTTTTTTTTTCTTTTTTGAAAAATATATATAGCTTTTTTATATATTGACAACACAGAAGGCTGCACTGGATTATTGTTTCATACAGAGGGTCAAGAATAAAAAATAATAGCAAGAGTTTGGCTTTTACTTGAATTTTGAATTTTCTTTGTAAATTCTGATAATTTTATTCACCAATCCGACTAAATCAGTGCACGGCAATGTGAGTATTGTAACCTTATAATGACAAAGTGCATCTTTATTCTGTAAAATAAAGTCCATACAAATGCATTTTAAATTTTTTAGAAAATGCATTAACATGGACACAGCATTTTAAAATGAAAACGTATTAGTGTGGACACAGCATGAGTCCCGTACATCCCCATTTCTCTGCCCTTCCACTTCACTTCAGCAACAAAATAAATGCAATTAGTACAATCTAGATACTGACACAGTCTCGGACACAGTAGTTATAGCGACGCTTAATTCGTTCAGCAGCTTATTCACATTTTGTACATGTATTTTTGTTCATTCCACTCGCTGTTTTGTTTTATAAAAGAAAAAAAAAAGTAGTAGTAGCACTTCTAGAGACAAAAAAGTTTAAGACTATCACGTACAGTAGGCAGCATAGAAGAGGAAAAGTCGCTCCAGTCGTCTATTTTACAGTAGGTCACTTGAATAAGAGAGAAAACAAAGTCTGTGATTGTCAGTCCCTCAGTTTGAGTCCTCTCACACAGCAGTAGTTGTTTTGTTCATTGTTTGAGTGTTGTCTTCAGTTTCCAGTTATTAGACGCCCCTTTTCCACCAGAATAAACAGAGTGCTGGTTCTGAGGTTAGGCAGCACCCAACTTTGTGTCATAAAAAAGAGGGCGGGGCTTACAATATGACAAGATTGTGTTTAAATGAGCAGTCGACAACAGATCGTAACATCACTGTGCAGCAAAAAAAGTGAGCTACGTTACTTTATACATTATAAATTTGGTTTGGGATATTGACATTCAGTCTGTTTTGTCACTCTCTGATCTTCTAAATTCTACCATTATTGTCCGTCTTCCTTGAGCCTAGGCCTGCAAATGTTTCTTTAATGCCCTACTCATTAGCATTTTGCACCTTTCCTTACTTTTACCTGTTGAGCCAACCCTTTCTCTGTGCATCATTCATCCCTTTTTTTGAAAAACTTCCCAAACATTTTAAGAAATTGGGACGAACTTTGCCACACCTTTGTCCGATATAACTATAAATGATAAAAATTTAAAGCTCAAGAAGAACACTGCAAATGCTCAAATAGACATAAGTGGTTAAAATGATTACTTTGGTCCCAGCAAAGACGTAGAGCTCAGCTGGAACCTGGTATTTCATCTTTACAGCCAGTGCTTTTATTCTTGAAAGACCAAAAACTGTTTCCCAATGACGCTCGATCTCCAAACCAACACCAAACTGCCTCGGTGGAAAAGGGGCATCCGTACTTTTTCACAGTTCGCCCACAATCACTGCTGTCCTTCTCCACACAGTTCATCATTTCATTAAGAAAAACAAACAAAACATATAATAAATACAGCAGGTTCGTACACACAGATGTTTCTTCAGTGGGAGGCGTTTGTATGCACCCTTCACAGTTTTCTCCCCCCTCACACCTGTCCCCTCTGTTATTGCACAGAGCTATTGTGCGGCCACTTCTGAATCAAGTCGAGTGCGCTTACTCGGTCCTAAGTCTACTCCGCTGCACAGACCAGCGGGGATTGATTTTAGAGGACCGTTTAGCCCGCACCCTGTTACGACTCAAAGTGCAGCGGCTCTCGAAAAACTCACACCTTCTTTGAAAAATTCACGCATTTCTTGCTTTTGGACATCATTTCACAGCCAGAAAAGTTAGATTTTTAAGACATAAAATTAGATAAATGACTGTTTTGTGTCAAAGTAACAGCAGTGTTGACGAATCGAAAACCTGACATTATGCTAAATACTTTTTTACAGTTAGATTTGTGGATATACGAGATTTATTCAACTCTTCACAATGGATTTAAAGGTACTGTCCGACGCAGATGTCGTGAATATAAGGACTGCACTTTGACTTTATACAATGCAGTGAACTTCAATGGACGTTCCGTGAAAGCGTTGAAGGAAAACATGACTTCTAGCGATAACTGCCTGCACAAACGTTCAAGGTCAAACACTTTTCGAGCACTTTCACGGCCTATTCTAAAGCCGTTCCATCGAGAGCTCGGCGCTAAGTGGAAGGTCTATAATCACTAGGTCCAGACATATTATGGCAAAAAGTAAGTAAGCAATTTTTCCACACAACACAGAACAAGTGCAAAACTTCGGCTTTTTAAGAAACAGCGATAAAGAATAGCTCAGAGTAATTGTCTACATCAGGGGCGGCCAAACTGTCTGCAACAAAGGCCAAGTTTTATCAGAAGAATATTTCCAATCCCTTCTGACGTGATTCTTATTCCAAGTGCAGGTTTTAGATGGATTTGAACAAGTTTTAGTTGGATTTGAACAGTATTTAATTGGATTAAAGAAGGTTTTAGGTTGATTTGAACAGATTTTAGATGGATTTCAATAGATTTAGGTGGATTTTTAACAGGATTTAGATAGATTTGAACAGGTTTTAGCCTGGGACCATAAACTATAAATTTTCTAATATAAGCTTAGGGACGCATAAAATCTCCCCTTGTGCCATGTTTGGAACCTGGGACTTTGAACATGTCTTGTCTAAATGAACCCCAGACTTAATTTTAAAATTAGATTTTCATCAAAATTTGAGGCCCTGAATCCCTGAAAATCCATGAAAAAAATTTGATTGAAGATTTTTGATCATTTCAGGTTCCTAGAGTCAACACCACTTTGAAAAAAAATCTGTTTTTACTTTGACATAAAATAGTTATTTGTGTCCAACCAATCTGGCCACAAGTCTTTGCCCAAAACTAATGAAAAACATGACATTTTCAAGAGTTGTGCAGAGTTTTGAGAGCCACCCTAAATCTACAAATGTGACCCGAGAAGGAGACGAGAAGTGGAAACCTGACTTCCACAAATCACACCCAAAATGATCTTACACATCTGCCAAACGACAAAATCAGTTAAAGCAATATTCCACTTCAATCGGCCGCAAAAGGCAACCTTATTGGATATAGAAAGTAATGTACAAAAAGCATCTTCAGTTATTATAAATTAAATGAATCCGTAAAATGTTCACATTAACATCAATACCATCAAGTGCTGTTGTTAAAAAAATCAAACAATTCCAGCTTTTTATATTATGAACATCGAAATAAAATATGCTTGAGTAAAATGTAAAATCCATGGGAGCTCTCGTAGATAGATATATACAGAGGAAAGTGTGAGCGCTAAGTGGTTCTCGATAATGGGGCGAATGTTATTGAGTAGATTTGAGTGGGCTTTGGTGGATTGCCAGTAAAGACGAGCGTAGATGCGGTTAGGGCCGGCTATAGGAATGTCGAGTGGGAAAGAGGGGCCTTCAACTTGTGGCTTTTACAACATCTGCGGGCCACTGTAATGATGGATGCCCACTTTTACTTTCCCCCTAAGGACATCTGCACTCTTTCCTCATACCTCTTCCATTGTCTTTCTACTCCATCGCTTCCTCCTCCTCCTCCTCCTTGACCCTCTGTTTCTCCATCTCCATCTCTATCCTTCCTCTCCTTTTCTTCTCGGCCATAAAACAATAAGTCTTGAATGTCTGTGAGGAGACTGTGCTAATGGAGCCCATTAGTCTGTAATGAAATATACATTACACCATTACAGAGAGAAGAAGACGGGGGGCTGGCTAAAGCACTGCAAATAATAAAACATGCACAATTCAATTTCCTTCTCGGCCTCAGTTTTGAGTGTCTTCGTCGATGTGCGTGTGACACGATAAGGTACACGGTGTATTCTCACGTAACCCGCCTCCCGAGTGCTCACATGTGGTTATCCGAGGATGTCTGAGCGCTAAGAGCCTTAATGATTTAATACGGGTTGACCGAATGAACCGCACTTTCTTGTAACGTCCGAACCGAGCGCTAGGAAAGCCCCGGGGTCCCCGCGGTCGACTCACAAAGCCCCCGACTCGATACAGCGCCCTCGCCATCGTCAGACAGCTGCCGACCAGTGAATCAATTGACCTCCGACCTCACGAGCGGAGCATCTGTCACGCTAAACGCGGAGTAAGTGGTCGTCGTGTTGCGGCGATCTGGGATCCAAAGAAAATGGGGGAAAAGCGGCAGAATGTATGAAAATAACAGCGCTGCGTCTCAAATTACACACGTCTACTGTAATGTTTGAATGTGTTTTATAGCAATGATGTCAGCAGAGAACCTTTAAAGCCAGAAATGTCCCATTTTTTTCTCATTTTCCAGTGCAAATTAAAATATCTGTGATCGTAATTTGGGCCAAAGACGCATCTGAAAATGATCTGTTGCTCGATAATGTCAGCGATGCAAATGGACAGGAAGATTTAGCACAAGGTTACAGTAATGCTTCAATAAACAAGCTGTGAAAGTACATTTTTAAAGCTACGAGCTAAAAGCAGTTAGCCACTTGCCTCCAGTGCAATTATTCATCCCAATATTGGATGATGTGACAATTAATTGGCCTGTAATTTTAATCAACATCAGTAATGAACGATAAATATGACATTTTTTGGGCCCAGTGCATTTGTAGATTTGTAAAGACCCACTTTCTTTCACTTACCTTTTTATCTTAGCTTTTATTGTGTGTTTAACGTTTATTTTAACTCAACCACATCAGCTCTGTTATATTTTATTTGACCTTAGCCTGTCTTTATTTCTTTAATTGTCCAAATGATTTTATTATGTTTATTCCTTTCTTCTGCACTGCCCCGCTCAGCTCTTTGATCACTGGTGGTTTTAAATGTGCCAAAAAATAAAAACTTTGACTTGACTTTGATTTACAGATGGACAAAGAGTGTTCAAAAATATAATGAAACAAACTCTGACTCAAAAAGAAGTCATTAAAAGTTATGGACAAACTACAGCCAGACTTTTGCGTAAACTCCAAAGCAAACCTTCTTCACTCTTTTTTTTTAGATTTCAGTTATATTCTAACTCTTTTTTCCAGTGTAAACATGATCGAACACGTGTAAATATACATTGCAGCTCCTCAATAACAATTATGAGTGTAATTTGACTTGACGTGATGTGAATATAGCCACATATTTAAACCGCAAAGCACAGTAAAACCCGTGTGATTTGAGACACAGTGCGTTTTTACAGTATTCATGAGATACATAACTATATTGTATGTCAGCGTCATGTATTTTTACATTTCAAACACACACTGTATTGTTTCTTTTAAGCGTCAGCCAAACGGCCAATCAGAAATAAATGTTATCCGACAAAACCAAACAGTGACTTCCTCTCCCACCTTTTTTTTTTTTTTCCTCTTTTAGTCCGTAGTACGTCGATCATCCGGTGGAGGCTGTGTTTGAATGAATGCTGACGTTCGTGTGCAGCTCCGACAGACAGACAGTCAAACGGAAAAAGGCTGAGAAGAGGGAAACACAGTGTCTTGGTGGCGTCCGATCACACGGAGCCAAATCCTCCGAAGCATCTTGTACTGTCTCGTGTATTTACAAGCAAAAAGGATCCAGAAATCTTCCCTTCGTTTGGTGAATATCTTCAGGGGAAGGGAGCCGCCAAATCCTCTGTCCTGTTAATCAGGCTTCATTAATTTTGAGCCCCAGTCAGATTAAAGCATTTGAAAGAGGGAGATGCTTTTTTTCCCAAAGTTAAAATACTCTCGGTAAATGTCTTTTGAGGACAAGAAGGAGGGAAGGGAGCAGAGATGCACAAAGGAGCGGAAATTGAAGAGGATACATTTTGAAGATTGCCTTTTAAGTGTTTGATGATCGCTTCACATCCTGTACAGTCCATTCACAGCTCCACACACACATGCGAACACACAGCAGCCTCACACACACTCACACGGTCCATAGTTCATCCCAGTATGTCCAGGTAAACCGGCGAGGCCTTGGCCAGGTTCAGGAGCAGGCCGTGGATCTCCTTGATGTTGAGTCTCATGTGTGGCTCTCGCTGCCAGCAGCCCAGCATCAGGTCGTACACCTCTTTAGGGCAGGTCCGGGGCCGCTGCAGCACACGGCCCTGGGTTATGCACTCGATCACCTGCACCAGAAGCAAAACGGGGTCACAAGTTAAGATTCTGAAAACAAGAAAACAAGAAAATGTCACAAAATAATGATTGATTTGATCCAGAACCTTCACTAAAGCAGCAAAAATCTGGATGTACGAGGCATGGATGTATTAATAGAGAAGAATCACCCAAATATTTTCGACTTCCGTGTTTATTTTTTTGTTATGTGGCCTTTAGAGCAGGTGCACTATGGCCCTTGTGCATTAAATTTGGAGTTTTACCTCACTTTGTGCACAATTGTTTGTGACCAATGGACTCGAAGACAGGACAGAGCGATGATGCCATAAAAACTAAGTTGAATCCCATGATTTGAGGCTTTTTATCTTGAAAAAAAAGTATATAATATTAAAATAGATACTGTATACTGTAGCTGTATGTGTCCTAAAAGCTGTACACCAAGCTTCTTTCTTTTTTACTTTGTTGTCTATTCTCAACACAGAAAAAACATTATGTGAGATGAGAATATAACCTTGTGCATATATCGTACGATACTGTCTGTAAATGTCCTTGTGATGTGTCAGATTCTCAGTGATAAAAGGCAAGATATTTACGTTTATTACACACAGTAAGATTATTCCCATAGATTATTCCCAACAGAACAGGAAGTAACAACCTTTTGTCTCATTTGTGATAACTTTCCTCCAAAATGTTGCTGGATAATTGTAAAAAGGTATGTTTTCTCCTTTGGATCACAAAATGTCTGGTTAAATAGAAACTTTAGACTACAGCTCTGTTGTTTTAATGTTGAAAAAAACAAAAAACAAACACTCTTTATCGGTTTTTATCACTCAGTGTCTCAAATAATGAATAAAGAAATGTTATGCTGCGTTTATGTGTTCAGTCCGGTTTATGTTAAAGAACTCCAAAAGCTAGATTAAAATGAACTTTGCAATCTTCCACTAAGTTTTATTTTTTCGAATTGATCAAGGTTATTGCCAAAAATCACGAAACCGTCTCTTTAAAGAAAAAGAAAATGCTGCATATTTTAAAGAAACACAATAATGTGATATTTATGAAAGAAAGTGTTCACATTTCCAGCAGGTCAAAGCCAAAACTGAATATACTCAATACTAATCTTTACACTGGCACAGTTGTTGTAAAGATAATCAAATATTCAGATCTTAATATTTAGTACTACACTGCATCAGGACTTTAATCCAAATCCACAAAGCCTGGAGTCCATAAAGAACGCCTCAGTTTTTTAGACATGACTGAGTGTTTCGGCCTTCCTCTCACATTACTGACAAAGCTTTTAAATTTAAATGTGCTTGGCCGTGGAAGAGGATTTGTGTAAGAAGGAGAGGGACCTTTTGAAACATTAACTGCAGTGTGAAGAATAAGAGAGCTCTCCTGAGCTTTGAGTACAGGACGTATATATCACTCTCTGACAGCGCTTTGGAAATTATATGCTGTTGTTATTAGCCCGTTATATAATTAAGCCATTCCTTTTGGATTAAATGTTTCCTTCTGGAGGTACAGCTGGATATTTATTAATATGTAAAACCCACAAGTGTTTTCTAAAGTGCTGTAGACTCAGTTTTACCTGGAAATCTATGCATTAACCCTTTACTTCATTAGTGCTTTGAAAATGAGCTCAAAATGAAGTCAGAAAAATAACTTAATTGTCCAGCTTTTCTCCTTGACGCAATATTAATCATTATAATAGCAGCAAAGTCTTAATAGTTAATAGTTTATATGTTGCATGTGTGATTGAGGACTAGCCTGGCCAGTCAGACCCATTGAAAAGTAGACGCACTACGGTGTTGAAACACAAATAACTGGGAAACTGTTAGGAAACTTTTCACACTTTCTTTGGTTAATTATCTTCCTCTGTTTTGTTTTGACACAAGCTTGTTTCTTCAGATTGTCGAGTTTGTTTGGAGAAGTGTGAATGAGAACGTGGTGTTGGTCTGTCTCCAACTGAGCCCTGCTGTGGTTCAGTCTGGGACAAAGTGAAAGGAAAGGAACAAGTCGAAGCCACTGGTTTACGCTTCTATTTTTATTTTTTTATAATTCAGAAGGATTTCCAAAGACACTGGACCTCTCTGTCTCCTCTAAACCTCTCTCTGTAGCAACTCTTCTCCTTTCTTTGTCCTTTTCTTCATATTCATATCCCATTTTTGGATGTTTTAATATTACTTTTCCCTTTACAATTTTGCTGCCATTACTCATACAGCCATTACATTCTCGTGCTCCACTGTTATTGTTGTTATCTCTGTTTGTTTTCTCTCAACCCAACCACTCAAGGCAGACAGCCGCCCACTCAGAGCCAGGGGTCTACTCCAGGTTTCTGTCTGTTTAAAGGCAGTTTTTCAGAGCCACTGTCACCAAACGTTTGCTCGTAGTTGCTCTCTAAACTAAACTAAACTAAACTAAAATAAAGAGACAACATAATCACACAACAACTGCTGAGATTTGTCACTGTAAAAATTAGAATTAAAGTAGAAATGAACCAAAACACAGGCTGACAAATGCAAGAAAAACACAAAACTGCTTGGGATTTAATGGAAAATGTGCAAAAATGACCTAATATTTTGGCCATTTTAAGTCTGCTGTATGATAATATTGCGATATTTGTCCATTAAAGGGGCAAGCCAATAGTTGAGCAAGGTTTCTCCCTCTTTCGATGTCTCTTTTCAGCCAAACTAATAATTTTTCTGTTCTGCAAAAACATGATGTCGTCTCTGGAGATTTGAGAAGGCAGTAAGACAAGACATTTTTGGCTTCTAGTCGTGTAATTCTTGGATACCTATGATGGAAATATGATTAAAAGCATTGTTCCAAATAGATTTCAAATCGAAACGGATCATTCTGCTCTTGAACACGGCGTCTAGGTCACTTCTGTCGTCACAAAGGTTATTGCGGTGTGTTTCGTCCGTTTGTGAGCGTACATCCCATTTCCCAATAAACCTCCTCTTCCTGTACATGAGACCCGTGAGCGAGCAGGTTTTCAGGGTCAGAAGGTGAGCGAACCGTGACTCGAGGAAGATTTAATCCATGAAAAGAGGCCAGGAGTCGAGAGGTTAGCTTCGGATGTAACCAGAGGAGTTTGGTCGGGGTCAAAGTAAAAGGTTGGGGGCTTTGATACTCGAGGAGACAGACGGGGTTTTTCCGGAAACTGGGTCAAACCTCGGTGTGGTGTAAGGATTCTGTGAGTTAACCTATCCATTATTGAAAGGAAGCATGCATTTGTTTCACTTATTTATTTATTGTTTGCTTTGTTTTCTGCTGATACAGGTCATAGACAACTTAATGTAAGGAAGAATGAAGCACTTTATCATGTCCTACCTTTTTTTTAAAACAGGACAGCCCAAATTTGGTAATTTCCCACAATCTTACGACACTTAAAGCCATCACTTTCACATCTCACCTCATCTAATCCGATTTAAAAAAGAGACAAACAAAAAGGACAACTATGAAATCATAAAAGTAGCTTGAGTATGTGTAATTGTAATTGGTGCCTGCTTGAATTCTGTCAGACGGCAAGATTTGGCCTGAAAATTAGAAATGAAACATGTTTAATATTGACAGCTGCTCCCAACTGAGGCTGCGCTCGATTGAGGGTCTTCGAATAATTGTTTAGAAACCACACACACGAGAAATATTTGAACAGAAAAGCACTTGGGAAACTGGGCAAATGTCTTCCAGAATATGAAAGTGTATCATCCGGTGCATCATAAGTACCAATGTTTGTGTCAAAGCTCGTCCCAATTCTAACACCAGTGCTCTGTATTAACGTTAAAGGTGTACTTCCTCTTCTAATGTGAGCACTTCCTGTTTTGCAGTATGAGTTTCTACAGTACTGTGCAAAAAAATCAAATTACAAAATGCAAAAGAGAGCCACGCTAAACATAAAAGCAACACAAGGAGTCCTGGAAATGATGGTCTGACCCTGTAAGAGCTACCATCTCAACATTATCTTCTCTGTCGAGGGTTTAACAAGAAAAGACTAAATGTTTGCAGAACTTCTTCCAGATTTGTGGTTCTAAATGTGTTTGGAGCAACCTCTTTTGCCCAGGTGTCACTAGAGGAATTGATCCAACCATTTGATTTGGACATTTCTTCTGTTTCATTCACTTTTTATTTTGTGTAAACAGATAAAAAACATGTCCTTCAAAGATGACACAAGCTTGAAAACTGCAAAAAATCCACTGTTGAAGCGTCAATAAGCCCAAAGACTTTCTACTTTTCAGAACATTTCACTTCATAAAACGTCTATAAAAACGACAAGCCACTGAAATCATTTGGAAGTGAACATTTCCTCTGATTTGAACCGCACTTGTGCTGATGTTAAACACTATTAAACATCAGTGGTAATTAACAATGACGATATATAGAGGCAGAAATATCATTTATTTAGATACTTAGAAGGTGGTGAATGATGCTTTAAGTTGTTTATTTATATAATGCTTAATAGTTTGTTGTTATTATAGTGTTTCAAGGAGTTCTGTGTATGTTTTGTGATAAAATGTCAAGGCAAACACAGACATAAATCGGTTCTGATACGTTCCCAGTGATTTTTTTGCTTATTTTGCAACTATCCACCATTTTCACTTTGTATAATAGCAACAGGGTTAGAGACTTCATGCATGTAATATACATAAGTGTCTGGTTAAAGGCTCTCGCTTCACTGCCAAAAGCACTTTTCATTTTGACCTTTTTGGCCGATGGAGAAACGTTGAGTGGCTGAGAAGTGCATTTAATATAAACAACTATGGTACCTCGTTATTGGAGAGCTGGTACCAGGGCTGCTTTCCGTAGGTGAAGATCTCCCACAGAACAACCCCTAGACTCCACACGTCGCTCTCTGTGGTGAACTTCCTGTACATGATGCTCTCGGGAGGCATCCAGCGGATCGGCAGCATGGTGTGACCTCCGACCTGTGGCCAAAAAAACACGTGAGGGAAGAAGAGGAGAGAGGACACAGTTAGAACGACTCTGACATGTCATCCACGTTGGGATAATAAGATATCATGGGACTGATTGAGTAGGAAGCTCTGATTTTTAGTCAGAAAATGTCATAAATGGAATAAAGTCAGAGTTTAGGAAGAGCAAAGCATGAGGGCGGCAAGGTCAGCTTCTTGTTACTGATAAAAACGGATAAAAACAACTACAGACAAAGAGGTAAAGAAGCATGTCTGTCAATATGATCATGTAAAAACTGGTCTGAGTATTATCCCAAACCTTCCAAATGGGAAACTTATGCTGCGTTCCTGTCAAAAACACACAAAAACACTTTTCTAAAATAAAAAATGCATGTCTGACTTACACCTGCCTCAAGCTTCTTCAAAATGGCAGCAAAGTAGGATTTTAATGCAGTAGTTTTTACCCTGAATATGGAGCGTAAAAATCACTACAACAAGAACATTTTAACTTTAAAACTTGGAAAAAAAACTGGACCAATCAGTGTTGAGCAAAGCCTGGAAGGGGATCGTTCTATTGGACAAAACTGCAGCAGATGTTGGTCAATGCCGTCAAAAGTAAAATGAGTTACTACTGAGACAGAGCACAGAGGCTGTTCAAGGACACACGTGTGTTTTTACTTTTATTGGTTTGGACATTCCAATTCAATTCGATTTTATTTATAAAGCCCAGTATCACTATAACAATTGCCTTAAAGGGATGAAAAAAAACAAAAGACAGTAAATAGACAAACAGGTTGAACTAGAAAACACCCCCTGCCCTCAGACCAGGAATGTCTAAGTGTCCAAACTCATGGCACAGTTAGATTTTATGCAGCCCTTAGCTTCAGTGATAAAATTTATTGTTTATGGCCCCAGCAGCAAGTTCAAATTACACTCTCCTCTTTTAAAACCTGTTAAAATCCAACTAAAATCTGCTAAAATCCAACTAAAACCTGTTTAAATCTATCTTAAACCTGTTAAAATCCAACTAAAATCTGTTTAAATCCAACTAAAACCTGTTAAAATCCAACTAAAACCTGTTTAAATCTATCTTAAACCTGTTTAAATCCAACTAAAACCTGTTTAAATCCAACTAAAACCTGTTTAAATCTGTCTAAAACCTAATAAAATCCAACTAAAATCTGTTTAAATCTATCTAAAACCTGGTAAAATCCAACTAAAATCTGTTTAAATCAAACTAAAACCTTTTACATCAAACTAAAACCTGTTCAAATCTATCTAAAACCTGTTAAAATCCAACTAAAATCTGTTTAAATCCAACTAAAATCTGTTTAAATCAAACTAAAACCTGTTAAAATCCAACTAAAATCAGTTTAAATCTATCTAAAACCTGTTAAAATCAAACTAAAACCTGTTAAAATCAAAATAAAACCTATTTGAAACCAACCCAAACCTGTTTAAATCTATCTAAAACGTGTTAAAATCCAACTAAAACCTGTCAGAATCCAAACAAAACCTTTTCAAATCCAACTAAAACCTGTCAGAATCCAAACAAAACCTTTTCAAATCCAACTAAAACCTGTTCAAATTCAACTAAACCTCTTTAAATCTATCTAAAACCTGTTTAAATCCAACTAAAACCTGTTTAAATCTATCTAAAACCTGTTCAAATCCAACTGTACTTGTTGAATAAAAGATTTTCCTCTGATCAAATGTGGCCCTCTTTGCAACAAGTTTGGACGCTCCTGCCTTAGACCCTCCAACAACGTGAGGAAACATTAACCCAGACGAGATAAAGAGAAACCTCAGGGAGATCCACAGAAGAAGATCCACTCCCAGGACAGTTTTTGTTAAGAGATACACTTGTTTTTGTAAATGTAAATAACTTTTTATGCCACAAGTTGAGCAGCGTTAACTCGTTCTCTGAAGCTAACTCCTGCTAACTCCTCTGCTCCGTCACATTCTGCAGGACCCTCTCTATTCACCCAGCGTTACTGATTCAGGTCCAGCTTTTCTCATAAGGTGCACTCAGGAATTTCAATCCATTTTCAAGCAGCTTTGCAATCATTTCACTGCTTCAAACCGAGGCCCGGGGCGTCTCGGTGACAGAGGGCTGCTGCTGGTGTGGCGCAGCGGTGTACTGTAGATTTCATCACCTCGCTGACTCCAGCAAAGCCTGACGCGTGTACACAATATCTACGGGAGATTTACTGCCCAGCGTTCACAGAAATAATCATCTGGTTCGGGCTGAATATGAATGAATGATGAGAATGAGTGGGTTTGACACAGTATTGCTTTACCAGGGGTCAGTACCTCGGAAAAACCCATCAGTGGAGCAGCAACCCATTTCCCCAGCTTTTTTAAATGAAGATATTAGAATAAATTTGGGCAGTAGACGCACATTATTATCATTACAATAAGGACCTTGCCTTTTTTGGAGTGTACTGTGACCGCGTACCTTCCAAACCAATTAAAAACAAAGTAAGAAGGACTTTAAACCCACAGTAAATATACAAAACATCACTAATTTAAAAGAAGTCAGAGAGTTTAAGAGTTGCTGTGGATTGCTGACCTCTGCGCAGCAGGAGATAAGAGGTTAATTCATTAAAATGGCTTTAATTAGTGTGATTAATAAGCAAAAGAAGTTCCATTGGTTCCTAAGCACTACCAGAGATGATTTTATTAAGATCTAAACATAGTGAGAGTTTTATTTTCTTAAGTGTAACGACACGTTTTCACAGTGCTAAGATATGTATTATTTTCTATAGTTACAATTTGATTTAAGAACAATTTTGGCTGATCTAGAACAACATAATTTGATAAAGTAAAGTAGGTTTTGATGCACAGTTTCTTCAAGAATATACATATAATATAATATAATGTGAAGGTTGAGTATTGAGTAGTTTCTCTCTATAAAGTTTTAGGCCAGAATGTGCATTTGTGACTGGAAAGAGAAAAATAAACAGCTGAAAACTTTACACATGTATTTAAAGCCTGGGTCTATAAAGCAGTGGTGTCAAAGTCAAAGCGGTGAGGGGCTGCAATAGTAAAGAAGAAGCAGTTCAGGAGCCAAAGACAACTGTGACAAATCCAACTAAAAACTGTTGAAATCCGACTAAAAACTGATCAAATATAACTGAAATCTGTTCAAAACCATATAAAAACTGTTCAAGTCCAACTAAAACCTGTTCAAATCTATGTAAAACATGTTCACATCCAACTACAACCTGTTTAAGTCAATATAAAACCTGTTACAATCCAACTAAAACCTAAAATCCAAAAATATTACTATTGAAGGGCCTTATAAAACATTGCAAAGAGCCGCATTTGGCCCCTGGGCCTTGAGTTTGACATATGTGGTCTAAAGGGTACACTACATATATAATATTAGACATGTAATGGATTATAGGAATAAAAAAATATACATTGATAAAGCAGATAAACAGCAGATAAATGTCAGAAAGTATCTAATGTACTACTTTTCTCTTTTAATTCAAGTCAGAATCACAAAGATACTCCCTGAACTTGCAGCAGGAAGAATTATGAAGCTCCTTCCAGTCTTTTACATTCATTCATGTTACCTTTAGTCCAACACAAACTAGAAATCTACTCCAAATAGTCCACAGAGCCACTTGAGCCCAGTTCCAGAGCCCTCCTTCCACTCCCGAGGCTCTATGTAAATGTCCCAGGCCACTCCGAGTCCAGGTGAACGAGAGCCAGGCCTGTGTGTAGACGCCGTCCTGCCCCGGTGCGTCCCCCTCCTCGGCCCGTACTCCGGCCCGGTGCATGAATCACGGCTGCGACCTGCACTCCATTGCTCCACATTGATAGCACGATCCATTTTCCCAGCTTTACGCTTGTTATTAACGGCCCGGGAGCCACACTCGGCCTGTTTCTGTGTTAGCGGCCGGGTTATTTAATGGAGTAATAAAATGCAGAGTGTTGCGCAGATAGCCATCAGGTTGGGCACTACGTCTGAGGGGGGTTTTTACTCTCCGTAAGCCCACCCTGGGGTCTCTCCTGGTCAGTACCCCTCCTCCAGCTTTGCCTCACTCAAATTCAATTTACCTTTTTATTGGCGTGACCGTAATGAAGTACTGTATCAGTGAAGCAGGTCTGAAGGTTGTGCACTGTTTCTTCTTTGACGTATGAGTGCTTTGTTGTCGTCTTTTCTCTGCTGAGGCGTAAGATATAACACAATTGGGTTTCTTGTATCTTGTATCCCTCACTATTTACTCACATTTATTTATTTTAAGATGCATATAACTTGTTGTCTTTCTGCAGATGTTTATATCAAGCATTTTCACATTAAAGCACATTTTTTTCCTACCTTACCATTTCAAACTGTTGACATATGTGCGTTTTCTTGCAATCTTATCAGTCTATTACATGTCACACAGTGGGATTTGAAGCAGTGTGATGCAGGTCGTACTGGAGTGAACCATGTCTGTGAATATAAGGCCTTAATTCTGTTCCTTGGATGGATAAAAAAACTAAAAGAAGACAAGGTTGTGGTTTGGAAAAAATGACAGTTCTTGTGAGAAATGAAGCCAAATGAGCTAAAGATAAGTCACATTATTGTTTATTTACATAGCCATCAAGCTAATGTTAAGAAGTGACTGATAAACAGCTTGACTGTAATAGTAAAAAAAACAAACTGTGTGATATGTTTTGGAATATATTTTATGTCTTTTTTTGCTTTTATTGACATTTGTTCACAGCAAACGAGGGAAAACAGAGTGAGGAAAAGACTTAGGTCAAAGCTTAAACTAATCCACGTCGTATATGCTTAATTACTTGGTTTAGGAGAAAATGTTTTTTGAAAATGTTGTTCTTATTTTACAGGCTAAAAGTGACTAATTAAAAGCTGATATTGTGAACTTTAATGCTTGCTGACTGGCCTAACTATGACTATGAATAAAGTAAACCAAATAAATGAGTCTTAGCTTTCAAAGTACTGACTTTTTAAAACACTAATGTCGATTTTTTTTGTCTTTACATTAGAGCTGTTCAGTTCTTTTGGCTGAAAATACGTCAAAGACCTATTTTCAGAGGCATTTAACACTGATTATGCTTTTGAATATCTTTTTTCTTTTACATAGCCTTTACTGAACATCTGTCAGTTTTCTAATCGTATTTTTTTATTTGTTTGATTGCTCTATTGTGGTCTACTGTTCGGTGTTGGTTTAAATGTGCAATAGAAATAAGGTTTAACTTGACTTTTTATATGGTTAACATTGTTTCAGTGCAGAGAAAAGTACAGTCTGTCTGAACATGGACTAAAACCAGACACCCATCACCTGTGTCTCTACAGTTACCACCTGCAGCTGAAAGAGAAGTGCTTTGTGGTCTTTCTTGTTAAATTGGCACCATTAAAACACAAAAGGACTATTAAGAGAACAGAAAACTGACTGGAACTTAAGTAGAAGGTGAAAATGAGTAAAAGAGACTCAAGCTTTTAAACTACATCTACTCTCTCCATATTTTCTTTTGCGTTATTTAACTTTGTGGCTCCAAAAATGCAGAAATTTGAATTCTACCTAAACAAAAAAGTATAAGCAGACCCAAAGTGAGCCAAGCAGAGCAGCATTAGTTTGTAATTAGTTCCACTGCTGCCTCTCTGACAGTATTTATTCACTGACGCGCTCATATCCATTAGTCATTTTGTTTTATTCATCACGGTCGATCATTTCCCCTGATGGACTGAAATATTAATACTCTGCTCCTGAGCTGCAGGGCCGCTAGGTTTTTACTGTTTGTTAACTGTCCGTCTGCCTGGGTATTATACTGTATGTGTCTCTGTGTGTCCAGGAAAATAGCCAAGTTAGAGCCAGAGAGAACAGAGAGAGGGGCAGTGTTTGGAGAGTGCTTTAACGAGGCCAAATGGACAGAAGAAGACACGGCCAAGCAAACAAAAGAAAACGGGAGTACGGAAAAGGGTGAGATAGAGTGGTTTTGGAGCCGAGAGGGCATGAAATATTAAGAAAGTGGCTTTTACAGTGAAGCAGACTGAGGACTGTGCATTTGTCATCAACTCTATTACTGTGTGTGTCGTCGTTGGTCTTTTTTGTTCCACTAATCTGCTCTGTCTCTGGAGAAAAATCAAAATCAGTGTTTCCCACAAACTGTAGAGGGTTTACTGTAATTTCCATGAATGTACTTGATGTGTGTGCAACAAGTTCGACGCTAAATGACTGAATAAACAGCCTTTGTCTCTTCATGAACAAGACTCGTATCATCAAGAGCTGCACGAGCTAAAAATTACCGGATCCTGCACAGAAAGTAACGTTAAGTGACCTGACTAATGTCCTGCTAATCCCTGAGCATTACTCCTGTCTCCTGAAAACGCAACATATCAGACTGAGCTGGTTTTCTGGAGAGTTATAGCATTTACTAGAGATTCTGCAAACTCCGCTAACCACTAAATAATCACTCGGTTTGTGTCAAAAGAAGCCCTTCACACTCAGAGCTTTTACACAGAGCTCGTCTTTTCACAAAGCAGTTCGAAAAACTGAAAGAGGGATAGTGTGGATAAGGTTGTTTTTTGGAAAAATAGGGCAATTTAGACATTAAGACATGTTTCCAAAAGAGAGAGAAGTAATGGCTACTGATAATACCGAGAAAGTGACTATTCCAGCGCTGGTTATTTCAGAGAAACAGCGCTACAAAGAAAAATATAAATAGTGAACACTGAACTTTGAAGTTAAAGGGAGACAAGGACAGAACATTCACATCAGATAATTTAGGTTTAAGTCAAATTATTGTTACTATTTGTTGGTTTAAATAGCCTTTTAGCTCACCATTATCAAAGGATATTGATTATTGCTCACAGCTCTTGACAAACAGCACAAATTAAAAAGCACAACCAGCAATTTTGCATCAATACTGGACAAAACCATCGCTGTGTGAGATGGCTTTAGTCACAGAATGTTTCACGGTGCAGTTAGAAAACTCTGACTGTAACAATTACAATCCACCTTCACAAAATGGAACGTTCCAGTGTTATGAACAGTTTTTGGTTCATTTTGAGATTATAGTCGGGTAATTAGATTAATGGAGGCCACCAAGGAAACACTGTAATGCTTGTCAATAATGTTTTACTGATACAAGTTTGGTATGGTTAGTACATGCTTTTAAAGGTGTTTCGGTAGCACTTTATATTCCTGCTCGGTAATATCATAGTAATAGCAGAGTTATAAGGTTATACTATAGTAATTACAGTTAAATATAAAGTAATTTTCACAGTATTGCCAATATTTATTGCTTGATATAACCTTATAACCAGAAGGGATTCGTGCAGGGCTGGGGACTACTTTTAATCAACCTTAATTACTTTAGTATAACCTATTTATTAACATCTTATAAAAGAGGGTGAGGCTAAACACTGCAGTCTGACAATTATAGATGAAAATGAATATAAAAATGTGTCATATCAACAGTTTTTCTGGTAACAGGTAAAAGCAGAAGCAGATGACTCAGGAAGACACATGTTAACCTCAGGTGTGAGAATAATGACACAACACATTAAAATGGAAGGTGTTTTTTTAAGTCTGTCTCTCTGTATTTCGTTTTTTTTTTTTCATTTCCCTTTTTCACTTTTCACTTCCCCGTCTCGCTGCTCGTCTTGTCTCCGTCCGTCTGTCTCTGTCTCATGAATATGCAGCGCTGCAGTGAGACAGCTGCGCTCTAAACTAAAGCCTGTTTTAAATAAAGAGAGGAAACGAAAGAAAAAAGAAAAAAAAAACTCCCAGTAGTGACCTCCGGGAGACTGCGGTTTCCATGGCAACTGGGCCAGCTCAAAAGAAGAGAGCGTTATAATGAGCCGTGATGTGGGAGGGGCTCGAGCGACTGGCTCCGCCCCCTCGTTGTTACACACAGACTGTACCTTAATCGCCCTCGCTGTTGCCATGGAAACACAAACTCTTTCCCAGATTGCTGCTTTGTGTGGCTTTGGGTTTGGCTTTTTCACCGAGAGCGAACAAAGACGGCTCTGCTTTAAGGTCTCGAGTCGGCGCAGTTGGCAAAACACGGGCGAAATGAATACATTTAAGAGAATATTGAGGAAAATTTTGAGTTTTTGGTGATTATATTTATAATGTCAAGGAGAAAGGTACTGAGAGAAATAGAGAGAAGAGTTGTAATGAAGTCAGAGTCATGTTTGTGTATTAATATTAGACATCATTTATAAAGTCTAACATGTTTTTATATTCTCTAATATGATTTTATATTATTGTCTTGTGTGAGTGTTACACATGTATTTTTCTATAATGCTTAGGAGCTTTAACTGTAAACATTTGGCACTTTTAAAAACAAAGACTTTATTTTAATGGATTTTCTGTGATGAGGGTATATTTCCTCCAACTGTTGCTGTATGCGTGTTAACTCATGCTGGAAAATCTGTTACATAATTGTTCCAGCTTTTCATTAGACAAACTAATGTTCTTCTGCAGCTGACAAAACTTGCAAGCCTTAGCTTAATGAAATGTTAACAAATCAAGCAACCACCAACACCATGTTCTCAGCTTTTGAGAACATGGTGTTGTAGTATGTCCTCCAGGCCAGTAGAGGCGCTGTAAACCCTGCTACTTCAACAGTTATTAATGTTGTAAACATGGCATTTTCTGAAACAGAGGTGATAATTGGTGACGATTTTATTTTTAGGCACCTTTCAGGACCCTCAAGATCACCTTACAATAGATAAAAGCACACAGTTTACAACAATAAAACATTAAATTAGAATAAATAACAGATAAAAAGGAGGAGGACCAAAGAGAAGAGAAGAAGATTTGATATTTATCTAATACTAAGACTATATAATCAGAACATGAGTTTTTGAAGCACAGAACCACATTGTTTTGTCACTGTTGTTCTACTCGCTGTTTGTAACCAGCATCCAATAGCTTTTAGGGTTTTGGGAAGCCATATTTAAAACCCAATGAGTAGCATTCTCAAACAAAATATTGCCTAAATGTATTCAAAAGTTTACAGTTTTGTGGAGTGAGAATGCTGTCCTCGTGTAAATGAACAACCAGAACATGAACAGATCTTATTGAAATGTGTTGTTTTATAAATGTATAAGTTCTCTATAGTCTCGTCAAATAGAAAAAGAGTTCAGGCTTGAGATAATGTTACAGAAACAGCAGTGAAAGTCCTCTCTCTGCTCTGGACTGGCTTCCTGGAAGACTTAAAGCTTCACTTGTTTCATACAATTCAAAGTTCGAGCAACAACGTAAACAAAACAGAGACCAGTAGGTGTATAGACATCCGTAAAGACTCTCTGTTTTCCTTTCTCTCATCGACTTAAACGACACCTGTCTCTTTGTTCCTATACGATCTACCCCAGTCACGTGACCCACTATTTAACTAACCCTTCTCTAATTGCTCTCCGTTGAGTTCAGTGCGTCCACCCTCGATCTAAAAGCAGTGCAGTCCCACCCACGCGGCCGCACGCCTTCGCTCGCTCTAAAAAAAGCCCCGTTCGACCGAGGTCCGTCTTGCTCGGCTCCCGTCAGGTTCATTGTGTAAGGATCTGATGACGTCACCTTTCAGTCCCACGCCTTTGTCTCTATTTTTTCTCCACACACACATATATATAAGCAGCGAGGGGGGCTCTGATTCCTCTATGACTCATCTTAGCTCCCGTCTGACGCAAAAGCATG
Source organism: Rhyacichthys aspro (assembly GCA_036850595.1). NCBI lineage: Eukaryota > Metazoa > Chordata > Actinopteri > Gobiiformes > Rhyacichthyidae > Rhyacichthys > Rhyacichthys aspro. The sequence goes on along the minus strand of CM072156.1, from coordinate 4,228,751 downwards.
ACTGACTTTGCACCACATGCTACATTACTGTTACCACCCACCATCCTGTAAGCCACTGTTTTTCCTGTCTGCCTCATCCTTTTTTTGGATTTCCCCGCTTCCTCGTCTGAAATAATCTCTCTTTCAGCATTTGTCACGGCTTCTTCTCTCTTCTCTACAACATTTCCTCGTTTTTTTTTGCTTTCTAGCGTCCGTCTCCCACACTTCCATCACTCCCCCGAAGACATCTCGAGCATACTAAACGCAACTTCCTCTGATTACTTTTCTTCTTTTTCCCCGGGAAGAAACTCCGAAGGCTAACCGCGCACGCTGCCTCTTCTTTTTTTTTTGCCGCGTTGCCATGGCTACAGGCTCAGCGCTTTTGCTTTATTGAGGAGGTGTGAAAAGGAAGAGGAAAAAAAAAAAAGGGAGAGGGCGGAGGAGCGGGGGATCGCTGTGTCGTCATACGGAGGTAGTACAAAAGCACAGAGGAAGGAGCAGCCTTGACTTGAAATAAGAAAAGTAATGAGGATATGTTACATTATACATTTTTTTTATTTGATTTTAGTGAAGTGACAGGATGTAAAACACAAAGACCGAAAAATTCAAACGACAGCAGCCTTACATTGAAATAAAACCATTATATTGACATTTGACTTGATAAATATGGCCGCACTTCCGCTGCCTTCTTATATCTCCTGTGACTAGATCATTGTATAGTTGTCGATGTGACCCTTAAGAGCACATAGCTCTTCGTCTGTGATGTATAGAGCCGCACAACAAACAAACAAACATGTTTACTGAGCCTGGAAACACAAGGCTCAGGTGTTAATGGAGTGTACGTTACCAGCAGTAAAAACTATTAGAATTGAGAAAAAAAGTTGCTCAAAAGGCTATGAAACTAATGATGCTATAGACGCCATGCATTTAAAACATGAATATAATGTAGTAGAGTTTATAATTTTCTATAAACTTTCTATTTTAATACGACCAAGGTCAGAGTCACTATAAACAGTCTTTATAATCGTTTTGGTTTGTGATTTCGAAGCATACTACTCATTATTTTAAGTCAGAACTAGATGTACTCTGAAAATTAAAGCTGTCAGCGCCTAATTTCACCATCAAGAGGTGTGTAAAGAGCTGTAAAGCCTATAAGACTGTGTTATTGAGGTGCACCTTGGTCATATTTAACAGTGTACGCCTTGTGTGGGACAGGGTGAATCTGTCTAAAATATAATATGCATTTTACAGTTGAGATTATGAGTCTTTAGCATTGTTTAGGAACAGCACACAGCAGTATGAGCAGGTTTTAGAGAAATAAAATACTGAATATTGGAAGAAAGTCTTATATTAGTTCAACTGTATCACTGCACTGTTGTTAAAAGTAGGATTATGTTGGATTTAGGTAAAAAATGAGGATAACTTCTGCCACTTTTTGCCGACCGAGAGCAGAATCACACGAGGAAATGACATTACAAGAGAACAGTTAATTAAAGTAATAATAATAGTAAATTAAACTATACAAAGCATTAGTTGAAGAATATAATATAAATGCAATCAAAAATAGTTATTTCTATTGTTTTTAAACATATGAAAGTACAGTTTTGTATCAAGCGGAAGAAACAGAAGGGAGTTTTTTATGACAGGGAGGTTTTTTTGTATTTTGTGAAGGGTTCATGGAGCCGAACCTTACTTCCACCTGAGCATTAAACCACTGGTCCCTTGGTCCATTAATTTTTATCAGTGCATATCTTGGGGCCTTGTTGCCAACCAATGAGGCTGTCCTAAAAGTGTGTTGTATTTATATTTATGTCTTCAAATAGTCACTGACTCCAAGACATGATAGAAAAATATTGACAAAAAGCATGGGTTCAAGTATTTTTCTGTGTTATTCACTGCGTATTGTTTTGTTGTTTGTTTGTCTTCTATAAACTCCTGTTCTAAGCCTAGTGCCACATGTTTATCTTAGCGTATGCACTTCCGTTGACCTACCGCAGCGTAAGCCTCTTACTGTAAATGTACGAGGGTCCGTCGGGGGTCCATGCTCATGCGGGAGGGGAGGAGGAGGAGGAGGAGCTCTGGGATCCCATGCAGCAGGGAGAAGGGCCAATAAAGAGATCGACACATACACCTACCCTGTAGTAGTCAGTGCTGTAGACGTCTCTGGACATGCCGAAGTCTCCGATCTTCACCAGGAGGTTCTCACCCACCAGACAGTTCCTATTAGGAAAGATATTACAGTATATAATTCAAATGGGTTTACACAACACTTCTTATTCCCTCTTTTATTGCTTTTCAACATTAAATGACGGCCTGATAAGATAAATAAGATAACAGAATTTTCAAAGTAATAACATTCAGAGTCAGAAAGAGGTCAAGTGCTATATTCCTTCTATTTCTTGAGATTGAAACAAAAAGAGAATTAAAAAAGATGATTTATGGGTGCTAGAAGTCGTCTTAAATGTCTTGAGTATTTTCAGGTTACTACATAGTTCAGTAAAGTTAAATCCATCACTAGGAAATGAGGGGAAACATGCTTATATCAGACTCAGTGGTGTAAGGTGGTCAAGCAAACATACACAGCACTTGTGTTGTTTTGAATGGATGCATGCAATGAAATAATCCTCCATAAAATCTAGCACATTCTGCATTAATCTGCCTCCTTTTGTCCAGTTTTAAAAAACAAACTAAAACACTGTGGAGAAACGTGTGGTTAGTTTGGTGTACTACAATGTCAGCAACAAAACACTTAAAAAATCCTGCCAAAATATTATTGCCTCGACCAAAAATGGCATTGTAAATAGGCTCCACATTCTGGGGCCCAGTTGTGAGTGAAGATAAACCAATAATAACAGAATGATAGCTGATAAGGCTGTCATCACTGCTGTTAACAGTCATTCTAGGATCTGTGTCAGCCAATAAGCTTTTGAGAAAAACAGGAAACCAGCCAAATCGAAGAAAATGATGAGATAAATTAGCCCTTATTTGTTAGTATAAAGTCTGAACGGTGTGTAAACTTTTGAGACACTGTTTATACATTAAAACACGCTCAAATAAACCTGTTGTGTGAGAGCGGTGGATCAGACTCACCTCGTGGCCAGGTCGCGGTGCACGAAGTGCTGCGAGGCCAGGTAGACCATCCCGGACGCGATCTGCTGCGCGATGTGCAGCATCTGGGACTGGGTCAGCTCCACGGGCCTGGTGGTCTGACCCTCGGCCATCAGGACGGCATCTGGACCGTGGGACCTGGACAGAACAGAGCCAGGCTTTTTAATATGACTCACAAAGTTTCTTCTGTCATTCTGGTTGACATCTTTGTTTATGTGTATTTGACCAGGGGCTGTTTTTAAAATGACATTAAAAGGCCTATGACTAGTACATTTTCCTTCAATTATTTATTTTAAAATGAAATGGCTTTTAGAAATCAATCAGCTAAATTAATTTGACTTTAATTATGTGAGGCTGCTATGTCATCTGTCCATTTTTTATTCATCTGGTTTCCTTTTCTAACCTTCTTTAATTAAAAACCATCTATGTTTGGCATTCTTAATCATCTTTGCCTCCAGTCAAACCATCACACCACTCACACTCATGTAATATACATGCATTTCCAGGTTTAATAAATACGATTTACAGAAAAGAGCAGTGGCAAGTGCAAAGACATTAGAAGAACAGTGGACATTTAGCTGAGGGTTGACTTCAAAAAACCTTCACCGTTGTCTTTACTGTCTCTGCAGAAATCTTTCAGTTTATTGTGAACATATCCTAATGAATAAAGGTTTTTATTTTAATAGAGAGTCCCTTGGGTTTTCTTTTTATTACTTTGTTAGCTCTAACGTTTTTTTTATTTGTATATGCATATTGACTTCTCTGTTGCGCCTGTAGCTAACCAGAGCATCTCAGTGTGTGTTCGCTGATGTTAGCATCACTAGCTACATAGGCTATAGCAAACTTTGTGAACAACAAGCTTCACATTTCAGTATAAATGTATGAAGTGTACATTTGGCTTACTTCTGCAGCTGTTTAGACTTATATCCAATTTACACGAGGAAAGATTATTTTACTCTCAATAAAAGTTAATTTTGCCTCCATTTCAAAAATCAGACTGAACAGATGACATTTTAGTTTAAAGAAAAAATAGGTATTATTAAAGTATTAACCTAAGTTGGGTATATTTTATGATCAATTTATCAATTAATACTGTGTCGTTATCTCAACTTGGATTTTTTATTAAAACATGCATCACGTCAAAGGATTTTGAAAAATGCATTAAAATTTCCTTTCCTTACATTTCTAGTCTGCAAAGAAAGCTTGCTCAGAGCCTCTCAGAGCTCAGACAGACTGTGCTCACAGCTTGATTTAGTTGTCGAACAGGATTTTTTATCCTTGTCCAAATTTACACGCAGGACAGAATCCAACTACTGAGTCCTCAGACTAATGCTGCATTCAAATGATCATGTGTTTATTAGCTTCAGCCTTTATAGAGAAGGAACCATAATGAAACCTGACCTGTAACCTAGCGTTAAAAGCTTATAAATTACACTATATCAATATCAAAGCACATGAACACAACATAGACACCCTCTTCACATGACAATTGCACCGTTTAAACATATTGTCATGTGGGACCAAAACGAATCAGGCAACAGAATCTTCACTCTAAACAGTGGTCTTCATGATTTTCTCATTTATTTAGATGTTACTATGTCCTCGAAGCTGCTCAGAGCACTTTGTCCAGTCTTAGTCAGAGCAAGCCATGAATAAAACTAATAGTTCGTCAATGAAACCTATTATCCAGGTGTGTTTGTCCAATTAAGAAAAATCTGAATTACTGCCCTATACTTAAAAACTCTTATTTAACTCTAACACGTGGCCTGTCTACCATTTGACTGTTGAATAATTAGCGTTTACCTCATCGTGCACGGTACAAGTCTGATGTGTTAAAAAGAGTCTTGCCTGAGGAACTTGTTGAGGTCTCCGTGCTTCATGTACTCGAAGACCATGATGAGGGGGTCGCTCTCGACGCAGACGCCGTAAAACGTCACGATGTGTTCGTGCTGCAGGTTCGTGAGCAGCTCGGCCTCGCGGTGGAAGTCCTTCCTGGCGTTCTCGCTGGCCTCTTTGAGAGTCTGCACACAAACACAAGTGACAGTTTTATAAAGTGACAAACACAATACACTATATGCTACTGTCAACTTCACTGTGTGCAGAGTCTGCTCCAATTTATCAGGCCACTGTCCACGGTGAGGAAATACAAGTCAGAGTCTAGCCTTGTTAAAGTGAGTTACAGCAACAGTCTTGTTTTAGTCTTACTTTTAGCTGTTTACTGGTCCAGACTGTTCCTGTTTTAGGCTTGGATGGTCCTGTTGTAGTCCTGGTTTTAGCCTTAAGGTATGTTTTCTATAAGCTATAAATTGTGTTTTAAAACATACATGAGTTGCAGAAATTAGAATAAATAAAAGAGTAAATCCTTGTTTGTTGAAAAAGCTTTGGTTATGGCTGAATAATGCTGCAATAAACAGAAGAGAAAAAACTTTGAATTCATATATTTTAGGGAGTACATGGAGCATTCTTTTCAAAATACGACAAGAACAAGACAAGCTTTATTTGAGAAAGCATTGACCTTTTCCGTCTTTCTTTTCACTTCAGATTTTTTTTGAGTCAGGATTCTCCATCGTCAGATCAACAGACTTTCAGACAGCTTTTAGACACTCAGCATTTTCTTTTTAAACAGCAGAAGAGACATTTGCTGCTATTTGATGATACAATGTTATCTCATTGGACAAAAAAATAAAATAAATGTTATTAATAAATTTAATTGAATACCAGTAGGAACATGGTAAAAGATTGGTCTTGTTTTAGGTCTACTTTAGTCCCTCTTTTGTATTATATCATTCAGATTTTAATCCTGAATTTATAGTGTTTTTAGTCCTAATAAAAACAGTGTGAAAGTTAACAGTGTATCATGCAAAAAGTCATTTGTGAACATGAACCACAAACACGGCCGTCTGTAGCTCATTTAAAATGGACTAAGGCAAAATGAAAAACCGTTCTGTGGCCAGATGATTCAAAATTTTTTATTCTTTTCGCACAACACGAGCTCTGACCCAGAGAAGGTGCCGACATTTCATCCTCATAATAGAAGTACACCGTGGTTTTCCTTACAGCAACAAACAAAGCAACAGACGTTTTATATTAATGCGAGCCATTACAACGCTGTTTACATTCATTATATTCCCTGTTTGCCTTTGAAACTAATCTTTGTCCCAGCTCCATGAATCAAGAAATCTGTCAGGGCCAGTGTGTATTGTAACACAAGCATCAGCGACACAGTGGGGACGTATATATATATGTGTGTGTGTGTGTGTGTGTGTGTGTGAGTGAAAGAGAGTGAGCGTTTCCGGAAATGAAAGAGATATGGGCCTCTGTATTCATTTTACATCTAAAGCTGAAAAATATAGAAATTCCTTGTGTCCTCCATGAATAATTAAATGTCCTCCTACAGTATATGACATGGATATACATGCGTTTAGCTGTGTGTGTGTGTGTGTGTGTGTGTGTGTTGTGTGTGTGTGTGCTAATGACACGGAGGCTTCTATTACAAATACAGCTCAAAGAAAGACAAAGCTCACGGAGGAGGATGTGAACCTATAACCTTTAGCCGGGACGCTGACATGTCAGAAAACAGTACGGGGACATACATTTTCAATCAATCAGGAAGCACAGTACAATGGTCTCTTTGTGTATAGTCTGTAATATGAGATTTTAAAATGATGATACTGCAGATATTACAGCGTGGATACAATATGAAAGGCTATACGCTGAAATGTGATAATAGAAATGTATGGGAAATGTGGTCCATACTTTTCTATAGGTTGAGAATAACAGAGTCTTATTCCTGCAACAGAAAGAGTTTAAATTAGCGGTTCAATATGTTAAATTGTCATAAAGACTAGAGGAGAGCTGTGATTGGTCAGATACATGGAAATTAAGTGAGTTACCATGAGCTAATTTAATACAATAACTGATCGTGGCTCTAAAATTGAAAAATCTCTTTAAAGGTTGCCATATTTTTCAATTCTACGTAGTGCACCTTTAAGTTAATGCTGCTAAAGCCACAAAAACTGTTTGGTTGGATTGTAAATGGAATATATAAAAGTGATTATACCTCAGTTTCTTGTTTCTGATCAAATACAGCAGCAATGATTGGAAAAAGTAATGGTGTCAGCCTAAAGCAACAAACAAAAAAACTAATTTGTCTTCGTAATTTTTAATTTTCACAAGTTTTATATATAAATTACACTGTAAAAAGTGGTAGTGCTGCTTCAATAAAACAGCTTTAGACACCTATATTTATTTTAAGCAATAGAAAAGACATTTGTTTACACAGAATTTTCAAATTATGGCTTAAAACTGGACCATATATACCACTGGACCCTGACAGAGTCGTATTATAAGAAAATACACTAAAATTGTGGTAGCATTTCAGAAGACATGTTGTTTCTTCCAACCTTGCCACTTGGATAGTCTCTAGTTGTAAAGAAATATGGCGGCCCTGATGGTGAGGGATCTACGCCCTCTAGTGGCTGAAAATTACACAGTGCTGCTTTAAGATCACCCATAAAGTGATCGCTGAAGTTAAATTCCAAACAAATTTAATGTGGTCTGTGTTGTTTTGAAATTGCTAATGAGAACAAACTCAATAACACATTATCAAGAGTCCACAAAAGATTGATTACATTTATAATCTGTTGTTTCTGGGCATGAATTAAATGCTGTTTTTTGAGTTTTTTTCCCTCCATTTTGTTTGTCGGCACCATTTAAATGAGGTTCCCATGACGACCAAAAGGTCTCAGAGCAGCTGCCCTTTAATTTACATAATTAGGCCCAAAATAAAAGTTAGATTTCTTGCTCATTAGACTGATCGAAGTTCAAACGCACGCCTGCTCTAACCTGTGTGTGTTTTCTGATCCGAGCCTGTGGGTTTTGTACACAACAGCCCGAGTCCCAAAGCTCATTGAATTTACAGGAAACGGCCGTGACACCGCACTGTTAGTCATCCATTGTGCGCACATTCAGTCCCGGGACAAATAAAAAGCAATCAACAGCCTGTAGCCTCTGAATGTAGTGCGTCCCATTTACATGTGTGAAGGCGGCGTTATTGAGAGTGCTGCTGATTGATGGGACGCAGGAGTGGAAGTGCGTATGCATATTTTCAGTATATGTGAAAGTGTTAAAGTGTGCCCCGTGATGGATGTCCCGGTACTGCGTACAGTGAGGGGTGGCTGTGTGTTGCGGCTGACTGGCTGATTGATAGCCCACTCTTAAACCGGCTCCATTAAGCTCTATGAGTGCAGGAAAGAACATGTTTCTAATGCAGCACGCATGACAGAGTGCAAGCATAATGCACATGAGAACAATGTAAGTGTGTGCTTATGAGAGTGGGAGGGGCATTTAAAAGGCTATAAGCTTCAAATACAACAGTGTGAGTTTTATACATCTCATTATGATTAAAGAGACAAACTAACCATGTCCAACAATAACAATTAGACGCATGACGATGGTGTTTGAAGGAACCACTTACGCACAGCCCATGTTACATAGCTGTAATGTAATAAACGTGGCATACATTACAGATACTTGCATGTTTAATATTCGGCACAGTTTATGGCGTTTAATGTAAATGACGCTCTAAATTATGTCGTAGCAGTAAAAAGACTTTTATGGGGATGTTTAGGCAGAGCTTCAAGTGAAGATACCAGAGTAACAGAGAAACAATGTGAAATATGATAAATGGCTGACTCAGATTGGCCCAGTCCTGTCCATTTACTGTCTGCATCCAGTAAAAGTAGAAAAGATGTGAAACTACCTCATCTATTTAACTTAAAATAGCATTTGATGTCTCTACTAAAGTACCAAGAGTAAGAATAAACACTAACACAAACCCAGGTCTCCAGTGAGAAGGACCTATGCTTTAAATTAGCAGCGCTACACAGTCATTATACACATGTTTCCACTGGAGCGGTCCAGAATGAATCCTATTTATGCCCCACTTTCAGGCGTTTCCAGAGGTACAAAGTGTTCCGAATGACTTTCCATTACTAGGTAACCCTTTCCATGATGGGAACCTCTGTGCTTTAAATAATTTGAACAATTGCTATATGCAACAATCACCTCGACAAGAGTTTAGCCGCTAAAGCCCTAATTAACCTCTCTTTCTCCATTGCATAAGGTTTGGAGTAAAAGCGTTTAGAGTTGATTTAAATCTGTTTCGAAGACACTAGAAACTGCAGTTTTAAGGGACAAACATTTCTTTTTGAATCCAGTAAAGAAGGAGTTATGTTTGTGTTTCAATGCACTGTGACAAAGATAAGCAGAAGCTAAGTTAGGATATCATTTAAAAATTATGGCGTCAAGTGTAGAAACCCCACTCTCCTACACTGTAATTATATGTTATAATGTTAAACTACACAATAAGTGTAAAAAGGTTGAGCTAAACGATACATCGCTAGACAATAGATGGGTGAAAATGAGAAATTAAACTTAAAACAGCATTTCTTTAATAAGTCAAACAAAGCTAGCTTTAATTAGCATTGACACTGTCTACATTTTGTGAAACAGGAGTAGAACTTGGGGGTAGAATTTACAAAATAAATAAATAAATGTATGGTTTGTAAGACCATAAATATAGACCTCCTCCGAGTGTTTTTGTTGGTTTTAAAATGAAATGAAAACAGCCTCCACATCTTCTATATTCCCTCCTGTGTTTTCAGGATTAATGGCTGAATCAATACCTGCAGCAGAACGGAGCTGTATAGGCCCACATTACACTGTCACCTGCTCATTTTGACAAAAGTCTGCTTTTATCTTTCTCTTATTCCGTCTTAATGCACGAAGCAGGAGTAAGAAACGACCGCAGAGAAACTGTGCTACTGTACATTAGCTAATTAAAAACATGGATTCGTGAGCTCAATCAATGAAGTGACTCTAATGAAGAACTGATTGATCTGCAGAACATGATGTCTGCATGCAACCGCACTGTCGCCAATTAAACGATATTTTAAAGCAGATTACTGACGATGTAATTAAATATAACTTATGTATATGACAACAACAAACGGCTCTGGTTTCGTTGTTGTGAGGATTTTCAGGTGAAGATCGGAGCCAGAGCTTTGAGCCGAGGCTAAAGCTGGCAGCTGACTTCAGTGGGCCGAGAGTGAGTAAGAGCTAAGCTGAAAGGCACGAGGAGGAGGAGGATGATGAGGAAGAGGAAGGAGGTGGAGGACTGAGAAACCAACTCTTTCTGCAGATTTTTATGTAACTATGTAATTATAAGTAAAATGTTCTAATCACTATAATGTCATTCCTTATTTTACTTTATTTTTTCAGCATTTATTCCAAGTACTTGTCAATACTTCTAGGTAATAGTAAAAAATGATGATAATATTATTACAAGGCATGAGAAAATAAGCAATAATGACAAAAAACACTGTACTAAGTATTACAGCTTTTTGGGTCAAGTAGCTGCACCATTTATTTATATTACTATTATGTGCATTCATTCCAGTGCTATTTACTATCACTGACAAACTAATTTAAAGTATAGTAAAGATCTTAGCACCAACACCAATAAAGCTTCATATAGCAGAGCTTATTCTTTCTCTCAAGACATTATTAATAATAATAATGGATCACACAGATAAAGGTGCACAAAGTTTATCTGCTGCTGAGGATTTCTCTGGTTTATTGTAAAAAAACAAAAAAAACATTTACCTTGGTTTAAATCTTTTAGGGTCTACAGTTCAGTTCAGAGGGAACACACGTTTCTTTTTGAATCCACAGAATTAGCCATATTTGTGCCGTAAGGGAGCAAGCCGAGTGTTGCCGTTCTCACGATTGTTTTGTTGCTATAAAGCTGTGTACTGTTAGTCACCAGAACAATTATAATTCAATTCAATTTTATTTATAAAGCCCAGTATCACATTTACAGTTGCTTCAAAGGGCTGAACAAAAACAAAAGACAACAAACCTCCATCAGGATTAGAAAAAAACGCTATCCCAATACCATATTCTGGTATTTTCATGGTTATTATGATATGGCACGTTGGGAAATGTTTCTTTTAGCATTTAAATGTATGGCTAAGAAGACATTCCCAAGCTCTTACCTTTAACAAATGTAAAAATGTTGCTTTATGTAATAACTTGACGAAATATAATACAATTTAAACTATTAATAAATCTGTAAAGGAAATGTCCACAAAGAGGCAGAATCTGATACAAAGTTGGTCCGGTTTTAGCCCAAAATAAAGGACAATTCTGTTACATTTTGTCAAGATATAACACGTTATAATGTGATGATATGTAGGTTTAATATGATCTAATTTGTCAAGAGATACCACGTATAATCAAAAAAGACTAAGTTGGCAAAATGAAGCGACAGAAAAGTGCTGAAGTTGAGGGATGGGAGCTGGAGGAAGTGGAGGGGACAGAGGAAGGGGTCCCTCTCCCAGCTCATGTATAGTTAATGACACACTCCTGGCCAATACGATCCAGTTTCACCGCATACTTCCAGACCGAGCAGCTTTGATGGAGAGATGGATTGACGGATGAACGGTAAAGGAAGAAGGAAAAGCATTTGATCTGAGCCCGGAAATCAGCGGTTGGAGTGTAACCCCACCTCCGGCCCGAGAGGAAACTCTTTAAGGCACAACACCTAGAGCCTGACAACGTGAACTATAGGCACTGAACGGACGCCACGAGAAGGATTACAGTTCGAAACGCCCAGTATCCGTTTCAGGAAGACAAGATTATGTGCTCCAATCTGTTCAATATCTCAAATGTATTTCAGGGATCAAATCTCATTGTGAAATATTGCAGAGATGGCAATAACTTAACCTTCAATAACAACATTATGAGGTTTATTTTTGTGCCACGGAAGACAAAACAGGAAAAGGCTTAAAGAATAACGTTAACTCTTAATATCTCATGGAGTAGCATACCTTGACGGCCACCAGTATCTTCTCCTGGTCCGGGGACAAGTTGTAGCACTCAGCCAGGAAGACTTTCCCGAAGGCGCCCTCTCCCAGCTCCCGCTTCAGAACGATGTTGTGTCTCTTAATGTGTTGGACGACTGTGGAGGGCAAGCAGGGACAAGAGTCAAACCCATGTAAAAGAAGACATTTAGGGACCACTGCATCATAAATGGAAAGAGATGCCAGACGACAAAGAGAATTCAAAGTTTAAAGTGGGTCGGTAGCTCAAGGTGAAAGAAAACTCGACATGTTCTTGTTGTTGTATAAGACGTTTTTGTTCAGTCTTATTAATTATGTTGAAAAATTAATCAACTGTGGTTCTGACCAGATTTAAAGCAACCCTGCATTTCTTACTGTCAGGAGCCGCCATGTTTGTTTACCAATAAAGAAGTTTAAGTTTGAAAAACATTTTGTACAATTATGTCTCTGTTTTTGTTTTGTTTTTTGGCCTATTTTCTTTATTACATGCAAAGTGTTTTAGAACACGTCACTCATGTATCTCTCATGATACGCCACCGTCCCGGGACAGGAACGTTTCTCTGGAGGTCTCTGTCCAGCTGAGGGTACTGTACTCGCCTAATTCTACTGATCTCATGTCTAAGAACCATCAAATGCTAAACGTTTCATGCTGCTACTTTAAAATGCACACATTACACTAGCCAAATCAATTAAGAAGGCTAATAAAACAGTGTTGGATTCCAAGACGAGACTAATATCACGTCTAACTTCTGAGTACAATGACATTACACTGAATACTTTTTTATTATCCATTAAACTTGCAGCTATATAACCTGTGTGCTCTTCATCCTGAGTTAGAAGAACACATTTATTTCGATAAGACGCTGGGCTAGTCTCATGTTTAAGTGCTATCCTCTTTTACTTGGCAGACCACTGATCCTCAGGGATTCACTCGGTCCAACTCCTGCTGCAACATCTCATGGGACTGTTACGTGTCAATACTCATCTTGTACACACAAAGTGAGTGGAAAGGTGTGTTGGTTTGGGACGATATGTGTTTTCACAAGTTATTAGCATGCACTGATACTCAAAGTTACACAGAGAAGGATGCAGTGAGCAGAATGCACCCTTTTCCTTTTTTTATGGAGTGGAAAAAAACCCAAAATGACTCTGAAGCTATGTATTTATTGTAAAGATTTCTTAAAAGTATGATGGGGACGCTTTAATCTTGTTATTGAAACCTTGACGAGTAAATCGAATTAGTCAGAAATGAAAAATGTTGCCAATACACACAGCATTGTCTTTTTTATTTTAATTGAGAATGGCAAGGTCACATGTAGTGCTGCATTTAAAAGATAATCACCAGCATTAACCCTTCGTTACGACTCTTTCGTTTTGAATCGCTGAATGAAGCGCTGTTTCCTGAATGCCACAGACATTTGAAATGTCTTGTTTTGTTCTTGTGTAAATAGAAAGTGCATGTGTCACTGTGTTAGTACAGAATCCTCGTCTGTGCTCAGCCGCTCTTGGATGAGAGTCGACAAACCTGCTCTCTGTTGCTAAGCGACCCGTGACTCCATGCCAACAGATTTTTAGAGAATTTGGCATGTCACCATAGAGACGAAATAAGGCTTTATTGTAGAGCGATTAGCAGCGTGGTGGCCTCACCATAACCCTCTCTGCTGTGTCACTGACTGGGGGCCAGACGCTGTGCAGATGTGTGTTCGACAGAGGGGCAATAACGCCGCAGCAGAGGGCAGATCATTTTACCATTTTACCACAAGGAGCAGGGACTGGTGCAGCAAAACCAGTCTGACCCAAATGTCTACATAAACATACAGTCAAAACTTTTGTATTTGTTTGTATATTTATTGTATTCTATTATTGTTTGGACATAACTACAAAGATACAAATATTTTGAGAGGTGTTATTTTGAACTTTAATAGTTCAGCATCGGAGATAAGCATAGATCGAGACAAAGAGGTTATTCTTACGCTGGTGACAGGAGTCTAAAGCCAAATATAGGCATCAAATTTAAAGCTCCTCTTCAAATCTGTTTTTTATGTGATATTTTAAGCTAATTGAGGCTAATTGGGCCAGTCCCTAACCTGACTAAGTCTACTTTACTGTGAGTTCGAAATGAAATTGTGTTATTCTCTTACCCTTGGTGCATACAATAACAATAAGTGGTCACTATATTACACTATAATATATTTAAACTAATTAGTTGCGTAGAACTTGTTGCAGCACATTTCAATCTCTCCGTTGTCAGTTCAATACCAGAGAAGCACAAGCAAAAGTTTAACCATCAGCGTATATGTTTGTCTGGGGTTGTATTTACCTCATACTACGACCTGCTACAATCTAAAATGTTTTTTTTTTTTATAGGGCAAATGTGGTGGCAATAACTTTTCCACACATCTGTAAATGTATGATTTAGAATGAGTGATCAAATGAACAAATCAATACACAAAATATACATTAATCTGACTCATTCAGTCACCTGCTATTGATTATATAATGTAAAATAAGTGGAAATAAACATATATTAATCCTCCATCAAGCCTCACAGTTCTCAGAAAGACAGGAAAACTTTCTGGTATCTACAGTGAGCCATGGTCCAGATCAGTGGCTGTTTATTTTCTAATATCGAGGTAAATTGTGTCCAAATAAAAACGTTAACGACACTGTTTTTTCTGTTGTTTTCATGGGTCTTTACACTGTCTATAGGATACTTCTCACACACATATGTACAGCAGAGGACACTGGAGCTGAGATTTATGTGTGATGTGATTAAGAGGTGCATTTGAAGAAAAGCTGTCCACTCAGAATATCACATTAAAGGCCAGCTCCGCTCTCAGAAGCTGTATCGATCCACACTGAGACTCTACTGAGCTTCTACATAACCCAATATTGTGCAGACACAGACGAGAGGAGCAGGCGCACACAGAAAAACCTGCAATGTACAGTACGTCCTGGAAAATAACCCCAAATATGCAGCCTTTTTAAATCTGTATTACATTTTTTACTATTGGGTTTTATGTCACACATGTCAACATACCCACAATTCCCTGTGCAGCAGCTGAGCAAAAACAAACCCACTCCCCCGCAGCCAACAATCCAGCGTTTAACCAGCTAATTAGCTCGCCACTCTGCTTCCTATAAGCCTGTGTAATAAGCGCTCAGCCATGAAAACGGCCCGCACCACTTCTCTTTAATTAGCACCACGCTCAAACGGAAAAGAGATGGATGTATGGAGAGCTACTTCCCCTTCAGCGTCTCTCGGGCAAACAAAAGAGGACAAAAAAAGAGGCTTCACATTAGAAACTGGTGTAGGGTTAGAGGGCTAGGGTTAGGGACTGTTTGACTTTTGTTGCTTTGCACAATTTTGTACATTTGTAATACTGTCAGTCTCTACCTTCTTAAAAACAATGGATAAGAATAAACTAAGAGAAAAGACAAGAGCATGGCTTTAGGGACTGAGATAGGGACTGAGGCCAGACCTCTATTATTGTGCTGTACAAATGCCCACATTTGGCCCATTTGGAGGTTTTTATCCCGTGACATTTTCTAGTGTTGTAGGATTTGAGACCAGTCTTGGTTTTGTAAAGGTCTTGAACCCTAAAAGTCATGTCTTGTCTTGGTCTTGAACTCATTTGTACTTGGTCTAGACCAAAAATGGCATGTTTGTCTGTTCTTGGACTGGATTAACTCTGTCTCCTTCACCAAACACTGACCTCCATGAGTCTGGA
The DNA here is from genome assembly GCA_036850595.1 of Rhyacichthys aspro. NCBI lineage: Eukaryota > Metazoa > Chordata > Actinopteri > Gobiiformes > Rhyacichthyidae > Rhyacichthys > Rhyacichthys aspro. Next base: position 4,213,030 of record CM072156.1, on the reverse strand, counting down.
CCTGGTCTAAGACTGGACTAACTCTGTCTCCTTCACCAAACACTGACCTCCATGAGTCTGGACCTGGTCTAAGACTGGACTAACTCTGTCTCCTTCACCAAACACTAACCTCCATGAGTCTGGACCTGGTCTAAGACTGGACTAACTCTGTCTCCTTCACCAAACACTGACCTCCATGAGTCTGGACCTGGTCTAAGACTGGACTAACTCTGTCTCCTTCACCAAACACTGACCTCCATGAGTCTGGACCTGGTCTAAGACTGGACTAACTCTGTCTCCTTCACCAAACACTAACCTCCATGAGTCTGGACCTGGTCTAAGACTGGACTAACTCTGTCTCCTTCACCAAACACTGACCTCCATGAGTCTGGACCTGGTCTAAGACTGGACTAACTCTGTCTCCTTCACCAAACACTAACCTCCATGAGTCTGGACCTGGTCTAAGACTGGACTAACTCTGTCTCCTTCACCAAACACTGACCTCCATGAGTCTGGACCTGGTCTAAGACTGGACTAACTCTGTCTCCTTCACCAAACACTGACCTCCATGAGTCTGGACCTGGTCTAAGACTGGACTAACTCTGTCTCCTTCACCAAACACTGACCTCCATGAGTCTGGACCTGGTCTAAGTCTGGACTAACTCTGTCTCCTTCACCAAACACTGACCTCCATGAGTCTGGACCTGGTCTAAGACTGGACTAACTCTGTCTCCTTCACCAAACACTGACCTCCATGAGTCTGGACCTGGTCTAAGACTGGACTAACTCTGTCTCCTTCACCAAACACTAACCTCCATGAGTCTGGACCTGGTCTAAGACTGGACTAACTCTGTCTCCTTCACCAAACACTAACCTCCATGAGTCTGGACCTGGTCTAAGACTGGACTTAGACAGTTTAAATCAGACAAACATGGCACAAGGTCACATTTTATGTGGCTTTCAGCTTCAGTGATAAAAACTATTGTTTATGGCCCCAACAGCAGCCGTTCTGTCACACAGCATTAATACAGGTTCAAATCCATCTAAAACCTGTTCAGACCCAAATAAAACATGTTACAATCACTAAAACCTGTTCAGATCCAAGTAAAACCTATTTTAATCAAGCTCAGATGCAACTAAAATCTGTTCAAATCTAAAATGGATGTAATAACTGGTGTTGACTGGTAATGAAGCATGGTACATTTAATGTCACCTGTCTTCAAACCGCGCCCTGCATTTAATCTACAGACAAATTAACATGTAGAATTTAATTAGTTTGTCGAGTCCCGAACCCTTCAACAACATTATTAAAGCCCTCTTTAAAGCGGACTGTCCACCTCAGTCACTTCGTCTAATTAAGACCTTCAGAAATATTAATCCTCGCTCGACAAACTTTACTCTGTCATGTTTGTCTTAATTAGCCATCGTTTTTCCGTGCTTATCACATTCCCTCATTTTCCCTCATTTAGCATCTCTCCATCCAGCCTCATTATCTCGCTCGGCTCTTTCATTTATTTCTCCCTATTACCATTCCCCTCGGCAGCTGAACCCATCACTTTTTAATCCTGCAAACATTGATATTTGGAGTCTACATTTTAGAGACATGTGCATATTTCTTTCCCATCACTTTATTGATGAGGACATTAGCTCGTAAATCCCCTCTGCTCCCGTCTGCCTCCCCCTGTGTGTACTGTACTCTCCTTCATCAGCAGATTCTACACAGTCAAAGAAATGAATATCTAGGGACATCATTATTCCCCGTTTGCCATCTGCCTCTGCCTCGTTTTCTTCGTCTGAAATCTTTCCATGACCCTGTGAGCGGAAATAAAACAGCTTGCACAGCTTGGAAAATGTGGCGATTTAAAAAAGCGATGAGAAAGGTCACATACACATCATATTTGTCTTAAAGAAGCACCAGAGGGCTTCAGCATTATGGTGTGAGTGGGGTATATTTACGGCTGTAAGACGCTGTGATAATCACAATCTCCAAACCACCAATTCCCTGATATTCCATTATTGTAATATTGACTTGAGTATTAACAAACTTACAAAAGAACTCCTTAAACAAAACTCTTTAATTATTAATGCTGTCAAAATATGGCTCAGAGTCCTTTTAACATCATGTATCAGAAGATGAATAGACCACTAATACAAGTGTAATCAGTGGAAAAGTGAGCCTTGTCTTAAAGAAATTTGATTCTCATAATGGCAACATTTACCTGAAATTAAAAGCATTTAAAGTTGTAACCACAATAAAGTGATATTATCATATTGTGTCATTTTTCTCAAGGTTTTCATACCATCAGAATCTCACACTGTCCCACCTCTAGTGTCCGTTGACGTTGAAATATGTCTAAAGTGTCCACAAAAAGCAAAATGTAACACAGTTCTTTGGGAAAGCTTTAGTTTTTGGTTCCATCAGTGTCATCTTCCTAAACACTGACGTCTGTTGATGAGAGATGCACAGAAGTGAAAGAAAAACATAAAATCCTGGTCTTTATTAGCAACAGTTGCGCAGCTCTAGCTTCATTAATTAAAACATTACATTTATTATTAGTCTATGTTGCATTAAACACAAGCTCCACCAATTTCCAATCACGACTGGATGACTCTCTTCTTTAGATTTATTTCTGGTAACACATTCCTGTTTGAAAATCCACGTCAAACGTGATTTAAAGCATTTAGAAAAACACAAAAACACAGCACACGCCGCTCTCTTGAACACAACACAGTGAAAACACAGGCCTCTTAATGTGTTACCTGAAATAAACTGTGCCGTACCAGAAAACAAGGCTTAAGAGCAGGCTACAGCAGGAGTATTGTTCCACTGTTCATGTCAGGCTAATGTTTTTCACCTTAATGTGGAAAAGAAAGGAGCACATCACCAACAAATACAGAAATACAACATGATTATTTATGTATATTTCTCTGCTGGCGACCAGAATGACGCCAGATGTTTGCAAACTGTTTGAACGTATAGGCTTTAAGTTTATTTTTGAAGACATATGAATGGGTTTTTTGCCTTGAAGAGACAGATTAGAGAAAGTTAGTGAAGACTGAGGAGTACAATATATACAAATAAATATAAATACAACCGGAAGACATGGTTTAACATAGATCTATTCAGCAGCACGGATGACTTCGATTTGTTTTCTGTGCATATTATTTATCTTATTATATTATTACACTGCCTGTTATCCTGTGCATTGTATAAAATGATGAATACTTACTATTATCTATTATTTGTCTGTATACTAGTGTATGTAGCCTATTGTCAAGGTCACAACTGAACATTGTAGTGTTATGCCAGCTCAGCTTTAAAGCAACAGGCCAAAAGCTGTAGTAAAATCCACTGAGAACGCTCTATGAGAGTGAGGCCTGCTGTGTTAATGTTCTTGTCATATAATAGTTTGTTCAGAATTTAAAAGCAAAATGGAGGAAAACTGTGAAGTGCAGCTCATTGGATCTTTTCAGTTTCAGTCATGTTTCCAGTGATATTAGAACATTAAAATGCACGTATTGCTGCTTTAAAACAAGAGTCAAACAGTAAGTGTCCCTTCAGTGTAAGCCTCTGCTCTTAATTCCCCACCGTCTGCCTCTTTATTAGGAGCTGGAGCTAATTGTGGCCTGATTTTCATAAGCTCGGCGTGTGCACACGTGAGTGTCTGTGTAGACTTGTTTTTCAGAGGTGTTCACTTTCGAATCGCATTTTCCACAACCGTGATAATCCTCTCTCCCTGGGCACATCCAAATACAGCCCAACAGAGTCAGGAACACACAGAGCCCCGGCCAAGAGGAAGGTGCAGCTACAACAAGGTTTAATGTGTTTGAGCTACACCTGGATACTTTTAAACACTGTCATTCAATCAAAGTGGGTTCTGATAGTAATGGCGCTTTTGACTGTAGATCTAGATATTTAGTTTAAATTAAGATGTTACAAACTGTGCAGGACTTTTTATATATATTTCCCAAGACTAAATTAAACTTTTATATCACAGGTTTTGAGCCGTCATTATTCAAAAATGCTTGTGCCATTTAAGGAAGTCACATTTTTATATAAACGCAAGTAAAATAAACAATTTGAGAAAGATAATTTGTCTTTTCAATCGAAGAAGAGTTTGTTTAACTCAGGAACATTAACCAGGAAGGGCAGGGCCATGGGCAGAGCTTTCTAAAGACTCAAATGTCTAACTCAGGAATGAAAACCAATCAGGCTCAATATAAAGCTAATACAAGAAGGGTAAGAGTCAATGTAAAATTACTTTAAAGTTTAAAGTGAAGTGGAGTCCCATGAACAGAGAGCAACAGTGAAGCTATAGATGTGTTTATTATCTATTCTTCTGTTAAAAGGTGTGAATAAATGTCGAAAGTGACAATCAGTGTCATACGATACAGAGATGTATGCACCACTGAGGAACCCGATGGACCTCAGTGTTATTAATACTGAAGTGAATGTGAGAAAAAATTAGACTAAAGGCCATTTTAATTTGAGTTGCTGAGAAGACACTATGTTTATAAGGCATCTTTAATAATCATTTTAGTCTAAAAACGGACAAACTACACTGGATCCTGAAGGATTTTGGCCTTTTTCTTACAAATTAGGGTTCTTACACCTTTTCTAAGTGCTCTTCAAGCACTTTCAAGATGTGTTTTCATGTTTTTCAAGCACCTTACTGCAGTAAATTACATGTTGATATAGATATACCGAATGTAGAATCATTTAAATCCATTGTGGCATAAAAAAAGAATTTGTTTAAACTGTTGAATACTTCAAAAATGAAACTTGTTGTGATCGAAAAGATGTTAAGACGAGCGCTGTTGTTTTCTTTACGGCAAAATGCAAAAACAAGAAAGAGATTATGAATTATTAAAGCAACACAATCAGAATTTTAAGCACTTTCAAGCAAATTCAAGGACTTTTACAACGTTGAAAACACGTGATTAAAATTCATGCATTTTCAAGGATTTCAAGCGCCCTGTACAAATACTTCAAGTTGAACCATGATTCAAAATTAAACCTCGTCGGTGCAACCGTGCCTCAAATACCTGCCCTGAAAGTGTCTATACAAACTGAATAGTAGGATCTGTTATTCATTTATCAGTCATAAAACAAACTGCAGATTCATTTACGCTGCAGCTCCTGTGTTTATGAATAAGTGCTTAACACAATCCTAATCCCCTTGTGATGTTACTGTTATTTCTGCAGTGTACACCTCAGCAGTAAACTACACCAGTGACACTTTCCAACACAGCCATCACTTCCCTAATTACACACAGGCCCGTCTCCCCTGCAGACTCATTGTTCCTTCATTGCAGCTGTGGCATCTTTGATGAACAAATCCGTTCGAGGCACTTAGTCTCTATTCAACACAACAGACCCCGACCGCTGTTTATAATAACTCCTCCTGACGTCCCGGCCCAGCGCATCTCCCTTCATCAGCTGCTATTGTATTCATGTGAAAGGCCAGATAATGGGTCAGATATTGCCTGTCCATGAGTCAAAGACGCATGCAGAGTAATAGTTGTAATGACTGTAATATATTAAAAACACACAGGCGGGCACAAGTCAGGCTTAATGACTCGCATTGATCCCAGGGCTGTCGTTCTTGTCTTTGGACTGTAAATCGCCGCCTGTCGTTTAGTTATATCTGAAGAGGTCAGGCTCTTACTCCGCGTTATTATACCTCTTCAGGCCTCAACAAACAGGGCCTGATGGTAAACGCACACACGCAGAAACATTGATGTAGTTCCATAATTTACTGCAACACAAGGCCAGAGCCAGGAGAAGCTTTTATGACTTGCCAATAATCATAATGTCACGTTGATGGAGCAGGTCAATATCCCTGTGTGCTCTGTCTGGCTCTGATCTCTTCAGCTTCTCTCTCTTTTGTCCCATTTATCTCTTTACTGTTCCAATTTTTTTACCTTTATACAATATCAAATGTGCTAAAGATATAGTCCTAATGTTTTTCCAGAAGGTTTTCCATTAAAAGAAACACGTGTCTAGCACAAAATCAACATCCATCAAAACAACGTGACCCAGATCCTCAACATCAACAACAGAAACTGATTTATCCCTGGCACTGGGTCACTTCTAACACAAGGATGGGTGATAAATCCAGTTAATTCAGTGAATATGAGTTTTTCATTTTGAATCATGTCAGAAATCTCAAAATGAATTTCAGTGGAAACAGTGTCCTCTATCAGCCACTCTACACAATGTGTGAAGGCTAATGCTAATGAAGACGCTACATATTAAAACAATCATCAAAGAAGGGGATTCATATTACCTCTAGAATGCTTTTGTTTTGTGAAGTGGCAGGAAATTGACAAAAACAGCGAAGCATCTCTGCAACTGGAAGTGTTCTTGTTGATTTAAGCTAAAAATCCATGTGCCTTGATTTAACAGAGGCTTTTTGCGCTTTTAACAAGACTTTATTAGAGGTGTAAATGATACCCCCGTCTATTGGGAAACAGAAAGGGCTAAAACTAAAAGGCATTCAACCTGAGCCTAATGTTGTTTGCATTGAGCAAAAAATTAAAAACTAAATTCAAGGTTCTTTTTTGGTGGAGAAAAATGAAAAAATATATCCTCCAGTGTAATGGCTTGAAAATTGGTGCTGATTTCAGAGACAAGTTCATTAGTGTTTAAGCAGCATGTTGTGCAGAAATTAGCAAAACATTAAGCAGTTGGTTCTAATCAAGGCAACAGTGCTGCCAACAGGAAAAACTAGTTTGTAAACACCACTTGGCGAGAAAACCACAGGTAACACAAGAACTCATTCAAAGATTTATAATGAACTGGAAAACAAAACTAAACTCATGTAGCATGGTCCAACTGGAAAATGATTGTGTGAGTGTTTGTCTTTTTATAACTTTATACACACTGGAAATTCATCTAAAGTCTTCGGCCGAACCTGCTCACCGTCAACGCAGACACATCCAACTGTTTTATTTCACAGTAAAGTCCACCTGAAGTCTGTTAACTTAGAGTGTGTTCAGACTTGTATTCCGCTTCATTTAGTTTGTACCAAAACAAAAAACAATCCATTTAGTTTGGTCCGTCAGTAAAAAGTGTTCACAGCTGGTGTTTTAAAATGTGGGCAAAGAAACGAAAATTATGCTTTTTTTTAAGAAACACACTGATACTGCTGTTAGCCCAAATGCTAATGAGGCATTTTACCATTATAAGTTCTTCACATTTGCCTTCTTCTCATTTAATTTAAGTGGACAATCTTGTTCCAGTTTGTGATTTACGGTCTGGTGAAACTTTACATCATGTTTTTGTTGCCAATTCATGATTCCTTCCTCTTTGGGCTCAACTGTGGCTCACTTTAATCGAACCGTACCAGAGTTCAGTTGGAAGTGCTCTGAGATCTCTGTTTTGAAAGGGTCCCAGAGCAAGTTTGGTGACACTGAGGTTTGTATGGAAGCATTCAAACTTATCCAAGTGAACTGCGCTAACAGAGAAACCACATCAGAGTCTGTTTGAACAGCACAAAACCTTCTGTGACTCCACAAATGGAAGGCTTTGTTCCTTTCTTTACAAAATTAGTTGTAGACGTATAAAAATGAGCTGGAAGTCACCTCGGCCCCAGTCTCCGTGCAGTTTTACTAAATACGTAGCTAAATAAGCCACCTGCCAAACATTGGAAATTAGCTCCAAAAACCAAATTGAGGTGAACTGGTTTCATGTGTCAACTATGTGTCAATGAATTAAGTTTGTTACTGTCTCTTTCTTGAGTTATGTTGATATAAAATGAATCTATATATCAGCGCCCAAACTTTTATTGCTTTAGAAACGCTAAAACTTTATAAGACTCTGACACCGAATCCGTCTTTTGAAATCAATGATGCAAACTTCTGTTTTCTCTGCTTCGTCTTCCTCTCTGATTTGTTGACAAAGAAAAACAATGGGATTTTCTTGTCGATCGGTTGATTTGAATTGAAGTGACAGCCTGATTATAATGTACTGTCATCTTTTCTGAAACAATAATGTGGATGTCGTTTTAAGGTGTTTTTGTTTTTATGATGAAAACACAGAATTAATGTAGCTTTGATCTGTTTGGACGATCAAGCATTGAGTAATGGGTATTTTTCAACGCTTTTAATGGACTTTTTACTCACTACATTCTATATTTCCTCTATATTCCTCGTTTATAAGACAGTTTTTTATGTCCAAAGCTGTCAGAGTGACTTACAGGTGTCGGTCTTGAGCAGGCTGTTGGTGCTCCTGAAGTACTGCGGGTTCTCGATCACGGGGATCTTGGTCATCCCGATGATGACGGCGTCGGGGCCCATCTCCGAAGACGAGGGCGTGTTGCTGCCGTTGGAGACGTGATGAAGAGGGGAGGCCGAGTCATCATCGTTACTGATCACCGAAGACGGTCCTGCCAGAGACGAGGGAGAGAGCAGCAGCTTTAGTCTGGTTTGTTTGGGTTTGTTGACACTTGTTGTGAGCTCATTGTGACAAAGAGGTACTTGTTGTGTTGAAGTAAAGGGACGTGGTCGTACATACACTCAGGGACGAGACAAGGAGGGCACAAAGACACACCATTATTTATATATATTTGGATGAAACCACAATTATTTCAGTCAAAGAATAATTACCGTGTTATAATAATAAATGTCCTTCTTTAGGACTCTGAATACACTGCACATCATGAGTTTACAACAAGTACAAAACCGTTATTTGAAGTGGTGCCATGTAACAAAATAAAAGGACTTTTATTCAGGACTTTTTTCATGTACTTTACTCAAGAAGACTGTACTTTTTACTGCACTACATTTTAGAGCAAAGTTCTGTACTTTCTACTCCATTATAGACACATTTTATTAGTTTACTTAAACAATCACTGGTCATAAAAGCTAGGCATAGTTTCAGTTTCAGTTTAGTTTCAGTTATTTATAATAGTTTAATCAGCAACATCTTTGATTAAAACACCACACATTATAATATATTAATCCTTTTACTCATACTACATTTGAAAACAATATTTTTTAAACTTCTACTGGAGTATTTTGGCTTTTTTATGTGCTTTTACTTAAAGGTAGGTAGTTTATTGTCCCATGAAAATTGGTTTTCAGTGAGTAAAACACTTGTCACACAATAAAAACAAAGTCAAACGTTCACACTTTGTTCTATATAATATATCGTATCCCTTTAATAATCGATAAGAAAGAAACCTGATGTGTAGAAAAAGATGTAGTTATCTTTTTTCACACAGAAACATCGTAGAAACAGGAAGCAGAAAAACGGCTCCTTCCACTGTTTTTTATGTCTATTTTTCCCAGATATTAAAGCTAAGAGTATTATTTGAATGTAATTAAACCATTTTGTGCACCTCACGTCTCTTTAAGATGATAATTGTGTCATATTGAACAGTATTACAGTCTGTCTGTCTATGGCTTGTGTTTCTGTGCTCTGTCTGTTGTCCTGTTTGCTCCTGTTCTCTGCTGAGCTCAGCGCTTCATGTTAGTAGCTGGGGGTCTTACACATCCGCACCTCACTAAAAACCTATTGGCCCTGTTTAATTTGTTCTGGAGCTGGACACTCGAGAGCCATTCCAGCAGCAGCAGGCATTAAAATGCAGCAGCGCGCGGCACAAGGACATCTGGCAAAGAAATACCGGACCGAGCCTGCGCCGGCGGAGAATTAAGATGTTGTGCTTTTAACAGCGACGGCTTTTTCAGTGGGTTCATCCTGGTTTGAAAAGAAAAAGCGTGCCTAAGCCCCAAAAAGGCTTGTTAAAGAAACTAGCTGATAGAAACTGTTTGACTGCTGTGTTATTTATTCTGAGCTGTATTTAATGAGGACGTCAACATAAGGAAACAATGAAGGTAAAGTTCTACAAAGCTGCAGCAGGAACAAAAAATACCTTAAAAACAACTCCTCGGGGTCAAAGATAGCCTCTGTGAAAAGTTCTGACCTTTTATTTGTGGTGAGTTTACAATTTTAAAAGCTTTTTTGGAACATAACATCCCAGAGTATTAATATCTGCCCAGAGTAGGTATTATAATGTGCTCCATGGTTAAAAACAGAGGTGCAGTGGTTAGAGCCAGTCCCTGAACAGGTTTGTTTTGGCAACAGGGCAGAGGTGGTACTGGTTTGTAATTGCCACGTTGAAAAGAATCCAGGAACACTTTTTGACATTTATAAATGCACAATATTTTTTCGCACAGAGGCACTGAATAGGTACAAGTACACAAAGACTGCAAGGACTTAATCAATTAAAAATACATCTAACATACAAAAATCACAAGTAAAAGCATAATTATTAACTAACGAAGCTGATATTCAGTGAAATTTTGGCTTAGACCGCACGCAACAAAATATGAAAATTACGGGTCATTTTTTAATAACAAAATGCTCCAAGAAAAGTGTCTTGAAATCTCATTTTGTCTCCAATGACTTCATTTCTCCAAAAACGGAGGGAAAATAAGTATTGCACAACACATGTAAAAGACAGATGTCCGATATCCTTAAAGCGACCCTGTGTAACTTTTATCCTGCAGACTTTTATCAGCGGCGGCCATGTTTAGAGACGTTTAAGACGGCAAGTTTGAAACAGTCGGTCATTTTAGTGTATTTTGTACAAATACGACTCTGAAAAGGTGCAGTGTATTGCTCTGTTTTCTATATTTATATTTAGGGCACCTTACTCATGTAATCTCTCATATTATGCCACCGTCCCGGGACAAGAAAGTTATATCGGAGGTTTGTGTCCAGCTGAGGGTACTGTGTGAGAGAGACATGATTCTGCTGATCTCATGAGACGTTAAAACCATCTAAGAACCATCAAAATGAGACGGAGAATATATATTTTTGGGCTAAAAGTTGCGGTGCTACTTAAAAAAACAAACACAGTGAATCTCAAATGGGTCATAATTCATTTTTATCACCTTACTTTAATTAAATGTTCTTCTCTTTTCAGCAGAATCAGTGTTGACAAGCGTTGATCTAAAGCCAAAAGGTACATCTCCAACTTTAAACCCCTTCTGTATGATCATGTGACCAAAGCCTCCAGTATTCTCATCAATGAAATCCTCGAACATAGTTTACGTCAAATACAAGACCAGAAAAATCGCCAATATGCATCAAACGGGAGAAATAAAAACAGAATTCAAGGCTCACATACACTTTTTTACAAAGATTGGATTTGGTACATGGGTTTTTGGATCAGTTTGACCTTAACACAAGCAACACGGGGGTTAAACATACATTTTGCTCATAAGCCCTCACAACACCGTACTCCGTCTTCTCATTGATTTCCCCGAAGCACACACTACAGTGGATGTATTCCCCGACGTGGTCCACTGTGCTGAATTACAACGCTGCTTGACATTGTTCATTTCCTGCGTCCCTGGCCTCGAATGGGTCTTGAGTGGCGCTGACAGAGAGCGAGAGAAACGGAGAGCGACGCCGTTTATGAGCGAGGTTCGTGCGTGTGTCGACTGAAAAGGCCTTGAGAGACAAAAAGAATGAGGCGCAATGGTTTGTTTTTGAAGCGAGCCGGTTTATGTGCCTCTATTAGCCGACCGCGAAGGAGTAAAATGTTGTTTTTTGTATAATTTCACCCGAGAAACTGTTAGCTTTTCACATTATTACCACAGATCTTTTATAAATGTTTGCTTTAAGTTATGTTAAGTGTGGAATATCTCAAAGAAATACCATGAATTGAATAATAATGGAGTATGGACTACATGAGACACGCCGCTCTCCTTCAGAATGAATAGCCGTGAACTTGTACTCACTTAAAGCTGAAGTAAAAAATATTTGAACTTGTCAATAAAAATGTAATAAGCTTTCAGCGTGTTTTATTTTGTCAGAAAATGTAGCTCAAGGTGAAAGATCTGAGCAACAGGCCTCGTCAAAAGATGGAGCTGCTGTGAATTAAAACGCATTTATATTTTACCTTCAAACTTATTCTACTCCTTTTTCCTCCTGTACTTTTAACTTCAATAATGATGTAATTTATGATGAAAAGGGAAACTATTGCTGTTGAGTTTTCTTCATTCAGACATCGCTTTTCAGGTAATTTATCAGATTGTGTGTAATATAAAGTGAAAAACGAAACAGAAAAGTCTAATCTATGTTTTCAATATCGTTAAAATTAGACTTAAAGAAAAATATATTTAAAGTACTATAATGTAATTTGCATTTTGTTGGTAAATTGGACAAACTCCAGTCACCCCTGATGAATAGATGAATAGATGAATTGTTTTATGAATAGTTTAGTTTGTTCATAGACAACTGCATGTCCCTGAAGGGCTCCCGTAGCTGTTCACTTGCTCAAAAAAGTAGGAATGTGAGATTACACTTTACTCCTTTACCATCAGATGTCTCCAAAAAGTCCAAAAACTGCACACCCTGCCTTTAAGTTGGCATTTTTAATACCTATTTGTATATATTTAGGGATTTTATTACATAATCCTAAAAGTAAAGCAGGCCTTTGTGGTTTATTACATTTGTGAGATCACCATTTTATCCAAAAGAACAAAATTCACTTTACACATATGTTTTTTCACCTATTTCCAAATATTTTCATAAAGTCTGATTGACGTGGTTCGTGTGAGTGCAACAAAGGGACAGAGCGTGACGTGAGCCGGTGGTTACTGTCTGTCGATACTCGTGTGTTGGTGAAGGGGGAGGGGCTGAAGATCATTAACACCGAGAGGTCACGGGGTCAGATCGTTAGAAATGGGGTTAAGACGATGAGGCCGTTTCTGTTGTTTAGATGAATGTGTGTGGTTTGGGTGTTTGTTACGTTGTGGTCGTGTAAATTGTGCTTTTAAAGTCAGTCAAAGGAGGGTAATTGTGAAAGTGGAGAAGTTATTCAGGGTTAGGGTCAAGGTTTGTGGAGATAATTGAGAGTTCCCTACATTTTAACTCTCAAAATGTCATACTTTTTTTTCAATTTACACTATAATACTTGATAATTGACTTAATTGATAATGTCATAAGGCCACTGAAGGTTAAAATTACCAATAAGAGGTCTGGACATAAAAATAATAATAATAATAATAATAATAATAATTATAATAATAATAATAATAATAATAATAATAATAAAAAACATAATAAACAACAATAAACAACAATAAATAAATAAATAATTAAATAAATAAACAACATTTCTAGGTGAATGTTACAAAACAAATATTTGCCCCTTTCTTTCTTTTTTTCTTTTTTTTTTTTATTGCTCAAGTTAAATCCTGGTTTACTCTGGTTTGGAATAAAATGCGGCTTGTTGTCATATAGTTTTATTTTCCTTTCTTCTGTTTGTTGTGATTGGCTGAACAGTACACACTTATATTAAAAAAAACATCCTTTTCAAGTAAACAAAGAAGGAAATTATACAGATATATTCATCCTCAAACTGTTCTAAAGGGTTAGATGTCTATTTTCTAAATAAACAAATGCAAAGAGTGTTATTTTGATTTTATTAAAGACTAATGACTGTCTTGTTCCATTTTGTTCAACTATATACTACAACGTTAAACACAATATACCTTTAAAGTGCATATTTATTAATAATAGGAATAAAAAACACAAAGGTGAGTGTTTCTTTTGCATATTGTCTCAGGAGTCCTTCATCAAATCCTTCTCCAGACCATGAAGGAAGCCTGAAAACACCGAGAGTACTGGTCTACAGTGGACTCAAGGTGAAAGGGGGTTGGGCAGAGTCCACTGGGAGTCTCTCAGTAAAAAGGGGATGAAAAGCTGAAGGGAGCAGTGGAGGAAAAAGACGGACGGCGGAGGTGAAGGTGTAAGTGGGGTCAGGTCACGACCCAACACTGTTAATAGACATGAGACTGATGTTTAAACTGGGAATACTGGGAGAGAAGTCGATAAGACACAGGTCACAGTTCAGAGGTGGTAGTTGTTTATGTGGTGTGCATGTTAAGTCTAAATGTGTAGAATAATCACAAAAGTAAAAGCACAAAACACATTTATTAGGCTCTAAAGAGACAAAACACTTGCAGTTTGTGATTTTTATGTAACTTGGGGTTTCTTTGCCCCGAGTTTAGACTTACAGGCAGTGGTCCTGTTGATGAAAACGAACATGCAGCTGATTACATTGACAAGAGACGAGTTCTGTTTAATTAAAATCAGATAAATGTAATATAAACATGTTGCTTCATTTTTCCATTATAGCTACAATAAAAACTGCATCTGACTAACTCGAATCGACAGCTGTGCACTTTTAAGCAAAGGCCTTATAATGAACCCAACATGGCTTTTAGTGGTTTGTGTGGCTTATTTTATGTGGTTTTGGATCAAATGCATAAACTTAAACATAAAAGGAAGTTGTGGATCTTCATTACAAGTCATAATAAACATCATAATTAACATGACATCATCTCCAAATATTAATTATGAATGTATCTGTAGTGTAAATAAAATACATAGTTATGTCTGTAACAAAGACATTTAATGGAGAAAGTTTAGATTAAGTTGAATTAATGACACTCAATCTGAGCTGCTGTTACTTTAATTCGAAAATTAAACTAATGCTAATGCTATCAAATGATTTAGATGCTAACAATTTGTTTTAGTCCTGAAAAAAAAACAAAAAAAAAACCCTCTTCTAAAGTCACGGGGATAAGAAAAAAAGCAGATGCTGACGTTTTTTTGGACGCTCTTTTTGTTGCTACATCAGCTCTACTTCTGGAAGAGAAAAGCACGTTGTTCACTTTTTCCAGATGAGAGAAAATCCAACAGGACTAAGAGGAGCAGAAACCTGGCACTGGGAAACAAATCATGAGCGGCTCGGGCCAAAAAAACGCAGCGAGGACGCTTTCTGCTGAAGTTCTGACATGTTACAGGTATCTGACAAAACGCACACACGCTCGACACGTGTTAGATTTACTGCAATACCAGAATCAATACTGTGAATAAAGTAGTTTTTGTTATTCAAACAGAGGATGGGTTAGTTTTTGGCAGGCAACATGATACAGAAAATAGATTTATGAAGGCTTACAATGTATTTTCCTCTTTGTATGCGATTATTCTGTTTTCTTTCTTAAGGAATTCTTCTTAAGGAATTATACTTTTTTTTTTGTATATCCAAAATGGTAGGACTACAACAATTGCTTGAAAAACCGATAAATCATTATGTTATATTTAACTACAATAAACTGGAACATTTAAAAGACGGAGCCAAAGTTTAAAGGAAGTTCAGATGGTTCACTCTCCATTTTTTAAGATTTTTTTTGGCCCCTGTTATAAATATTTATGCTTTTCTTAATCATTGCACAGATACATACTTAACTGAAGTGTGGTAACTTCATTTCTAAATAAAAGCAAGTCCTAAAGGTGAACAAAGATGCCAATTTTTGCCGTTTACATGATCTATTCCCAGTGTTCTGTTCTGTGGCTGTGAACCCCGTTGCTACAAACAAGAGGTCCACTCCTGAAACAGAAAACTTTTTAAACTAGTGTTTTCTTAAGCATTGCTGATAAACTCTGACGTCTCAATATGGATTTAAACACCTAATATGAACAGAATATAAAATCACAGCATAAAATCACTGTATTTCTACGTTGTTGTTCTACTTGCTGTTTGTAACCAGCAGCCAATGACTTACAGGGACCAATCCAATAGTTCATAGTCTCTAAAATGAAAACTCCTCCTCAGCTTTTATGGTTGGGTAATACAAAAAAATAAAAATAATTTAAAAAATAAATAAAAAATTTAAAAAATTAATAAATAAATAAATATAATAATAATAATAATAATAATAATAATAATAATAATAATAAAACAATAATACTACTACTATTACTACTACTACTAATAATAATAATATAAAAAAAGAACTAAAAAGATTTGTTACTGTGCAACTTAGACTTTAATAATGTGATGCATCAGAACATAACTCACATCCAGTTTGGGTCACATATTCAGGTATTCTCATTCCCTGGCGACACATACCTGGATATTTTCAATGTGGATATTTACTTTAATGTTTTTACTGAAGTGAATTTGTTTGAATGAATCTCCAGTGCTGATACTTACGGATTAATCTTGTACTGCACATGCTCTAAATGTTTTTCTGATGTTTTGGTTTTCTGCCTCATTCTCTCCTGATTCAAAGTGCACTTGAAACACAACAATCAAATGTACATTTTCAAAGGGTCTGAAGCCGCTGTGGGATATCTGAGAGTGCCCATGTGACCAGTCATCGCTCTGGGACGGAGGACTTTGTGAAGTGGAGCGCTGCAGCAGTTTTACGGCCGCAGCCTCTTGAGCCGAGTTAAACCAGGTCTGAGACTCGCTGTATTGATCTACGCTAGACTCCGGGCGCACCTCAGACGGACTCGAGGCACTTATCGCCGCTCGTTGCCCACGGCGACGGATGCACACAGACTATTATGGGATTTAAGGACATCGGGGCCCGTCAGTCAGGCCTTTAAAACACCTCGGCGGGATCGGGCCACAGAGACACGGCGGCTAACGGCTAACGGATAATAACAGAGAGGAAGATTTGAGGTTACTTTATCGGCAAAAGTGGGGGTCAAAGGTCGTGTGGGCTTCAGGGGCAGAGCAATCATAAGGACATCACAGTTTCCTGATAAAAGCAGCAAGTGTTCAACAGAGCTTCAACCATCTTGTGTCTGTTTTATGAGAATGATTACAATATTTTCTTTAATTTAACTCTCATCTCAGAAAATTTGATGTTTATTTATTTCCCAAAGTTTTCATAAATGTGATGCTGTAACACTGTAAGTTAATTTTAATGTTAATCTTAGTTTAGAGGGAATGTGTAATATAGAAAATGTTAACTAGACCAGGCTTTTATTTTGTAAATGTAACCACTTGCTTCACTATTACTTTTTTTTATTTTCAATTTTACTTTTTCCCAAACATAATATAGCTTAAAATTCTCATGTAACTTTAAGTATGCTCATTTTATTTTTTATTTTATTTTATTGCACAGAGCCAGATTCACTAAGCTCCATTTAATTTAATTTAATTTAGTATTAATTTACTTAAATTATGCAGTGTTTGGAGTTGAGCCGACATGCAGTTAATTTTAATAACTACCGACAAGTTTTGTATCGTGGTGTGTGTATTTAATGCACATTGGATTTCTGTTTTGAAATGAGATAAAAAAAACAACTGGAAAATAATCTGTTTTCCTATTACTAATCAACAACAATGAAATAAGTAACGTTATAAGACCCATTTTTTTGTTTTGTGTAATAAAACATGTATAAATATAACACAAAATCAGATAACAGTTTGCTTTCTGTATTTCATATTTTCTGATTTGTTTTTTTTACTTATCAAAACCAAAGTTGACCAATGCAAAACAGCACTGTTGCTTTAAGTAAAGATACTGCGAGCATCTGTGTGTCCTCATTGACTCAGGACAGAAATGTTTACTCATGAAACACAGCAGAGACCTGAAGAAATACTCATATCTAAAACATATCTACTCTACTGCGCGTCTGTTTTTCATGCTACTCATTTAACAACTCAGAATCACAAAGAAATGCAGCTCTTAGTAAATCTGGGAAGCTACATTTTAGTGCCACAAATGGTGCAGTGCCCTAATAAATCATGCCCTTGTTCTTTTAGTGCTTAGTTTAGTGCGCTGTCTTGTTACATAACATGTGTTTACTGTACGCACCAAGCACCAAAGTGTGTAATTTCATCTATCAACTGCATTTTGTGCCTTGTTCTTTGGACATTTGTGAATTGAATCTGATCTAATCCATATATTTTTTGTGGTAATTCAACAAAACAAATTCAAATATCATTTCTTTGAGAATGTCCTGTTCTGTCAGTGTTATCCGAGCAGTAAAAACCATCACATGTCAGTTTTGCTGGAGGCCAGAAGCGGGGCCACAGCCACTGTTGACCTCCAAGACCCCTTCAGCCCTTCACAATGTGTCCATCCACCCACGCCTCCACACATCCACACAAACACTCACACAGATGACCGGTAACATGAGCCCCTCGGTCTCTAAACTGTGCTGTCACCCGCTGCACACAGGAAATCATCTATCGATCGCAGGAAGAGGGATGGAAGGATGGAAGGGACGCTGGAGAGACAGACTGAAGAGGAGACGAGGCACGAACGAGGGGAAGTTTCACGCAGACAGGACAGCGACGACGACGGCGAAAGGTACAATTACAAACTGTCTGAGAGGAAGGTGAACAGGTACAAATGTAGAGAAGAAGAGAAAAGAGTCGGTGAAGTGAGGAAGTATCTCTGTCTGCTTCTTGTTTTTACAGCACTTTTGTAACTTCATATACAACTGTTCAGTTCCATTTATAGGTTGCATTTTATCCCCTGTTTGTCGAATAATACCCTCTCAGTTGTGCTTTACTCAAGTGACTGTGAAAGATGAAGCCTTTAAGAAGAGCGCTGATACATTTTGACTGCGGTATGTTGTTGTTTTTTTGGGGTAAAGAAAATAAACACATTTAGTTGCATATTAAAGCAACACAATGGGAACTTATACAAACTAAAGGAGATAAATGCTGCTGCAAAATAAATGAGAGTGTTAGCTTAAATATGATAATAATTAAGGTAATGTGATGTTTTCTGGCAGATATTTGTATTTATAAGAGGGTAAATGCCCCGAAACCGCAGTGATTCTGTTGTGGGTTGACTCTCGACTCTATGAAAACGCAAACTTTTGAACGCGACGGAGGAGATGTTTTTGTTTTTCGTGCTTCTCCGACACAAGTAGCAAAAAGAAAACCCGCCCCCTGCTGGTCTGGAGTATCTGTCAAGCCTTGTCAATAAACCATCATTTAAGTTTTATGCCATGAATTCAATTATATAGTGTTTCTTTAAATATCTAAATGCATAATCTAAGCATAGTTTGCAGACTTTAAGTTAAAATTTTAAAAAATAAATGTAAACACTAGAAAAAGTTTGAGCACTGCCCTTTGTTTGAAAAAAAAATAAATATATATATATAATGCAGTCTTTTTAGTCTGATACTGGCTTCTAGAGTGTTTCCACAGCCCATGATATAAAATGAAATAAAAGCTTCTTATTTTTTTGTAAGTGAACGGATCATGTTATTTATTTTTTTGCTTTATAATATAATTATCCCCATTGGTTTGTAGGATACAGCAGCATGTTTATTTGTTTTGCATGGCCAGGTATGATTTAAAGATACATTAGGATGCCTTCTTTAATGCTGCATTTAAACATACTTACGCTTTAATGTATTTTTAAACAATCAGTTCCATTGTCAGACAAATACTTTTTCTTTTACGTTTTCTTAAGTTGGCAGGCAGAATAAATTCAAGGGAAAATCACTTGCCCCCACTTAAAAAAAAGACTGTTTTATAATATTACAGGACACACAATGCAGTAAAAATATATTTTCCATCCACTTTCCAAAGCGCTAGAGGAGAATTATCCTGTGGTGCCTTGTGTATAAAATATAGATAAGAAGAAAGCACATGCAGACGAGCAATTATGGCTGCAGCAGATGGGTAGAATTTCCTTTACAGTGCACTTAGGTAAATGTCCAAATGAATGTTCCTGTCCGGGCCACGTCCTCCTCCCTTTGACCTGACGCAGAGGCATCGCATTCCCTCGGCTCCACACGACACCCCCGGCAGTAAAAATAGACCTTTATTCTGTAGATCTGCTTTCCCATCTCTGCACCCTCTTCTGTTGTCATCCTTCTCCGACGCCTTTCTGCATCGTTCTCGGCTGTTCTTTTTTTTATTATTTGAAGCCCCCTCGGTCTGATCTTTTCTATTTTTAATTTTCAGCCCACATTCACCTTCTCATGTGACACAGAAAAGGCCTTTGACAGAAAAAGGTGGTCAGAAAAAATAGAAATATGGACTGAAACGGCCACTTTACCCCAGATAAATGTTATATAATAGATATTGTTTTTGTTATTGTTGGAAAAATAATCACTGCTTGACCCTTACTTTGAAAACGAGGTGGAGAGTAGTTTCTAACTTTTAACTTTTATCTTCTCACAGTGATTTGTTTAACTCTTTTATGTATTGTGCGTACTTTTCTATCTGTTATAAAGGCCCAGTCTTAAGATGTGTTTGTTTCTGTGTTCATTTCCTATTTATCTGTTTAAAGGCAATGCAATAAAGAAGTGAAAAGGTGAAAAGAACAACAACAACAACAACAAACACGTCACATATTGTTCATAAACACAGTGATTATTAACGGAGCCCTTTTATCTGGAGGGAAAGAGTATATTAATGCCATCCACTCATTTTCTTTTCACACAAAGGATCTGGTGCTCGTGACCTGGTACAAACTCTAGATGAGTGTCACGGGTGAAAGATGTGTGAAGATCCTCTGGAGGAGCGCCAGGAGAGCTCTTATTGTGAGTTCGCGTGCTGTAATTATCATATGTGTGACTCGTAAGTACACGCTTCATATTGTCCGCAAACTTTTTCCTAATGAAGCATGTGATGAAAAGAAATACTCTCCTCCCAGGTTTGGTTAAAATGCTATTTTACTAGTTTGTCTGCTCTATTTTCTTGAACCCAAATCCAAGGTCACTATTTGACCCAAACTTTTCAGACTTTTCGGAAATTCATCAGTCTTTTTTTATCTTTACAATGGCTTCCTATGCTCGACTAAAGCAGTAGTTAGTGTGTAATTATAAACAAACCCCAGGCCCCACTTTGAGCACCTCTGGTCTGCAGCTCGTTTATTACTTTCTACTGATATTCTGTGCGTATGTTGGACTACACTCTCTGTCATGACATAACCTCATGTTTACCTCGCATTCCTGAAGCAGGGACACAAAAGTCTATACCATGTGACCAAATACGTAAACATCAAAGCCCATAAGAGGACAGTAATTACACGCACACGTCTGCATAATGTGGCATTGCCTCTACACAGAAATGGGACATTGACTCTGTGTTTCCAAATGAGACGACACAGTCAGGATTTCCCTGCAACAATTAACCCTCTTTTTATTCAAACCAGTTTATATAGTATAGTCACATGGCTACAGTGCTATTGTATTAAATGTAGAGTTGTCATCTTAATATTTACATAAGCACACGATCAACAGCTTGACAAACGTTCTTTCTTTCTTACTTTGTGCATTTTTTTGATCATTCTGCTCAAAAGTCACATAAAGCTGTTAATTCAGAAGCATGTTTTCGTCAATGTTGCTGTTTATACTCATGATAAAATACAAAAAAAATTAAAAATAATATGTGCTTTTTGATGTGTCAGAATATTAGAATTGCTTTATTGCAGGGCATCCACAAAAAAAAAAGAAAAAATGCCACTTTCTTTCCGTAGCATTAAAGGCTCGACTCAGAGCGAGAGGACAAGTGTTATCTGTGAACGGTATTGCAGTATTCAGCTACAGGCACAGCCCCACAAAGAAACCAGCAACTAACTGCACTAAAGCCGGATTTGAATGTGGCATTGATTTCAAAAGGCCTCAGATATGTTCATTCATTGTGTCTGACTGAGCCGCGTGATAAATAAAGTCAGCTCCTAAATACGCAGCGACACGCGGCGCTCGGCTAAAAGCACTTTCAGATGAAAAAGACACATTACACACGAGGGACGACAACAAATGACTTCTTTTATTGAAAAGAAGGGAACAGAAAAAAACCCTGTGTGTCTTCTGAGGAACGTAATGTCGTTTTAAAATGAGACTTTGAAGCATTTACACAGAACTGCCTCTTCACAAGTCACAGGTAACGTAGAGCTGACCGGACACAAGTCTCACCAACGAAAAGTAGCTGCGTCTTTGTCTTTGTTCATATGTTTTCATTTCAAATCAATACGAATAAAGTGATAAATTCAAGTTATTGTATTGTCTGTAACGTGTGAGAGTAAAAACAGCTCAAAAACACATCACAAATCAGCAACTTTTGATGGAAAACACTCCAAATGTGACAGACGTTGATAGATTTAGCAAGTTTTAACAGAGTCGTGACTGAAATATACTGTTGACCTGTCATTGTTTATAGTATCTGCCTCATTTGCAAGGTTGTGGTTTTTAGAGACTAACAACAATATGTGATTTTTTTTTCCCTTAAAAGACTATGTTACTTTGTGTTATAAAGAAAACAGATGTTTGTCGCACTGAATGAGTAATAAGACCGGGACAACAACATGCAGCATCAGTGGAAACATGTGTTTAAGAGAAAAAAGAAGAATAGACTGTGGACAAGTGTGTGGTTTTTGGAAGTGAGGCACAGCACTCAGACTAATGTTGCATGTGTCTGTTTTTAAAAGCATTCAGCCTTTGTTAAAAAGAGACAAGGAGCCTTAACTTGTTTGAAGTGTTAAAAGCTAATAGTTTGCTCCACTGATTAATTTGTGACTATTAGTGGTAATACTCTGGTTTTTTAAGATGAAAACACCAACAAAACACATTCCCAAAGATAGCTGTGCCTTTCTATGAGCTCATGAACGCATCATAAGCTTGGTTAACCTCGCTTTTTCTGTTTAAACTTTGTATTTGAGAGTAAAAAGGACTCGAAAACCAGCAGAAAAGTGGCCAAAATGAGAATAATCATGCTCAGATTTGTCATCTCTGCCCAACTTTAGTCTGATTAAGCCATATACATACATCAATAATCCACAATTACCCAGACGCGGTGCTCTAATTAAGAGAAATTCAAACTATTAGCTCTTCCAATCGGACAAAGACATGCATTCTCCAGTTATAATTGGGCTAATTTTGACACAAATAAGCCAATAAATAAATATTGCACAGTGTGACGGGGATTTAGACACATTATCAGGAAAAGGAAGGCCGCCCTTTGTTGGTTTAAACTGGATCTTTCAAACAGAAACCAATTTATTTCTGTAAATGATAAGCTTCATGTACAATGGTTCCTAATGGAGTTCCACAGGGATCAATCCTTGGACCAATACATTTTAATTTATACGCTACAGATTGCATTATCCAAACTGAAATGGTATTAAGATAGTATTTTTGGATAAATATAAGGAATAAATAAGAAAAAATCTATAATGTGAAGTTTTATGTATTATTATAATTAAGAAGGCTACACATTTTTACATTTCCTCCGATCCAACAAATGTACTCGCGTTTACATTTTCAGTAAATTCAGTTTATACTTATATACTTATACTGCTTTCATGGTAAATATATTGAGTTTGGAGTAATATTGTATCAAAAGCTGCAGATCTGATTTGTGATAAATGATGTTTTTGAGCTGTTTTTAGGCTTGAAGGCTGTGCTTAGTGGCAACATGAGAAAAAATGAGGTATGTTGGTAAAAATCAAATCAAAACAATAACACTGTGGATCAGAATGTACAGAAGAAAACAAAACAAGACAAAAACACAACAACAAAACAAAAATAACAATTTCCAGTTTTGCAATTGTTAGCATTTTCTACTTTTTAGTAAAAAAAAGACACAGAAATCAAAATTACACAACGAAAAAATGTACAAAAATAAACTTGTGACTATGAAAACTTATTCTATAGCTTCATTAATGAATCCAGTTTAAGCTTATTACTCTAAGGTTATTTAATGCTATAAAAATGCACCGTTCACTTGAGTGGAAGTTACATTCATGTTGCTGACTTTATGAACATTAAATTTAGTCTTTACAATAAAAAAAACACACATTAATCTCTTTTATGACATTAATCCTACATATTTATATACAGCTGTTGAAGTTAGTCTATGTTTATGTTGGAAATGTTAAGGCCATTTGGTTTCAGACAAATTTTTCTCTAAATAATCATAATTATTCTACTTGTTAGTGTTTGTAGTGGGTTTTTATGTGAAAATATTTGTGTAAATGTGGACCTGGCCTTATTCTGCGACAAGAAAACAGCTTATTTAGCGTTTTGTAAATAGTATAATCCCAGTGGTTCTCAAACTGTGGTACGAGGACCACTTGTGATACTTTATTTTACAGACTCGAGAAGAAATGTAATCAGAAAATCAACTCTATCAGTTCACAATTGGCATATAACAAGTCATATTTAATAATACAGTATCTACATGTGTTTAATTGCTTTTTTTTAGGCTTTTTCCGCCAAATTTAAGTGAGTTTGAGGCATTTTCTCAGACTCACAGTGGCTTAATGAAACAAATATCCAATTGTAGACATATTGTAAAACACATAAAGCATAAAGTGTGTTTTTCAAAGCCTTAATGTCCCTGAAAAGCCCTTTGTTTGGACCTCACTGTGTAAAATCCTATACAATGAAGCTTTTAAGACACTCAATGAACAGGAGTTTTATCCAATATTTAAATGGCGCATAATGGTAGAGTACGTTTTTAAGTGTGCGCCTTTTTTACATAATGTGCTTTTAAAACATAGATTCTCAAGGTCTCAGATTCAATTTAGTAAGCAGTGTTTTTTTTTTTTGTTTTTTTTTACTCATCTGTCAAAGCGAGCATCTGTGTTTTAACCCCGTAACCTTCCTAATCAAATATACCCCATCCATCTGCCCTGACCTCGATAAGAGCATGTGTGTGAAAGTGCAGCCTGAGCCATCATTATGTGAAAATCAAAAAGAAAAGGTTTAGATCTTGTTTGTCTTGGTTTAGTCCTTGTTCAGTTTTGATTAAGCTCTGTTTTTTTTGTCCAGTGGAAGAGGAAGTCTGGACTAAAGCCTTGTATTTCCTGATAAATTTGAATCCAATTGAACTTTACTTTGTCAAAAAGGGAGTCCAAATATTATAATTATCGCAATATTCCACGTCGTTATAACAGATGTTGTGCTAATGTTGTGCAGCTTTAAACTAAGATCTGAAAAGAAATGTCACTTAAATAAAATTACAATTGGCTTGAAAAGTTGTGGAAGTGAACAAACCTACAATTTGAGCCAAAATTGAGAAGTTAGAGTTTAGAAAACGTGAAGCATTTAGTTTGTGTTTGTGTTTACATTTCGTTATTATACACCGTAAAGAAATAGTTATAACATTTTTATACATGTACAGTGATGCTCAGAACGGCTTTAATTGTTTTAAACCATATTGGATTTAATATATAATGTTTCTATACCGGTTTCCTCCAATGGTGTGTTTAGGGGTGTAACAAAAAATCGGAAAATCGAGATTCTTAGGCTGAATCGTATCGAATTGAATCATGACTTTAACATTAACTCAGCCTTCCTTCACTGCTTTTACTCAACAAAATTAAAGGATTTTTTAAGGATAACTAACAATTTGGCTCAAGGACTGTTGAGAAACAAGTTTGGAACAAGACTTATATTTTGTTTAGATACTTTTTAATGTGTATTTTGATTATTTTTGCCATGTCACACATATCTAAATCAAATTAAAAGAATGGTTCTTATTCAAAATTTGGACCCGAAGAATCAAATCACTTGACACTGAAAGGTTTCTACCCCTAGTGTTTAGCGTTGTTAGTGCCTAGTTGTTGTTTGTTGTCATGTCTGTTTGTCGTCTTATTGCTGCTCAAATTAATTGGTGGGATCTGAATCTGAATCTGAATCTGCGACGTGTGAATACAGTTGGTTGTTTATTACCAACTCAGCTTTTTTCACGGATAAACACGGGGTAAAAAACTCCCTTCGCTTTACGTTAATGTTGAAAAGTGTCTCTGTTCTCCTGATTTCAATATGAAGCGTAAAGTTGGCCTTAAACAAGAATCCCTAATCTATCTGATCATTCTGAGTCTCGAGACCACGGCATTAGAGTCCGAGCACAAACAAAGACTCATTATCGAGTCAAACGAGTGTCAGAAGGAGCCAGACTTTCAGGAGCCGGGCCTCACTTCTGGGTCTGATCGTTCTCGTCGAGCGCCGATCCCTGATATTTCTCTAATATCTATGAGTCATTTCTAAATAAACCTCCTCGGATGATTCATTTAGCAGAGAAACAACACAGGCGTCCTGACATTTTTAACATGTTGCGCTGTTAAAATATCTCCTAGCGGCTTCCTTTGATTTATAGAGGGACACATTCTGACGGTAACAGCTGGCAGAGGAAGGGAGGAAAAGGAGGTTTTTCTCTGCGGATGTTTTGACAGGTGTGCTGAATACCTGCTAAACTAATTTGACAGCAGTTGGAGAGAGCGCTGCAGCTTCCCACAGTCAGGTGATGCAGCGGGGACAGCCTATATGTACCTTTTTGTCGCATCCAAAAGCAAAGAAAGTGAAGTCAATTTCTTTCCGGTGCATTCTGATATCTTTGATCAGTTTTATTTCTTGTTCTAACTCATGACTCAAAGAAGCTCCTGCCAAATTCAAATAAAACACTTTTTTTTTGCTTCAAAGCCCCAGGTTTTTCCTCTCAATCCTCAAAGTATTCTCCGTTACCAGCTTTAATGAGGCTGGTGTGTTCTTTCCGCGGAGCAGGACGAGGACGAGGAGCCAGAGCATTGTTGGACGGCGTCGTGTTTGGATCCGGATCGATTACAAAGACAGCGTTTTAACTGCGTTCTGATGCTCACTGTATTTATGCCAATTATTTGGTTGGATAAACTCGTCCTACTTTCAAATACTCCCAGCATTATTGAGATACATAACGATAAGGCTCTAACTTTGTTCAAATGGCAGAAAATGGAGCATGATTTAAATTTTAGACCCAAAACTTTAGAATAATAAATAAGCTTTTACTACACTTTTACTCAACAGATTATAAATGTGTTAATAAGACAAGATGATGTAATAACTCTCCAAAATAAAACTTCATTATATTTATATATATTTACACCATATTTTACGTTTTTATGTAATTAAATAATGTGTTAATTCATTCAAATGTGGTTTTATTTTATAACAAAGTGAGATTTTTAATATAATCAAAGCAGTTGTAGAGTCTAAAACTATAATATTGACTGTTTTTTATGCCAGCGCAATAAAAAACAAGAAAAAAAGAACAAAGGATTCAGTCTGAGGTGGAGTTGTATTATGTCTTGGATGATGTGAAATGGAAAAATAACTGTTAGCGTTCGATTAAAATTTCAAAGTGGTTATTTGTGGGAAAACTGCATTATTTTACATTTTGTATTTTTAATGTGGAATACTGCTGCATATTCAGATCCTGTTCTTTGCTTTTTTTACATTTTGGAGAATTAAAATATTATTAGATAATGTGTTATATTTACATAATCCATTATTATAAATACTACTTTACCATATTTTATTGTAATAAGGATTTAAAGACGAACTGTGTAACTTTTGACTCTTTGTTACGAAGTGGAGACTATCCAAGCGGCGAGTTTAGAAGAAACATTAGGGTCATTTTAGCATATTTTTGTACAAATACGACTCTGCAAGGGTCCTGTTCTGTCTATTTCTGCTC
Organism: Rhyacichthys aspro; assembly: GCA_036850595.1. Lineage (NCBI taxonomy): Eukaryota > Metazoa > Chordata > Actinopteri > Gobiiformes > Rhyacichthyidae > Rhyacichthys > Rhyacichthys aspro. The sequence goes on along the minus strand of CM072156.1, from coordinate 4,185,800 downwards.
CATAACTAATGTTAGTCTTTGTCCCGGGAAAGGAAATTAACATTTAGAGGTTTCTCATGTCTAAGAACCATTAAAAATGTTTTGAGAATAGTTACACAGTGCTCCTTTAATCTGACGTTTTTACATAATGCATTGTTATCTGTATTTTTATGAGGCTATGGTTTAAAGAAATGAGACCAAACAGGAAAATGGAACAAGTGATCCTACGGTAAAGAAGGAGGGTCTAAATAAGGAGCAGATAAAAGGCTTTAGAGTGATTATTACTGCACAAAAAAAGGATCTGTAACCAAAAAAAAACAGTGTATGTAAATGTGCAATACCTATCAACTGTTCCACTTTACATTTCATATTATATTTGGCACTATTCATCATTATTATATGTTTTTATTGTGTGAATTTAGTTGTATTTCTGACGATAAAAGCGTTGCAATCCTAATTTTGATCAAGTCTGCCTTAAGAAAGTGTTAGTGAGTAAGTGTGGAGTGTGTAGGAGGGAGGACTGTGTGGATTTTTGGAAAGATGTAGGTTAATGGCTGTGTCTGTCCCTGTTTTCTGAATAATTCATCCACCGGGACGCTTTTAAACGGTGGTCTGTAAAAGGTGCGCTCTGATTGGCTGTTCACCTGGCTCCGTGAGGTCAGAGGTCCCGTCCACTTATATTTTATCTGTTAGTATAAACATAATGGATCCACTGCTTTAATTTACATTTCAACATATAATTTCTTCTTTTTTTTTACACATTTAATCTATCTCTCACACACACAAACGAAAAAAAACACACACAATTCTCTAAATATCTGTCGAGGGTCCCGTTTCTCGGCCCGAGACCACCTCCACCGGGATGCTCTGAAACATAACACAGCCTGAAGAGAGACACAAAACATGAAAACAACATAAATAACCAAAGTAAAATATAATAATCATAATTAAAACGTAGCGTACAGAGTGAGCGGTGGGTTAGGACAGAGCTGTTTAGTGCAGTGTTATTCAGAAGAAGCGGTTTGTCGCTTCAGTGTCACGTACAAGCCTCGTTGGAGCCAGTCACGACGGTATTAGCTGAGTCAGTCACAACGTGGGGCGTAACGCACAGTGTTTTTTAGTTATTCTATAATGTTAGAAGAAAAACAGACAGTCAGAGAGCGTTTGAACGAGGTGAACGACTGACGTATTAGTATGAGCCATAAACTGCTTAAAATGAACACAGTAACACTTTATATCAGCAACTATACTTAATATTAAACCCAAAAAAGTCTCAAAATACTGCATACAACTGATATCCACTGTGTTATTTCTGGTGTATTAAGGATTTGGTTGTATTACACGTCATCTAAAACTCAACAAAGTATAAAGTCTCTCATCCTCAACAGGTTTTCCTCATGTTCTCTTCAGTAATATTTAGTTTAAAATGGTGATTTTTAGCTCATTTGACCAATCAGGCTTGAAATTCTTGAAGCTTTTCCATTTTTTTCTCTCTTTAAAAGACAGGCACTGAATTTTAATTGTGATTGGTCATAATTTCCAATGTTTTCTTCCACTTCCTGCCGTTAAAACCGATGCAACCTGAACAAATAATGTGGATCATGCAGGTTTTCACGTTGTGGGACGGTCTCACTGAATAGGTTTTCCTATTTGGTCGAGAAGTGTGTAACTTTATTCCATATTACTCTGTCAACGAACACACAGCACATTATTTACTGTCAGGACACCAGTAATCTAAAAATGAGGTACCAAAAACGTATTATTTAACAAAGCAAATGACCGTAGCATTAGCAGGTTATTTACTTCAGATATGTGGATTACCTGCTTTGAATTGCACAAGGCAATTTTTGTATTTTTGTACTGTTTTCCACTAAATTATCAACAATTACACCTGATTCAAGGGCTTCCACAGAAAGTTTTTGCAAAAGGCAGGTACTTTAGGTAAATACCTGGAGGTGATTGGACAAACAACCTCCCAGAAACCAACTATCACCAGGTCATTTTATCAAAATTAGAGCAAACTGAAATAAGAAGAATAAGAGTACTTCCAGGGGGCAAAGATTGTGACATTTGTGTAGCTTTTTTTTAAATCGTACAGTGTTTGAATGAAGGGTTTTATCAAATCAGTTTGTTTTTAACATTGATTTCCTCGCTTCATTCCTTTACTTCATTCACTTCAATTTCAATTTGTGTGTTTTTACAGCAGCCTTGCTCCCTTTGACAAATCTTTAGAATAGTTTAGTCCCTTTTGTCTCTGATTAATGTGCAAAGTCTCCAAAATAAAAAGGGCCAGATCAAGGCCATGAAGTCTACAACGGTAAATGGTCGCTTCATTGCCAAACTAAAACACAAACTGTCATTACCTCCACAGCATTAGTCCGAACAGACAGCAGTTTATGAGAAATCGCATCGCTCTGAGCAGAAATAGATGGATTTTTGTGAAAATGAGAACCTGAGAATCCATCTGCTGTGCAAGGTTAATTAGACCACAGTGACAACCAGTTTTTTTGGGGGTTTTTTGCTTCAAAGCCTTATACTTCTCCATCATTTTTCTGTCAGTAATATTAAGTCAATGGAGACAATACTATCATGTTTACACCAACATTACAGCTTAATCTCAAACACATTTCATTCATCAAAAGCCCGATCTGTGCATGTGAACAAATAATTCAAACACCTGGCCCGTGACTGAGGCCGTGCCAGTTCCGCCTCACCAGCCGCTTAGATAAAGTCCACCTTGCGTCGGCCAAAACAAATAAACCCCTCTGTTGGATAATGGGGAATACAAAGATCCGGTGCCAATAAAATCTGGTTGAATTTAAGAGACGTGAGTCATGCCTTTGAAAACATCAGAGTCGAGAGTGAATCAAAGTCAAACCAGGTGTGTCCCGGCGGTGCTTTGATTCCAACGCGGCGCGGCGCTTTAATGTCACCGGGGTCCCGTTACGACTCAGCGCCAGCGCAAATGTCCACAACAATAAAAATGTCACCGTTCATCATTAGCTCTGCGCCTACTGTTCGCTCTTGTGCTCGCGCTGTTTCAGAAAATGGAGTGTCACTGTGAGAGTGTCACCTCCAATCAGAGAGAGCACTTTGTCAAACAAACAATAAAACGCGCTGATTTATTAATGGCTTCCGGATGAATGTGTGTGTGAATATTCAAATGGACCCATTAGAGCTTTTATTAAATGTTTATCTATATTTAATATTGATGTAGTACTCGAGACTGGTCTTTAGACTGGTCCTGGTCTTGGTCTTGATCCCTAAAAGTGTTGTCCTCAAACCACAAATAGAATATATTTATTTTCTTGAGATTGAATAAAAACTTCAATTATTAATATTAAACTAAAAAATCTGTCTCCTTCACCAAACACTGACCTCCATGAGTCTGGATCTGGTCTAAGACTGGACTAACTCTGTCTCCTTCACCAAACACTGACCTCCATGAGTCTGGACCTGGTCTAAGACTGGACTAACTCTGTCTCCTTCACCAAACACTAACCTCCATGAGTCTGGACCTGGTCTAAGACTGGACTAACTCTGTCTCCTTCACCAAACACTGACCTCCATGAGTCTGGACCTGGTCTAAGACTGGACTAACTCTGTTTTCAAACAAACCTCCATGAGTCTGGACCTGGTCTAAGACTGGACTAACTCTGTCTCCTTCACCAAACACTAACCTCCATGAGTCTGGACCTGGTCTAAGACTGGACTAACTCTGTCTCCTTCACCAAACACTACCTCCATGAGTCTGGACCTGGTCTAAGACTGGACTAACTCTGTCTCCTTCCCCAAACACTGACCTCCATGAGTCTGGACCTGGTCTAAGACTGGACTAACTCTGTCTCCTTCACCAAACACTAACCTCCATGAGTCTGGACCTGGTCTAAGACTGGACTAACTCTGTCTCCTTCACCAAACACTAACCTCCATGAGTCTGGACCTGGTCTAAGACTGGACTAACTCTGTCTCCTTCACCAAACACTAACCTCCATGAGTCTGGACCTGGTCTAAGACTGGACTAACTCTGTCTCCATGAGTCTGGACCTGGTCTAAGACTGGACTAACTCTGTCTCCTTCACCAAACACTAACCTCCATGAGTCTGGACCTGGTCTAAGACTGGACTAACTCTGTCTCCATGAGTCTGGACCTGGTCTAAGACTGGACTAACTCTGTCTCCATGAGTCTGGACCTGGTCTAACACTGGACTAACTCTGTCTCCTTCACCAAACACTGACCTCCATGAGTCTGGACCTGGTCTAAGACTGGACTCGTCTTGGTCTTGTCTTGGTCTTGATGCGGTCTTGACTACGGCACTAACATCTCATCACGAAAGAACAAGAGACATTTCTGGGAATTATTAAAATGTAAAATATTGCAAAAAAAAAAAAAAAAAAAGGTTGAGTTTGAGTCTGATTCCTTCCATAAATCAAAATGCTTGTGAAAACTGAATGTATTTATTTAACGTAAATCTGCGATAACGCCGTGCGACAAAGACGAAGCAGGTCTGTTTGTGGAGATCTGCCCAGTTTTATGTATTAAATTGGCTGGAGTTAAACAGGATTGAAATAATTAGTGTGACACCTAAATTACTCTCGTGAAAATGGCTCTGATCCAAACAGTAATTAGAGGCGGCTGATAATGGTTTTAGTCCCTCCTGCTGTTTTGGCATTCTGCGTGTGTTCGCGCTCGGAAATAACAATCGAAGAGGAAATGTCCCGCTTTAACCGATGTAACGTCAGAAACACACACCACACTGATCATTTTAACGTTAATATTTAATACTTTCATCACTTGACACAACTATTTCACTTTGGAAGGTGTTTAAATGTAAATATTCTATTGTTTTACTAAATCTAGGGATAAGCCAAGTCTTTTTTTATTCGAGACACGCCACAGTTTGATTAAAAGCTTTGTCTGGATGATTACTCACAGGTAAAAAAAAGTTCAGCTTCATTCAACTTTTATGAAGAAGGCTCTGAACTAACCTCAAAACTCAAAACTGGAGCTACATCATAATTAAACCAAGAATAAACCAGGACTAAATTTAGAGCTAAATTAGGACTAAACCAGTCCATCACAAAAGAGTTTGATTTAAGGCTCAGATTGTGCAATTATTTTGACGTCAGCAGTCTATTATTTCAATTACAGCAGTTCTTTGTGATACAGATAGTGCGTTTATATATATATTTCAATAATGATACATTGGTAATATATAGTGCAGAGCTATACTTTACTATAAAAACACTAATGCACCTGGAAATAGAGACAAAACCATCCATTTTGGAAGCAGTGGATATAAACTTGTTGACTCTATTCTACTTTTCCATTCTTTAAAAGACTATAGACAATATAAAAGCTGCATCAGGAGAGGATTATAAACCATTTTTATTTTAACTCATCCTTCTGTACAGTTGCAGTCATGTCACAAACCCTTTCTCCTCATGTTTTATTCTAGGAAGGGTTTCTCTTTAATATTTATGCAGATATCATGTTACTATTTTCAACAACCTACAGATGTCAGATTACTTAAAAGTCCATTTCCTTAATTTTTTTACTGTTGAATTTAGTTTTTCAGTGTAATCTCCTAAATCTTATTGTAACAGAAATCATCTGTGAAAAAAATGAGACCTTAATACATGATGTAGTCTTAATAATTAAAGATAAAAGGTAAAAAGGAGCGCTCCCATTGGTCGACACTGACGTCAACAACAAAGGACCAAGGAAATAAACAAAGGAAATGGGTTATTCTGTTGAAAATTATTTTACAGAGAAACAGCTCAAAAAATGGATAAATGTTGGCAATGCTTCGAGAACAAGACAGAGATAATTTCAGGATCACTACAGTCTACAGTAAACTCCAAAGATAAAACTTTTAAGTCAGCTCTAAAGTTCAGTTTAATGTCATGTATTAGTATTTTGTGGTGAGAAATTGGTCCAGTTTAACCTTTTTTTTATATAAAAGAAGAGGGAAAGGTTACTACACTACAAAAAAACAAAATCAGGTTCTGGAACTTTAAAAGTGGTTTTACTATTCTTGCTTTTGGCTCCAAATATTACCACATCCGAAAAAAGCTGGCGGATAAATACCCTTTTCTTAATGAATGCTACGAAAGGGTTTACTCTCTTTATTCGTTCCATCTGTTGCAAAATGAACGATTACATAAAATATTAAAGACTCCTTTAGAACTGTGTCCTCACTTCTCTGCTCAGTAAACATTAGATTATGTTATGTCCCACTCTGGATGCACCCTCTGTTTATTGGAAAATGATCAAATTTACAGAAGCGAACGCGGCTGCACCTGCGAGGAGCTGTAGATGCTGTAAGTGGAGCAGCCGCCTGTTGTTTCTCGTGTTCCTGCAGAGTACAAAAGAAAGCATAACTGTACAGCTCCGGTGTTTGATACGTTCTGACAGTCACTATCTCGAAGCTGCACGTCTCCAAAATGCAAAGTAAAGGGTTGAAAAAGAGCCAGACGGGGACATATCCATTTCAGCCGGAGTCTGTAACTGTAACAGCTCGACGTCAGGTCTCACAGTGAGCGCCGACTCTTTCATTTAACAACGCATTTTTCGGTAATGAGTAAGGTTTTATTGGGCCATAAAATTTTGAGAGGAACACCATTAAAGATACTTGAAGTGTCCTGACAGGAGACAATGACAGGAGCCTATCACACCTTCACATTTTCCTGGAGATCATTTTACACGACTTGATTTGACGACAGTAAAAGTAACAGAATTCACCAAAAAAAGAGAACAAAACAAGCTTCGAGCAAAACTTTAAAAGGACAGACAATAGATAACGTGGTCTCTCTCTCATTGATGCTGTTTGTTTGGTTTAATTAAGAATATTCCTGTGGTTAAAAGTGGTTAAGTGGGTTCATTGTGCATTTTCAACACACAATTATCTTCTGTTAAACCCTCTAGTTTTATTGTTTGTTTGCTGGTTTCCTCTTTTATGTCTCAATCTAATCCCTGAGTTAGGCCCAGTTTTGTTAAATTTGTTTCTTTGATTTTGAACTGTTCTCATCCCACTGCTCTGTTACTCTTTGTGTTTTTGATTTGGCTGCAATCATTTGTCTTTTATTAATAACGGACACGAAGAATAAACAAAAAGGTGCACAATGATGTTAAAATAATATCACAATGTCATTTTTTAAAAGTTGTATCTTTATTTATTACATTATTAATGTACGTATTGAGAAAATCTTGAAGAAAAACTAAAAAGTGCATGTAACAGGGTGCATTGGTGCCTCTCATACCACGTACTCGGGAGACCTGGGTTTGATTCCGGCTCGGTTCATACCCTCAAGTGTCATTCACCCTGCTTCCTGTCTGTCTACACTCTTCAAAATAAAGCCAAAAGGTCAAAAATATCTTAAAAAAAGTGCTTTATAAATGAAAAAAACAATATTTAAAGACACTATTTAAAAAAAACATTTACTTATCTATTATTATTCAGTGTTTTTCAATGCTTTTCTGGGCACTCAGTTTTCAAAATGCCAGGTGAGTCACGACCTGACATAACCAGTCTTTCTGTTTTAGTGTTGCTCTGTTTTTTCTGTTTGTTCATTTTTAGCATTGCTTGGTTTGTTCCTTTTAGTGTTGCTTCATCATATTTATATTTATATTAGTTTAGTTTATCATCCTTTTTGCTCATATTCTGTCCTCTTGGTGTCTCAAAGCTTTATATTTATATTGAACGCACCAAAAATATATTTTAAAGTGAGCTAAATATGATCTTCATTAATCCACCCTTGAGTCCTGACCTAGTCTTTGGAATAAACTAGAATAAAAAGTGGATATTTCAGCCAATTTAAGGTTTGTATAAAAAGAGGACATTGAAGACATTACGAGGGCCGCGTTATGAACAAATCCGACCAGAACTGACGTCTTTTCTCTGAATTTTAAAGCTCAGAGTTGACTGTAGCGTCTCTCAGTTGTGTCCCAGGTGTCTCCTCGTGTGTCTCCTCCGGTCCACACATGTCTCTGAGGCAGTGATTCACTCCTTTCTGCCAGACTTAGTAGTGATAATGATTTAGCTTCAGAGCGTCGGCGCAGGTTGCCCGATGACGCAGGTTACCGTGGCAACAGCATGAGCAACGGAAGTCGACCATGTCACGCTGCAGACCTTCGCTCACAAAGACGCACACAAATGCTCATATCCTTGGTTTTTTATGTTTATGGCACAAGGTAGATTTAGGTCTAAAGACTGAGTGGTCATAATGAGCTTTAGCCTATTCTTTTATGGAAATGTTTCAAAGCTCCTCTCCTTGATGTTATTTTTCTCTCTCTCCCTTTTTCTCAGACTCCACTCTCCTCCAAAATCAGTCTAGGGACCTCTCCTGCTTCTCTTTTATTAAAAATATAAAACCAGACCAGTTTTTCCTCCAAAATACTAATCCATTTGACCAAACTGAAGTTTAGAGTTTAGCGTTAGCTTAGCTGTGACTTCAGCGTCAGGACGACAATTATCTCCTCCTCGTTAAACATTACGTGATTGAATTGACAGTATTTATCTGTGTTTTACGTTGTCTCCCTTTTCTCTGTTGATGCTTTTCTTTTTTCAGCTGTTTCTCTGTTAAAAGACATATTCAGCTGAAAATACACTTTATCTGCAGCTATTAAACTTCCTGGAACGTCATGTGACAAGTGTCGACCAATGGGAGCGCTCCTTTTTGGAACATGTGATTGTCGAAGGTTTTCTGTTCCTGAATAGAGGTTCTCATCTATTACAATCCCTTATAATAAACAGTAGATGCATCAGAAAGTTTATTTTTTTATTAAGGTACAGTCTGTTTAAAGAAATATGATGATTTTTTGAAATGCAAATCTACTCTTTTCACATCTGACCTAAGAATTGTAAGAAAACAGACTTCTATTTTCCACATCAAGAACAGTTTTCACTCGTCTAAATCCCGAGGAACTCTGAAACCCAATTGTAATCTCTCGTCTCTGAACTCAAACTAAAGCAAATACTTGTTTCATATCTGTATTGTGTCCATTCATTTCTTTGTGGAATGATGCATTATTCATTTTTGCATCTGCAATTTGATTTCACTGCAGTGCCTCTCTGTTGATCTCTCCTTCTTCATGAAGAGGCCCAAATATATTGATTTTAGACCGATCCTTTCACATTCAATCTCACTGAGGTCACTTTGGTTCATATAATCCCATCACAAGACAAAATATGAGTAATTGCCGGTTAAATAGCATTTATTTAATCTCTTAGTTGGAATAAATTGGTTTGTAAATCTTCAGCACATATCACTGGCTCCAAAGAAAAACAGGTCATGAGCAAAATAATGGAGTATTATTACATTTTTAAGTCAAATCAGCTCAAATCTTATCAGTTCAAACTACTTAAAAAGTCTGGTCTGTCTTCTGCAATAAAACCTCTTATATTTGTTAATCTCTCTTCTTACCTATTACTTATTATTGTTTAGCCCTGAGGACCGAGATTTAATAACAAGACAAATTTAAGGCTGAAACTTTGCTCCTGGTGTGATTTTTTAATAATTGGACCGAACAAATCATCTATAATCTCAGCGCCTGATGCTGTTCTTTATGGACTACTGCTCGAGTCGGAGCAGCAGCCGCAGCACTTCCAGCTCATTTCTCTCATTGTTTTAATCGAGCGCTGTTCTTTTTCAATGAGCTTGTGCTTGAGGATCGTCCAGCAGCTGTCTTTGTCAGCTATAAACCGTCCGGTGGCTCAGCAGAACGAGAGCGCTTGGCACCGATCCCTGCGACAGACTCTAAAAACAGAGATAAATCCAACTGGACTGGAGTTCTCCTTCCTGCTACACGCTCTACTGATATACATTCTCATCACATCTGCTCAAGTAATAATGTTTTTGCAGTTCACAGACATTAAATATTCATGAATCTCATATGTATTCACCGTGTTGTCTTTATTTCCTTTTGATTCGGGAGACTGGGTTGTTTCCCCGATAATGAGGACATGTTGTTTTTCTGGCCGTGTCAGCGCTTTATCCCGGACTTGGCTTCGGAGTATTGTGAGAGTACAGGCTGCTCAGCACAACTGCGGAGCCTGGCACTCGGACAGAGGACCGGACCGGCTCCAAATGTAAGCGGCCGACGGCAGCACATGCGCCTGGTGTGGAGGAGCCCGAATTAAGGACGTCCCTGAAGAGTTGAGGTGTTCTGGCTCCTACTGTTCTCCGTTATTCTTATATATACCCAGTTGAAAAAGCAGACAGAGAGACTAAAAGATGCTGAGCTATCGGGAACTCTGTCTGTCATAGCGTTTTAATTTTAATAAAAGAATCTTGCATAAACTAAAGGTGAATTAATGAGTCAAATTAATATGTAATAAAAATAGCACTGGTCTCTAAAGCTTGGTTTTTATGCTCCAGTATTTACTTCTGTGGTGCATGTGCTCACTAGGCCTGGATATTGTTTGATAAATGTGTAATCGCAGTATCTATCTCAGAATGAACGGCTTTATTTGCAGAAATATTGTGCTATCTGTGTGACAATCAAATGTAAAAGTTCACCAAGAGGATATTACAAAATATTCAGAATTACTGCATGTTTCCCTGATCCCAACCAGCCCTAGTGCTGCCTACATGCTGTGATTTGTATTAAACTTCTATTTATGTATGATAGAAAACATGGCCACCGCTGCAGTTACATCATTGCAATAACTATTGGTTATAGGTTATGTTCAAATGACTGTTTTCATCAATATTTGGGATTTAATAAAATAAAATCTGACAACACAAGACAATAAAAAAACAAACGCTGTCCTGTAGCATAATGAAAATGATCTGTAGTATTCTGCCAGACCAGTAGGGGCAGCGTGACTCCTGCTGCTACACTCATTACACACAAGAAGAAGTAATAGCTGTATGTAAAAATATATGGTCGTTCTACTCGTTGTTTGAAGCCAGCATCCAGTAGTTTTCCAGGGATGTTTTGTCATTATTTTCAAACGTTTTCCCAGTTTATCTGACTTTGAAGCAGGTGTCGCAATGAAACAAAACGTCTACTCAACCGTTTTTTTGTTGAGAATGAATGCTATCCTTATCTAAATGGCCTCCTAGTTTGACTTCTTTGGTGTTGTATAATCATCTAGAGGATCCTAACATTTTCCTTTCTAACAGTCTCTTCGATTTGGAGCTGACCCCAGCACTGGGCAGAGACAGAGTCGTCCTGGCTCAGTCTGGACGGCCCGACGATCCCTCCATCCATCAACAGGCCTGCTCTGGAGCTGCTCTCATTCTCCGGCAGCGCTCACTGCTCTGGCTCCTGCCTCTTACTCCCGCTGAGCACGAAATGCAGCAAAGACACACAAATCCGGCGAAACAAGAACGCCCAGACACACCGAGTTATTTTACAGCGTACCCACTCCAGGTCAGGATCAGTTCACTGTGACAAATACGTTCAAAAATTACCCAACCCACTCTGTAAAATGACAGAACCTTAAATTATTAGCTTTAGAAACTGCTATATTCCAGGGTTTTCATCACATTCACGGGACCCTGTGATAGCATTAATACAGCATTAACACTGTTTTTTTTATCCCCTGCTTCAACAAAGTCAGCATTTGCTCAACTTAGAATCATCAAATCAAGAGCAAGATGCAAATTTAATAAAGCAAACATGGTATTCATATATTAAATCTTATTGGAAATGCATCTGTTTTATCCCCTTTTACAGTGATTTTTATCCTAACAACATAATAGTCCAAGCTTCTTTCGCAAATCTCTCAAGGTTTTTCATAAAAGTTTCCAAAAGTCTCCAATGTTTCCAAACATTAGTCTTTGTTACACAGGACTTTTGTGAAAAAGAGACCCACAAAAACCATTTAAAGCTTGTAATAAAAGGCCCCAGTATGCAGTTGCAAAGTGTGACACGAACAAAACAGAGGCTTTAGGTTTAAATTGTCAAAATTTTCACATCATATATTCCATAAAGCTCATAATTAAGTCTCCAGTTCCCAATTTAGTTGTTTGTCCTTGTCTCAGACTCCACTCTGCCCAACTTTATCAGACACCACTTTTATTTTTATCTTTTTTAAGCTGTTTCATTGTAAAATAAGACATATTTTTCAACAGAATAACCCATTTCCTTGGTTTACTTCCTTGATCCTTCGTTGTTGACATCAGTGTCGACCAATGGGAGCGCTCCTTTTTACCTGAAGCGAGCTGTGATTGGACAAAATCATTCTCATCCATTAAAATCCTCGATCACATGACCATATTGTATTATAGAAGAAAGCTTCATGGAAAGTGTGATCTAAAACACTAAAACTGAACATTGCAGTCACTCTAACTTGCAATAGTCACATTTATAATGGGATTTATATTGGTTTTAGATTGAATTGAAAATGCAATAGTGTGTGATGATGTGATGACAGTAATTTCTCCAGCATGTGTCCATATAAAGCCACATCCAAACCGGGGATACCTCTCTGAGCCTGTTCTTGGCTGAGGCGGCCTGCTGTTGATCGATGGCTAAAGCCTCATTAACATAGACCCTATCATACAGACATTCGGGGCTCTGCCAAGAAAACGCCCGACTGATGCAGAATGAACACAGCGTCTGGCAGCGGTGGCATTTACTGAGCGTACGACGGGAATAAAAAGTCACACTGACGCGAACATGACACGTACAGCACTGAGAACACCGGCAAGAGCACCGCGCTTTATACAAGAGTTCCACCAACAAACTGAGTATTGTTTACCTCCAGTTTTTAAGGCAAGAAATGTGTCAAAGTGGGTTAGGATAAAAATGTATTTCCAGGATTCTCAGACACATTTACAGCGTTGAAGCACTGAAGAGTAAAAGTGGTGACAAATAGCTCCACTGTCGCTCTGATGAAACCAGAAGCAGGTTGTAAATACATTCTCGCTGCTGTGATAAATCCACTGGCCTCTCTGGAAGATTTTTTGGCTCAAGTGAATTACAGAGAGCTGTGATTATTTATTTAGCTTAATTATAACACATTACGTCCTGTAGTTAGAAGTCTTGAAGCTTCCCAAATAAAAGTACTGTACCACTTTGGTCACTTCTCTGTTCAGACCAAGAGCATTATGGGGATTAAAAGGTGGAGCTTGACACTTTGTTTTGCAAGTCACAAGTACATCTAAAGTCCAAAGGCCTATACTTCGAGGTTTCAAGTCCTTTCGAGTCTTTTTAACAACACTAATATTATATTAAAATGAAACAATGCAAGCTTCTGAATCTGATTTTTTTTTAAACTAAAAATATTGCTTGTATTTCCATAGAATATTAAATCAAAAAAGTATCGCTATGCTTTGGTGATCAGTCATTTACAATGTGTGCATTTGAACTGTGTAATCTTTCAAATTATTTAAGAAAAAGAATTGTTTCTTGCAATTCAAATAAATAATAATATTCTTTCTTTTCAAATAACATTCTTTTAATGTTTGGGAAAGGTCTCTTGGGACTCAAGTCTGACTCGAGTCCAAGTTATGTGACTCTAAACCTATTCAATTAAGGGACAGTACTAAATCTAGCACTTTTTCCCAAATAAACTTAAACAAAGCAAGCACTTCTTTATAGCCACTGGTTTCAGTTTCATGAAGCACTCACACACAGTCCACAAAGAGCCAAAGCATGTTTCACACCATCGTTTGTTAAAAAAAAAGAAAAAGAAGTACTAAAAAACTAGGCTAACACACTCTGTAATCATTGATTCATTTGTGGATATCAACAATAACATCTGGACTTTACAAAATAAAAAAACACAAGAAGACAACAACAAGTTTAGCCAACGCCAGAGTAACCCAAAACATGTGTCTTCACCGTCTAAAAATGAATATGGCTCTGAAAACACTGGTCTTTATGTGTTGGTTATTTGGGATGACCCCAGTGTGTCCTCAGAGAAATACATTAAACACAAGAAACAACATGAAAACTGCTGCAGCACGCTACATTTTTCAGTTTGAAGTGAGGTGAGAATGACTAAAATCTATCTTCTTCTGTTGATGGCAGCTGTACACGGCTCTACTGCAAGTTCTGACTTTACTACAGGGTTTAGTAAAAACTTAAAAAGATGTCGCTGAACTCACATAATCATAGTCTGAATTGATATAACTTTTTTGCCATCATTTATTCAAAAATGATAATAAAGCTGAGCTACAATGTTTTTCTGAGCAATCCTTTTGTCAGTACTACATTGTGATTTTATTAAAGGTTTTTTGTTTCTACATAGTTTGACCCAGTCTCATCTAAATGTACTACTAACCTAACTAAATATTTGCATTAACATATATTAAAGCCGCCGCCGCCAGACCTACTCACATCCCAGTCTATATAATTATTCATAAAATGTAGATTATCTGCTGAATAAGCTTCTGGTCCAATGCATGACAATTTTAAAGCCCATTTACGGTCTACTAAAATGCATGAGGTCACGAATAAAGGAAATCTAATGAGATCCTTCTGTAAAAGCTGTCCGTAATTGAGTTGAAATCACTCTTTTATTCAAACAGGAGATAGTTTTAGGGAAAAGTCTGCGCTGTCCTTTAATAAAGAGTATTCTAAGCAGACACGGCGTCCTGTTCCCACACGCTCCCACTTTCATTCTCATTTCTCGCAGCTCGTTGGATCTTTTGTCGGGCTCGGGCTGCTCGGAAAGGTCAGGCTGACCAGTGACAGACAGGAAATGATGTAAAGCCGCACAATAGACTCTCTGATAGACATGAGAAAGGCTGGGATCAGTTCAGAACATCCTCTCACTGATTCAAGCCTGTTGTCTCTGTCAGATTTCACATAAATAACAATGTTCTTTAATCCTTGAGGAGATGAAGAGTTAATTTTTGCCCACATTTTGAGATGAAAAAGTGAGGCCAGTGCAAAATCTGCTCTAGATCCATAACTTCAAGTCCTCAGTTGACCTCATATTCAGTCACGTTTACCGCTTTAAGCTTAGTCTGACCACATCTCTCCTCGGACCATGATGCTGCACCGCTATCCTTCCAGTTTTAATAATGCATCGGGCACTTCTTAACCCAATAACCCAGTTTTAGTTTGTGCAATCTCTGAAGAATTGTGCATTTCAGGTCCTCAGCTGACCTCGTTTTTGGACATAACATTGGCTCCGGTCTGAAGATTTTAGGTCACACAATACACAGCCTACAGTAGGACGTCTGACCCCATTTCATTAAAGGTAAGGCCGGGGGATTTCTTCTTTTTTTTTTAGCGATTTACGACTATAATTTATTTTTTCCTGTTTGCTTCTGACCTAAAAAATAATTCAAGTGTGTTTTCCAGCACAAAACAACAACTGCAAAGTGAAAATGAAGCAGTTTGAAGCAGATCTGATATAATTTAGACACACACAAAGTCTTTTAGAGAATAAAAAAGCGCTCTGAAGCACATGGCTAATTTACATGAATCCACAAAGTATGATGCACTGCTCAGACACAATACTCTGTTCCTATTTATCCATTTCCTTCCACTTCACTAAACCAAAGCATCACAGAGATAATATGACTCCTTTCTCTGGTGATTATTAGCGTCTTTAGCGTCTGCAGATTCAACACAGTCATTGTTTTAACTGTTCTAATGAGCTAGCGACAGCATTAGCCTTTGGTGTTTAGCGGTTGTTCTGCAATAGGGCTATTTTTTATATGGTTCAAAATTAAAAACACATTGTGAAGCCCTATTTACAGGTTGCAAGTCAATACTTTTCCCTGTACGCTTCAGTATTTTGGTGCAAAAAAAAACTACGGTCACACAGTAATTCCCAAAATCGAGAGATGTAACATAAAATTGCTCAATGTAGCTTCCAAGTCAGTGTGTATTCCTTTAAGTACATCTTTTATTGGGGTTTAAAGTTGTTGATGGCCCTGTGTCATAAAATCATATCATAATATCCATGCTTGAAGATGCTTGTTACAGCTGAAAACATGATCACAGCAATAATTTCCAATGAACCAGGTTGTGGGCAGTAGTTATTGTAATTAAAACATGTTTAATAGAAGAAAACAATGCTTAATTATATCGTAATTATTCAAAATAATCAGATGCTGGAGGTAGTTTTACAAAAAGGCAAACCTGCAGTCAGACAAGGGCACAGGAAGGTCCTGAAGCAATATTTAACTTTGGAAAAGAACACTGTGAGTTTGAGAAAGCCTCCAACAATAACTGCCCTCGGGGTCCGCCACAGGCAATTACTCTTTTATTCTTCAGCTCAAGACCAAACTCTGTCAACAAACAAAATGACTCATCCGAGCAGAACTCTCACACAATACCAAAGGAATTAGACAAAAGCCTTGTTGACATAGTCGCAATTATTTTTAGTTGGGATGTGAAAATGTTGGTTATTATTGTACTGTGGCTTCCTCCCTCAATATATAGTTAATGTCGTACTGAAAGAGGTCATATACCAGATTTTTTTTACTGTTGCATTTATTTCTTCAGGGTAATCTCCAAAAGCTTACTTTAACAGGAATCATCTGTGAAAAAAATGAGACTTTAAGACGTGATCTGGTCTTTATAATTAAGGATTTTAGTAGATGAGAATGATCAGTCCACAGCAGGATTTTGTCCAATCACAGCTCACTTCAGGTAAAAAGGAGCGCTCCCATTGGTCGACACTGATGTCAACAACGAAGGAACAAGGAAATAAACAAAGGAAATGTGTTATTCTGTTGGAAATATGTTATTTTACAGAGAAACAGCTCAAAAAAGATTTTAAAAAAACTCTAAACTGTTTCAGGTCAGCTCTAAACTTCGATTTAATGTAACGTATTAGTATTTTGTGGTGAAAAATTGGTTCAGTTTTACCTTTTTTTTAAATAATAACCGAGACAAAACAAAAATAAAATCAGGTAGTGGAGCTTTCCAGTCGTTTTCTGTTTTTTTCATGAATTATCTTTGAAATATGCAACATTTTCTAATGAAATTAATATCAGCCATTTTGTTTATCTGAAGTTTTGTAGTACATAGATTTACAATTCGTTCCATGTTGGTATAGATTAAATGAGAAGAGAGAAGAGTGGTTCCAGGCATGTCCCACCAGGTAGAGGCCCCCGGAGCAGAGCTGGGCCCCGCTGGAGGGATGTCTTTTCTATTCTTCTGAAGGAACTAGAGGAAGTGTCTGGGAGAAAAATCCAAATCACTTTATGAATCCCTGAGGGAAAAGAGAAGTCTAGGCCTCTCTGCTTAGACCAGGCCACATAATAAAATGAATTGAGTGATATTTAGTCATGATTTTATTCAGTTTCCATTTTCCTTTGAAACCTCTTTTGTATTGTATGTCATTTTGAAACACTTTGGTATTGTTTATCAAACTAAATCCTTTAAGGGGCCTTTGTCAGCCTGCCCAACCAGACCCATTCACTTTCTTAGCAAAGTGGATTAGGCCTGGAACCCCTCCCAAGCTCAATATGACAAACGAATCATAACCATTTATCTAACATGGGACGGCCTTTATGCAATGCTCTGTTCCTCCAATTGGTTTATGTCTATTCCATTGCATTTAGAGGTAGTTTAATCTAAATCTAGAAATGAAACTCAAGGCTGATTAGACTAATTTGTTGTATAAAACAGAAAAATAATAAAGATGGCTGTCCAGACTAGGCCCTATATGCACTGCCTGTATTTACACCATGACTCTGCACTTTGTTGAACAGTATTTCATTTAACCACATTCTCTCACACAAAATAATGCAATAAAAAAATGCATCAATTCTACTTTTTGCCAGTTTTAATCTCGCAGTGGCACCGGTTTGTGTAGTTTGTTCTGATTCGAGTTTGAAGGGAAGTAAAGATTACGGTTCTGGGTAGGAAGCGGAGGGGGAGTTCTGGGCATGCTCAGAAGCGACTCGGTCCTGGAAATGTAACTCTGCTGACCTTGAGGGTGTCGTGTCGATCGATCGGCTCCGAAGAGCTGTGTGAGAGAGAAAGAGAGAGAGACGGAGGCGTGCTGGACCGAACAAGGAGAAAACTGAGCCGCCGCTAATGATGAATCATTGATAAGTCGACAAGAGACGACTTTCTCTGCCATCGCTCCTCTTCTTGTCCTGACTGTTTTTACATCAGCGCCTTTCCTTTCCCTTCCTCCGTCACGTCTGTGTTTCCTCTGCTCTCCGCTCGCTCCGTGTCCATCAAATGTCAGTTTTAGCCGCGCTCTTCCTCCTCACACTTTCTCCACTGTCTGTTTACCGTTTCACTTTCGATCAGAGCTGTGTTTCCGTCCTGACATTTCGCCTCGCGTCAAGTGTGGGTTTATGTTGATGCCTCTGTGCAGGTGCAGCTCAGGGTTTGAACAGATGCTCACTCTCGGGCCTGGACTCTGCAGACCACCAGCGTCACACCAAATGATGTGTAGGTTTGTCTATAAAGATGTAATATACAACATCCTCTGCTGAATATTATGAAGGCTTGATTAGCAAATTATGTAGATAAGGTTGGGCTGTATGTCACACAGAATATCACACGACTGAAGTTCCTGCTGCATTCAGAAATTAACACAAGTCTTTGCATGTTGGCCACAAGTCCAAGTCAAGTCCAAGTCAAGTCCAAGTCAAGTCCAAGTCAAGTCACAAGTCTCTAGCTTAATGTCTTATTAATAAACCTCTTGTACATGAATATATCATTTTGAAACAGTAAGATATAGATTATTATCTAGATAATATATCTATAATATATCTAGAATTAAGATATAGAATATGTTTCAAAAATGAAAGAAAAACAAAACATTTTTTAGTGTTCTCAACTGTATTTTGTATTTGTAAATTACACTCCTTTAGTAAAACTGATCTTGTGACGACAGAGAAGGGAGCGAGTCCACGAGTCTCAAACTGCAAGTCCAAGTCAAGTCCAGGGTCTTTGGACCACGAGTCCGAGTCAAGTCCAGGGTCTTTGGACCACGAGTCCGAGTCAAGTCCAGGGTCTTTGGACCACGAGTCCGAGTCAAGTCCAGGGTCTTTGGACCACGAGTCCGAGTCAAGTCCGGGGTCTTTGGACCACGAGTCCGAGTCAAGTCCAGGGTCTTTGGACCACGAGTCTGACTTGAGTCTCTGTCTAAGTCTCTGTCTGTAGCAACTTAAGCGCGACTCCCCATTTCTGCTTCATGCACACCATTTGTTTATTTGTGGAGACTATCCAAGTGGCAAGTTCGGAAGGAAAGAAAATATGTTTTCTGAAACAGTAGGTCATTTTAGTGACCTACAACTCTGCTATGGTCCAGTGTATTGGCCTATTTCTGCTGCTATTTCTTACGCTGTGCCCCTTTATGTCATTTCTAGAACAGTTTGTTTGTTTGTTTTAAAGCACATACTGTATATACATAGCAGTATGTACAAACTTAATATAAACATTTACACAAGGATAAGTTATTATTGGACTAGACTGGTTTGTCTCTAGGTATAAAAGGATAAAAATAAGATTGTTTTTTAAGTATAAAATGAAATAAATAGCAGTGTTATGCGCATTAATATAATCCAATACTTTATGATAATTTCAATCTCTTTTACTTAGAATAAATTAAATAAATAAATAATAAATGAAATAGAACAATGTGTGTTGAGCATTTCAATTAATGCAGTTTAAAAGTACTTAAAGTTTGATGGATTTTGGTTCAAATGCTGCATTCTGAAGTTTGCACTGATTCACAGATGACCTGAATCGTGACGTTTTTAACCTAAATACATTTAAAACTAGGTCAAATTATGACTTTGAACAGATGGAGTTTGGACATGAATCTATTAAAAAAAGCTAGTATAGAGAGTTTGGCACAGACATTACCCTTTAACACAGTTATGAGATGGACACTAGAAGAGCAGGCCATTGATTTCAGAACACAGTGACCTCCAGTCCTCGCAAAGTGTCTATAAATAAAACTGATTCGATTCTCTTTTATAAATGTTACTGTACACAACGAATAATAGCTCAGGTTTTATCAAAGGGCTACGTCAAGTATTCACAGGTTTTCATTTTGAGAATACACAAGCACTTTTATGTGTTATATCCTCCATTTACTAAACAGATAGATGTAGCTACACTTTTTCACTTCATTTAGAGCAGTGCATGGTTTAGGTGCATTTCATTCTGTTTGTTTCTCTAAACTGAGAGCATTTTAACAACTAGAACTGAACATAAGCACCAAAAAAATCCACAAAACACCAAACAAGGATTGGGACGGTACAAGAGTCTAATATGATTTTTGAAATGGTTTTGATATCCTGGTAAATCATTGAGTTGTTATAACACATCAATAATGTAGTAATAGGTCGATGTTGAGCTCGGATGAAAGGATGGACTAGACTAGACTTCACAAAGAAAGTGAAAGTCAGAGGATCTAATGCTAAACAGTTTCACGGCTACAAACTTTGAGGTCCTTCATTTTTTTCTGATGGACAGTTTACAGTGGTGTTAAAAAGTATTTGCCCCCCTCCTGATTTCTTATTTTTTTGCATATTTGTCACACTTACATGTTTAAGATCACAAAAGTTAACTTAAGTAAACACAAAATGCAGTTTTTAAGTGATTATTCTATTTATTAAAGGAAAAAGCTTAACCTACATGGCCCTAGGTGGGGGCAAATACTTTTTCACAGTACTGTAACAGAGCATGTCTCTAAATATGCCTCTTTCACCATTATTAAAAAGAATGCATATGAAAAAAGCAACTATAGTGCTTCTTACTGAATCCAAATCAAATGTTTTGCAACAACATGGAGAATCCACTCTAGCATCAGTGCAACAACGACTCTTTTTGATGAAAAACTTGGTCCATTTATGGCATGTCCATCTTGTGTTTAACTGTGAAGCCCATTTTTATTTCTAGGATCTTAAAGCTGATGTTGCTATTTTAAATCCTAAATGCAACCCCGCCAAAACAGACACAGAGCGGATAAACAGCTAACCTGCATGTGTCGGGAAGCACCAGCGGGATCGAGAGGAGAAGTAACCTGTCGCAAATGCCGCTTATGTGTTATTGATGAGAGACGAGAGCAAAATAATGCAGCGTATATGAATAATGTAGGGCTGGAGCTCTCAGCGGCTGGTCCGGGCTCATCTACCTGCTCTCCGGGTCCTGCTGAGCCTTCTTCACACTTCGCTCACAGGTTCATCGTCGTCAGCACTGACTGTGTATTTTGCGGAGGCGTGTGTGCGTGTGCGTGTCTGCCAGCACATGCCGACGAGCCAAAAAACACGCAGGCCTTGTTTACAGGATGGAAAAGTTGTGCCTTTGACTTTTTAAACGTATTGGCGTGTCTCAGAACAATCCTTGAGAGCGGGGATCCACGAAAGCTGGAGAAAGCTACAGTATTTATGCCAGAAAAGAAGACGGCAGGGTCGTTTTTACAGCAACAATACATACAAACAAAAGGCACCTGCTGCAAACTACTGTGTGTCATTGACAGACACTGAGCGGATCTGATGTCACTTCATTAACCCTGCCTCGTCTTTTCTCTGAGATAAGACTAAACTAAAGGTAAACAAATATAAAACAGGCAGAAGCTTGTATTTGAAGTGAATGTAAACAAATTATACACAACAGATTTCATAAAATACTGGAGGGTTTAAATAAGTAACTAAAGTATCAGAAGTAAGAGGCTAAGTTCTATAATTTTATCCTAAATATTTTTGGTTTTTCTGTAATTTATTTCTAAAAGAGTCGTACAGGACTTTGTTTTGAATGTGCAATAAAAATAGAGTTTAACTTGACCCAAATAAAGTGGTAAGTGCTGATGAACATACACAGGAGACCCGGGTTTGATTCTGGCTCGGGTCGTTTCCCATCTCTCTCACTCTGTTTTCTACAAAGTCATAATTTACTACGTTTATAACGATTATTGAAATAGGTGACGAGCAGCTATTTAAACCGTTTGTTGTTCAAAACCGATCTGGGACAAGTGGGAGGAAGTCATGTGACCTTTTTCTGGCTTGGCACTTCTTTTTTTTTATTTCTAATATTTAATAGTGACATAATGATGTATCAATAGAGGTCAGTACGTTGATTTAAAGGCACACAATCCAATTCCATCGACGCAAAATGTAAAAATCGATCAAGCTTTGTGCATTCTTACTGCTACATACAAGGTCTTTATTTTGAAATTTACTCCACTTCCTGCATCTGCACTGGCCAAGCTTTACCGAACAGATAAAAGACGCGGAAAGGCTTCTTTGTCACATCACAAAATAGTGCATTGTTAACCCATTAAACTCATCTATTGCATTGAAACTTGTAATTTACGCTATTTTTATTTATGATCATGACATCTAGAGCCACAGGAAAATAATCTAATTGTGGAGGGTGCAAGAATCTAAGCCTGACTCTAATCTGATCATAAATAAAGGACATTAAGACATTACAAGAGATTTAGTTATTGCCCATAAGTGTAAACTATTATTAAAAGCCCTCAGCTCCCGTTTGACCGTGCTGCATTCACTGACGCACTATCGCTCCATCTCTTCGTAACCATCGGTCCCTCTGCGCTGTCACCTCAATGTCAACGCGCTCCGGGCTCATACGGCTGGATTTATGCAGCATAAGGACGGTCACGTGGGTCGAGACGAGTGGGAAGAAGACCTGAGGACGGCGCTGGAACGGGACCCGACATAACCAGCTCCAACAGAGACGCGCACAGGCCGAAAACCATCAGACGGAAGAGGAAACAGCAGCTTTATGAGTGTATTCTTTGTTTGTTTGGTTGGTTTGTTTTCTGAGGTGCTATGAAAAAAGTCCAGCAGCTTTAATCCAACTCCAGTTCATTTTATCAGAAAGTCCAATTTGTTAAATGTGTTCTGAATGTTCGATCAAACTCTGTAAAAGCCACATCTGCTCTGCCCTAAAAACATCTAACACTGGTGTTGATCTGCTTCCACTTGAACTCATTTAAGGTGAGAATGCAAAGCAGGTCAAACAACAAACCAAAAGGCAGGTGGCAAAAAACGCTTATATATTGAGAAAATGTAGAAAATGGACAGACGTGGGGCAAAAAGGGGAAGAAAATATGTTTAAATATGCTCCACAAATGTAATAGTGACATGTAAACACTGATAAAACCAAGAAAAATGTGAAACTAATCAGGTCACAATTGATTTTGGCGAAAGTTTTCTTCCATCCCTTCTTTCATGTTTTCTCTAATCAGTGATTTCTTCTTTAAACAATAGTTCTAGTGAAAAACAACACGGAAAATGGACCAACGGATCTTTTTAAGAGACACTGGTGTTTGTCTCGAGGGTTGCACTTCACAAAAAGACAAATCTTATTTTTGTTGAATATTACAATAACAATAAAACAACAACTGAACTTTCATTATGACAAATAAAACGTCTTTGAGGAACACAATCTTCGACTAAATCCAGTTTCTTCTGGTCACACTGGTGCTTCCTATTGATGATTGTAGCCTATGATTGGTGGGAGTGGATAGTTCACTTTGATATTGAGTTGGTGATATGTTAAATTAATTAAATTATATTCACTTCACCGGAGACAAAGTCCTATCTTTATAACACAAAGCTGAGAAGAGATTAGATTGGAATAAAAAGCTGCAGACCTCAACTTCCTCCAGTGTTGCCAGGTTTGTTTTTGTCATAAATTTCAAGCTTTCATTGTATAATTGTATATATATGTATTGTATGTACTTGTATATAGACCTATAACCACTTTTTCCAGAACAAGTACGAGTACGAGTACTTACAGTTGAGTACTCGCCGATACCAAGAACATTTATGAACCACACACAGATTGTTTTATCACAGACAGGAGCTGGTTTTTACTCTCTTCACTTCAACAGAGCATCATTTACAGTATGCTCCACTTTTATCACCTTTATTTACATTAAATCAGGCCAAAACAGAGACATTTATGACATTTAAAACTTTCACAAGAGATGAGAGACTAAATGAACTGCTTAGCGCGATCATCTCTTTCTATTCATCTCGTCTCCTGAAGATGAAACCCTTCACAAACCCGTGAATACAAACAGCGCACGGTGCCGCTCCATCTGTCATGGCCGCCGCCTCTCTGGGGGGCCATAAATCACTCACTGCCAAAACACTGCACTTCAGCACTCCGCACCCATCTCAACACAGCACTGACACTCTTTTATTAAGTCTGCGCCCACATTAGCATTTACTTTTGCCGTGGCCATTTGAAAACCAAATTCGGCATTTGACTGTATCAGATGGAAACGGCCCGAGAGGTGCCATAATATTATTTATTCCTGAAACAAGCGTATCTTTAGACAAAGGCGCGACATTAATTCTGCTGCATTTTGATTATGTTTTGGGGGCTGCTTATCGAGAGTGCATTAAACTTGACTGAGATAAGCACAAACACAGCAGAGTGAATACAAAGAGCGCTCAAACTACTGAACTGTAAAAGCAGTGTTTGCTGAATACCAACAGGAGCTTTGTAAGTAAGACTAATTGCAAAAGGATGTGACAAAAATAGTTATGCATTAAACATACTCTTAAAAAAATGTGGTAAAGCTTTTCTCCATTTTAAGAAACTTTCCCGTTTAGTTTAAAACAAATCTTTAGGAACAAAACAGATGGTCTTTGGTCCAGTTTAAAGAGGTGAGTGAAGGTGCTTTTGTTGATATTTTTGGACCAAATGCAGGAAGTCACGACCAATTAAACCAACAGAAAAGAGTGGACAGAGGAAAACGGGCAAAAAGGACATCAGTCGGCTTCAAAAATACACAAAATGCATAGATTATATTGTATTACGTTCTGTATGGCTCTATTTTTCTGTCTCCTGTGAAGCTGACCATTTCCTAAAGAGCGTTATATTGATTTAAATCATGTCTTAAACTCTGCATTTAAAGTTTCATCTGTTTGTATTAATTCAATATTAATAATAACATGTCTCTATAGGCTGTACTTCAGTCTGATTATTGTATTTCTCCAGTTCTACTGTAAAATGAGCCTCTGCAGAGACACATTCACCAAAGTAAAAGCGTCTAGAGGAGACAGGACGACAGTGAACGCATCGTCAGGGAAAGTCCACTTTTCAAAACTGTAGAGTTAATCCAAAAGTTACAGAACCTAATGAATGATGCGTGACAACTTGTGTGTGGACTTCCAGAAGAGAAAATGTACTTAATGCACTTTTTCAACGTCAAATGTAATCTTTTTTTAATAACTTTTAAAACTTATACCACGTTAAAGCTAAAAAAAAACAAAAATAACAATTTCTCTGTCTCATAAGAAGCCTATTCATTCAGAAAACTGTTTGTTGCCAACCAAATAAGATATATTTTTGAGTGTTTTGAACCAGAAACCTCACAAATGGAAACTTGTACTTCATAAAAACCAGTCTAAAGTCTAGTCTTAATGGGACGAACTTCACACAAAACACAAAGCTGCAGAAAGTCAGCGTGTTCGGATGTTATTGTAAAACCAGCACGTGTCAGAATATGGAGTCAGTAGAGTTAAGTTGTTATGATAAAACTACACAAAATATGAATAATGTGTGTGTTAATGCTTCCACAGTTACTTTAGTTTTAATACAACACTTCAGCGGTGTTGGTTAGTCATCATGCACATTATTGACCAGCACAGACACATTCAAAGACGCTGTAGTCCAAGCGATAACCATTTTAAGACAGCAATCAAGTATAATTTACCAATACTGCATAATATCGGTTTATTTTCACTCTTAGAAGGAAATCCCAGCTCTTACCTTTGATGCCGAACTTTGAGTTTCCGCTGAATTTGAGGATAACCAACATGAGGAGGAATCCGATGAAGGCCACAGCAGCGATTCCCACCACCACATAAACCTGAAACATTTCATTTAGAGTCATTTGTTGATGGTGAAGAGAGTAAAGGGGTAAGAAGGAGGCAGGTGTGACTTACAGCGACCCTGTCCTCTGGAGGGTCCAGCGGGGAGCCCTCTGCTGACGAAGGAACAACCATAACATCACAATAAATGCATTTGTAGTTCACGTTTATACTTTTATGATTTGATAATACCATGAAAATACCTGTGGTTAGTTCTGCAGCACAAAGAGAAGCAAAAAAATGAATAAGTATACACCAAATATCACAGAAAAGAGGCAGCATTGTATATGTAGCATCTCAAATGTAAATGTTTTGGACTTACCGTAATAATATGGCTCACTCACGGTGCCTGCTTTAAGAGAACACAGATAATATCAGATTACTTACTCTACTTTCACTAAAAGAAGTAGTTCTATAGTGACGTAAAAGTTTAATCCATCAGTGGCTTTACATATCGCTCCACTAAATATTTAAAACATCGACACAACTTTCTAATATTTTAAAACATGTTGCTTCTGCGGCTTTTCAATATCATTTCCTTCTCTCTTACCTTTTTTTCGGACAATTTCAATGTAGACAATATCAATTAAAGGCAAAAAGTCCTAAAAAATCTACAAAAAAGTCCACATTCACACATTTTTCCAAGAAATGTAACACGTCCAACTAATAATCCAAGTAAAAAACAACAATTTGTCTCATGTTCAAGCAACAAAATGAACTATTCTGAACATTCGTCATGATGTGTTCAAATACAGTCCGTGTTACTGACCGTCCCAGGGCTTGTGCATGAAGTGAGCGTCCACCTCTTTGCGGTCGGAGCCGAACTTGTTCTCGGCCACCAGAGTGTAGCGGCCGTTGTTGATGTGCGTGGGACTGTCCAGCTGCAGACAGCCGTGGTACTCTCTCTCCGTGATGTCGTGGATCATGGTCATGATGTAGAGCCCCTCCGTCACCTCTTTACCGTCCAGGAACCACTGCAGCGTGGGCTCGGGGTTCCCTGCGACGTTTAAGGATACTTTACGATGAAGCTTTCACTGTTTTTACCACATTTAAGGAGGAAACTGAACAGAACATTGGATTTAAAATGGGTAAACTATTGTCTCTGTTGGGAATGTGAATGATTTTATTCACAAAATGCTCTCAGTACGTAATAGCAGCACATTTTCTGCTGTTTTTCCGTCAGTATTGTTATTATTATGTGGTCCTCTTGTCATTCTACCTCAATATTCCTTAAAAAAATAAAAACAGAGAGAAGCTGATGAGGCGAGTGTGACGCTACTTCAAGGTCTATCAAAATATGTTCTCACCGAGACCTGGGTTCGATTCTGACGCGGGTCATTTACTCAGTGTTATTCCCTTCTCTCTCACCCTGTTTTCTTTCTCTTTACACTGTCTCAAATAAATAAATATAGCAAAAAAAACAGTAATAATCTTCTATTTGTTGTCTAATGTGCAGCTGTTTACTTGTTCTTGTAGATATCCAATAAAAAAGTTGTTGTTCTAGGCTTGAAACCACAAAATAAAGACATAAATTCAGCTTAAAAAAAACAGAGTGTATTTTGTGGGTCTTTAATTGTCTTTGTTTTATTTCTTTAAGTCAAGTTTCTTTATATTTTTTTATATTCTACATTTTAATTTTGTTCTAAAGTCTGTGTACTGTATATACTTTTATTGCATGCTCTCTTTTTATATTTTCCAACACTATTTATGCTCTATATTCGAACTCTCATGTGAATTTCCTCATTGTAGGATCGATAAAGTCTAATCTAATCTAATCTAATCTTCTAATGGCTACACATCCAAGATTTTGTGGATTCTGTACCAAGAGTTTGTCTTGATTCTGTGGATTTTAGTTGGATTTCCAGAAGGTGGAACAAATTAAACAACAAAAAACAGGCAGTCAAATGAATGTCAGATCACGTGGTTCTTTTGAGTTTTAAGTATTTATAAGCTCCTGTCTTTGCTGCCGTCACAAATTTCTGCTTTAACACAAATGCACAGTGTATCATAAACAGTTTTGAGACGTTGCTTCTAGTGGCTTCATCCTGAAAACGACGTTATTCGGAGCGCGGACGTGTAGCTGTTGTTTTACCTGACATGCTGAAGGGGATGCACCAGTGGTGGTCCGGGATGGCATCGCTCAGTTTTGTGATCTTAGGAGGAACTGCGGATAAAAGAGAACAGAACGGAGACGAGTGAGAGACGGCACAAATAGAAATGTGTGAACCGCAGATAAGGTCAGGGAGCCGTTCAAAAGTGGGAGCGGTGAAGCATGTGAAACTGCGGCTGCGGAGCGTGGAGCTGAGAAACTGTTTTAAAGACTTCACACCGACAGACGCGAGGCCCTGGGGTGAACTTACAGAGGATGTCCAGCAGCAGAGACACCTCCTTCTCGCCCACAACGTTCTCGGCCGTGCAGCTGATCTTACTGTTGTGGTCCATGGAGGAGATGTTGTGCAGATGCAGGACAGAAGTTTGGCCCGAAGTCTGGATCTGAGCGAGAACAGCACAGACGCATAATAAAATCAGAGCAGGTTATACAGATGAACTTAAAGATTGTCCTGAGTTTTGTAAAAGTGAGTCTGTGAGATACTTTTCTTAGTACTTCTATGTGGTCCTGTGACACAAGAGAAGTTCACTCATTAAAATGTAAATGTTTAAAACCCACGATCACTTCTGAAACTCTCCTGGCATCTGTCAACTCTATGGAATAATACATTATCCGTTGACAGTGATAAGCAGCTATTTACAGACTGACTGAATGAATAATATTGATTGATTAGTTTAAATCAGAATGGCTGGATGTGAATTACTTGACTGATACCTGATGGATAGCCTGTTGAATGTGGAATAATAAATACTATTCCTAAAGATATATGGACTTTTATATTTAATAACTTCACTTCAAAAGGTATTTAAAAAGAGAGTATATATATACAAACAAAAACACAACTAATAGCTTGTTGATGCATATGACCTGAATTAAACAGCACATTTTAACCCAAAAAAGGTTTTCCGGTTTTCCAGAGGACCATGAATGCATCCTCAAGATATGTTTCCCATCAGATGGAACTAATTCATCTTTAAAAATGGTTAATCGACTTCTTTTGTGTCAATAAACCTTTAAAATCAAATTGATATTACTTGATATACTATATTTTGAGCTAAAATGTTCAGAGTTGCTTTAATCTTGTTGATTAGACTGACACAATGAATAGTTAAGGCACACTTTATAATAACTCACACAATAAAACAGTAATCAAGCATCAATAGATAATAATTAATTGATTAATAAACTATTAATAGACACTGAAATATCATTAAAATGTAAAATTATACATGGCTTTACTGTTAAGAGTAAAACAGCTATAATAATGTTAATAATGTAACAGTGATTATTAATGTTTGACTAAAGCGTTGTAAATTAATTAACGGTTTATTAAGGTGTTATAAATACTCAACTAATGCGTAATAGGCTGAATGTGGATAATCAATCAAATATACTAACTGATGGCTTGTATCAGACTGTTAAAAGTAAAAATATAATCCTACAGATATAAATGTCAATACAAATTTAAAACCATGTGCAATAAGCCGAATAAATAAATGAATCCTAAACAAAAGCACAGCTGCTCTCTTGATGCACGCGATTATATTTCTCACGGACATGGTTTGTACTAAAAACACATTGTGAATTGGATGTTGTGACTTGTCCTCGGTCGGTTTAAGGTCACAGCGGGAGGTCGGTCGGCTGCGTTTTGGTTCGAGGCCCTTGTGTGTACTGTCTGTGTGTGTTTTCGTGTGTGTTTGTGACATGTCTGACCTCATAGTTGGTGATTAAAGCCATGTTCCAGATCGGCTCCGGCGAGGGCACTCCAGAGGTCGTACAGGACAATTGCACGTTCTCTCCCTCCATTACCGTCACTTTGGTCGGGCTCACCGTCACCATGGGAACCTCTACATACAACCATTGAGTAGGTGCAACGGAGGAAAGACAGAGGAAAAAGAGGAAGGAAGCGGACTTAGAATTCATGGCTAGTCTTTACCATTGAAACACAAGTCACGTAAGGAGCTTAACAATAAGAGCAGAACACACAGAGTGAAAAGAAAGAGCTTTTTTTCCCCTCACTCTCTCTCTCTGTAATTTAAGCAAACTCACCCCAATCAAACGAGCAGACAAAGAAGAGCGAGTTCAAACACAGCGATGGTTACACTGATTACTAGCGCATGTCTTTAACAGCTGAAACTGATTGGACACAGTCTGCGAGCTCCGTCAAAGCAAACACACCGATGTGTCGCTCTGCGTGAGTGCGTTTGTGCGGGTCGTGTGCGTAAAGAGACGACCGGGACCCGACCCGAGCGGGACCGATCCGAACCGGGTCCTGGCCTCTGTCGGCCGGCGGCGACAAAAGGAAGAATGGTGACGAGACGAGGAGACTCCGAAGGGTTTTCAGTGAATTAACAACTACCTCCTCGTTTGACCTGAATTAAGAAGGAACTATCTTTTATGTTTTAAATGCTTTCTGTTGTAATTTACCCGGTGGACGTCTGTGGTACTGCATGATATAATCCTCACGCTACGATGAAAAAACAAACATCTAGCATCACGTGATTGTCATGGCACCTGATCTAAATGGTTAGGTATTTAATTTTATATTTATATCTATCAAAAATCCTCTGAACAGACCCACTTGTTATTTTAACTTTAACAATTTGGACATCCCTGCGATATAGTGCCTCCATGTCCATCTGTTAAAAGTCCATTACCTAATTTCTTTACTGTTGCATTTAGTTTTTCACTGTAATCTCCTAAAGTTTATCGTAACAGGAATCATCTGAGAAAAAAATAAGACCTTAAGACATGATCTAGTCTTTATAATTAAGGATTTTAATAGATGACAGTGGGATTTTGTCCAATCACAGCTCACTTCAGGTAAAAAGGAGCGCTCCCATTGGTCGACACTGATGTCAACAACGAAGGAAATAAACAAAGGAAATGGGTTATTCTTTTGCCATTCAGACCAGGTCCTAGTCTTTGTCGTCTCCTTTTGTCGTTAAAACAAAAGGAAGAACGGTGACGAGACGAGGAGACAAAGGTTTGACTTCAGTGAGACTCAAAATGTTCCAACAGGTTCAACATCTGTACGTAAATAAATGTGTTCTTTGTACAAAATATGGCCAAATACAGTCTACAATTAAAAAACACACCACAATAACTATACACTAATAGGCACTATGTACAATTACGTATGAGCTGGGAATGCTAAACTAAAATAACAATGTTTATACTGTAATTATTAATGAGAGAGTAATGGAAAAGAGGTTACCCAAATTTGATTTAATCTTGCAATAAAGACCACTTTATTCAGTTCCATCTTTATTTCAGACACAGAACTTTGACAATAAATAAATAAAAAATACAGAATAAAGTTAAAAGTATTATAAAAAGTCTGCATAAAGTCTGTTAAGCCGGTGTTTTCTTTGAGCAGATGTGTGTCTGAAGCAGGGTTAGTTAGAGCCGTGTCTAAATCTTGTCTGTGTACTTTGTAAATCTTGTGTCTGCGCTCGGGAAACTCCAGGTCCCGTGTTGATAGTAAATAAAGCTCTCCCGCCGTCCAGAGTGTCTCCAGTCTGTCTTTTACTCTAACTCATCTCAGCTCGGGGCAGCCATACTATAATTCTTTTTCTATTCCGTACAAAGAATTACAAAAAGGTCCCTCTCGGTCTCAGTTTGATTTTCAGGACGCGGGACAAACGGATGTACAAAAAACAATCAGAGAAATGAACACTTCTTTATGATTCATCACATAAAACCTGTCCTGATAGACTTTTCTTACTCCTACAACCAGCTCATAAACTTGTATTGTCTTGAAATTATCTTTAATATATTATTTTGAGGTATTTTGGGACTTAATGTCAATATAGCACTATGTATAAATTTTAAAATGTGAACAAAAATCCTTGTAAAACTAAAATAACAACACTTAAGCAGTGGTCAAGCATAATAAATAATAAATTAATGAGTAAACAATTTATAGATGCTTTATCTGTAATCATCTGTAACTATTATGATCTTATTATTATAGAATCCAACATTAATAACAAATATAACTTAATGGTGATGAGGGAGTAATGCCTTGTAAATGATGAATTAAGCAGTTATCAATATATAACTGATGATTAATAGTGTGTAGTTATTAAAAAAAAAATAGTAAAATGCAAATTAGAGATCATAGAAAGTCAAAGTCATGTTTTCATTTTATGGTCAAGCCCTATACAGCTAAAAGGAAGGCAGCCATTTTGGATTAGAGGAAGATATGACGCAAAAATTTTAATAAAATTGAAGATAACTGTAAAAAAAATAAAAATAAAAAAATAAAAAAGGAAAAAGAAGAATGTTCTAGATAGATTATGCAGAGTTTGGCAAAAAAAATAAATAAAATAAAATAAAACACTTTCCTTAAAACTTAATGAAGAAGCCCTGTCTTTGTTAGGTTTGCCAACAATCCTTTTCCTCGCAAATAAATTCTCCTGCTGGTCTTGTTCTGGTCATTTTTATAGCTTTTGTTGCAGCAAGTACAACCTTTTCCAATAATGTCATGAACATTAGTCTCCAGACAAAAGTAGGAAGCCTGAAACACCAAAAACAAATGGAAGAGAGAAGAAGAAACGAGTGTGGACAGGCGCGGCAGATAAAAGAGGAGTGATTTCTTATCGCAGCCTCTCCTCCTTCAGCCCGAATGTCCGTCGGCAGAAAGCTTATCGCTACAGCAGCCCACTCCATCTCAGTGAGACGCACTAAAACACAGGCTGAAGGCTCCAAAGGGTTTTCAGTAAATTAACAACTACCTCATCCTTTGACCAGAATTAAGAAGGAAGTATCTTACACAAAGCTTTCTGTAAAATAGAAATGTGGACGCGTTGACTCAACTAAATAATCAGCTGCCAATTTCACCTGTGGACACTTGTGGTACTGCATGGATTTTGACCAATCACAGCTCGCTTCAGGTAAAAAGGAGCGCTCCCATTGGTCGACACTGATGTCAACAACGAAGGAACAAGGAAATAAACAAAGGAAATGGGTTATTCTGTTGAAAATATGTCTTATTTTACAGAGAAACAGCTCAAAAAAGGTTAAAAAAAATAAAGAAACAAGCAGAAAATTAAAAAGAGACGGAGATAATTCCAGTCTACAACGATAAACTACAAAGAGAAAAGTTTTATTTCAGTTCTAAACTTTGATTTAATGTGACGTATTAGTATTTTGTGGTGAAAAATTGGTCCGGTTTTACCTTTTTTTTAATAACAGAAGCAGTAAAAGGTTACGCTGCTGCTGTTGGAGGAGAGTGGAAATAAATAAAACCAAGTACGGAGCATCAACAAAATCAACAAACGTTCGAGTCAGTGAGAGACGGGAGGACACTGAACAAACGACTCTCCATCAGGACGACACATCCACCCACTTCCCCGGACTACAGCAGATTCATCCAGCTTTGTCTGACTTTTCGAGAGTGTTTTTGTGCAACTGTGTGAACTGTGACAAAGCAATTTCCCGAATGGATCAATAAAACTATTTATAAGTCCAAGTCTAACACAGAAATGAACCCGGATCTTATGAATGGGTCGACTCTCCAACTCACCAAATAAATATTAAAAATACACAAAGGCCAAAAGTTAAAACGCAATTAAGCATGTGTTTTGTAAATTAATTCTAAAATTCTACATTATATTTGAGTAAAACGATGTTACAGATGTTACTCTTGACACTGATGTTAGTTTTATTAGGGAGTAATTTTCCTGTTTGAATATATTACCTCACAATATAAACACAAAATGACTCACATATAGCTTAAAACAATAATCAAAGCCGTAAAATCACATGAAAGTAACACTTTGTCTTGTTAAGAGGCATGTGGGTGAAAACTAATGATAATAATAAAATAAACTGAGCAAAAGTTCAATGTGCAACATGCAGGAATTAAAAAAAACGGCATTACTTTGATGTAGATGCTTTATTTACAGTGTTGTTCAATGACACAATCAGCTTTTCTCACTTCTGCTTCTCATCAGCTCCATCTCTGATCTGATAAAGCTCCAGTGTCACATAATAACAGCCCGACCCGTCCTCTCCACTCTCCACTAAACACCAATAAACCCTGTGCCTATTGTGGCCTGACAACAATGACACCTCTGACAATGAGTCTGAAGCAGAGAGAGAGTGTGGCGTCTCAATCCCGTCTTTGAAACGTCGAGGCGTGAGTCCTGACTCGGCCCTGCTTCACCGGGGCATATCCCCGACATTCACAGTCCACTCACAAGAGCACGTATTATGAACCGAACCAGACTGGATTTAAGGCAAAATGTCACACAGTGTATTTGTATTCATGAAAAGCAGAAGGGAAAGTCCACGCCTCGTTATAACAAGTCAGAGCAGGTAGGTTTATTATTTTATTGCAGTAATGGTTTGGTTTTGATGCTTAAACTGTGTATCTGAGCAGGAATATGTCTCTTTAAAGCATTGGTGTTAAACTCAAAGAAGAATCCTTTCAGAGGCCGAAGATGGCGACATTTGGTAGTTTTTATTAAATTTTGAATGTGCGATTTCATCTTCATTTGAGTTTTACAAACGTTATCACATAAACAATAATTTCCTCCTGGAAACTGTTTGTAGTTGGATTTGAACAGGTTTTAGTTAGTTTTGAATTGGTTTTAAATGGATTTGAAAAGGTATTAGTCAGATGTGAACAGGTTTTAGTTGGCTTTCTAAAGGTTTTAGTTGAATTTGAACAGGTTTTAGTTGGATTTCAACAGGTTTTAGTTGAATTTGAACAGGTATTTGTCAGTTTTGAACATGTTTTAATCGGATTTCTAAAGGTTTTAGTTGGATTTGAACAGGTTTTAGTTGGATTTGAACATGTTTTAGATGGATTTGAACAGGTTTTAGTTGAATTTGAACATGTTTTAGTTGGATTTGAACAGGTTTTAGATGGATTTGAACAGGTTTTAGTTGGATTTCAACAGGTTTTAGTTGAATTTGAACAGATATTTG
This sequence comes from Rhyacichthys aspro, assembly GCA_036850595.1. Classification (NCBI taxonomy): domain Eukaryota; kingdom Metazoa; phylum Chordata; class Actinopteri; order Gobiiformes; family Rhyacichthyidae; genus Rhyacichthys; species Rhyacichthys aspro. The sequence goes on along the minus strand of CM072156.1, from coordinate 4,151,029 downwards.
TCAGATTTGAACAGGTTTTAGTTGGATTTCTAAAGGTTTTAGTTGAATTTGAACAGGTTTTAGTTGAATTTGAACAGGTTTTAGTTTGATTTCAACAGGTTTTAGTTGGATTTTGAAAGGTTTTAGTTGAATTTGAACAGGTTTTAGTTGGATTTCTAAAGGTTTTAGTTGAATTTGAACAGGTTTTAGTTGAATTTGAACAGGTTTTAGTTGGATTTCAACAGGTTTTAGTTTGATTTCAACAGGTTTTAGTTGAAATTGAGTTTTTTTTTGTTTTTTTACAGGTTTTATTTATCTTTGTAGCAAAAATCAAATCCATTAAAACCTAGAGTCAAAAATATAACTTTCAAAAAAGGGACGCATAAAACATTGCAAAGGGCCGCATTTGGCCCCTGGGACGTGTGCTTTAAAGACTCACATAGGCATTAATACAGTGTAAGGCCTCACTTTGTAACATTTTTACCTTAAAACACAGCTTTAAAATCATATTGTTGAGGTCACAAAGGTCTTTTTTCTTGTTGTTATTCACTATTTTCATTGTAGCTGTGTCTGGACTTGAACTAACCCAGTGTCTTTGACTAAACCCATTTATTATAATTAATACAACATCAATACGTGTGTAAAGTTTGCTAAAGATTCTGTTGATATTGTCTTTTATTCCTGCAAACTGACGTGAGTTTTGGGCGTTTTCTTGAGACGTACAGTGACTCTAAGGGTGCACCCCCACCAGGAGAACAGCCCCGTGCCCAGGTCTGGACCCCCACCGGGAGAACCGCCCCGTGCCCAGGTCTGGACCCCCACCAGGAGAACAGCCCCGTGCCCAGGTCTGCTCTCCCACCGGGAGAACCGCCCCGTGCCCAGGTCTGGACCCCCACCGGGAGAACCGCCCCGTGCCCAGGTCTGGACCCCCACCAGGAGAACCGCCCCGTGCCCAGGTCTGCTCTCCCACCGGGAGAACCGCCCCGTGCCCAGGTCTGCTCTCCCACCGGGAGAACCGCCCCGTGCCCAGGTCTGGACCCCCACCGGGAGAACCGCCCCGTGCCCAGGTCTGGACCCCCACCGGGAGAACCGCCCCGTGCCCAGGTCTGGACCCCCACCGGGAGAACCGCCCCGTGCTCAGGTCTGGACCCCCACCGGAGAACCCCCGGGCCCAGGTCTGGACCCCCACCGGGAGAACGCCCGTGCCCAGGTCTGCTCTCCCCCGAACCGCCCCGTGCCCAGGTCTGCTCTCCCACCGGGAGAACCCGCCCTGCCCAGGTCTGGACCCCCCGGAGAACCGCCCGTGCCCAGGTCTGCTCTCCCACCGGGAGACGGTGCCCAGGTTGTTCTCCCACCGGGGAACCGCCCGTGCCCAGGTCTGGACCCCCACCGGGAGAACCGCCCCGTGCCCAGGTCTGGACCCCCACCGGGAGAACCGCCCCGTGCCCAGGTCTGGACCCCCACCGGGAGAACCGCCCCGTGCCCAGGTCTGGACCCCCACCGGGAGAACCGCCCCGTGCCCAGGTCTGGACCCCCACCGGGAGAACCGCCCCGTGCCCAGGTCTGGAACAGCGCTACCGTCTGGTTCATTTGGCTCATGTCAACGCTCCATTTGGTGCCTGAGAACAGTGGGAGGAGGTGGGCCGTGGAACAGAACGGCCCCTCACACGAGAGCACTCGCACGAGCCGAGAACATGATGTAATGCTGCAACTGTTCGTCTTATAGTCTTTTTAAACAATGGCCTGTTCCACAAATACAAGGGCGTTTCTGACTTAATTGACTTAAAATAAATGCTGCTGAGTGTTGTTCTCCATTTTATCGTTTTATCATTTACCCAATTGTTCATCATCAGTTCAAATGGGCCTAGACTAGTCCTGTCCTTTGGTTGAACATCTTCTTATTCCTTCAGCTGCACCTTTTTCAGACCCTAGTACTTGTAAAATCCAACAGGCCACTACTAAGATAATGTATTCTTAAACGATGTGATTATATTTATGTTTTTTATGTTTTTGTAGCTTTTGGAAGATTTTTTTTCTAATTTTGATGGTGCATATTTTAAAAAATACCACATAAAAGGAAAAATGGGCTTTATTTTTGCAACATAAGTCAAGTCAGCACCAATCATCTTCTTTATTTGTCAGATTTGAACAGGTTTTAGTTGGATTTCTAAAGGTTTTAGTTGAATTTGAACAGGATTTGAAGGTGAAGTATGTCTAAAGTAGGATAACAGGTTGTTGGTTAAAGGAGTGAATTGAACAGGTTAGTTGGATTTCTAAAGGTTTTAGTTGAATTTGAACAGTTAGATCGATTTCTAAAGGTTAGTTGAATTTGAACAGGTTTAGTTGGATTAGAGGTAGTTAAATTTGAAAGTTGTTGGATTTCTAAAGTTTTAGTTGAATTTGAACAGGTTTTAGTTGGATTTCTAAAGGTTTTAGTTGAATTTGAACAGGTTTTAGTTGGATTTCTAAAGGTTTTAGTTGAATTTGAACAGGTTTTAGTTGGATTTCTAAAGGTTTTAGTTGAATTTGAACAGATTTTAGTTGGATTTCTAAAGGTTTTAGTTGAATTTGAACAGGTTTTAGTTGGATTTCTAAAGGTTTCAGTTGAATTTGAACAGGTTTTAGTTGGATTTCTAAAGGTTTTAGTTGAATTTGAACAGGTTTTAGTTGAATTTGAACAGGTTTTAGTTGGATTTCTAAAGGTTTCAGTTGAATTTGAACAGGTTTTAGTTGGATTTCTAAAGGTTTTAGTTGAATTTGAACAGGTTTTAGTTGGATTTCTAAAGGTTTTAGTTGAATTTGAACAGGTTTTAGTTGGATTTCTAAAGGTTTTAGTTGAATTTGAACAGGTTTTAAGTTGGACTTCAACAGGTATTTGTCAAATTTGAACAGATTTTAGTTGAAATCGAGGTTTTTTTTTTGTTTTATTTATCTTTGTAGCAAAAATCAAATCAATCCATCCCATCCTAGAGCCAAAAATATAACTTTCCAAATGTATTGAAGAGCCACAACAACAGCACCAATCATCTTCCTGATTTGGTGATTGACAGGTATGAGGCCCGCCCCTTTGCATTACGACTGTTGGGGCTAATTTTATTCAGCCCAACGACTTTAATTTGACGAAATACAGAGATGAACAGAGGATTAATGTACTTTTGAGAGAGAAATGACAGAAAGAGAAGGAGATTATCACATATTTCAGTTCACATTAGCATTTAGCATTAGCTTCACTTGAAAACATAAAGCTGGCCTGATATTTATAGTTATTTTGACAAAACAGTTGCCGTATTAAGTGACGTAATATTTTTTTAAAGTTGTATTGCTATGAGATGTTACTATAGAGTGAACCCAGCATCACCACCAGCTGTCACCACTGCATACGGCCCCGGTTGTGGTCAAAATCCAGGCAATTACTATTTATTTTCTGTCTCCCTGCTTTGCGTTGATCACGACTGCAGTTGTCAGTGTGAAATAATTCGACAAACAAACCCAGAATGAAGATGAAAGTGACCACATCTGTTCTTCCACATCTGATCCACCCAGAAATGAAAAATCTGAATCCAGTGTTTAATTTTTGGTTCCTTGCTTACATTACATTAACATATTCATCTCACTGACAACTGAGCAAGCACCATCTGTCCACAAAGTCTGTGTGATTTGCTCGAAAGCTCTAGAATAAACTGTGAAGAGAGTGGACTTAAGGGATAATAGGCGTTTGTTTTATCTTAAATGAAAAACACATTTCTTCACAACGTCTGGGATTTGTACATTTGTCACGAGCGACGTCGGGACAGGTCTGCGTTGCGTCGACGTGAATCTCTTCCACGTGTTTCCGACTGTCTGCAGGTGCTCTGAGGTTTGAGGTAGAATCCCGTCTCTTAATGAGTCATGTGTTGTCACAGACGCTCTGGTCTTACATACTAATTATCCCCCGAACTCCTTTTCAGCGCCGTTTGTTGATTCTGAGCCGAGACGCGAGGATTACAATCACACAACGTCATGGATGGTTTGACGACTAAAGCTGTTTTCATTGATAACTGAACGTGGAAATGATTTTATGTTTATACATGTCATAAGAAGTGTTCCTACATTTACACCGTGTCCTTTATTGAACCCTAATCTAAGGCCTTTAAATCAATGTTTATTGACTGATTGATTTAAAAAGAAGATTCCTGTTTCTATCCTCATTTTAAAAGTGACCTACCAAAAGCAATATGAGCTGCATTTTGGCACAGACAAAAGCCTCCAAAATAATAAATTCTGCTTTTAAAAAATACATTTTGGCAAATGTCAACTGTCTGTGAGTGAATGGGTAAAAGACATTACGCAGTTTCCATTTAATACAGCATTTTACTTTTGTGCTTAATCACTGAGCTGTTCATTAAAATAAACAATAAATATGCAAAAAGATTATTCATGAGTGCACTTTTTATTCTATTTTGACAGGATTTGGCATTAATGCTCAAAACAAACATTGCCAAGTACAACTCAGAGGCAACTGGACAATGTTATGTACAATATCCAAAAAAACACAACATGGAGGACCCAAGAAAGCTAAAGGAATTGTTTTAGGACCTGTGCTTCCTCATCAAAGACCTACACCTGCATTAAGGTAAATTACATGTTGCCGTTTTAGATAAAGACCATATTAAATGCAAATTAAGGTAAAGTAATACACAAAACAGAGAATGATGGAAGCTTTATGAAACATGATATAATTTAGAATAAATATGTATTTGTGTGGACATCCTCTGTAATACTGCACATGGGACACATTTTCTCATTCTCCTAAAATATCACAATCTGTAAAACATATATAAAACGTAGGTATAGACTGCATTTAACAGCTGACCAGTCTGGACCATGGCTCACTGTGTAGGTTATGGATCTTTTGATGGTTTTTAGCTCAGCCCCAAAAAAGAAGACAAGAAAAAATATGCAATAAACATATCTCTTTGATTGAATGGATTGATTTAGCTTCATCTCTTGCTATGGTGGCTAATTCCTGATGCTAACATCTTATGCTGTTCAACTAAAACATGATTAAAGGAAAATATGAAGCTTGAGGATACGACAAGAGGACCGCAGATGCTAAAGTCAAGGACAGTTTCCACGTGTGTAATGTTTTATTGTAGGGGCTAGACGAAGGCAATAAACGCTAAATTAAAAAAAAACCTAAAACGCTGAGTTGGAGTTAGATTTAAGAGTTTGTGGAAGGTTTAAAGCTGTGTAGCAGTCGAGGAGGATGCCCTGCAGACACATTGGGAAGGAATAAGCAGGAAGTGGACCTACTTAGCCTCAAATATGTATCATTCAGATATTAACAAAGCTGAAAATGAAATGAGGCGGCTCCCAGTCAGCTAACATGGGTTACAAACGCAGCATTTTACTGTTTTAATCACTAAAAAGGCATTAAAATTGACAATAAATATGCAAAAGTATCTTTTCTGTGTTATTTAGACAAGAGAAAAAAGACTTACTAGATTAATATTGCTGCGTATAACTCAAAGTGTGCAGAAAAGCGGGTTAATAATGAGCAGTGTAAGACAAAATGCTGCAAGGCCTAACTTCATCTGCTGAATATTTATAAAATGCTAATCGAAGCTTGTCTATCACTGCCAACTCTTGACACTGTAAATTTTTCGCCAATAACTTCTCTTCCCTTTTTATTCAGCGAGCTTAATACCGCGCTCTTCTGTCTTTAAGCCTTTTGTCAGTTTTTAATCCCCTCTTCTCGCAAATCCCTTTTAAACGGCAGGTCCGAGGTGTGTAAAGAAACGCGGCAACAACAGACAGACCGATGCCCAAAAGGCTCACCGCATCAGACTGGACCCGGCCTCATTTGTATTCACGCTTTTATTCTCGTGTTTTACTTAGCGCTATATCTTCGCTTTTACATTTGATGTTGTCTGACTTAAAGGAGGCTCTCAGGCTGATTACAGAAAATCCATCTCGCCCATTTGTTCATTCTGGAGCCCGCGCCGACAACGAGTCTCTAAAGGTTCGGGCGGACAGAACGGAAACCGAGGAGGAAGTAGTAGTATGTGTCGGGATTAAGACAAAGTAACCGGTACAAAGAGAAGACGATGAGCCGACGAGGGGCAGAGGATGCATCGGTGAGGACAGCTGGGGCAACAGAACGACGGGGGGACAGTGGGATGTGACCGGCAGACGCCATCCATCTGCTGCTGCTTCTTTAAACGGCGAGAGGGTTTAAAGGATATGCTACACAGAGAAACCATTATTCATATCTTTGTGCTTGAGATATCTGTGGAAAAAAAAACATAACCGCAGGCTTGAAGTGTGAAAACATCAGTCTATTGTGGACTTTTCAATAAGAGGCAACAGTAAATCCTCAAAACTGATGAATAGTGCGACCTTTAACCTGTCGATGCTACTTTATTTACAACAAAACGAGGAAGTAATAGATAGAAAAGCTGTGGAGCAACCTGTATTTTATCATTTTTATTTGTATTTATCGCTTTATTATGTCTGTTTTCAGTTAAAATAGTTGAGTGGTGATGTTAAATGTTGCCTGTGAGTTTTAAAGTGCCATATAAATAAAGATTATTGATGGAAAATGAGGAGGAAACTGTCTTAATGAAAAGAGCATGCTTCAAACTAATGTGGCATATGTAAAAAAAAAAATAGAAAAGACAAAATGGCTGAGTGATATGGATCCTAAATTACATCTTAATATATTTTCTCTCAATAATCAATAAGAACTTCCTGATTTTACACAGGCTTTTATTAACAAACAGCTGCTAAATACCAATATGAACATGCAGCATAAATAACCTATATATGGGCTTAAATAAAACAGCTCACTGTATACAATAAAAAACAAAATACAGCTGCTCTTTTCTTCTGTTGCAAAGTCATTTCACTGATGTCAAAGGTAAAAGCACCACTTAAAGAAACAGAGAAAATAAGAAGGTGAAATGGTGGCTCCACGGTCGACGCAACATAAACTTAATCAATAAAAACAATATACTCTCATCTTATATCCATCAAAATGTCCAGCCCTAGAGACAACAGTAAAATAACCAGTTAAATCTGAGTGTGGCTTAGAGAAAACTGGGTAATATTGTTTGGAAATTGGACTCTTGAGTGAATATTTTTTGCTCAATTCAATTATCAATGAAAAAGTAAGACCTGAAGACATCATTTAAGCTTTATTATCAAGGATTTTAATATCAGGCGACACTTATATAAATAGAGAAAATAATAAACACCGGCAACGAGGCGGAGATAATTGTGATTGAATCGGTCTAACGCTGAACTCAGAGCTTCAAGATTTAAGATAATGTTATTTTTCAGTAAGAATCGGTTCAGTTTTATGAATTAAATAAAAGCAGAGGGCGCTGTGTTGTTGTTGGACGTGAGGAAGGAGTTTTGGAGCTTTAAGCAGCTGCATAAGAAGTAGAAATGAATGAATGGATAAAAACTAGCATATCTTTCAATGTAATGTTCACTTTTTTTCTATTCCTAGGCCTCAGCCACTCTCACATTTTTATTATTCTGGCCATTGGGTTTAAAATATTATATATACAAGCTGACACATCCACCGTAACAAACATTCAAACATATTCCAAATGTATGTTTTGTCATATTTCTTTTAATTTAAATCTGATATTTTTGGCTTTATATCATTGTGTTGTATTTATTCGGACTTTCTTCATCGCTATGTCTATTTTAAAATGAATTGTTTGGGATTTTAAGAATATTTTTGAAGTAATTTTCTTTATTTTTTTGCCATTAACTATAAAAAAACCAATAGACTCCGATGGAAAAGTGTTGAAAGCACAACATTAATACAGTTTTATATTGTTATCTTACTTCTGTTCTTCTGAGAAACTGCACAAACACATTTTTGTTTGAGGCTGGGACTGCAGTAAAGTCAGTCCAGCAGTATTTTTCTTTTTTTTAAGTAAAGCTGTGCGGGTCAGCAGTGGGACCGCTCTCTGTTTGCCGGCCCTTTTTGCCTTTTTGCCAGCAGTAAACAAAGCGCACACACTCAGCCTGTGACAAAGAGGAGGAGACATATGTGTGTGGCCGGAGAGATCAGTGTCAGCCCCGGGGCATCGTTCGGGCTCTTCCTCCGCTCCGTGCCCTCCTCGTATGTCACTCAAAAACAGAGCGACCCAAACAGAGGCGGCCCCTGTGAGCGGCAGACACATGTAAAAATAAATGAGTCATAAAAAACCAGGGAAAATATGACACAAAGCAAAAGGGCAGCAGTTTGGCACACCACTGAGAGGGTTTGGTGTATCATTGTTAGCCCTGGGGCATTATTTGGCACCCCCCGGCCCTACCTCCCACCCTCTCAGATGTCACTCTGCCAGGGGGTCCCCGGCCCACCTCTCCAGGGGCCCAGCTGTAAGTGTGCTAAAGCCAAAAATAACACGCTAATGGAGGCTAAGGATCAATAGGAGTTATCAGTGACATTGTTAGCTTCCTGCAGGCTAACTTATTGTTTGTATCCCGACTGCCTCGAGTTATTTTCATAGATTATTTGATCGGTTAACAGCATCAGATGTTCAAATAGGGTTTTAATCCTGGGGTTTAATGTGCTGACGCTAGCCTTTTTAGTTTCATATTGTCAGCTGATGTATTACTGGTCAAAAAAATGCTAAATGTGTTCCAAAAGCTGTGGTTTTTTACTTGTATTCTTAATAGTTGAGGACAAAATGTATTCAAAGATGTACAGCAGCTCGAGATGGGATTATGAGATACGGGACGAGCGGTAATATGAGCCTGTATATGAATAGAACGCAGTCAGAAATAGACAGAGTCATAAAATATTCAATAGAGGAAGAATAAGTGTCAATTAACGGCTGAGATTTACACACTTTACACTTTTGATAAACAGGCTCGTGAGCAAAAGCATGTGGTAAATCTGTGGAGATATAAACTCTTGAGGTTTGTTAGTGTACGATGCTCGGCAATATGAGAAAAAAATGTACCTTCTCCATATTTATCACTATCAAATTAAATATATATCGATAATACTGCCACTATCAGGCTCTTTATAGAATATATGAGTGTTGATGTAATACAGTGAATGATGACAATATATTTAAAATGAATTTGTTCATAGCTTATTTTTACATTTAATCAAGGGAAACTGTTTGATAAAATGACCATATACAGGTTTTATTATGAATTATTTTAATAAACAGTATCAGAGTGTTTGGGTTTTGACTGCAAACTTTAGCCAATGGCATTCGAGCGTTAAAAGGGGGATTGTTTTGAGTCAATATCAATTGGCTGTTGGTTTATAAGGCTCGTCAGCATTGGATCAATGGCGACAGAAAATCCTATTGTGATTCCAGCATTGGCTTTTACTGTGTACATGGCCAAAAAGCACAAAAAACTTAAATAAAGACATGGAAAGCAATAAATACTGTGCAATAATACATGTTTTTTCTGTATTTTACTTCCCATTCAAGTAATATAACCCACCTGAATCCCCTTTTTATTACTATGTAAATTTGAGAATAGTGTTTATTGCATGGTATTGTTCATTTTATACCCTGTTAGTCACTTGTTTTGCTTCATTTTTTACTTTTAGATAGATTTTTTTTCAATTTGACGATAAAATCAGAGCAAGACTTTTGAAGTAAGCTCTAATTTCTGTTTTTATATAATGTAATAAACAAATAAACCAAAAGCAGACAGGTTGTTGTGTTGTTGTTGGAGGGTTTTTGGAAATTAAAGGAAGAGTGTAAGGAGTTTTTGGCCACTACAGCATCCACAGTCCCCACTAGAGCTGCGCTAAATCACAAAAACATGCAATAATGAGACACATTTTGGATACTGCGATGACAATATGACTTTAAGTATCTGGATTTCACGTTTGGTTTGGTAAAGGTTTTTGAATTGTAGTGAAATACAAAGAAAATCCAGGGCTTTCTGCTAATAACCCAGTAAAGCCATTAACTTTTTAAGCAAGGTCACAGAAAACTGAATACTGTAACATTAATAGAGTCCTTTCAATAAACCAAATATTTAAATAACATACTATTAACATCAACATTACAATAACTCCCTAAAGCTTCTCACTGTTATTGAATAAAACCTCACCACAATAAGACAATACAATATCCCTCTGCTTCATTTCTCGACTCAATAAAAAACGCTGCCTTTTCTTTTGTACGAGGCAGGTGTGCTTCAGAGGCGTTTCCATAGTTACCACCAGAAAATGAGTGAGAGAAAAGGAAATGAAAAGTGTTGTGTGGCAGCAGGTCAGCGCCGCTTTAAGACACAGCGCAGATGGCCCCTGTAACACTTCATATTCATATGTTCTCGGCGTCTCCGGGGTCGGGCATGTGTCGGGCGCTCCGTTTCTCACGTTAAACCCCTAAAGAGTGACCTTTTTAGCGGCTACGAGCCTCCGATGACCACAACGGGGGTCACGAGGTGAGATGTGCAGCTAATCCTCGCATCACGTGAATAAAAACCCCCACGCGGGACTCGGGTGACGTCAGCGGGAGCTGTTTACGGCCCTCCGCGGTCTACAACACACAAACCCACTGCGTTTTCAAGACCTCTATAAAAGCAGTGCATCAGTCTGTTTATAGAGGATTTTATTTTGGAACAAGACTCATCGAGGTTTTGCGACAGTGTTTGACCTTTTGTTTAACCAGGATGAGTCCCATTAAGAGTGGAAGTATCTTTTTAATAGGAGTCCAGACCTAGATGACCTGTTATATCTGTATTTTTTTTTTACTGGAGGAAGATGGAACATTTGGAGGACATTCACGTCAGCACAGAAGGAGCTTATATCGGCCAAAAATGATTTTTAAACTCCCAACTTCAATTCTCAGGGTCTGGTCCAATTCACATATTCGTTTTGCTCAAGTTACTGGTGTAATTGCAACTATTTTGCCCCAAATTCAGTCCGAGAATTGAAGAACAGAGCAGTACTTTTCCAATTAATAGGATCAGTAATGCTTTATCTTACTGAAATATCTTCATTAGCCCAATGTTTTTGTTTATTTTTCTAAAATAATTTGATTTTCCAAGGAAATATCTCATTCAAATGATTCCCTTGTTTCTTCTTGTGTGAAAATGCTCCTTATTGGGCAGTTATTATGCAGAAATTAATCCATAAACTTCCCAAATACATCCTTCTCTGTCGTCATTTCTGCAAAACTGTCTACTTCCTGGAGCAAAGAAATATCTGTATGTTTTTAAAGTTTGGAAAAAGATGGGAATGTGATGGGAATGTGAGCTTCAAAATACTCCCAAAACTACAAACATTACACAAAAACATCGGTCCAGTGGTAAGAATAGGCCAAGTGAGGGGCTTTACGTCTGCTACAGAGCATCTAGGCCTCACAAACCCTCCAACAACACAAACATCGTAAAAGTATAAGTCATATATCGAGGCAAACTACTCAAATGTCCTGAATGAATCTAGTTAAATAAGCATTTCACACTGATATATTGGTCATGGCTCCATAAATAGAATCAAATCTTCAGTCCAGTGAATAGATGGTACTGACAACTCCTTATTCTCTGCCTTTTCTGACTTTTTATTACAATAAATTCATCCCAAACTGTCCTCGTATCAAGTTTTAAACCAGTTCAGACTTGTCTCTTGCTTTTCTTTTTCGCTTTCCAATTTCATTTGGGACTCTGCTTTTATTAACCCAGGATTAAACATTCTCTGTCCCAACTTGCAAGTCCCCACAAAACATTTATTTGCACCATTTCCATTCACAGGGCACTATTGTAAATGCTGTGAATTCCCCAAAGCAGAACAAAAGGGAAACAATGTGAGGCACCTCTAATAACTTAACACAAGACCTCAAATAACTTCACCTAAATTAAATAAAGAGAAAAAAAGGATCTCATTCAAAGTGTGTTCACTCCAGACCCAAGATAATTAAGATGTGGCTAAAACTTTATTATCTTGAGGACATTTTTATTATGTTGTGGGCTTGTGTTCATTTTAATTCTACAATGGCTCCATACAACCATAAAAAAGCAATAAAACTTTTAGGAGTGTTTTCAGCTTTTCAGAAAATGCATGTCCTTCACCGTTTCAATCTTATCTCAACTGAGTCTCAATGGTAAACCACATGTGCCGCGTCCCGAATCCTCCTCCAAACAGATAAACTAATTCTCTCTGAAGCAGACGCAATTAAGCCTCGCATTGAACAGCGACCGCTTCGGCGCGAACACCCTCCTCCTGCTGCACTTGTTCGTCCTCACGCCTCTCCGGAGAAAGGCTCTGGCATGGACAACTTTTGTACATTTGACGGCTTCACTCAACGCTCCTCGCACAAAAACAGATGTGTGCTTTTCCCGCACAAACCACGCGAGAACACACAATCAAAACAAAGATTAGGAATGAGGAAACCATTAGGATTGTTACTGCGTATCCCACAGTTTAGAAATGTCTTTACCAGCAGCTCCATCTGTGTGTGTTTGTTGTTGTGAAATATGTCTATGTTTATCATCAACCTTGAGCCAGACGTTTAAATGTGCTCATTTTGGGACTCATTCATAGCTTTGTATAAACATATATTCCCAAAATCTCTGTGTTTTTGGTCAGTTTTAATGTAAATGTAAAGTGAATGTAAACAAAAGACCCAAAACTATGTCAGAATATGAAAGTAAGGCTATTAAAATTTAAAAATGTGTAATGGATGTGTGGATTGTCTTTAATATCTTATGTAATAAACCGCTGCATGTCCCAAAAACATTTCCTGTTTTGTTTTTTTTAAAGCTGCTGATTGGCTGAAGCACATCCCACTATTTTCAAAGGTAAATCCTAAATCATTGGATCATAAACTCTTCATATGACCTTGAAAATATTTTGTGTTACATGGAAGTGCCTATTTAACTACATTTATTTAACATTCATATATGTATCTATTACTCTGTGCAGCTAAATGAGACAAGAATTTGTTTTTGCGTTTTTATTTTGTTCTTCTGTCTGTTTTTATCTTGAATGTTTTTAAAATATATGACAATAATGACTTTGGGATATCGAGCTAGCATAGCATAGCATTGCATAGTATAGTATTGTATGGTATACCATAGTTTAGCAGCGTGTGATATGGCATAGTGTAGTATAGTGTAGTGTAGTGTAGTACAGTACAGTGTAGTGGCCCAGTTGCCTAATAATAAGGCAGTGCTGGTCTTAATCCTGGATAAAAGCAGAGGGTTGTACAAAGAATGAAATCACTACATATTTATATATAGAGACCATTTTTGTTGGCAACCCCTAAAGGGAGCAACAAAAAGTAAATTTGTGTAGTAAAAAATTATAATAAAAATGTAGACTCCCATGTGCCACTAGAGGAAGGTCAGAATCACTGCCATAAATGACCCCAAAGTAGTTTTTACTGCAAATGTAGCTACAGTTTAATCACAGACATAAAAACAGGTCATAACAAAGGAACTCCATTTTATAATTTTAGAAGTTTTAACACAATAATGTTACCAAACCTCTGTGAAAATCCTTTTCTTTAGACAAGTTGCCTCGTTTAAAGTGTGCAGATGTGGTTAGATGTATTCAGGTAAAGTGTAATAAGTGTAATATGTGTTTGTGTGAATATTTACTGTAATGTGCAAAGTGACATTTTCGTTTAACCACAATAAACACATTCCCAGCTTATTCCTAGTCACGCCACACGAAGCAGAATCCCTGAATGAAGCTCTCTGTCCTCCTTTCTACTGGTTATGAAGAGTCCTTACCACAGTTGGGCAGCGTCAGACGGGACAGCAGCTTGCGTCCTCCTCCGTCCTCGGTGCAGCGCAGCTCCTGGTTGTCGGCCTCTTCTCCGAGCCACAGCTTGATCCACATGTTTTCACAGGAACAGTGCAGAGGGTTCCCCGACAGGATCCTGCACAAACACACTCAGATCAGACCTGGACCTACCTTTGATCAAACTGTAACTGAGACTCTGTTCTGGGGAAGATGTGTGGAAACAAATTGGGCTTTTAATGCAGATAGTAACCTGTTTGAATCAAAAAAAAGCCGCTTTTGTATTTTTCATAAAGAGAAACGGCAGCCATCTTTGTTTAATTTATAAACTAACATCTGTGTTTTACCAAATGTCTATGTTTAAAGTGTCTTGTCCAGTTATTATGGGACAAATAGGGACATTTTAGCTTTAGTAAATGTATATCTTAAACTATACGACATTATCTCACTGTACACTGCACAGAAATGTCACTCAAACACATATTCCTGATATAGCATCACTTCAGTACAACAGCAATATTTCATACATTGTGCAAAGAAGAAAATCAGTAAACACACAGTAACCTTGTCATGTTTAAAGAATATGTATTTCTTTTATTAGAATATGTGCACACTATTTGCACACTGGACTGAACACATATCTTTGAACTAGTTTATCCATTGCACTGTATGTAATTGTAATTGGATTGTTTATCTTTTCACTGTGTCACTCATTGTGTACATGAACCTGTCAATAATGTCCATAGTCCATCTTCTCAGTGTACAAACATTTTAATTTTTACGATGTATATTATGTCTACAGTTACTGCTCTTTAAGACACATATATATATATTTTGTATTTGTTACATGTGTAATGACAATAAAGTTGAATCTAATCAAATCTAATATCCCTTTAGTGATTAGTCATGTTAAAATGGACTAAAATATGTGCGTATCACTGATAACTAAGGCTAATTAGGAACTTTTTTGCACAATATGAAAAAAGAACCATTTTAATGATGTATTTCTCAATATAAACATAGTATATTGCAAAAGAAAACCACAAACATTTTGCTTTTTTGCTTTGCTTTGACTTTTATTCCTGGATAAAGACCTCAGTTTAAAGAATATATGGACCTTACGGGACCTTTTAATCATTTTTCGTGGTTATTTCGACATGAATCAATGCTAAACTACTGCTTGAATGTGAGTAGTTGTTATAATTGTTGGTCTATAGGAGAAGAGCTGATGTTGTGCTGAAGGATGTCTATAGGTGACATTAGAGATGCTAATAACAGTAACTGGGGAGTACAGCACACACACAGATGGACCGATAGAAACGAACTCACAAATATGAGATATTGAGGTGTCTGAATATCCTCCAGGACAGCGATGACAGGTTGTTATCTTTCATATTCCTGCAAATTAAATCAGACAGCGGCGAATGAGATTACATTTGGACGAGCACAACAAAACAGCAGCTCGTCTTAAGCGCAGCGTTTCATTTAGAAATGACAGAAAGTATGTGATGTAAACAGGTTATAGAGGTTCAACGGTTCAATTATAACCATTATCATCAAGAGTAATCAAAAACAGAAGATTAAAGCTGTACTCACAGATACTGCAGCTTTAGGTTGTTTTGAAAGGCCAGCTTTGACACATATGTTAACCTGCTGTTGGTCACCGTTCTGATGAAAACACAGAAAAACACACATTTAACATAAAGAACCAGGTTAATGCAGAAACTACATTGAAATAAGGGTTGGAAGTAAAATATTTGATGAAACTGGATGTGGTAAAAGTGCTAGAGAGTGTTAAAAACAGAACTTTTAATGCATTTAAATGGATAAATTGATGTGAAATATTATAAAACTGAAAAAATGTGTTGATAAACTGAAAGAGTGCCGCTATATAGTTGCATTTAATTAATTATTGAACCAAAAAATAGATGTGCACTGAAGCAGGAGTAAGCCACGATTCAATAAATGTCACTTCACTTAAACTTTTCTCTGTCAGCTTATAAACTTCACTTTTCATCCACTTTTATGAATAAATGTTTGTTATTTTACTTCCTCGTACAAACAGGTCGAGGAGAACCGCATTAAAAACAAACCACGATCACAAAATGCCACAAATATCTAAATTGGGCCATAAATAAAAAGGAAACAAAAACCCAGGAGGAGATTTAAGCGACGAGAAAACAAACAGGAAAACAGTAAAACGAATAACGACGGAGCAAGAGTAAATGAGTTAAACCGCACGAAACTGAGACAAGTGTTAGTTCACTCCATTTGATGAATCAGGAACAGAAATGTAATGTTATATATGAAATACCATGTCCCTAAAGTAACAAAATGTACAAGAAACATAAAGAACTCTTAATACGTGATAGAAAGGACCTGAAAGTGAAAAAGAAAGAGCAAGAACATGCACATGAGCAACAAAACAAAAGGCAGACGGAGAAAATAGTCAATTTCAGAGCAATGTAAGAGAGAAAAACGTATAATAAACAGGGATAAACCAGAATCACTGTCATTTCTACGGTGTATATTGTGAAAAGAGCAGCTGTTCTTTGTTAATACTTCAGCTCCAGCCTCGTGGCCCTTTTGTTTAACACTTGAACTCATCACAATTAAAAATATATACATTTAACAGAGAACAGCCTCCTTTGGCTCGCCATAGGGTTTTATTAAACTGCAGCTTAACGAATTATTACAGGTCTATACCGCTGACTTCAAGCATTTCTTTATGGACTGTGATGATACATGTACTTTACTGGACCTGGCTCAGAGATGGAACAGCAGAGTTTGAGCGAAAATGACTGGATATTTGCCATAAAAAAACAAATATACTGACAGTAATAATACAGCTAGTCTTATTTGAATCAGTGCTTTAGGCCAGAACAGAAAAGACACAGTGAGAAACATAAATACCGCTCTGTGAATTGTGTAGCGTCCCTTTAACACCAAACGACGGTGTGTGTGTGTGTGTGCCCTGGGCCTGGGGTTAGTCTGGGTAATAAAAGCGGTAATGGACTCACAGGTTCCTGAGATTCTTGTAGTAGTGCAGGTCTTTGTCGTTGATGGAGGAGAAGCTGCTCTGGTTGGCGATGTAGCTGTCGGGAGAAACAAGAGAGTGTCACAGGGCTTCATTTGTTAACGCACAACACTTCAACGAGAACATTAGTGGTGCAAAACAGAGAGATTTATTACAAACGGATAGACGTAGAGGTGTGAAATCAGGAGGGCAATTACAATTTTTGCACAGATACGTAAGATAGTCACAAAAGATGGAGATGAGTGATTGGCTTGGGCTTCACACAAGAGGAAATCACCATAAAACAAAGAAATATTCCGACAAAAGTGGGTTAAAATTTAAGTATAGTCCCATATTAATGTATAATCGTCCTTTCAATTGTTTCATTATTCATACGGCAACAAGAAAATACAAAGAAAGTCCCAACAAATCCAGCTCAAAGAGTAAAACCATATGAAAAGTATAATTATTTTATTCATTTTTTTTCTTCCCATCTTTATGTGACTCAACGTGCTTTTGTTTCGAGTGACGCTCCTGAAGTGACTGTATGAAGCAAAAACTCACTAAATAACATTAACCTGATGCTCTGAGAAGTTTAACTCAAAGACTTCTGTCACTACTGAAACACTGAACCTTTAAAACACATCGTAATATAAAAATAAAATAAATAAATACATATAAAAGTTGTGTTTCATGTTGAAATCTGCCTCCTTTGAGTAAAAACAACACTTTATTCTGCACAAATGTTCAAAAACACATGTAATAGTAAGAATATGCAGTTTTATATTGCTTATACTTGCAGAATAGTCAGATTATAGCTGTATTTGTTTTACTAGAAGCAGTGGCACACAGTCAGTAGATAATATAGGCAACATCAATTGTGGAAAAAAAAATATTGGCCTAAGAAAAATTGATGTGATGTGACATTTTTTGTAATATTGACTCCCTCTAGCTGCAATTTACCAGATAAAAATCAAGATTTGAGGAAGCACAAGCGACAAAAAGTGGCCCATAACAGTAGAGCCTCAATGTTGTGTTATGGACAATTTAAAAACAAGCTTCCAGTGTTTCCATAAAGCTACGTGGCTATGCTAACTGAAGACAGTGGTTTTGTTCATTGTCGAAGTGAACTAATGTAACCGGGCTAAATGTTTTGTAACACAGGTCGATAATAACTGTACAAACAACCTGTCTTTGATATTTCAGCGGGAGTCAATCGGAGCCAGGTTTCTTGGAGCCGACCCCTTTTTCTTCTAAATGAGGTTCATCACGAGCCGCTGCTAAATGAGTCCACTTCTGTTTAGTGTCAACAAGAAACAAAGTGCATCTGGTTAGAGTTCAGTCTGCTTTTAAATCAGCTTTAGACCAATTTTAGATTTAAAAGTTGCTCTCGATCGACTGGAGATGACTTTTCTATTGTTTGTGTGAATGAATATGTTATTATCTTCAAGAGAAGGGCAATAAAAGCTCAAATTTATATCATAATATACTGAGAAAAGTTGCAATAAGAATATAAATGTATAGAAAAATACTATACAATACGGTATTAGGTGTTACAGATTTTTGGCTCCATTTTTTTGTGCATTTATCACAAACAAAACCAAAATAAATTTCCTTTTTACCACCTTCCACAATCTAGTCTTTACACTTCAGCATCATGACAATATCATAATCAAAAGTACACACTGCAGCTGACATTTATTCGCTTATTTTTTTATCTTTAACCGTGATTAGTTTCTCGCAGCAGATGAAACTTATCTGCTGCAGAAGGTTTGGAGAAAACAAAGCCTTTACAGTCGTTTTTGAGACACCAAGGCCTAAAGTTCACAAGGAACACACTTTTCTTTTTGAATCCAATGCAGAACACTTGATATTTGTGTCTCTGGTTTGTTTTTTTTACTGTTTTATCTCTTCTTGTTGTCATTTGTGTGCTATATTATTAATATTTCTTCAGTTATTTATTTGATTTTACATTATACAGCTGCTTCTTTTTGTGATATCATCACTGTCCAATTAATGCAGGTAGAAGTAGGCTTTATTCCTGCGTAAATCTTGTTTTTCCTCTAAAACTAATAACCAATACCTCAATCTATAGTGTAAATATGATCAGGTTTAGAATAACTGGCCCCTCGCCGTGTCCCGATTCAACCCCGACTGTTTTTCCGCGGCAGCAGTGGAGCATTACGATTCCTTGAAGCAAAGAAAATCATTGCACTAATTCAGAAGCATTACAAGCTGTTTATTATTTCTAGAGTCTAAATGAGCCCTCTGATCCATTTCTAATCTATAATAAATCTTTTCGAGTGGCACAGCGATCAGACAGATGTGTGTTCAGTTCAGGTTTCAGCTGGAGCTTCATTTGATTTGATTTGATTTTAAACATTGATGTTGGAATGACTTCTACGGAATAACAAGTGGATCTGATGGATTAGTATAAATAGGCCAAAAAAAATAAAAAATATAAAGATAAATATGAGTTTCAATGACACTATGAACAGTATTTATGTGTGTCTGAAGTCTATTTGTGAAATACTTTAAATACTTGTAAAATTAGATATAGTTGCCCATACATTTTAATAATTAATCTACAATGCTGTATGTTTTTTGTAAAAACACTTGAAAATCTACAACATTTAAAGCTCCTTTTCATTTAAACTGCTTTATTTACTGTCTGCTTTTGTATCACTGCTTTTCATTTATTATTAGTATAAAATATGACTTTGTTTCTATCTTTTTGAAATAAATTATATTATTCATTCCTGAAAAATTGACATTAACACGTTCATTTTCTACTACACACGTATTTTATACCAACAATAAATGAAAAGTTGTGATACAAAAGCAAACAAAACAATAAAAAAGCAGTTTAAGTGTTTGTAAAAGAGCTGGAAGACCTTCAATTTTCAGCGATTTTTGGGTGTTTCTACAAAAAAACACTGAGGTCCTAAACAAATGGTGCAGGAGCCATAAACTTACGACACTTTGTAGAAGAAAGCCTCGACTAAATATGTTCAAATGGAGACTGGATAGTTACAGCCAATATTATTTCTTTCCAAAATCAATACATCTATTCACACTGTATCTATCTTATAAAGGCAAAAAAAGTAATACAAGTAGATTAGCGCTGCCAAAAACAAGCAAGAACAGGCATTTCTTAAACATTCTTCCAAACTATTTGAGAAAAAATCATCCTAAAAGTATACGTTAAAAGGCCTAACTCTGTATATTTGCTTTTATGTCAAATAAATTATTCCTAAATTGACTTTTATTGACACTTGGGACAAAGACAGTGACCTCTGTGACCTGCACACGAGCCAAACTTGTCATTTACTTGTCTTTTCTCCAAATACTTTATCAATCTTCATCACCTTTATCAATATTCTTATTTTACTCGTAACTGTATTTTATTTTTCGCATTGTGTACATAGCCTACTGCCCCAATTATTAGCTCATTTAGCCATCATTTTAATCTGTTTATACTTACTACTATTCATTTTTTGAGGACAACAACGATAGAATTACATTGTACCTGTTTCCTGACAAAAAAAACCCTTTCAATCTGGCATCTTCCTCCTTAATAAAAGCGATACTGTCTCTAACAAACATAAATCCACTCATCATTCCTTTTCACGCTGCTTTACATCATGTGACCACCTCAATAACCCATCCTGCCCTGTGTTCCTCCAGTATCTTCCAGAATAAGAAGGGTATATGTGTTCCTCCAGCTGCTGCCTCGTTTCAACCCAAACCCAAGGCTCCTCTGCTCCGAGGCCGCCCCGATAAACATCCTTTATCTCTCCCCCTGTTCTCAACAAGGCCGTCTACCTTCACCGAGGAGAGATAGTGCAGCAATTAACCATTTGTATTGACACGAAAGGCTGGATGACGTCTTCAGGAAGCAGCCTCGGTCGCGCGCTCACACCGTCCGCTGTCATCTCGTTAAATGTTGACTCTTTTTTTTTTTTTTGGATTTTTGCGCATCGATTCTTGTGGCACTCCTCGGGTTCATACCAAAACATCCCAAATGCTCCAGGGGGGAAGCGTCTGTGCTAATATTTGGACTGTCACACACACACGAACACACAGACACACACACACACACACACACTGAGGCAGAGTCTGGGCTCTATTTATCCAAACGACGCCTGTCAGTGGTTTGTTTTCGCCGCGTCCTAAACGTGATGTGGCCCGACGTAGACGTGTGTGTTATGCAATATAGGTGACACGCGTCGGGTCCTGAGCCAAGCCGATGAATCATCACAGATCTCTGCCTTCACCGTGAACGTGTGTGTGTGTCTGTGTGAGTGTGTGTGTCCGCTGGATTGAACGGGGATGGATGGAGACGCGCTGATGGGAAGCTTCTAGTCTTTTCTGAGACTGAGGGTCTATTCTGACAGCGCTAGGGGTTGATTTAAGGAAAAGGACAGATATTAGGGGCATTAAGCTAATCCAGCACACTCCTAAAGTCTCCTTGAATGCGCGTCACCGCTGTCCATACTCCTTACATTTGCACTCACAGCTTGTCTCTTCCACAAACAGACTTCACTGCAGCTGTCCATATGTTACACGTTACATTAACACTCATTATTTATTATTCTATTTGTCTGTTGACGTAAAAAATGTACGTATGACGCGCAGTGTTGTTTATTCCATACGTTAGACTTGAGTTAGATACAGTTTTTCTGCCAATCAGACCAAACATCTCTCAACCAGCTCATGTTAAAGGATGATTAGCCTGTCTCTTGTAAAGCCAACATCTTGCAGCTAAACGTGACCAAATCCAACCCTGAGGGAGATACATCTGTAAATCAGCATCAGTTTAAGGATAAAGGCTGCACCTGTGTCTAATCTTATGAAAAAGTGGTGGAACCGTTTGGTTAAGGGTCGTTAGACACCTCCTTAGACCAGATTAGCAGCTCTGCCAACATTTTACCGCTTTGTCACAACCTGTGCCATCCTCATGTTGGTTTTGAATCTGTAAAAGCTGCACCGGTTTGGTCCTTATCTGTAACACAGCCTTGTCTCTGCAGGAAGCGTTTCATGTGTTCACACCGGGTTTGAACATGCATTATTTCACGCGCCGTGTCTCAGTGTTTGGTTTGAATGTGATGAATCTGGAGCGTGTTTCAATCGTAGACCACAGTGTTTTTTGTCGCCGTGGCTCTAGATGAGTCTGTCACTCACATGTCGGTGATGTTCTCCATCTCCGCCTCGCTCTGCAGCGTGGGGAAGCCGCTGATGCCCCGCTCCGGATCCACGCACCAGATCCTGGTGCCGCTACACAAGCACGAGGACGGGCACGCCTCCGCAGACCTCCAGGTGTCCCCCGATCCCACGACCAGCCCCACGAGCACGACCCACCACCAGCAGCAGCGGCACCGCCACCACGACGGAGCCACCGCAGCCCCTCCGCCGGCTCCCCTCGACCTCATCTCGGCTTCAGCTACTGCTCAGGTCCCGCTCCACGGAGCCTCGACTCGGGCTCGGCTCTGCGCAGGGATACACAGCTCGCTCCGGTGCTGAGGTGGACGCAGACGCGGGTTAGGGGCTAGAAAACCATGAGCCGCTGACGCACGGAAAGAAACCCTCACGAATAATAATAAAAAAACAGCAGAGCAGCGCGTCGGGGTGGTATAGTCCGCTCTCGGTGCCGCTCCGGTCCACGATCCTCCGCGAGTCAGCAGTCAGTCAATCACAGTGGCGCTGCTCCGGAGCTGAGCCTCTGTCTGTGCCCGTGTGCCCGTGTGCGTGTGCGCGCCTCTCACTCACCCACCCACTCACTCTCTTTCTCTCCTCTTCACACTCTTCCTGTCACTGCTGTCAATATCATGTAAATAAGTAAAGAGCGCAGAAACACGGTTAGATGAGCTTTTTTCATAATTAAAGCTGGGGTAGGCAAATTTAAACAGGGTTAAAACAGTCATATGTGAAATAAAGCAAATAAACCGATATAAATATGAGCAAATAATGACTTTCTTTGGTCTGTATGTTTCATGTAGCATCAAGAATCCATTGGTGCACATAATATTTTAACATAAATATCATGGACAGTGCATAAACAGCTGATTTATTTGCATTACATTATTGATTGAAGGATAAATAAATGACTGTAACTTTCTGTCATCTGTCTTACAGTTTCCATTTGGCATTCAAAGTAACCCTGTGTCATTTTTCTCCAGCAGAGGGCGCAGATCCCTCTCTGAGCAACCTCACTGTCACCGTCGGCCATGTTTGTTTATCAGTAGAGACGTTTAAGACGGTAAGTTTGGAAGAAAGAGCAAGTCATTTCAGTGTGTTTTGTACAAATATGACTCTACTAAGGTCCAGTGTATCTATACGCCGCCGTCCCGGGACAACAAAGTTATATCGGAGGTTTGTGTCCAGCTGAAGGTACTGTGTCAGTGAGATAAACCTGATTCTACTGATCTCACGTCTAAGAACCATCAGAATGAGAGAGAATATATATTTTTGGGCTCAAAGTTACACTCCTTTAAAGACATTTTCTAGTTTTTAATCAGAAGAACTGGATGTAAATATGGAGTGAATGTGTTTCCTGGACAGCCACGCGCATTCACAAAGTAAAAGGGTCTGGTATGTTTAAAATGGGGCAGGGTTTATGTTTATCCATTTGTGCTCAGAGGCAGTGTATTCTGTGTCATTGTCTATTTAAAAAGTGGTATAATTAGACCTATATTGTATAATTTCTTTAAGAATGGCTCTCACTGGACGACTTTAGAAGCTACTGCCAATATTTTACTGCTTTGTCATAATGTTTGTTATGCTCCAGTGGGTATGTTAAATCTATTATAGCTGCACTGGTTTCGTCCACACTCTCTTCTTTTAAACCTTGTCCATTATTCTGTCCATTGGTGCTGCCCCAGACAAATCCAACTTAAATCCACAGAGACCAGACCATCCTTTGTATACATGAGAAAACTATCCAGTCATGTAAATAGAACATTTGTACACATTAAAATGACTCTGTTTCCTGACCGTGAGCTGGAGCGTGCTCAGTTCGCTCTCGGCTGATGCCAGGGGGCGTCCTGTTGGTCGGGGTCGGACGAGGACTCGGTGTTGGACCCGGTGTTAGGGAGAGTTCTGCCTGCTGGGTTCCCCTCGCTGTGCTGAATAATGCATCATTTCACCTTAGAGAGATTTCAGGGTCAAACGATGTTGCCCACATTATGTTTGGTGTGTTTTTGCGTTGCCGGGGGCGATCTGAGGATTAAAGCTTCAGGGAAGGAGAGCACTCACGAGCCTCGCGGGCTCAACATAAACTTAACACAGTTTTGTACCAGCGTTCTCACATCAAAGACAACAACGTGGATGTTTAGGAGCAGAAACTCACTGACTTTAAAATGACACGTCTGTACCAAGCATTTTGATTCAACAAGCCTTATTTTATCCACAAAGAAAATTCTGTTCACTATCTTTACCATCTTTCTCTGGCAGTAGGAATAAAAAAGTGAAAGGGAGGGTTCATGTTGTTTAAAAAGGCATCCATCCCAGACTCTCTGAACACTTTCAACCAGTTTACTGTAGGCTAAAGGTGGTTAAAATGAACTCATTGGATCAGTTTAAGGCCACTGTGCAAACAACAGTGAGCAAAAAAAAATGCACCAAGTCACTTTTAAAAGGTGAATTTGGGTTTGCTTCCAACTTAACTGTGAACGTCTAAATGGATCAAAAACAGGAGGAGTCTGACGAGGGGCAATACTGAAATCATGTGACTGGAAATCTGTTGGAAGAGGGAAAACATGGAGCGTTCAGTAGATAAAATGTTTTATTAGTGTCTCTTCATGAGGAGTTTATGGTAAAAACTAATAAAAACAAGCGCATTAAGTGGCCTCATGTCGTTATTGTTTTGGTTCTGTCACATTAATCCAACCAGACTCAGCCCTTATCCACAGACTCTCCTCTGACAGCGCCATCTAGTGTGTCTCTGTAGAAGAACTGATAATGCCACAGTGCCATCTCTCAAACCAATTCAATCAGAGGACAGTGGTTGATGACTTAAATTAGCTAGATCAAGAAAAAACTCATCCAAAATAAACCCTCACAACGTAAACATTTGTGTTAGGATTGATTCTGATCAGTGGGAAAATAGTTTAGATTAATGAGGATTAAAATAAAGATTAATTAATATCCTTAAGTGAATCAAACCATTTCAGAGGAAGAGACTGTAAAATGTGATTAAATAAAAAACTACTATTGAATACATTACATAGAGATTATAGTTGATTGATCTGGCTAAAGTTTTAGTCAAATGTGAAGATATGAAGTAAAGTAAGAACGCTGTCAACAAGATACAATTTCTTCTTATTTTTTAAATCAATTTACAAAATGAAAAAGTGAGTGAAGAGACAAAAACCTTCCATTTTTGGAGTGATCCAAGAACAAGGAGCTGATGGAATAACTTTGATCCCAACAAGTCTGGTCTGGTTTTGTCTGGGATTACATGGTCTGGTTTAGTCCAGTTTGGTCTGGTTTTGTCTGGGATTACATGGTCTGGTTTAGTCCAGTTTGGTCTGGTTTTGTCTGGGATTACATGGTCTGGTTTAGTCCAGTTTGGTCTGGTTTTGTCTGGGATTACATGGTCTGGTTTGGTCTGGTTTTGTCTGGGATTACATGGTCTGGTTTAGTCCAGTTTGGTCTGGTTTTGTCTGGGATTACATGGTCTGGTTTAGTCCAGTTTGGTCTGGTTTTGTCTGGGATTACATGGTCTGGTTTAGTCCAGTTTGGTCTGGTTTAGTCCAGTTTGGTCTGGTTTTGTCTGGGATTACATGGTCTGGTTTAGTCCAGTTTGGTCTGGTTTAGTCCAGTTTGGTCTGGTTTTGTCTGGGATTACATGGTCTGGTTTAGTCCAGTTTGGTCTGGTTTTGTCTGGGATTACATGGTCTGGTTTAGTCCAGTCTGGTCTGGTTTAGTCCAGATCCTTCTCAAACTGAAACAGAGGAACTGCTGGAACTGTTGCTGTTTTGAGGCAAACTCAGACCAAATATTGATTTGATTTAGAATTATCTTCTGTTTTGTCACTTGCATTTTCTAAACTTATAAAAATACTTTATAGTTTACTTTACTTTTTATGTCCACACCTGCATAAAACATTTGCACAGTAACAGTTTTAAGTAACCAAAGATTGAGACAGAAGGATCAGTAAAAGTGAATCCAAATGAAAACAACCAACACTTGACCACATTCACGTTTTATTTCTCGTGTCTTTACTCTCCAACAATAAACAATTCATCTGTAATGTCTTTTCTATACTCATTTACCTTCAGATAAATAAACCAAACAAAACAGTGCAGCACTTTCAGACGATGCTACTTTTACAAATTAATTCATTTTCACTCCCGGGACATAACAGAACATAACAATGTGGTTTTGTAACATGTTACTAAGAAAAAAACAAACAAAAGTAAGACCAAAAGAAAGGAGAGAAGTGGCGGATAAAAGGGTCGGGGAGGACGAACAAACGGAGAGTGGATGGTGTAATCAAATAGAAGGAAAAAGCCACACTGTAAGAGCATTAGCCGAACTGAATAATGCAATAAGTTAAACTCCTACACACACACAGTCACTCCTTCCACACACAGGCTGCATCCCACAAACACTACTAATAAATTACCGAGTAAAAACATCACAAGGTAGCCATGCTCTAGCTGCTGTACAAACAAATCAGGAAATATCCCACCACTTTAAAGCTTCTATAGAGCACCGTCTGTTTTTTTACACAAACAGGAAAAAAAACTCCAGTACATTTATATTTCCAACATCACATCAATAATATCGACCTATTATTAAAGTAAAACTACCTGTGAATCCGTAATAAGATTTGTGTTTGCACAAAGAGTTTGGGTTTGATTGGGACAAAAAAATCAATCAGAATTCAGGGGTCGTACTGAACTCGATGGAAGCCATCCGTTATCAGTGGGAGGGGTTTCCGGACCCATTTCCCTTCACTGTGACAGTCAAAGGCTGGCCAGGTTAAACTAAAACACAACTTTAGCTCCAGTCCAGTCCTGCCAGGTCAGATTTGTCAGGTCTGTGTTTAGTTTGTTTGCCCTGAGTTCAGACTTTCAGCCCGTAAACTGGTCAATAACCTTTGTGTCAAACAGTGTGTTTACAGAGACAAAGGACATGGTGTTATTGGGTTAAAAATTAAAATGTGTGCCTTTTATAGTCAAGCGTTATACATAATTACAATCAGCATAAAAAAGAATCGGATAAAATAAAACCTGTACAAACACAGAATAAGCCCCGGTGATTTTAGGAGATCTCGTAGTTCGCTACCGTTTCGCTAACAATTTTAATCAACAAATGCACAGCCTGTAAGTCTAAACTCAGGGCAAACTTTTTTCTAAAACTAAGGGGCTGTATACACGAGAAAACTAGTCAGGAAAACACAACAGTCATGCCGCTGTTGAGTAGCGTTTTGACAAAATCCGCGTTCGCACAGAGCTAATAAAATGATGTAGTACTTATGCCAGACCAGTAGGGGGCGGGTTTTCTTTTGCGTTCTGGTTGCACATGCATGTTGTGTCGTTTTCAAGCGAAAATACCTCCTCGGACGGATTCAAAAGTTTGCGTTTTCGTGTAAACAGCCTCGAAATACAGACACACAGCTCTGACATGGCACCGCAAAAGTGTTGGACTCTCACAAAAGTTATTACAGACAAATCTTAAAACGGATTCACAAATACTTCGGCTACAATAATAGTCCCATACAATAACCTCATGGAACCTTCAGCTTTGGGTTGAGCTTCGAAAAACTCAGGACGTGAGGAACATTTTTCAAAGTGACAGTTTAGTTTCTGAAGTGTAAATACCCAAAGTGCAAAAAATGTGATTACAGATATTACACTTTGTCTGATATAATACTGTGAATGACTTAAGACGACAGCAACGATTGGTGTGAGTAAATACATTCCACCGTTTTTGAGTTTTACCGTCTGCTGCGGCGTCAAAACTCGAGTGGAGTCTGTTTGTGTTGTGCGCGTTTTATGTACAAGGTTTGTCTCGATGAAGACAGGAACATTCTTAAAGTGGATTTGGACGAAAGAGCAAGGCAACTGAAAATTACAGAGCGCAGAAAACTCATGTGAAATCTAATCTATGTCGTGGTTAAAGGAAAGGAAAAGGAAAAAGAAGACGACCAGAGAAGGCAAGTCGGGCGTGTATCAAAGCTGGTTTTTTGGGGTGATCCAGTTCTCTTCATCAGCGTTTTTTGAACCAATTGTGGCTCAAGTGATGAGTGAAAAAGGCCCCAAGGATATTTTTTTCAGGAAAACAGTACCGACAGAAGACACTGGTTTGGATTATTGTCAAGTAACTACAGTGCGGTTACAGCTGAGAGAGTTTTAAGTAAGAAATGAGATAGCAGGGTTCAAGTGAAGGATTTGTAATGTGAGTCTCAGAGGCTCAAAGGTGTCTGAGGTCAAGGGTTTGCAGAGTGAATGAGGCTGCATCTGAAAAAGGCCTACTTCTGTGCACTTTATACACTGTTTTATGAGTAGGTCACTTATCAAACTGAACACAATGTAGTCTTCAGTGGTGCACTTATTCCAGCCCCTTTAATCAATTCAAGTTTGTAATTTAAATAATGTCAAAAATATGTTTCAAAATCTAATTTAATGGAAATTAAATTATGGAAAATAGACACTTATATTCACCTCTGTGATGTTTTCTTTAGTGAAGCGGCAAAAAAAGAAATAATAGTATAAATAGGTGAATAAATAGAAACAGCATGCTTAATTTAATTTATGCAAATTAGCCATGTGCTTCAGAGAGTTTTTCTTTCCCATTTTTGAACAAGAATGCTGCTTCTTTGTTATTGTTGTTTCGTGTTGGCATCGAGCATGCAACAAAATTAAAATTTTCACTGTGTTTTTTTTTTTTTTTTTTAGGTCAAATGAAAAAGAAAATAAATTGGTCTTCTGAGAAAATCTGGAAAATGTTTAGGCATATTGTCCAGCCCAAAGTAAAATATTGGTTGTAGTATTTAGGAAAAAAAATACGATTCTCGTGTTAAAGTAGTCCATTACTTGAAATAGAGAGATTAAGGAGAGCAGTACTTTTGATTCCTTTTCTCGGATTTTCTTGGATTTATGAAGTAACCAGTGTCAAATGTACCAAACTAACAGATTAAAAACTGATTTATTTATTGCCGATGTACATTGTTATCGATTATTTTTATGAACCTTTATATAAACTTTACCACTTGAGTTATGTACCATCGTTAACCTGCCTGTGTTTAAAGCTAAGCTAAAGATTTACTGAATCACAAGAGCTTTTGACGCCAAGGAGCACTTTTATTTCTATTCTTTAATTAGTTTTTTTATTATCTGCACTTATACTATGTACACTATACTCCAGCTCCAGGAGTAATAGCATGGTAATAGTCTGGTAATAAGATAATAATACTATAGTAAATATGGTTTCTAGTAGCTACATGTTTATAAAAGGCAATATATGTTGTTAATTCTATGGAAATTGCTCCAAAATAGGCCATTTTTACTACTTTTTTTTAAAAAATACCCCATTATTATCATGGTATTAAGCTAAGTCTGACCTATTCTGTTTGTGTTTACTTATTTTTATGCTCTGATTATCATGTTATTACATTGATAGAAAGGTATGGCTGTTGTAAAGTGCTATTTAAATAAAGTTTGATTGATTCATTGATTGAATGAAATGGCAAATAGAAAAAAACAACATGTTTAAAGTGACATATTGTATACATGTTTTATAATAAGGCTAATTATGTAAATGTAAAAGTGACAAATGGAACCAAAAAGCACATGGCTAATTTGCATAAATGAAAAGGCGCTATAAAAGGAGCTTAATGTAGAAGTGTAGAGGCATCAGTGGATATTGTACTGAGTGAAAGTGACGGAAGTATGCATTTTTAGACACAGCCTGAGAGTCGCAGGTGAAAACATTCAGTGAAATCCATCCTGATTGATATCACAGTTGTGGTTATTATCAGTTTAAGGAGGAACGCAGCTGGCTCCAAATGAAAAACCGGATGCACAGAGTCGAGAGTGAGAAGTGTGCAGCGTAAATGTGATTAAGTCAGTCGACAGCCACTTTTGAATAGAAACAGTAGACGGAGGAGTAGAAAGCAGTATTTGGTTGTATTTTCGTGATCTTTGTCAGTCTCTGTGATTCGTGTCCGAGTCAGACAGCTGCTCGAGGAGATCCGGATTCTCGTGGACATCCGTGACTCCGTGCTCGTTTTCGGGTTCCTCGTCCTCGTTGCTCTCCGCGCTGTAGTCTACGGCCTCCAGGAAGGACGGCTCGTCTTCATCCAACACGTAGGTAGTGGAGCAACTGCTGCGCAAAACAAACGAAAAAAACACATAGTAAACCTGTATTTTAATGTACAAAAAAAGCACTTAACATCCCATTTGAAGAAGCAGCGCTGATTGTGAGCTATGACTAGTGAAGCTGGGGTTTTTTTTTTTTTCCTGTGGGTCTTAATGGTTAAATGGTTACTGGTTCTTTGAGGTTTTAGTGGCTTTAGTGGGTTTTTAATGGTGTTAATGGTCTGTAATGTAATCCCAGGGAGACAGTCGATCAGGCTTCAGACAATGATCTCCCTCCGAGCTAAACCGGCGTGAGTGCACAGACAGAAGTGTGTGGGCGGGAGTAAATGCAGTAAATGTGTGGATAAACCCGGACAATTAAAAAAAAAACTACAATTACGCCAATTCTGATCCTTGGACTTTCTGTTTATCGCACGGACGAGGACATTTCAAAAGAGATTCAGTAGATTTCACGCTGGATTATTATAAAAATGTGACAAAGCACTTATTCAGGGACAACTGAGTACAAATATAAGGAATAAATAATCAAAAATCATACATAAACAATATCAACATTACACTAAATTTGAGTTATTAGCTTTGAGGGATCCACATTGTAAGCCTCTTAATGCTTTAACACAACATAATGCACATTTACCTCTTGTTTTATCATCTTTAAAGCGATTCTATCCTCTCCAGGTGATAATTTATAAAGTCCAAAACTTAATCTGAAATTATCTTTGTATAAACAGCAATTCTGCAGACTGAATCATTATATTTTTCTCTTAGTTTTTTAATTTCTGGTGACATTTACCTGATTTTAAAGCTATTTTTCAACATATCATAGTCGTTTTTAGTGTTTTTTTCAATTAATCTCTGCATCTAATCTCAATCCTGAACCAATTTATAAAAGCTGCTATATTTACACAAATATTTTTCTGATTTTTGGAAATTACTGAGAATATTTTGGCGAAATCTTTGGCCCAAATAAAATGTCTTTCAGCCCACAAAATGTTTGAGAACCTCAGGTCGAGATTATAGCATTACACATCTCTCTTACGGAGACCAATACTTCTTTTTGGGCCGATTTTGTCGCTATTCTTTATTTCTTCAGTGAAATTGACATATTTTGTTGCTGTTCTGACACAAATTTCGATCACCTTTCAGTAAAAAAAACACCAATATTAATTGAGACAGAACTTGCCTTGAGGAAGGAAGAAAAATGTCACAGGAAGCTGAATTAATTAGGTGTGTTTCTTTTTCTGATAATTTGAAACAAGATAGAAAAGAAAACGATTCACTAAAATAAATTTATCTCCCGTTCAACCATCTGTTTCAGCGCATTAGTGTCTTCAGTTCGGGGAATTTCTACGAATTACCTCCTGTGTTTATCCGAACACATGGTCCACGCTCAATGCCAAATTATCTCTTCGTTTGTACACTCAGACATTTCCCAGCGGCCGGTGGTATCATTGTTTTGATGACCTATTAAATGGTAAGTGGTACCAAGCATAAAAACCATAAACCGCACTGAAACACACACAAAACACACACACACCCCTGAGCGGAGTCCCTTAACGATCAGACACATAAATGATAGATGAATATATCAATATGAGGGCAGTACGTTAGCAGTGGAGACATTAAGTGGTTTTGGAGCATGAAGTCGGGCTCTGCCAAATCAAGAGAGGAAAACGGCTGACAATTTAAAACAGAAATTAAGATTAAATTGTGGTCAGGATTGGGTTTGGCCGACTGAATAATTAATATTTATCTAATCTGTTCTGACCTCATTTGACTGGGGAATTTAAAGAGAAGTGATTGGAAACGAAGCGTGCGGTCGACGAAACTAAAGCAGGGTTTTGAACGCAGCACAGTCCAAATGGGGAGACCCTGCGATAATTACGGTTCAGTGCAGGTCTAAAAATGTGCTGTGGGGATGAAATAATGACATGTGCGACCATTTTTCACACTTGTTCGCCCTCGTCCCGGAGTTTTCATTCCATCTATCACACACTGATAAGATTCATTGATAGAATTTCAGTCTTGATCAGTGCCTTGAGTAGTTTTTGAGTAAAAGGCTGGAGAGACAGTCAGCGTTTAGCCTCGTTTCCAATTGGACCGTAAAGGTGTGGGTCGAGACGGTTGTGGCGTGTTTCCATTATCAAAAGGGGTCCAAGGTGTCCCTAAAAAGCGTGTTCCACTTTGGGGACGCCTCGGCCTGGGGTCCCAAGCGACTGATTGGACGACAGATAATCCTCACTCGAGCGAAAACGAGAAGCGAAAGTAAAAACATTAAATCGTTTTTTTAATAAATGACATCTTGATGTTTTTTCCTGAAGACAAATTTTCAAAGTTAATGGGGGGCAGCAGCTATTTTTTTCCTTAAAGAGTTGCCTAAACACATCCTTTGTATATATGTGATTTATAATAAAAAACACCCTACATCTGGCACATTTACAAGCTTCTATTGTTTACTTACGCTGATTAATGCCTCATTTTTATTCAAATAAACATAAATATGCTTCTAGATGTAAATAAAATACAGAAAAGGTCCATCTGACGTAATTAAAACCACAACAACACCTTCAAATCCTTCACAAAGAGTCAGTCTCATCTCTTCTGTGTGACCCAGCATCTTTATTCTGTTTTATTTATTTATTTAATAGTTTTGTTGGACTGATATATCTTTGATCGCCTGATGCTTTTTCATGTGGAGCTTTAAAGTGACCATTAGAAGTCTCCTGAAAGTGCTTCTAACCTGACCACTTTGGCCTGGCTCCCGATGATGTCACTCTCCAGATCGAGCAGGTGCTGGTGGTTGCGGAGCCCCGTCAGCCTCTTGAGCCTCAGCAGGGCCACACAGAACTGGGCCCCCATCTCCTCCAGCTCCCTGGTCCCAATCTGGAGCCCCTGAGGAAGACAAATGAAACTTAAATCTCCTTCACACATCAACAAATCAGATGAAGATGTCACTTAATATCACATACAGCAACAACTCCTGTCTCTGCCTGCTCATAGTTTAGTTTATTTGGAAAAATAAGAACAAATTAAAACTTATTCAGGCAGAAATATACACTCATTTTCTGCTTAATTCACAAAACTCTATCCAGCAACAGGATTTAGCAAAGTAGACTGTGCAATTAATCAAATTTTCAATTTCAATGTCAATTTCGGCTCCAAACAATCACAAAATCTATGTAATCGAGACAAAATAATTATTTATTAGTTGTTTTTCATGAGATTGTGGAAATGCACTACATTGTTGATCTTATTTATTTATCTTAATCATTATATATGTTGTATATATTTGCCGTTTTGTTCAATAAATCCAACAAAATAATACTGATTTCAATAATGACCAAAGTAATCGTGATTATGATTTTTTTTTTTCCTTAATCGAGCAGCAATAAAGCAAAGGTTTTCACACCAGATGTTTTTATATTGAAATTTCTGTAAAATAGAAGGAAAATCTGTTTAGAGAGACAAGGAATGATAAAAGAGATGTAAAGATGTCAGCTGGATGGTGGAAAAGAACAGAAAAAAACAGGAAAAAGGCCTGTAGCGCCATCTGGTGGACACATACAGATGTAATACAACCACCTCTTACGTCACAAGGTGAAAAAATGAGTGTCATCTTGAATATTAACCACTTTTTTCACTATTATGGTAACTTTCACACACAATAACACAGCTGATATGAATCCCTTTTAACAGTAAGAATGGGCTGGGTCTATGTTTAGTATAAAGACAGTTAAAATGGCCGCTCCTCTCAATAATCTTACCTTGTACTTGCCCTGGTCACAGCCACACAGCGTGCTCTCCATCGTGTAGCTCCGCTGGACGCCCACCTCCCTCCAAACCACAACTCGGGCCGTGGACTCTTTGGAGCGCTCCACCACGAAGCTGCAGCTGCCCATGCTGAAGGCCGGGGCGATCTGAGACAGGATTTTAGGAAGGGCCTGGAAAACACACAGACAAATACGTTTACACCAGGACTTATACAAATACCTATATTACAATGATGTTTTAATTGTGTTTTAATGTCAGTCAACGCTCTTTTCAGTAGAGTATTCTTGATTTTAGAAGTATAGCTGCCTGAATAAGTTAATATAATAGTAATAAGTGATAGTTGGAAGGTGAAAGAAAGTCTTTATTGCAGGAGGAACGTGTTTTTTTTACCCAATGCATTATGACTTTGCTGTAATTCCAGGGTTAATGCTGCAGCTAGAGCCCAGAGCAGCTTCAATAATGGTCTAAATTATTCTAAAAACTCAAAAAATGACTAATAAAGATGCTGTAATGACTCTGTAAAGCCTTGGATTTGTGAAATGGCATGATAAAAATAGCATAGTATCTGTGTGATGCACTGTGGACATTGATTGACTGTTGATTTATACCAATTAGCCAAAAGAGCTTTTATAGTTGTAAAAAACAGAAAAACTGAGGCACTCAAAGGTGACAATTATAAAAAGCCTTTATTTAAACATGGCTAATTTATTAAAAAAATGCCAACGCGTTTCAGCTCTTAGGCCTTCATCAGGGCAAACTTTATAGTGTTTAAATTATACTACGCTTAGTCTAAGGAGAAAGATCAGGCTAAAACTAAGAGACACATCATCGAAACTTCTTTATTTTCACTCTGAGGGTAATGCATAGAGTGACTATATTTCCAGACCAGCCACACTGCAACAAAAAAAAAAGGTGTGTTGCAAAATCTGATTAAAATGATGGTAATTTCATTGTTCATGTCAACACAAAACAAGAATTGCATTGGTGCATTTGAGCTTAGAAGAACCATGAACTTTTTCAATGCATTCCCAATAAAACTACAGACTTGGGTTTAACATAATAGCTGTTTATGTATGAGTAAAAAACTGGTCGATAGTGACTGTTTTTTGTTAAAAAATGGGGACAAAAAGGGCATGCACTGTTCAAAACTGGGACATATTTGTGTAGGGACACGGGAAAAAGAGTGTGAAAGTGGGACAGTCCCCTTTAAATAGGGATACATGGTTGTTTTGTGATAAAAAACACACCTACAATAAATTAAAGTACCTCAACTCACCTCAAAGCTTATTCAAACGTGGCTGAATCACATTATGCATACAAAGAAAACTACCTTATAGACTACTGTGCCAAGTGTTCGCCCGTGTGCATGTTTATTTCATAGTCGGATATAACAATGTGGAGTAGAAATCCTGAAGTTTTGTGCTGCTGCTGCTGCTGACAGTTCATTGCCTAAAGCGAAATGTCCTCAGGAAACTTTGTACCACTTCTTTATCAGTATTCAGCTCAGTAAAGAAACCTGACCTGCCTGACTGGAGACGGGATACAAATGAAAATGTATTCGCAGTGAACCTTTAAATTCAAGGTAAGTTCCAAAAATAAGCAACAAGATATCTGCGAAATGTCAAAAGATAATTAAAAGACGGTTAAAATACGGGATGTGATGGTGAAAAGAAATCACAGACAGCCTCTCAGTGGCGTGTAATTACAGCTACGGAACAAAAATAATACGAGTGATGTGAGAAATTTAACGGGCGACAGAGGAAGCCATTTGGAATATTTTAATGAATTCATGGTTGACACATTCAGCAGTTTAATAATTAGCTGCTTTGATAACATTTTGGAAATAATAAGCACCTTACTGATAGAGGAAAGCAGCTTGAAAGTGAGAAAGAGGCTGAGAAAAGACGTGTGTGTAGCATATTTAAGTTTACCCTATATCCAAGGTCCTCCTGTAGGTCGCTCGATGTGGCACTAATATTTGTCTGCCAGACGGTCTCCTTCACGCTGCAGCCGTACATGAACACGTTCTTCTTTCTGGAGTGACCGTGGTAGTCGCAAAACACCTGAGCACACGACAGAGTAAAACATCAGACGAGAAGAAATACAGAGAGGGAAGAAGGACAGATTCAAGGAAGAGAAAGTAAAGCTGAAGTAGAATAGACACAATTGATCCCTAAATGTTTTTATTATATGACAATGTCTTTAAAATAATGTGCAGTCCCTGATTTGCAATAGAAAATAGGATTAAAAATAACTTATAAGTCCAAGAATAGCATTTAGCCCATGACTATTACTCAGTATAGGCTATATGTATATTTAAAATCTGTTTAGGTAACGAATAAACTTACAAATAGCCTGTTTTTGTGCTGGAAAATTGATGTAGGATCATTTATTAAGGCATTAAAGTGTAATATATTAAGTGTAATGTGTTCCTTGTCCTATAAATAGACCTTATAGGACCAAGCTTTATTGTCAAACCTTACGCAGAGCTTTAAATGTGACGACTGCCATTGTTTTTTAACCAAAGCAACAAGATTTTCCGAAACTCCAGCAGCTAAGGTAAGGTAAATTTAATACAGTGCTGCTACTTTGAGGAATATCCTATTTATGCACGAAGAAACCAGAGGATTTAATGAACTTTAACGGACTAATAAAGTCATCTGAATCTTATTTTTCTATACAAAGTGAAAGTGTTACTAATAAAGCACATTTTAATTAATAACACTTTATTTTTAGTCTTTATGCTACATATTTACCTCACCCATATTTAGTTAAAAATGTAAAAACTCATAACTATTGACATTAATTGAGGATATCAGAACTACAATTCAATACATTGTCTATTATTACCTCAGCATTAATCTGAACAAGCTGAGATTCAATAGAAATTAAATAGTTTTAAGAGGAAGAACATGGATTTCTGTGAGTTCTAAATGTATTAAGTCACATTTGTTTTTTCCTGCTCCACTTTTTTGTGTTAAGGGCTCTGTATATTGAAAGTAAA
Source organism: Rhyacichthys aspro (assembly GCA_036850595.1). Lineage (NCBI taxonomy): Eukaryota > Metazoa > Chordata > Actinopteri > Gobiiformes > Rhyacichthyidae > Rhyacichthys > Rhyacichthys aspro. The sequence continues at coordinate 4,114,208 of CM072156.1, read as the reverse complement.
TTCAGTGACTCACTCTTACAATTTCTCTAAAAAGTAGATTAAATAATTGATTAAGAGCTATGTCAAGAGTTCTGATGATTTTTAACATATTATTTTTTAATGTTACCAGTTTGAAAACAAGCACATAAGCAAAACTAACTTTATTAAACCAATGTAAACAATTGGAGCGACCATGTCATAATCTTTGGCAAGAATAAAGCAAAGAAAGTTGTGATTTTTAAATGTAGAAACATAAAATACCAAAGTAAACACTGCAATTAAGGCATTAATATCTTCTGTTAAAACTAAAAAAAACCTCCCACACCCAGTTTTATTTGAAAGCTATTGTTGCGCAGATAAAAAACAGGTTTGCAGTCTCACTATACATTGTTATTGTTGCATATTGTCGAGTCATCACCTTTAAAACAAGCCACTAATCTGCCATAAAAAAGAATGATCCCATTATAGACTTTATACAGAGGCTGATAGAGAGCCCTGCTGTTTATGGGAACTGCATTAATGCCTTAAAACTACTGTGGGAATTTATGGTTGGCTTTTAGCAGAGTGTAGTGCTCATGCAGCCAAATACAACACAGAGCTGGGAAAAAACAGCCACCATCAAAGATAAATATATATGTAATAAATAAAAGCAGTTGATAAAAGCTCATACCAGTGGCGCCCTCTGTATGTGTGCAAGGTACTGCAGCAGGCTCTTAGTGTGGTAGATGGTGGGGTGGAGGTCAGGATTGGGATTTTGCCACTGGCGATTCAAATCCTCTCCGCTCAAAGAACAACGATGGCTGGAGCGGAAAAGACGACGAGAATCGAGAAGAAAAGGAAGCAAACGGTGAGAGATTTACAAGCCCGGGTCTCAGCAGAACGGCGCAGCCAGAGATAGTCCGAGGATGATTCTATTCTTCGATTTTTTACTCACTTTCCGTTAACGACTCCATCGGGGTTGAGCATGGGGACGATCTTGAAGATGTAAGACTCTCTGAGGCTGCCGGCCAGTGGACTGGAGCCCATGAGGAACTCCAGAGTGCCCTTCATGACCCAGCTCGCGTTAGTCTCTCCCGGATGGACTCTGGCAGACAAGAAGATCAACGGGCGGTTTCCTGCAGACAAATATCAACAGAGAATTTTAAAAAAAGCACTGTCAGAATACGGCTGTGTACTATCGAGAGACGATAACGTAAACTCGAGGTTACAGCGCATTTTGTAACATCAACGATAAAAACAAAGCAACAATAATACTAACATAGAACCATCTTTACAAATGAATCATTACTTATTAGATCATAAAAACATGGACAATATTCTGGACTATATGAGCAGGAGAGAAAATTAGAATTTAGAAAATAGAAAATTAGAGAAGAGAGAAGGGGAAGAAATTAGTCAAACAAAACAAAAAAACAAAGAAAAAAACAATGATTGATTAAATATAATATGTGTTGGGAAACCTGCTTACTATTTTCACGCATTTACACTTTTATTTTCTTATTTTTCTGTACTTGAACAGGATTTATTTGTCTTTGTGGCAAGATTTCAGGAACAAATGAAATAGATCTGATTCAAATCCATCTAAAACCTGTTCAAATCTATCTAAAACCTGCTCAAATCCATCTAAAACCTGCTCAAATCCATCTAAAACCTGCTCAAATCTATCTAAAACCTGCTCAAATCCATCTAAAACCTGCTCAAACCTAACTAAAACCTGCTCAAATCCATCTAAAACCTGTTCAAACCTAACTAAAACCTGCTCAAATCCATCTAAAACCTGCTCAAATCCATCTAAAACCTGTTCAAATCCATCTAAAACCTGCTCAAATCCATCTAAAACCTGTTCAAATCAATCTAAAACCTGCTCAAATCCATCTAAATCCTGCTCAAATCCATCTAAAACCTGTCCAATTCCATCTAAAACCTGTTCAAGTCCATTTAAAACCTTTTCAAATTCAATTAAAACATAGTGCCAAAAATATCACCTATTATATTTATTGAATGGCCCTTTGCAATCTTTTATTTCGCAAAGAGCCGCATTTGGCACCCGACATTAAATAGTGAGAACCTTAAATGTAGAAAAGTGTCCCACCTCTGTGAATTTTAACTTAAGCAACCCCAAAGTCTGATGCTGTGTTCACAATGTCCTAACCTTTCATACTAATAATAATTTGTGCAGAAAAAAACCCCAAAAAACATGTTCTTTTTCAGCAGTGTTTGGTTTGTTCTTTCTGGGCTGTTGTTGGAATAGGAAGTAATCGTACTAAAATAGCACCTTTCACTCGGTTATATAGAGATTTAAACGTCTATTTTCCAATTTTGCTCGACTATATAACACAATATTTTACATAATCCCTGTTTAAAGACCTCTTACACTTCAGATCTTGGCTTAAGTACTTACTGAATTGGCAGATGTGATCATTAGAGTTGGACTCGGGCATGGCAGTGATTGTGAGCAGTGGGCAGCCGTTTCCTCCTAACGTTTCACACAGTACGTCCTGTCTCAAGTAGATCTGAGGCGTCCGCAGCGCTTCCAGTTTCGAGAGGTGCATCTGAGATCACAATAAGAGTCAATAATAATCCTCAGAGAATTCATTTAGACCACATCCCCGCTGGACGCTTTAAATATAAACATTCATCCTCCCTAGAAAGTTGATTATATTTGTTAGAAAAAGAAAAAGAAAAAGACGCTGTGTAATTATTAGAGCTCAGTGGGGAAAAACATCGAGAAACAAATCAAAAACGATCACGCGGCAGCTGCATCTGGGCCGCTCTAGGGATGTGTGAGGTGAATGGAGAACTAATTACTGCGGCAAAGAAAGCATCCAGCGTTTTTATTTCACCGAATTAACCGTTTAATGCAATGAATATTAAAAAAAAAAGAGATAATAACGGAGTCTTAATACCTTCAGCGTGGAGTATGTATAAGGGTAGTGATAAGCAAAATAGCAGACGTCATCTTTATGCTTGAAGTTTATGCTGAAGGTCAAAGTGTAGTAGGATTTTCCTTTCTGACCTCCAGCCGCTATAGAGCTCCTGGCAAAATGGTTCCTGTTGATGAGAAAAAGTGTATGAGCGAGTTTATACGACACAGAAAACACAAAATCTTACACATAAAAATGAATATAGCTAAAGGTAAACTCAATTTATCTATACATTTAATGATATATGGTGTTTACAGAGCTCTACATTGTGTAAATACAATATTGTGCTGCATTAACACTGTCCTTTTTAACATTGTTACTGCTTTTTACTGTGTTTATCCAGTCTTTTTTACAACTGTGCTTCTACGTTTTAATTAAATCTGTTTAATGTGCTTATAATTTGTTCTGCTTTATTCAGTTTTAACACTTTTCTCTAACATCTGTTGTTGTCTTGCTTGTCTTCTTCTGCTGCTCTTACAAACCTCAGGTCTAATCTGATTGTTGTGATTTTATTGTGATCTATTCTTTATATGTTTTACTTTCTTCTTTAACAGATGAAAACTAGCCTTCTGACTAATTCTGGCACGTTGACGGCTGCATTAATCTGCACTGTCCTTTTAAATAAATAAATAAATAAATACTATGTAGGGTGAATTCATGTCAAATACAGGTTTAGCTTTTGAATGAACTTGAGCCACATTTGCTAGATTCAAAGTCAAAGTCAAAAAGTGTGTCACAATGCCCTTAAGTATCCCAGTTTTCACGATTATTTTTGGGACTTTTTAGCCTTTATTGCACAGACTTGAAGCTGGAATCGAGGCGCCTCTTGCTCAGATTTTCTACGTGTCCTGTTTTTGTCTTTGTAAACATCACATTCTGATTTAATAATCCACAATAAGGCAGAAATCTGAATTGAGAGACCCACTAATGCTACCTGTAGAGCTTCAAAAGAAACCAAGATACACGTTTGTTTTGGAGTATATGGCGTATACATGCTACAGTATTCTTCCTAATAATACTTTTACTGTATTCTACCTAAAGTTTTCTTTATTTCCACCCATTGCTCTTTGTCCTGTGTCAGTGGCAGCTCACTCCAGTCAAAGTCAGCACATTAATTTGGCTATTTTTTGTTGTTCTGTTCCTGATCAACCATATATTTATGATATTTTACCATTCAACAAGGCTACGTTGGCTTAGTTTGGTCAAATTCAGTAAAAACAACTCCAGGACACCATCATATATTTAATAAATACGGGAATATGAATATTATGTGGTCATAACCTGGATATAAATGCACTCATTGTTCACTGCTCTGTAAATACATAACATTAGCAGATTCATTAATATCTTCTGAAGCCATGTGGGTGCTTTTTATTTTAATTCTAAGCTGCAGAATGAAAACAAACTGTCGCCTTTTAGTAATAATGACAGTAAAATCGGGGATAAATAATAAGAATAAAGTGGTCATTTAAGGATACTGCATTTCTTTAAAGAGAAAAAAATAAGAAAACAAACAAGAAGAATTGATTAAAACAACTAAAAACACATCGACCACAGAGTTAATATATGAACCTATTAGTCTGGACATAGCCGTAATGATGTAATAAAAATGGAAGATGAGTAGTATTTATATCTGTGTACGGTCAGTGATAAATAAACATAATAAAGATCTGTGTTTGTGCAAAGACAGTGAGGCAGAAGGAGTCCTTTAACATGCAAACAGTGTCTGAGTGACGCACAGGTGAGTGTTAACATCAGGAGGCACATCAGTGTAGTCAGTAAACATCAATCATTTAAAATAAAGTGTGCAGCGGAACAAAACGAATCTCTCTGAGCTAATTACTATCATCAAATTAGATTACAAATGAGAAATTTTAATTTAAAGCAGATGGTATTAAAGTGTCTTCGTTATTTCAGACACAATCTTGATGGATAACGCCCGAAGCTGATGAAACAACGCAGTGGGGTTTCCAAAAAGTGAACCGGAGGGTCACGTACTTGTAGTAACAGATGTCCGTCCCCGTCCTGACCCAGCGAGGACTGCCGCTGATCGCCTCCTGGACCGAGTACATGAGCACCTGCATACCTGCACGAACACAAACAGACGCATGAAGCACATTTTAAACAAGAACACTATATACGGAAATGCATTTGTGTACAAAAAGGGAGAGAATTATGGTGGAAAAACCCTGAAAAGATCCTTTATCAGTCAGAAATCACACTATGTTTGCAGAAGAAACTGTGAAAAGCATTATCATATTTTCTGGGACTGTCCTGTCATCAATGTGAGTGGAAATAGATTAATGGTGCCCTGCAGGATATCTTCAAATGTGTCACTTCAGTAGAAAGCAAAACTACAGTGATATCAGAGTAATTTTTCATATCATATCAATGTCATATCACGATAACAAACATAGCACACAAGCAACAAGTCACAAAACAGTCCTCAACAAGAACTGCACTTTACTTTTTCTCTCTTATTGCACAATACATCCTGAACTGTAGCCTTTATTTACTTAAAAACAGATTAAAAGCTACTGCAGGGTATTTTCAGAAGTATTTTATGAAGTGTAAGTTTAAAAAATAAACATAAAAATAGAGAAAATCGAAATCATCACATTGTTATCGCTAATTTTCAGTTTCAGTTTATATCGTGACATAATTTTTAGGCTACAGTTTGTTGCCTAGATCTACTTTGGATGGAAACCACAGGAAAACAAGATGAGTGACAAGTATTTAATTTAATGGATGAGCTGCTGGATGTCAATAAAAAGACACTAAGAAACATACGAAAGACGAAATGGATGGACTCTACAATGAATATTTACCAAATCATTACCAATTCATGTTGGAAAAAAATATCTATTATATACGACTATATATTTGCCTAATTTTTTTAAAGCAACCCTCCCTAACTTTTAGCATGTGGAGAGTTTGGGGAATAAAAAAGAAAATATGTGTTCTTAATAGTTTAGTTTGTTGACTCTGTTAAAGAAAGTTATATTGGAGGTTTGTGTCCAGTTGAGATAGGCCTGATTCTACTGATCTAAGAACCATCAAAATGAGAGGGAGAATATACATTTCAAAGCTAAAAGTGATGCAGTGCTACTGGTTAAAAGTTACACAGGGTTGCTTTAATTTTAGCGACTCAATCTGTCTTAAATAAACGTATAAATGTATATACTTCTCTTCAGTGGAATTGTGTTATTTAATATGTTCCTTTTTGGGGGTTTTTCTTAGAATGAACATATCAAAGGGAAGGATTTCTTAATAAAAAAGCCACAAGAAGATTTTAAAAGACATCTCACCGTAGTTGAACTGGCTGTTGGACTTCTCACAGTTGATAATGTTGAAGCGGTAGGTGGCTCCGACGCGCATGCCGCTCACCTCGAAGTAAAACCACTGATGGTAGTGATTACTGTTGATGTCTGAATTCAGCACAAGGTCGTACTCATACCTGCGGAGGAGCATCAGAAATGTATTTTAATTCAAGCCTTAGGATGTGTAGAATTACAAAGGTACTTACTTCCTAACTTGAACGGCTTTCCTGAGGTTTCCAGACTCAAACTGAGAGTTAAACTTCAGAGACTCGCCGTCATCTTCGATCACGGGACAACTGGAACGCAACAAGGTTCGCTCCATTCGGTCAAAGAAAAGCCTCTCGCAATCCTTTATGATAAGATAAAAGGAGTAATGGCTCACCTGGGAATGTCTAGGTCATAAACGACTTTATCCAAGATATCATTAGGATGTATCAACCTCTCGATATCCTGGAAGATCTTGGCCCTGAAACGGTAGAAGACATTAAGAAAGCAAACGTAATTTCAAAGGAAGTGAATGTGTTTAAATATAAAATACAGAGGTGTATCAAATGAGGTTAAAAAAGCTGTCCTCCCTCCTAATGTAAAACCAACATATAAGTTACATGTATTGTCTTAAGGTACTCAAAAACAGTGAAAACTAACACTAGTCTGATTATTAAGAGCCCTGTCATAAATAATTATTGATTCTAAAGAGGAGAGAGTCACAGTGATATTGCATTTAACCATACTGGACACAAAGATAAAGCATTTACAGGCAAAGGTTTTAAACAAGCCTGGCCATGTGCCCCATCCTATATTTACTAATTAATAAATAAATAAATAAAGTGAAATTCATGTTTACTGTGGCTTTTGAATGAACTTTAACCGCCTTGGCTTCTTCAGCATTATTGACTAAGAGCTACAAAAACATCCTTCAATGTAAACAAAAAGATAAAATGGTGAAATCCAGTTTTAATAAGATTTTTATTGTGTAAGAAACTCCTAATAAAAATTCTGCATACATTTATCCAAACACAAAGTGAACTGACGGCTTCTACAGCCATTTCTTGGTACAAATCCTGTTATTGTCCAATTATTGTAACATAATGCCCCCCTGTTCTGCCCCTTGTAAATCTAGAGACCAGATAAACATTATTCCTTTCTATAACCCTACAACCGCTTTAAAAAGCAGAGGACTGATTTGGATTTAGCTCCCAGCTTCGATGGAGCCCCGGACTGTCACGGTGGAAAATGATTCATGGAGGAAAATGTGAAAGAAATCAACAGAATTCAGTTTGACATATTATATTACATGTTTTTGTTAATACGAAAAATACAGTCCACCTTCTGTTTACTGCTATTGTTTCCTTCTGCTGGCTGTGTGAAGCACGTACAAGTAGTTAGTCCAACTCCAGTCTGACTAAGCTGTATTCATGCAACAGTAGCTAAACTATACATGCTATTATCTATCAGACTAACACATTTACATGCAATTTAAAGGTCCTGTTTTAGCCAGACATAATCATTTTAATTTCTGAAATGCTATTTAAATGTACTGCGTGAGTAAAAATTTGATAGTTTATAACAAAACAAAAGCTAACATTACATCAAATCAAGCCACTGAACAATGCTATCTATTTATATAAACCCTGAGTATTTCCATCAAAGCAAAGATGTGATGTTGACAGAAACTACACTAAAGCAGGTACATTTTGGCGTCTCACCTCTGCACACCATAAACCCTCTCCAGGAGCGGTTCTCGAAACGTCGGGGGCACGTGGCCGAAGTAGTCCGGGTAGGCCACCTCGGCGTACTGGGGCACGGAGCGCGTTCCTTTCACCATCTCCACGTAGAGGTCCGGGTCGTGCAGCGGGAGCATTAAAGCCGTGTCCGGCACCTCCAGAACGGCCCCCTCCGCCGCCTCGTCCTCGGGCCCCTCCGAGCCGCAGTCCGAGCTCCAGTTACTGCCCCCTCCTCCCGATCGGCGCGTGGCGATACCCCCCAACAACAGAGGGGACTGGATCTGTCTCATCGCACTTATGTCTTCTTGTTTTACTCCTTTGTGCTCTTCTTCTGCGTTCAGAGGAAGCACCCCGTCCAACGCGTCCAGAGAAACACACCCCAGGACGTGCGCCAGTTCCTTTTCTATGGTCTCACCTTGAGTAGGGGGTCTGCTCAGAGGGGACAACGCCTCGTGTCTGTCCGTGGAAGGAATGTGAGGCTCCTCTGCTTTGTCTTGGTCCTTGGAAACGTGGATGCTTTCCAGTTCTAACGGGGTGAGAGGAGTCGGGGTAATAGGGGCTGGGAGCGAGGACGTGGAAGTAGAAGGAGGCAGCTGGGGGTCCCTCTGAGAGCACGACACAGGAGCGTGCTTTGGGGACAGAGCCTGAGCCGTGGGGACTATGATTGGACGAGGAGATCGAGTCGGAGCCAGTGACGATGACAGTGGTGATGATAAAGATGTGTTGGAGGAACTCTTGGAGCATTCAAAGTTATATCCCTTTGAGAGAAGACAAAGTATGCATCATTTATTTGCATTAAATGAGATTAAAAAACAACTTGATTTGGCTCAAAAGCATATCTAGGGCTTTCACTTTTTTCTAATCATGAATTTGCAGGACTATTTTCGGAACATTATACTATACAAAAGACAAGGAAAATGTGCCATAAACTAAATGAATCTCTGTAGAAGCTAGATTAAAAAAAAAAAAGAAAATATCATGAAAACATATGTATGTAATAGGCCTGGACAATATATAACAAATATATTATAATCACAGTATCTCTAGGAGCCTAATTGTAGTGTTTCCTCAAACCTGTGAGTGAGGACATTTTATTAATAAAGTATTTATAGTATGTTTAATGAGTATTATTATTAAAAACTCACCTGGAAGTCCTCAGAGAGCTCCACAAAGAACCTCTCATAGACCCTCAACTCCTCAAAAGGACGACTAGGGCCCTTTTTAGGATGAAGTTTGTTCAGGTCGGTCTCAATGTCATCATTCTGGTTTAAAATAGTGATACACAGATTAAAATAAGAGTAGTATGTATTCACACTGCCCTCTGCTGGCAATACTGTAAAATGCAGTCAGACAACATGAGATACTATATCAAAATTATCATATTTGTCAGCAAGAACATGCATTTTTGTTTCTGTAAATCTCAAAAATGTCCTGTTTTAAAGCTTAGAAACAGTAGCAGTGAGTTAGGGATGAAGCAGATGTGTTAATGCAAACCAGTCTGAAGAAAATAACCCTGATGAGTAAAGATGACGACCAACAACCAGACATTTTATATGTTTACTCTTTGTTTGTGCATCAAAAATAAACACTGAGGCTCTATATTGCATTAAAAAGGGTCAAATGTGATATTTAATTAATAATTGTACATAGAAAAGTGTTGTTTTCTTTGTATTTTTAAAGTTATAGCATCGTCAAAGCCTAAAAAAAGGGGTGCGTTTACTGACCGGAGAGTGTTGGTCCTTTTCGTCTTCTTCTGTATCGTTCTCAGTGTCTGCCTCCGTCTCGTCGTTATCGTCGCTTTCATCCACCACGTCGTCCACTGAGCGCACACGCAAAAAAAGAACTTTTAGTAATCCGACACAACACGTTTATTCCCCTTTCAACAGAAAAAGGATCCGAGGAGTATCTCACAACTCGACCGGAGGAACTCAGACAGGAAGACAAGAAGTTATAACGAAAACGTGAGCAGCCGTGATCGATACATGAGCGAAAGATTAGCAAAGGCAGGGAAGTGTAATCCTTCAGATAAACAAGGAGATGACTGAAACGTCTATAATAATACAACATGTCGATCTGTCTACACTGTCAATCCTGTCACAAGCAATTATTTAGCCAATGTTACACTTAGAGCTGTCAAAAACTCCCTGTATTGTGTAAAAAATACCAAGAACTAAGCATATTTCTTGATAAAAATGCTAAAGACAAGCGCTTTGTAACATGGCCGAGCATTTTTAATCATGTGATATGTTAGTTTATTGTGTTTAGAGGTTGAAATGTGCAGTGAATAAAAGCAGTGATGAGTGAGCGTCTGTTTTCTGAGGATGAGGTTTGGTCTTACGTACGTCTTACCCTCCTTAAGGGTGTGCTGCGGAGCTGAGGGTCTGTGGCTCCTGTAAGGCACAGCGTGTGCAGCAGTATCAAAACAGTGTTGTGATAAAGTTGATCCTGTGACAGTACAAAACCTATTTATGTGTGAGAGACTGAGGAGTACGTGGATAAAACTGTGTATTTATAGGATGTAAGGCATGCGCCGCTCAGTGACAAGGTTTAGCAAAATAATAATGTGTTTGTGTTTGGGTGATGGCTGCATGATAATAGAGAAAAGATGCATTATCGTTGAATAATGCTAGATACAGGTTGGACAATACGTCAAATACATCGTTATCAGATTGATCTCTTCTTCTTGTGATACATTATTGAGATACAGATATTGTGATGTTTGTTTAAAGGTTAGTTTTCACTGGAAAAAGGCTGTTGTACATATAGACTGTCTATCATTACAGACGAATTACACTTAAATGACACTATAAAGCAAATAATTAATAAAAACAATCCACTTTTTGTTAAACTAGGGCTGTATTTCTACTACATTTTCACAGACATTATGATTAATTGTAAAATAATGTTGGCAGTAGAATCATAATATTAACGTAACCCTTCCTAATGCTATATAACAAGCACAATTTGGATTTAATTGTGATTTTTCTTTGCATATATTAAATCTAAAACTCGCTGGTGAATTCGACGCCAGGCAATGAGTAGCATAGTAGCATCTACAGAGTTCAGACTTCAACTGATCAGTCAATATATTTCATATCATATTACTGAGACGCTAATTAAGTGTAAACCACAATTAAAAACCTATTAATGCAGTTCAGACAATCTTCTACGTATAATGAATGCTAATATTCGATCTAAAGGCCACTGGGTGCAATATGTTTCTATTTTATTTTCAGTTTTATGCATCAAAATATCTAATTCATTCATATTTTATGTGTTTTTCCAGTAAAAATTCAATGTTTACTGTATTTATAAAGGGTTCAGGGGGTTAAATGACAAAAAATAAATAAATCTCCACCAAACAGAGTCAATTAAGAGCGACCACAGAAGCGTGACCCCTCCCTCTGTGTTTGGTAGATGGTAATATTTCATCTAAAGGCCACCGGGTGCAACATGGGACTATTAATCTTGAAGACAACACGCATTTCGTAACAACAGAAGCCAAGGAACCATATCGACTGGTGCACTACAGTAATATTGCCAGATTTTCCTAACAAATGACTTTAGAAGTGACTAGTTTTCAGTGATAATACATGATGATGTAGTGTGCAGCTCTAGTTTGTGTGTTTTCCGGTGTGTCTCACCCCCTGGAGGCTGGCTGTACAGCTGAGCGACCGGGCCACTCACAGGGACAAGTGGCAGCTGGAAAAGGAACGCTGACTTGATAGTCGGCAGTGGCAGGCGGTTTTTAGGAAAACACTTCCTCATGATAAGGCTGGACGTGTTGACAAGTGGATCCAGAGTCCGCACCGGGAGACACTCCTGAGGAAAACGTAACGTAGAGAACAGGCCCGACTGGATGGACTCATTTCTCAAATAACTTGTCGTCTAGGTGTTGAATTTGCACTTACCGTGGACGTGTTGTAGAGGACTCTCATACCGTCAGCTTCGACAAATGCTTTTCGTCCGAGTTTGATGTTGGTGATGTTCCTGAGACAGACCAGTAGACCTTTGCGAATCAACATGTGACGGTGCCGTGTGTCGTTACGATGCCAGTCCAGGTACAACGCCAGTAAAATAGGGACATAACCGCCATCCACTGCACGACGAGCGTTAGTCTCTGGAGTAAACACAGAAAACGTTTGATTAAAACATATATTTGCGTCAAAAACAAGTGAAAAATATGTGGATGGAAGCAGATGTTTAATTTATTCTAAAGAGCCGGGGTCAATAGGTAAAAAGGAAATGACTCACTTGATTTAAGCAGTGCTCCCAGTGCATCCAGAGCTACCCTGTAGGTTTAAAAATACAAGGTCACATAGTTTCCTAAACAACTGAGATTGACAGGTCTGAAACAGTCTGACAGAGGTCAAGCAGCCTATAGATGTCAGACAGACACTTACTTGAGCAAACTGGTGTTTTTCTTGGTGTACGGAGAAAGAATCTTGAACATAAGCTCCACCACGCCGTTCTTTCCCATTGAAATAGCATTCACAGCTTTGAAAAAAACAAAACAAATGTAATTTAATGTAAGAGACAAGGTGAGAGAGTGGAAAACAAGCTGAATAAGACTTACAGTTGGTGGAGTAAACCCTGAGAACCTGAAGACAGGGCAGCAGCAGTTTGGGATTCTGGAGATTTTGTTTTACCAAGTTGACTGTGACGTTCATAGCTCCACTCAAACGGGCCTTCACTCCAAACTTCCGGTCTGAACACAGGTACATTGTAAATAAGTAGTAAGTAGTTTTGAGAATAAATCATCTTCAGCGACAGCATGAATATCTTTACAAATAGAGGTTGTGATGAGGCAAAGACATCTTGAATGATGCATCTACAGTAATATTGCCAGATTCTGAAGAAATTACTAGTCTTAAATGTATGCTGTAGTGTCAGGATACAGAGGCAGCATCAAGTTGGATGTAAGAGTCATTTAAAGGTCTTCAAAAATGTGTTTTGGTTGCATCTGATGTAAAAATTGAGACAGAGAGAAAGATTTCCACTCCACATCTTAAAATCTCTTCTGGGGACATACTTTTATTTATGAAGAAATCCAGAGGAAAAAGATTAGATGACATAACTTTTAAAATAGCAACAAAATGACTTAAGTTATAACTGTCTTCCTGCAAGATTATGGGCTTTGACTCATCTTTGACCAGACAGAAGACACACAGTAGGTGACACTGGACTGAGTCGCCATCTTCCATCTGGAGCAGGTTTAGACAATCAACAGTGGGTCATTATGGTGAACTGGTCTAAAACGAGGTCTATCGGAGCTTTAAAGTCACTGAGACCTGATAACCCAATGTTTTTAATTCACTGAAGCAGCACACAGACTATTATAATGAAAAGAAACAGTAACAAACAAAATAAAACCAGTCAAAATAATGATCTGTAAAAAAGAATTACTTGGATTAAAGAAAAGAGCCCAAATCTCTTTAATTGCAATGTTTATCTTTGTGATACAAACCTAAGTTAAGTGAGTTCACAGTAAAATAAAGCATTAGATCATCTGTAATGACCAGATATTTGCTTTGTTATTGTTATTTATTATTATCATTGCACCTTATGCTTTAGATCGTCTGAAAATCTGTCTCTCTGTATTCAAAAACAGACAGATAAACGCGCTTCTTCTCCATCGGTGTTCACGTTTTTATTTGGTGATACCTTTTGGGCCGACCTTGGCCAACAGAGAGTGAAGCTGCAGCATGAGTTCCTCGCTGGGGGCCATCTCTTTACTCGCAGAGATAAGCGTCTGAAATAGTATTCCCGTTCCCCCTTTAGACACAAATACACCCACTCTGCGACCTCTGCCTGGGAAAGCAAACACAGACAACAAAAACAAAGAAGCCATGGAATATACTAACTTTATTTAGTGTCAGATTAACAGTAAATATAATCCTATTTCACATAAACACTTACCCACAGTGAGCAGCTCAGTGAGAATGCACAAAATGTTGAGGATGGTTTGGACGTCCCGTGTGTTCTGTCACAAAACAAACACAGATTTGTTAAGTTTATAGGTATGTTTCATTTACTATACATTGAGACAAATGACATTATATTAGACCTTAAACGGAGAGACACAGCTGGCAGTAGATTAGTTATCATCACAAAACCGAACTCTCTTTAAAACACTTATGTGCATGTTTAAAACGACCCCAGAGCTTTCACAGCTGCTTTTTGGTCTCGGTCCGGACCAAGATTAACTATGTTCCAGTTTGTTTGTTGGGCAAAAGCGCATTTAACAACAGTTTGGAATATAATACACACGAAGAAAAGCAAACGGAAGAAGGAAAAAAGGGGGAAAATGTCACAGATTGTGTTCTTTTATGTTTTGTATGAATCTTTTTAAACAGATGTCTCCTGTGCAGCCGACTGAGCATAAAAGCGCTTTAATACATGTCTTAAAGAATGCATTCGAGGTTTCATCAGTTTGTATTAATTCCATATTAATACTAACATGTCTCTATAGACCCTACTCCAGTCTGATTATTGTATTTCTCTGTTTAAAATGGTAAATGAGCAGCTAAAGAGACACATTCACCACAGTAAAAGCCATCCCATAGCGAAGATTTAAAATGTGTAGGGTGAAACCAAACTAAACAAATAAGAAAGAGCAGTTTGTGGGTTCTTAGAGTGGACCTTGGTGCAGACTTTTAAGGTTGAAGTCCTGTTTTAATTCTGGAGGCAGAGAGCTTCTTAGATTAGTGCCATGAGCAGAGAAGGCCTACTGTCCTAAAGATTTTCTCAGAGGCATCACACAGAATGTTCTTCATGAGATGGAGCCCACAGCTTTGAGTAGAACTGTTAAAAACGTGAAGAGCCTGCTACCTTTTTTACATTTATGCATTAATTTTAAATGACAAAACTAAAAAATGTAACTGTCCAAACTAAGGAGTTTAATTGAGTTTCTGCAGAACCTCACAAAGATGCTGCTCAAATATACTGTGCATCTAGAAGTGTTATGGCTCTGTTGTAAATCATTCTCAGTGGTTTGATTGATTGATTGATTGATTTTAAGACAATCTTCATGGAGAATTTCTTTCTTAATTAAAAAAAACAGCATTTTATTGTTGCTTTCTTTACGCCCGTGTCTGTCTTAACAACATCACACATGCCTTATTTATATTATTCATGATGTCTTATCATAACTGTACATAAATAAGAGTAAAAGACATATAGACAATGCTTGAGTAAACCTCGGTTCAAGGGTGGGACACTGCTATTTAGAGGTATTTTAACAGCTGACCTCCAGCGACGCCAGGATGACCTCCATGCCACTGGAGCCTTTGGACATCACCTCCTTCCCGCTTTTCTCTGTAACACACACAAAAATAAAGAAGATAAGAGCGGCATTTTAAAAAGACGTGACTTCGGAGGCATTGTGTCAGAGTGTCCTTCCTACTTCCTCTCCTCGGCTTCATCACCCTTTAAATCATCGTATACTTGTCCTGTTATTTAGGAGCTGACAGATTCTTGACCTTTCAGTGAGTAGAGTCTCGTGCTGAAACAAATGCAACCTGCTCCGTTTACAATTAAGACAAATTCAGTGTCAAACTTAAATGGTGCTGTAAGTAATCTGCATGTCAACATAAATTCCCTGAGGCCCTTTTAGTTTAATAAAAAGCACAACAGAGTGAAATTATAGCCTGGATACTGCTGTTATAAACCTGTACAGCTGAGCACGTGTCGAAGCATGTAAACAAGGGGGAGCGGTGACGACAAAGGACATTTCCGTCATACCAGACATTTGAAAAGTACCACATGACAAAATGACACTGTAGATGAAAGAGAGACTCTGTAAAGGGGCGCCTCAGTGGATCAGAGTGTGTAACCTGAAAGAGAATCTGACCTGGGTTCAGTTGTCTGTCCGTTTGCTTCACGTTTGTCTCTTCTGTCTATTTAAAGCCCATCAAAAACATTACATTTGTTGATTTGCTTGTTTATTCAGATTCCCAGTGGCTATATGTCGCTTGTGTTTCTGGGGTCCATATCCTAAATACAATTATCAAATACAAAAGAATAGACAGAGGTGGAAAAAGGCTTTCTGACACCCTTAAAATGTTACACAATGTCAAATATCATCATGAAATATTGTGGAAAAATCTTTTTTGTGTTTCAAAAGGTGTGGCTGCATTAGACAGACACAAACAAATACAAATGATTTTTTTTTGTTTATCGTTTACAAGAAAAACTAACAAAACTAAATTGAAAACAGTTTCAATATGTCAGTTCTCAACATTGTCGGTGTCAAATTCAACAAATAACAGAAAATGTGAACAAAAAGTAAACTAAAAAAAAGATCCGAGAGTGATTTTTAATGCAATATTACACAAATGTACATGTATATACACAAAACTGTCCACCACTGCAACATTCAACAAAATCATCTCACAATTTGACAACTCTTCTCACTTAAAGGACAAGATTCTCAAAGTGCAAACCATTAATCATACACATACAGTCACACAATATTGGAAAAACCTACAATAACTATTTTAAATATTCTGACGATGTGAGCTGTGATATTTAAATGTTCTTTTGAGAGAGAAGAAAGTGAATAAACCTTGTATTGCTGCAAGTAAACAGTAGCAATACAAGGCTCTGGGTTAAATAACACTGGTCAAAGCAGAAGCATCAATATTAAACAATGAACCAGGACTAAACAGGTCTAAACTAGGACTTAACATGGAATAAAACAGGTCTAGCCCAGGACTTTTTGTGTGATTGCACCATAGTTTGATTTAATGTTCTGTTTGGATGATTACTTTAACAGGCTAAAAGTAAAAAAGACTATTGTATGACATATTGCGATAATATTATGATACAGTTGTGGTATATTATGCAGCCAACTACAAAGAGTGATATCATGAGAATATTTCTGCAATTGTCCAACTTGATAATAAATCCATATACAGTGCAGCCCAAAAATTGGTAATAGTCAGCGTCTAGTTTAGTGTTGTGTGTGTAAAATGTACGTATTTAACGATTCCTATGGAGGCCCGGAGAGGACAAAAGCACAAAACTAGACTTTGAGTTTCTTAGTTCAACAATAACACAAGGTCAGGGGTTTATTTTTACTTGGCCTCGTGATATTATCGACAAAATAACACGAGACAGTCCCAAAGAAAGTGCCGTCAAAATATCTTTCATTCTCAACATCAAGCAATAGTGACTTCTGCTGCTGGAGTCACTTACTTTTTAACTTATGTAGCAACAACAGCATCAAGAGTTCACCTGTTGAATGCTATTTTATTTTGTATTTTGCATTAAGAAACTCTAGGCTTCTTATTGTTATTATTTTCTCTCTCTAGGGCTCCATACATTTCCAAGTTTACTGTAAATTACTATCATTCACTTTGATTTATTTGCAAGTTTGATAACACGAATGGACGGAGAAGCTGTAAATGAGTCGTCTAGTCGGGTTTCAGTTACTTCTGACTTCACGTAAATAAACAAAATATAAATGGTGACGTTTATTACCACTTTACGGTCCGCTGCTCCGAATATGGCCCATATTGCATTCAACCAGCTCCTACCTGGAGAATCAGATCTAATCATAGACCGCCGGTATTTCCTGCTGTTGTAGTAATCCATTTTGATTAAAAAGTTCTCTTCTATATCCCCAAAAAAAGATAATCAGAGTTCACTTCATCTGTATCTGAAAAACCTGCAATTTTTTGTGATTAAAAGCACAATAATTTTGAATTAAAATGAAACGTGGCTATGGACAGTGAACCAAAAACTCTTCTCCGTCTGTGTGTACACATACTGAACTTAGAGGGCAAAGAGCTATGAACCGAGCCGTCAGCACCTCCCCTGGCACGCCGCGGAAAACTGAACCGCCAGCTGCTCCTATAGAAAACTGACAACTGTGTGGGATACTTCATCTCGTGCTTCTCTGCTCCTCTTTTTATTCTAAAGCGAGCTGGAGGGGCTGACTCACTCTGAAATGAAACCTCGCTCATTCATTTGGCAAAAAGGGAAACAGAAACAGCTATTTTAGTTTATAGTCGACCATCTGAGATTATTGTAGTATCGAGAAAACTAACAGAACTAGATTTTTTGTTTTGTTACGTGTCATTTTTATCATTTGAATTGTCAGCTTTTCAAACCAACTCTGACGTTCTGTTCTCCCTGTGTCCTTGTTCTCTCTTTTGGTATGTCTTGACTGGCCCCCTAAGATCTTAAGCCCCAGAACATGAGACAAGAGTACAGCAAAGTCCACCCTGGAGTGTACGGTTACTTTAAACAGGGTCATACCCCTCAACTCATACACATTTCAACTTAAGCTGTGGGTAGCATGTGAACGCATGTAAAAGAGAGCAACAGCTGATGGATCGTAGATAGAGGCGTTTTCACTTCACTTTAAGGCAAAAATTCATCAAAAACATACCAAGACTGTACTTTCTGTGATTAAAGACCCATTTTAGAATGAAGGAGTCTCAGAAAATCGACTTTTTGACCTGATACACCAAACAATTAAGATGTATTATGAATTTTAAACAATAGGGCGTCATAAATTTGAACATTGAGATGATGATATGCCTTGTAATATCTGTATTTCCACTTCAGAAGAGTCGGCACGGGACGATAACCGGTTTCAGAGGATACAGTGGTTTTTAAGATGTCATGATAATCGCGACACCGTGACAAACCATTCTTGTGAAATGAGCCGATGAAACAAGAACAGAACGTACCAAATACAAACATTTAGCTGCTTCTTCTTCTCTTAACTTCATTTGGCTCATAAACAGACCAGTAACACCAGTGCAACAAGTGGAAATATGAGTTGAAAGCTCTACGAGAAGAGACTGACTCCATTTATTTTGAAGGATTTTGTTTGTATTTGACACATTTATCACAACCACAACATCTGCAACATTTCCCATTTACTTTAAAACTAAAAACCCTAACAGATGGAGTCTCTTTATTTAATGTAAGGCTCTAAGTGGACAATTAGTTTGACAAGTGTAAAATCCAGCCTCATAAAATACCATAGCAATACTGCAGCTACAACAGGGTCTTGTGTATATTTGTGATTGGTCAAACAAGCTACACAAAATACATACACTGAATACATAATTTACACTATATACATAATATACATAATCACTTAAAGCAATTATTTTATGGATTATGTAAAGTTCTACTTGATTAATATTATGGTAAAGTAATTAATTTGAATATTTATCATGCCTCTAGTAATATTTTTCACAGACTGACACCTTTATATCCCATAAACTACAATACTTTACACTAAAATGCAAAAGCTGCCATGCAACTGTGCACCAAAAACATAGTCCTATCGACAAAAATCATGGCCATTACTTAAAAAAAGGCTGTTTTTCCTCTAATTGTAAAGTGTTAGGAGACAACTTTGTAACGTATCAGTAATCAATGTCATTGTGTAATCATGAATAACGTTAAATTAGAGCAGGTCATCAGGAAACTGTGCAGCAGACAGTGACAAAGACAGACACACTCCTGTTTCATCTTCAGTGGCACGCTGCCTCCTCGTCTGTGATCAAACCGTCTCCTGCGCTTCCCTTTCAAAAGAGTAACCAAAGAAACCAGATCGGGCAACTGCACGTATTAAAATACTGACAAGTTAACTACCGATGCGAGAAGCCGTCTCTGTTTACACCGCAGCTCCATCGGACATGCATGATCAACTCAGTCGGACGGCTCGAGCAGCGGCCTCGGCCATCAATACCTCTCGCATAAAAAGAATTTATGTCCCGTCACTGGAGATGACTGGAGACGTCGAAACCAGAGCTATAAAAGCACAGTGTCCCAATAAACTGAGACAAGGCAGCTCATGCAATCGTGTCTGCTATTAAACATTGGAAAGGAAATGCATAAGGATGTCATAATATCACTTTTTATCAGCTAAATCACACCATTTCATTGATATAAAAAAAGACAAACAGCACATTCTGAATGTTTTACAAGTGAAATCAGATTCTTGATGTAAACATATCACTTAAAAAAGCGCCTTTGTCTCTTGAACAAAGGTGAATAATGGCAGCATTTAACTCTAATTACCCCAATTGTCAAAACATTTCAATAAATACAACAGTAGGGCTCTTTACTGCAGACTAAAAGTGAAAACAGAGCAACAAAAGATCCTTCCTTATGACATACTCTTTTAGTTTTTACTTCAAAAAAAACCTATAATCTCAGCCAAACCATCTTTCATCCTCCGGCTTCATGTTCAAGACGCCATTTGTTCATATTAGAGCTCTACAAAGTCCCAAAGCTGAGGCGATTAGGATTATAAATGACTCCGCTCATGAAACAGCTCACAAGAGTTACACCAGGATTTTCAAAGATTTTTTAAGGCCAAGACATTACATCATTCGTCATCAGAAAAATGCTCAAAAATCACTCACAGCTCCACAGAGAAACTAACGGAGCACAGCGAGCTTGTGAGAAGACTTTAAAAGATATAATACATAAAACTCCTTTAGTCTGTTGGTATTTATTGCTTTTTTTTCCAGAAAACAGCAAAGTAAGTGCTTCCAAAGTGCTATTACACTCTTAAACAATTAACAAAACTATAACAACCATATAACACAGCACTAACACACACAACATGAACAACTGCATTTTTACCGCACTACTCTTTGAATTGTATAAGGCGTGTTTTTATTTCTACACAGTATATTGTCATTTTTGTATTTAAGTCTATGTTTAAGTCTATGTCCAATTGTAATTTGTCTTGTACCACAGTGACAACAGCTGCCAAAACCAAATTCCTTGTATGTGCTACATACTTGGCCAAAAAAGATAGATTTATTTCTTTGCATTATGTTTTTAAGCCAAGCCAAACCCATTAATGCCACAAAGTCAAATAGGTCTAGTATTCCTTAGTACAAATCTGGTCAGACAAAGAGTATTACAATTAGAAATCCCTGGAAATCCAACCCAAATTCACAGAAAGCAGACTAATTCTTTGTAAAACATAGGAAAAAAGAATGAGGATCTCTGGCCAGGCTTTGACAACAGTGTAGTGTGCTTTTATGGAGTCTCACCTTGTGTTTGTATCAGATGTAGTATCTTCGCCGTGACCTGCCGAGCCGTTTCAGCTTGTCTCACGATGTCTCCGTTCATCCTCTCCAGCTGGCCCAGCAGCATCATGATCCTGGAGTTACTCGGTACACTGAAGACACGGGAAAACACGGGGAAAAGCAGGATGAATTATATCAAAAAGCTGGATCTACAACAACACTACAAACCCAGATGTGCCTCTTCTACCTGGACACCTAATAATCTACATCATGAAGCAGGTTATCATTTGTTTCACTTAACTCATCACTTATCAATCACATCGACTGTAAACTCCAGCTCCACAGACTGAATACAAACCAAGTAAAGACGAGACAGAAGTGTGGAGTCTATTGTTTTAAAGTTAAAATTATTATCTCATAAGCTATTAGTCAGTAGATCTCAATAAACACAATCAAAAACAAAACATTAAAGACAGTTTTCCTCTGTCACACCGGCAGCTTTGTTGATTGATCAGGGGCTGTGTTTATGTCTTGTATCTGAAACTTGATTTGAAACCTGTAGTTAAGTTTCAGATACAACCTGTACTTTACGGTGTGTTCAGGTAAATACAAATAGTTTTTCGAGACAGTACAACAAACAAGGCAACGTATGTTCATTTCAAGTTAAACATGGCTAAATAGGCATGTCACATTTTTTTAAATTGCCTTTAGGGAACTCTTTAATCACCTAAAAGCATAGAAAAACTAGACATTACTTATACGCTTCCACATTTGAAATTAAGTGACACTCCCCTTCGATTGCAAACAATGAATCCATGTTTTTTATAAAGTTTTACAAGAATATTTTGCTGGCTACATCAGCAAAAAAGACAAAAATACAGAAAAGTATAAATATTTGCAATGCATTTGTGTGATTTTTAAAAAGATAATTGCAGGATCAACTGGACGTAGTTTGGAAACAGAAGATTTTTCGTCCCTTTAACATTATGACTACCTGGATGACTGAGAACCCACACAGAGCATCACAATAGTCTAGTTTTGAAGGGTTGCGAGAAAGAGCAACTTTTTGGGTAATGCAGCTTTAATGTTTAACTGTTTAGCAATGACTAATGCAAATAGAAACCTATGTGCGTTGAGAAATATGTCATATAAGAGATAATTAACCCAGGTCCAAGTTTCTCTTCTCTTTTTTGAAGCCCTTTCGAACCCAGGCGGCCGTTACTTCTCCTGCAACAGTATTCCTCTCGTCTGATAATCTTAGCTCAGTGTCGCTCAGCTGGAAACACAGGGTCAGAGCTCAACTGTTACAGCAACGGCAAACATGGGAGAACCAAAACTCTGATTATACCCGGCGGTTCTCATATGTCCTTATATAGACAGATAGATGGACTGTGAGAGAAAGAGGGTGAGGGGTGGCCATATAGAAGAAAAGGTCAGATTGAACAGAAATAAATAGATAAATAATGGAAAAATGATACTTAAATGTTTCTAGACTGTAGTGGGAATAAATAGACACACACAACAAAAACATTACAAGGAATTCCTTTGCATTGAGTGTGTCTAAGGCAATGTTTTGTCTACATTCACTTCAAAATGCAAAACTAATTTCATCTACTGCTATAAAAACTACTGTAATGTATTACTTCAGTCTGATCTGTCATGTGATCTGCACTGACTTTTATTTATGTTTCATTTACTTGCACTGCCACTGACTCTTCTGTTGTGTGGTTGTTGTGGTTTTATTCTTCTCATTGCCCTAAATAATGCATTTCTTCAATTAAATTAAACTTTATTAACCCCCAAGGGCAAAATTGAGTTGTTAGGCCTCTTTAAATGAACACATTCAGGCTTCATCTTCCACAGACTGATTGATCGATTGTGGGAATAGTTCAAAAGTCCAAAGCAGGGGATGGTCCATGTTGTTCAGTCTAGCATCCGTCTTGTTGTTTATCTGTTGCTCCACTGCTTCAACCACAGTCTACAAACTAACACCTTCTCTTTTTTCTGAGAGTAACCCCGGCAGACTTTTTCTTTTTTCTCACCTTTTGTATCCTTTACACAGAGTCTCACTAACATTGCAGTTGTTTGCCTCTAATTATTGTGAGGCTGCAGCAGCTGGAAACCTACATTTTCTTCAGGGTGAATAAAGCATCTAGTTTAATCTAGGAAAAAAATGCAAAAGTAATTGTTTTGTTGGCTTTTTTCTCTTTGTTTTTACTGATGGTGCGTGACGTTATCCAGTGGTGAGCTCATTATTACATGACTCACATGAAGCGAGGTTTTTACAGTCGAATGCTCTTTCCGTACAAACTAACAACATCAAGAGGCCAAAGGCAAAGTGGGGGTTTAGTGTCTCGCTCATGAATACTTCAACCAAGTGAACACAAAGAGCAAGAACTGAGCTGAGGAACTTTCTTTAATAAACTATTCATTCTACTTCATTTTCCCTGTTTTTTTTTCTCATGTACGTTATAAACCTGACTGGCTTCAACAGAAAGCATTTGCAGGTGCTTTAGATAAATACCTGGAGCTGTTAAGATGAACCTCCAACCTGTAACTGACAATCACCAGGTAATTTTGACCAATCAGAGCTTCACCCTGTTGTTTACATTAATAACAGTAAAACAGTTTTGTTGTCAAACCTAAATCTGGCCCATAACTCCTAATATTGTACAGCCACACTAGGCATGGGACTATAAGAGAGTCTAAATGTATGATAACCTTGAGGAAAAAATATCACAGTATGATGGCAGTATTAGGAATACAACTTAAAATATCTTTGATTCTTGGTAGGCCAATGTTTGGGTTGTTAAAATAGTTAAATAGAGAATCTTAATTTCTTCTGATCTTGTCTAATCATCTTATTTTACACAAAAGGTATCACATGGTATTGTTTTTTTCAATACTGTGATTATTGTTGCATTTGAAACCACAGTATACCTTAAACCCAGTTATTGCCCCACACCAATGCCACGCTTTTTCTCCAAAAATGCAGCAGATCATGAAAAATCACATTGCCTTCATCATCAGGATGGATTTCTGTGAGTTTGTGAACTCAGGAATCTCATGTGAATCCAGCTGCTGGGCAAAGTAAATAAACTAGAACTGCCTGCATGATATGAGGAAGGTTATCTGGTTTTGTGATAATGAAGCAAAGTTTTGCAATAGAGCTTCCAATCAGGCTTTGGGCTAATAATAAGTTTATGAAATACTTCATATTTTTAATGTCTCCTTTTGGTTTGCTCCACCTGAACAGTCAAATATATTTATACAAACTGGGTTAAAAAAACACATTTGTTGCAGTGCAAACAGTCTTTTGTGTGAAATAAATTGCACATATTGATATTCTGACAATTACTTTCCCCTATGTTGAGCATTATCAATATAAATCTATTCAATACAACACAGATTCCACACTAACAAGTATACTGTTTTGTATGAGAAACCGATTACTTAAATAACTTAAATAATCCATGAAAGGCTTATCACTTGACGACAAAGAGAGGGACGCAGGTGTTTGTGACAGAAGTACTCTCTCTTAGATGCAGCCTGAGCCCCAGTCCCACAGCTGTGTGAATGTTCAGTGTGTTTGCATAAAAAATGTGCAACTCACCCCTTCTCTGTGGCCATTTTGGGTCTGTTCATTTTCCCCACGTCAACATTTCATGTCGTCTGGAATCAAAACAAATCTGGTGAATACAGCAGATAAGAAAATATAAAAAGCTGTGACCTTTGGGACTCTTTTGGACAATGACCATATGATGGCAGATAATTTACTGTAAAGTTGCAACAGTACAACAACAATATGGCATTTTCTGTAAAGAGGTTTAATAAAAAGGGTCAAAATATGCTTCTTTATTACTAGTTTCAATTGCTGCTGTATCTGAAGGACACAGAGTTCAGGCTGCTTAGATAAGAGAAAAAAATTGGACATACATAGTTCTCCTAATATAGATATTGTATGTGTTGGCCGAAGCTAAAACTGTGGTTAACTGTGGTCAAAGTTGAAGAGAATATACATTTAAAACAGTGTGTAGCTTAATGACTGTGTCTAATGATTTCAGACAGACCAGACAGCAAATACAGAAGCTTAGGTTCAGATAAGATCAGTCATAACCAGTGTACTATGATCATAAATTATTCAACACCAGATGGCATTAGATAATGACTTTTTTCAAGTTTATAATAGACTGAAAATAAATGTTCAATCTGCATAAATTAACAATAATAGACGAATAAATACAAGCCTTAAAGAATGTATTTTGCCATAGGACTGTAAGGTTAGCAAAAGGAATTTAGTGCATGTTCACACAGGGCTGCCCCCATCCCAAACACAACACCCCTCTGAAATAAAACTGGAGACTCGGGTTACGTTAATTAGGACAGTGACTGTGTGTGCTATTCAAATGTTCCTGGAAAGACGGAAAGCCGGGCAAAGCTATTTTATGAGATGCTAAGTTAGCTAACCTAGCTGGGGCTGCACCTGCTGGACTAGTCACTCATTAAGGGTCGCCTGTCTGCGCCGCTACAGCTAATACCCTGTAATATGCTAACAACAATAGTACACAACGAGATAAACGCTCGTGGCAGCTAAACGGCTAATGCGTGTGACATGTAAAAGTAATACAAAATATGTTACCCACCTGCAAGATGAGGAACGATTGTCCCATCCAAGGTGGCCCGTTTCTAGGATAACAACTAGTAACTGTATTTGAGCGTTGCCTGAAACGCCCTGATGATGTTGTGATGAGCTCAGCCCACAACTGTCAGCCTGTAAACAACGCGAGAATACGATTGTTTTTATTACCAATATGGACAAGAGTATAACTGAAAGGTAGACAGTTTTAGCTAAAATAATATTTAAATATCAGTAATATATAACACCTGTCATTTCAAGTTGACAGTTTACGCTTTATCACGGTGGTAATCGTTGGACTACATGTCCCACAAATGACCTGTGACGTCAAAATTATGCGCCTCAAAAAACAGACGCCGAAGAGAGCTGAATTAGCTTCATGGTTAAATCATAATTTTAAGGTATGCGCTCGGTTTAAAACAAAAATGCCTTTGTGGTAATACTGTATACATTGATAGAAACTTATACAAGGCACAGTTAGATTCTGATTGTATTTGCATGCGTCCCCAGTGAGTAATTTTATACTTTAGCTTGTTAGCTTTTAACACACATCCGACAAAGCTAACCAGCTAGCAAGATTTTTAAGAGAAAACCTTTCAGCCAATACTCATATTCTTAGTAATTGTGTGACGAAATATTGTAGAAGTCCTTGGGTTTAAAGTTGTAATGCATATTGTGTATTTGTGATGTTTGTTGGTCGGATGTGAGGGTACAATACCTTACCAGGAGGCTAGCCAGGCGTTTAATGAACTGACGAGTTGTTAGTTAATAATTACATTAAAATGATCTACTCAACAAAACAGCGTGCTTCGGTAAATGACCCACTTGTTTCATATATTTGCTCAGCTGACTGTGACATCTGCTGATTCTGTGGTCCCAGTGTGTTTGTTTGTTGTGCTAAAATTATTCTACATGTAGGCACAGAACATTTCAGTCCTGTAACGATTTTCCCTTAGAAGTAAGTACACAGTAAGTACTGGAATTAAAATAGATTACTACAGACTACTGTGTTATAAACTTACTGTAATGACTGATGCTCTTAGAAGTAAGTAATTTCATACAAAGGGAGCAAATCTGCCTCTAACCTCTTTAATCTCACAAAACCAAATGATGTTAACTGACCAAACAGAGACAAAAGAAACAGCATACTCAGTGAAGTCACAACAACTATAGTCTCTGTGGTGTTTATAAAATTGTATAAAACTGTTATGTCACAAAAAATAAACATGAGCCTCAGTAAACTGTGTCAGTGCAGCAAATACTGTATTTAAATACAGTTCATGGTCTCTCTGTTAATGTCACTGACCTTTACAGTGAGCCAGATAACCTTTGGATTACTGTGTGTGGACTGTAATGACTTTTACCCCATTTATTTGAGGTCAGTTAATGTTTAATTGTCATGCCACTTTTTGCCACTTGGACCCATAATCTCAGAAAACATCCATTCCAAATGATGATTCCGCAGAAAAAAAGGCCAATTCTCATAATGATCTTGTGATTTTATTTTATTTTTTTTATCAAACTGCACTGCAAAGTTGATAGAGTGTCCCAATAATGCTTTGAGAGAGACTACTGTGAAAAAAATGAATTAATTTCAATGTGAGCATTAAGCAATATGTTACCTTTCCTGTTTTTCATTCTCTTTTTGTAGTTGTCACCATGGTGATGAAGTCCACAGTGGAGGATGATGATGCTGGCTGGGGGCTGGGCATCCCCGATAAGATGAAGAACAATGCCGACTGGATTGACATAACACATGAGTTTAAGAGTGCCTGCAAAGGTAAGGGCCCAGCAGGTGTTTGTGGAAGACTCCTTATCGGTTCTGTACTAAAGTATGTATTTGTCTTTCTTTTCTCCCTTTTTTTTTGCAGAATTGAACCTGGGGGAGTTGCTTCATGACAAACTGTACGTATAACTAAAGGCATTCTTATACTTCCTTATGCATTATTAGTAAATCTTATATAATAAACAGACAATAAACACTTATTTCTATGTGTGGTGCCAGGTTTGGTCTGTTTGAAGCCATGTCGGCCATAGAGATGATGGATCCAAAAATGGACGCAGGAATGATTGGCAACCAGGTGAACAGAAAAGTCCTCAACTTCGAACAAGCAATCAAGGTATAGTAGTGTCAAAACAAATGACAAAATATGTTTTACACTCACTACAGCACTGTTTATTTAATCACAATATTCTTTTATGTTCTAGGAGGGTGCCATTAAAATCAAAGACCTCAGTTTTCCAGAACTCATTGGAATCATAGACACCTGCTTTTGTTGTTTGGTGAGTTTTGAATACCGATCTGTATTTGATTATATACACCAACGCTTTAAATGACTTACGTTTCTACAGATCACGTGGCTGGAGGGTCATTCTCTGGCACAAACTGTGTTCACCTGTTTGTACGTTCATAACCCGGATCTGATCGAGGAGCCCGCCCTGAAAGCCTTTGCCTTGGGGATCCTCAAAGTGTGTGATATTGCCCGAGAAAAAGTCAACAAAGCTGCTGTATTTGAAGAGGTATGTTGCTTTTTAAAATCCTCTCTTAATAAACTTAATAAACTCCTGTAATGAGCCTGATATTACTGTTGCATCTGCTCCATGTTGTTTACAGGAGGATTTCCAGGCGATGACCTACGGCTTCAAGATGGCCAATAATGTTACAGACCTGCGGGTAACGGGTAAAAATCTTTTGTTTCTGTACTATTTGGCTTTAAATGCTCTGATAATGTGAAAAATTTGCCTCTGATCTTGTGTTTGTGCTCGTAGGTATGCTAAAAGATGTAGAAGATGAATTACAGCGGAAAGTTAAGGTAACTCCTGTGAACCAGTATCATTTGTCTTCTACAGTTTTACAAACAACTTAAGAAGTATATTGTTTATTAATATGTCTTCTCCTTCCTTCTCCCTCAGAGCACACGCAGTCGACAGGGTGAGCAGCGGGACCCAGAGGTTGAGCTGGAGGTAAGAACATCCATTATATTGTGTATGACTTATAATATTACCATTTGTAGTTGCTTTTCAATTACTATTTAAACTTAATGTTATTTTGATTTTATGTAATTTGGGTTCATTTTTCTTTATCATATTAGCATGGATCTAATTAGTCTTCTGTTTGGGTTATGGCTTAAGCTTTAGAATAAAATTGTCGTAAAAATAAATTGCATAATGGGATGGGTCTGGTGAGTAGCGTGGGCATATGTTTTTGTTTTTTTTACCAGGAGACAGAGAGGCTACTGGCTTTGCAGCAAATGGTGAATAAATAAACACATGCACTTGGACATTGACTTTAATGAGCAGCATAAAAAATAGTCCCGGAAAGTGGTCATTTAATTTGTTTGATTTTGGACAAATAGCTACTACAATGAGGCTACATTTATAATCCATAGGTGTAAAGCTATTTAGGCTCTTTAAAGGACAGCTATTGTTATATTGTGTTATTGATAAAGAAAGAAAGCAGTTTATGTGTTGTCATATTTATAAAGTCTCGTTTGACAATAAGCTTCTTCCCTTCTTTATTTTTCCAGCATCAGCAGTGCTTGGCTCTGTTCAACAGAATTAAATTCACACGACTTCTACTGACAGCACTGATCGCCTTCACCAAGAAGGAGGTAAGGCACAAACACACTCACAAAAAGCCACAAACAACGTCCTGTTATTAATAAAGGGAGTTTCTTTTTTCAGACTAGTGCCGTAAGTGAGGCTCAAAAGCTTGTTGCTCAGGCAGCCGACCTTTTATCCCCGATTCATTCCAGTATTCAGCACGGCATCCAGTCACAGAACGATACGACTAAAGGAGGTAATGCTTGTCACTAATCCCCATAGTATGACATGACATAAAAGCACGGTCTCTCATCTGTTTTTGTGTTTTTTTTGTCTCCAGACCACCCGATCATGATGGGCTTCGAGCCTTTAGTAAACCAGAGACTACTGCCCCCTACTTTTCCACGTTATGCTAAAATCATAAAAAGGGAAGACATGGTGGCCTACTTTAGCAAACTCATAGAGCGTATTAAAACTGTGTGTGACGTAATCAACACTACCAACCTCCACAGCATACTGGTAAACACTACTCCCAATTTTTTGCTTTGTTTTTGTGAAATATTTACAGTCTGATTCAGTGTTTTTGTCTTTTTCTAGGACTTTTTTTGTGAATTCAGCGAGCAGTCTCCCTGTGTACTCTCTAGGTCTTTACTTCAGGTGATTCTACACTTTCATTTATAACATTTTGACATAAAATATGGTCTCAAATCCCATAAATTATTTAATTACTGATTGTTTTTCTTTCCAAATCTGCAGACAACCTTCTTGATAGACAATAAGAAAGTGTTTGGCACGCACATGATGCAAGACATGATTAAAGACGCTCTCAGATACTTTGTCAGCCCTCCTGTTCTCTCCTACAAGTAAGATACTAAATAATCCAAATCTAAATGGACTATATATGTTTATTTTGTGACTGTTTAGTGTGATTTTGTGTCTAGTATTGAGACAAACTGCCTCCAGAATCTCATATTTATTTGTTTGTTTGTAGGTGTTGTCTATTGAACAATCACCAGGCCAAGGACTACATAGACTCCTTTGTTACACACTGTTCTAGGGTATGTTTTTTCACGCTAAGGCCTCTCTTTTAGGAGTGTTTTTTTCAGAATATACGAATATCGTGGAGCTCTTATGTCTTTTTTTGTTCTTCCAGCCGTTTTGTAGTCTGATCCAGATCCATGGACATAACAGAGCCAGACAAAGAGACAAGCTGGGGCACATTCTTGAGGAGTTTGCTACGCTTCAAGACGAGGTGAGGAGAACTATTTTTGGGTGAATAGTTAGATTTGCATTTTAGACATCTCCTCAGGCAGGCATGTTTTCACACACGCAAAAAAAACATACAGAATAAAGAAGTTGTAGAGTTCATGTATCAACAAAATGGCTGCAAACTCAGGATAAAAGGAAAGGAAGTTGAGTCATTGGGAGTTAATTTTTATCTGTTAG
The DNA here is from genome assembly GCA_036850595.1 of Rhyacichthys aspro. Classification (NCBI taxonomy): domain Eukaryota; kingdom Metazoa; phylum Chordata; class Actinopteri; order Gobiiformes; family Rhyacichthyidae; genus Rhyacichthys; species Rhyacichthys aspro. Next base: position 4,083,623 of record CM072156.1, on the reverse strand, counting down.
AAATTGACCCACAGTTTATGGAAATGTATTAAAACAAAGAAGACAATGAATGTTTTTTATTTAAGGTACCTGCTCTAGTGTGGGTAATACACAGTTATAATGTATTTATATAGACGTTTAGAGGGCTGTCACACTAGCACAGTTTGGTCCAGACTTTTGGGCTTTCCCATTTGGGACAGCTGCTCTTTGGTCTCAGTTTGGATCAAATTGAACCAAAGCACAGTTTGTTTGTTGCGTAAAAGAGCATTTGGCAGTAGTTTGGACTTTTCGACCAAATGCAGGAAGACGATAAAACACACAAAGAAGAGCAAATGGAGCAAGGAAAAAGTGGAAGAATTAAAAATAGATGATATGACAGCAATAAATTACATAAAAACATATAATACAAAGTAGAATGAGGAAAAAAATAGCTAAAAATGAATTAAAAACGAATAAAAGTGTAAAATCAATACAGTTTATAGCACACATGTCAAACTCAAGGCCCAGGGGCCAAATGCGGCCCTTTGCAATGTTTTATGTGGCCCTCCAATACATTTAGAAGGTGATATTTTTGGATTTGAACAGGTTTTATTTGGATTTGAAAAGGTTTTAGATGGATTTGAACAAGTTTTAGTTGGATTTTTGCTACAATGATAAATCAAATCTGTCCAAAACCTAAACTAAAACCTGTTCAAATTAATCTAAAACCTGTATTGTACAAATCCTACTAAAGCCTGTTTAAATCTGACTAAAACCTGTTCAAATCCAATTAAAACTGGTTGAAATCCATCTAAAACCTGTTCAAACCCATATAAACTCTGTTCAAATCCATGTTAAATCTGTTCAAATCCATTAAAGAAGGAAATTAATGTTAAAGATAACTGTAAAACTCAAATTTGACACCTGCTTTGTCATTTTAAAATCTGCCCAAAAGCTGAGAATAAATAGCGTGAGTTTAAAAGAAGATACAGCAGTGGTACATTTTATTTTGTGTTGTTCAGGCTGAGAAGGTGGATGCGGCGCTGCACAGTTTACTGATGAAACTGGAGCCTCAGAGACAGCACCTGGCCTGTCTGGGCACCTGGATCCTCTACCACAACCTGAGGATCATGATCCAGTATCTGCTGAGCGGCTTCGAGCTGGAGCTGTACAGTATGCACGAGTACTACTACATCTACTGGTGAGACGCTACAGCCACAGAAATACAGGAATACAGACGTGGATGTGTGTGGAAATGGGCCTCTGAGTTTGTTTGTTTGTTTGTTTGTTGATTGCAGGTACCTCTCTGAGTTCCTTTACGCCTGGCTGATGTCCACTTTGAGCAGAGCCGACTCCTCTCAGATGGCCGAGGAGAGGATCATGGAGGAGCAGCTGAAAGTACGCAGCAGCAAAAAGACCAAGAAGAAAAAGAAAGGTATATGTGTCACAATTTTTTTTTTAACATTTTATTGAATTTCTATGTGGAGCAGCAAGCAACAAAACCTCTATATTTTCGTTTCTAAAGCTAAACACAGCTGTTTATCTGCTCAGAAAAGGTCAGAGTGGGTGAAAGAATCGAAGAAAGAAAGCACTGTATTCTGCCTTTTTGATAAATGGCTGTACAAAGTGGAGTGGGTAGTTTTTGGCATAATCTGGTGGGAAAGTGTAATTCTACTCCTCACACTCCTCAGCAACTTACTAAAACCCTGAACACACCATCGCAGTGGTGGAGGAAGTACTCAGTTCGTCTACTTAAGTAAAAGTACAGATAAAGAGGTAGAAATGTAAGTAAGTGAAGTATTAAAGTATTTGACTTAATCATTGTGCTACTAATTAAGGTGAAGTGTGTGTTTAATAGTTGGACAGATCACTGAGAGGGAAAGCTACTTGTATAATGCTGCGTTCATGTGTGCTTTGTAAAACTCAGCACTATAAGTTTAGGTAAACATTTATATACCACTTTAACATTTAATTTACTTGTCAGGATATATACTGTAAACTGAGATATGGACTAACTATACTTGAAGTCCTTTTAGCCCTAATAATCTTAATTCTCATACTCATAACTCATCGATTTATTGTGTTTTCTCTGCAGTTCGTCCTCTGAGTAAAGAGATAACAATGAGTCAGGCGTATCAGAACATGTGTGCAGGCATGTACAAGGTAAGAAAACATCAAAATAACCGTGTATGAATGTGCCACACTCAGACCTGACCACAGTTTTTTATTTTTCTCAGACCATGGTCGCTCTGGATATGGACGGAAAGGTGCGTAAGCCTCAGTTCGAACTGGACAGCGAGCAGGTCCGCTACGAGCACCGGTTCGCCCCGTTCAACAGCGTGGTCACCCCTCCCCCTGTGCACTACATTCAGTTTAAGGTACCACTGTCTCTCGAGCTTAATCTTGTAACTTAATCATAATGTATTTTAATTATATTTCCATTTTCTTTGTCCGATTTTAGGAGATGTCTGATCTGAAGAAGTACAATCCTCCTCCGGGCTCGGCGGACCTGTACATGGCCGCCAGTAAACACTTCCAGCAGGCCAAGCTAATCCTGGAAAATGTGCCCAGCCCTGACCCCGAGGTGAGGAATCGTTATTATTATTTTTATTTTATTTTATCTAAATCAATTAATAAATACATTTTTTGCTTGATAACAGGTAAACCGTATCCTGAAGGTGGCCAAACCCAACATTGTAGTGATGAAACTCCTGGCTGGTGGACACAAAAAGGAGACTAAGGTAAAAAAAGAAAGCACATTAAGGTCTCATTCACCAACATTTATCAACTTGGACTCTTGGAACTCCTCATTAACTCACCTAATCTCCTGCTAAAGCCATCAAAAACAAAAAACAAGGATTATTTAGTCCATAAATAAAACAAAATGAGTTAACAACCTCTTTTAAACCTAATATTCATAGTCATGAGTGCTTAAGAAATGACTAAAAATGTATAACTTTGGATAAAGTTATTTGAAATTATCACCTCACAAAGAAACTAAACACTTAATCTCAATGTTTACTTTGATATTCCATAAAATGAGGTGAAAAAGATAAGGCAAGATGGCTGCCGAAATAATAAATAGAAACTACAACTTCAGCCGAACTTACTGAATAACAAAGACTATAATTATTTAATTTGATATATTATCAGCTGTTACTCGCTCTCGAAGTATCTTGTGTTAAATTGAGCTGCTGTAACTAAGTCATTTCCATCATGGATTAATAAACTGAACTGAAAAAGGATGAATTTGTGAATAGCCAGTGATTTTTAACCAAATAATTAGTTATTTTTGAGTGTCTTTGTGATGTAGAGACTCCAGAGTAATGGAAATACGCCTCTATGTCAGTAGGTAGAGCAATAATTACCATTTCAATAGAGTTAATGAAGTGTGCTAAAGGTAATGATGACTGCAATGGATAAATAATTGATGATAATGTTCAAACTGAGCAATATTTAGGCTCAGATGAAGGCCTTAGTGTCACTGGAAGATAAAAAAAGAAAGTAGAAACAGTGAGACCAAGAAAGCATAAGTTTGTGTTTAGGAAATCAGCTTTGACGGATTAAATTGTGTGCTTTGGGATGTTTTAATTTAAAAAAAAGCTCAAAAAAGGTTGTAAAACTGACCTAAGCACAACTGAATGGATGTTTACCAGTGTTTTATTGTATTTTATTCGTAAAAATGTGAACTGTCATCTCCGCAGGCGCTCCCAGAGTTTGATTTCTCGGCTCACAAATACTTCCCTGTCGTCAAGATCATCTGATTCTCCTCTGCACTAAAACATATTTGGAGAATCTCACCTTCACTCAACGAATTGGCCCAGATCCAGTCCGTGTCTCTGTGAAAGACTGAAGAAAATAAACGAGATGACATTCGTTAAACCGTGTGACACAAGCAGCGTCGGCCAAAAGACAAGTCCTAATGTTTTGGTTCAGTGTCAAAATAATAAATGTGTTTGTCAGTGTTTATGAACTGTGTCTGAACAAAAATATGAAATCCTGAGGCCTCAAAATGAATGCTGTAATGTTGAAAGATGGGAATCAGTAAAGTGTGTGAAAAACTTACATTTCAGTACATTCATTCAAATATTTGGAGGTTATTTTATGATTTTTATGGAGTTTTGTTATAAATACACATAGAAAAAGAAGTCAGAAGTCAGACACACACTCCATGAAACTGCATTTATATTATCTGTCATGCTGCTCTTCTTTTTAAATCATTTTATTTACTTTCAATTAAAACAATAGACTTTTACACTTTAAATACTCATTATAACAGTTAAAACAAACAAGATACCAAAAGTAGCCGTCTAATATAATCCACAGGACAACAATCTTCAAGTATAATCAAGAAATGAATTGGCAAGTTCAATGTAAAGATAATTGTTATTGATTTTTTTTTAAACAAGAAACTAAAAACACAAAAAAATAAACAAAGAATAGGTTTTAGTTTAGAGAAAGCAAAACTCAACTCAAGTCTTTTCATTTAGACTATTTCTTCATTTCTTGTATCTTCCATCATCTTTTTGAATTTGGGTTGCACAAGTATCATAAGAATAAGTTAAATGCTCTTTAATCTTTCTTGAGTACATTTTTATTCATTTCTTTCTAAGCCAGTGGTTCTGTTACATGTCACTCATGAGTCTCAGAAGTTTAGTTTTTTAGGTTCAAATTTAAACATTGCAGGAAATCAATTATTTCATTCTTGGACAATAAACTTAAAGGGTAATTCAGTTTAGCTTTGGCTTCAGTCCTGGTTTAAACTGGGTTCAGTACCTGTTTAGTCTTGTTTTAGCCATTTAAATGCAGTATTGTTAAGTTAAAGTAAATTAAGCGAGGTTTTTGCTGTAGATAAAAGTAAATAATTAATATTCATAATACCTATTTGTATAATAATAAAAATGGCCCATTCAAACTACTGTATTCTTTTTACTTCTATATTCTCTTAATTATGTATAGACATTAGATATAATAGTCAGTGATACTTGAAGATGAGATGGTAGTAATTGTGAAAAGTTTGAGAATAATAATACATTGAAAGACTCATTTATATTTAGTGCAACGAGAAGAAATATGTTGAGGTTGTGCTTTTTCAAATGTGTTTAAACTTTCGCATTTACACAATCTTCTTTCACAATTTTCTCACCAGTTTTGACTCTCGCTCTGACTGTTACTTCCTGTTTCTCATCAAAGAAAAAAGCACACTTCCTCTTCTTCAGGTTCTTCATTTGTTGCTGTGTTTAATCATTAAAAGTTTAAACCTGGGCTGAGACAGAAATCGACTTAAATTAACCCGAGCTGAACTTTCTCCAGTCCTGTGATGATATTCTCCGTCTACATTTACAAATACACAGACTGAACAGAGTTAAGTAGTAATAAAAGTTTATTTCTCATCAATAAAAATGAGGATTAGGGTGAAGGTTCACAAAAACACATAAGACAAGCAACAATTGTTTCCAGTTCAGACACTGACAAAGCTTTGCACTGTCAAAATATACGCACAAAATGGATTAAAAATCAAGTTTAAAAAAATCAAAATATACAAGAAAATGAGTGCCGATGTCAAATTCATATTAAATAATGTAATCAACACAATCCAATGGAGCTTGTACCTGGAAGAGTCATAAGTCCTACATAAAACAAAAGGCAAAAATCACAGCATCATTGAATAAACAAGACATTCCTGCTGCTGCCTCAAGCTAAGAAAGTCCGTGCTCCCTGCAAAACATGTTTTAGTCCCAGCTTTTGACAAATATTTAATAGCACAGCAGCTGAAGAGTTCACACTTAACGAATGGCATTGCACACATATTCCTTCATTATTATTTTTTTTACAGCATATTACAGAAACAACCCCTTTATGTTCTCTTAAAACTATACAGTACTTACAATCAGCAGAACAGAGACATTAAACACAAGTAATTCACATCCCCACCTGCCTTTTACTGATTATTACAACATTAAATTAAATTATTACAGGTCTATATAAATCCCACAAGGCACTATATAAACCCCATTCATAAAAACATCTTTCTTAGCTGCTCCTAAATGAGTAAAGCAAACATTTAGGAGTAATGTACTTGATGTAATTGCTCGGTCATTCGGTAAAAGTATCAAACGTAAAAGTCAAATCCTATGGAGTTGGGACTGTGGCCCTATTACAGCTCATTTAAAACGGCATTTACAGTAAATATGTCTAAATAATAGGCCCCTGTGATAGAAATATCTGGATTTACAAGAAGTATTTTTCCATTGGAGTGGGTTAGGAAAGTGTCAAAAATCAAAAAGCGACATCAGAGGCCAAATATTAATGCACTGTTTCCAACAAATATGAAGTATGGCTGACTTTTGAAACATACACAGCTTTTTTTATCAACATTTTAACTTTATTGAAGGGAGGGAATCTACTTATTTCTCCTCTGTCTTGTTGTAGCATGTATGTACATTTACATTTCATGGCTTTAGAAGCAAACAATGAAATGCAAATTAGTGTAAACAAGTACATTTGGATCTCTCTTTTTAAATAATGGTTTACCTTCAGCACAGAAAAGCTTCAATTGCCTTCATGTTGAGGGAAGAAAAATCCCGATAAATGGATCTCCCAGCTCTCCAGTCGGGCTTTGTTCGATATCGAGGGCAATGGAAAGGGCTGTTTACACCTGAACGATCAAACAGGTGCAGTTTTTTGGAGTGATCTTGAAGGGTTCATGAGTCCAACACTAAAAAAGAAAAAAAAAATCAGAAAAACATATAAAAGACTATAATAATCAGTGGTAGAGTGTAATGTTACTTTGCATTTTAAAGGCAGCAGTACTTTAGTGAGGGTCTAGTCTGCCAAAAAGACAAGAAAAGCTTTCTCTCTGATCCTTAGGTGTCCTTTCTGTAGCTCTTTTTGAAGGAATTGTATGCGTTGTCAATACAAAAAACTATTCTTACAGATTCTACTGCTTTTCGTTGCAGCTAAATTTGCATATAGAGGTTATCAAATCTATTGTATATGACAAGAAATTTAATGTAGGCCACAAAATGTCAAATATATTGAACTATAAACATACATTTTACTGTCTTCTGTCCTGTCTCAGATGCTACTCAACCCCAAAAGTAGCCTAGAGACCTGCTTTTCTATTACTAAAAACGAATAAAACCAGAACATTTTCTTCCATGCCTACCTTATATTTGAGCGAGTTCAGCTTGTTTGTCGGCTTCAAACTCCCCTTCGTTTTCATCGTCTCCATTATAATCAGCCAGGTCCTCTTCCATTTCCTGATCTACTGAACACGAGAAAAGCATTCAGCGTCATTTATTCTGCAGCAGGACTATTATAATATAAGTAAACTACAGTATAGGACATTTATTTAGGATTACAGGAGCCCAACTGTTCAATAATAACCTCTCACACTTCAAGCATTTCTGTGTGTGTGTGAACAGTGAAAAACCACGAGTGTTGCTGGGAATCTATTGTACTGGGGACGATGAGCTCCAAATACAAATAAATGGCAGATACAGTACCTAAGTTGGCCCGTTTGCTTGGCTGTTGTTTCTCTTCAGCCACTTCTTGGTCGTCAGTGTCATATTCTTCTGGTCCCTCTGGTTTGTGTGGAGCGTCATCTGCCTTCCCTTCACTCAGCAGCATGTCCTCCATCCCGGGATCTGCAATGAAAACTGTGTTAATGTAGTTTAAAGGAGTTGTAAGGATGTGAACCGAGTGACAAAAACAGACGACACCTGCAAAGTTTAGTCGGATTTAGCTCATAGCTCGATTAAGATTTCAAACTGGATTAATGTCTTGAGGGAGAATCAAACTTTTGTGTCCGCAGCGCTCCACTTAGGCTAATGCTGACTGACTTGTTTGTTGTGTTACATGCTAATTAACTTAATGAATGTAATTATCTTAATGAATCATCAATTAGTAACAGTTAACACTAACAGCAGGACTTTGATTTAAGAGTCAAAAGCAAAAGGGCACAACAAAGTCACCTAATGCACCTTCAGATGAGCTCATGAACGCATCATAAGCTACTGAAGACTAGCTTTGTCTTTTAAAACATCTTATATGAGTGACCAAGTTTAGCCAGTGAACAAATTATCCAAAATGTGTCTAAAAATGATTATTGCATCGCTTCAAACACCTTTTTGTGTTTATTTTATTATTTGTTTACTCAGCTCCAGAGCATGCTCAGTGCACTGTCTGAACCTAGTCTGAGTAAGTTGTTTACTGTACACACAGCAACAATCCGACAATAAACAAGGCCAAAAAAACCCACACTAACTTTGCATTTTATAAATATGTTGATTTGGTGAGATATTTCCACAAGATGTAAATGCTCATAGTAAGATAGTGGATAGTCTGTATAAAAGGTGGATTACTCTTCTCCTTTTTCATGTCAGAGAAGCATCAAAATAACTCTCAGGCTACACATTTGAGTCTATATATTTTCTGGTAAAAGGTTTCATAGTGTAGCTTTAAAAAAACACACATTTAAAGAAAGTACACTAAGCCGTACCGTCTGTGTGAGCTTCATCTTTTGTGTCCATCAGCTGCACATCATTCTCTTCAGTCAAGTTATTCTCCAAAGGTTTATTCGTCTCCGTCTCGTCACCTTCGCCTTTTTTGGGTCCCTCTGGAGCTGGAAGAATGTCCTGCTTGACCACAGCAGCTGTCGGCTCAGACTCTTGTTTGGACAGACCCTTGGTAGATGTAAGAGCCACTGGTGCATCTAAACGGCAGAAATCACAGGAGAGGAGCACATCAGAGAGCGAACAGAGCTTTTTAGTAATGAATAAACTGTATGTATATACTTCTTACCGTTGTTTTCTATGATTTCATTGGTCAGTACTTCAGTGGGCTCTTTTTCTTTGGGTTGTGAGGGGCTTGCTGTGGAGTCAACAACAGGAGCCACCTTTATATTGTCAGACTCACTCGGCGATGCTTGCTTTTCTTTCACAGCTCCATCCACAGAATTCGCCTGCCGAGGAAATAAATCATCACATTTGGAACAAAAGAAGTGAGTGGGAAAGGAATAAAAGAGACTAATTACTAGGTTAGACATGCACATAAAGTTTTAAACACTAAATGCTTCAGAATTTGAACCTCCTTTAAAGTTGTAAAACTGGTTTGTGTGTTGAAATAAAGTGTTAAGTTTCCTCACCTGTGAAGAGGCAACAGATGAAGGAATGAGCTTCTCCATTTTCTTCTGAACTTCAAGTTTAGCCGCCGCCACTCTTTCATCACACAGCTCCTTCTGAGACAGGACTTGTGAGTGACAGTGGGTCCTACACGAAAAGGAAAATGGAAATACGTGACTTTAAGCAGTGAAATTAAAAGTGACTCCATTAAATAAGATGAAAGTGTGCCTTACATGTCATAAGTAAGTTTGTTGTTGAGGGTTTTGATGCTGCCTTGACAAGTCTGTAGCTCTTTCTGAAGCTGCCCCACGTCATCATTGAGCTGATTCAATTGACCTATGAGTTCACAGGGCAAAGAGTGCATCTCAATGTTACATTAAAGTCATCACAGTTATTTAAAACAAGTGTCTTTTTGGTTAACTTTTGCTGAGAAATAACAAACAATAACAAAATAAACTGCATATAAACCTCTCAAATGTTCACTGAATACAATAAAACTATGAACGTACATCTTTGGCACTAGGAGTCTTCCTTTCAATAATTCTGCTTGTGTTCATGTGAAAGCAGTGCATAATTGTGTTAATTAAAAGTCTACAAGTGAGTACTTGTTATGGCTTACTACATAATTGTAATGACAGAAACAAGAAGAAAGGAAAATATCTCCCAGCCCAATTAAATCTAATGCTTACCTTTGAGTTCTTGTATTGTTTTGGCACTTGACGAAATATTCTGCTGCAGTGTAACCTAGAAGAACAAGAGCAATTTAATCATTAGCTGTTCCTTTAAATCTCCTGTTAGTCTTGTTTAAACTTGGCAAACTTAAGTTTATTAAAGTGGTGGTTCTGTTGAGTGTAAGGGTCTGATATTTGAGCTAAAGTTGTGTTCGTGTGCACCTTTTCCTGGCTGCAGGTGTTTTGGACCCCTTCCAGCTGCTTCTTATAGGTGTTTTCAATGAGGCTCATCTGCTCCTTCTGCCTCTGAATTTCTTCCCGAAACTCGTTTTTCTTCATTTCCGCAACTCCTCGTTCTGCTGCCCCTCGCCTCACCTGCCCTTCGAGCTCATACAGCTTTGTCTGATGCACACAAAGTAGGCAGTGTTAGTTTAGGTTTCGTATAACAGAGCAGGAATTAAAGCTTCTACAGATCCGCCTACCTGTAGCTCCAGGTTTCGGGAGCTGGACACCCAGTAGTTGAAGCCCAAGACCAAAATACAGGCGATGAGGGCAGCGATCAATAGAGGAGGTGACCTTCCACCCCGGCGACCGTTTCCAAGTCCACCCATGGCTGTCTACAAACTAAAAGCACACAAAGAACACGGAAAAAGTCCATGAATTTAAAGCATTTCAATGGTTACTTGCTGCTAAGTACTGAGTCATATCTAGTCAAGGAAAAAGATTAGATAAGGTAAGATAAGATAATACTAGATACAGCTGCTCATAAATAAGGTAAAATCAGAAACGACGGAAAAAAGGTGTTGCAATATAATAAAAAAGAAGTGCATGTAAAAAAGGATGCTAAGATTTTAACGCACTTATATAACAAATGTGGAATGACGACCAAATGATCAAAATAATTATAACAATATCTTAAGTCAGGTGCTCATAAAGGGTCCCGGAAAAATAGAGAAATCCAGCTTAAATATCAATAAAATTAATCTCTTCTTTTCTAAAATAATTGAAATATAGACTTTAGGGCTATTAAAGTGATCCGAGGCACTGTGGCTGCATTGAAAGATAAAGGTAAGTGAAAAACCAACACATACTGGTCTCTATCAGGGAATGGTCACTTATGTTAACCTTACATTAAAACTGTTTATGTAAATAATTCCTATTTCTTGGGTCATACTGTATCAGTAAGGCTTAAGGTAAGACACCTATGACCTATCTAATTCACAGTGAAGAATTTAAGAGTCTAATGAATGCCAAGAAACAACAGGGAGCTTGTAGATTTAATTTAAAAGCACAAATACAAACCTTTGATGAGAAAGCTAACGTTAGCATGGATAAATATTATGCTGTAAGGTTAGGAAGTGGATTGACATTTGCACTGGTGCCATTAGTAGACCCATAAACAGCATATTTTAACAAATTATTTTATGTGTACCGTTGAAATATAAGCAAATCTTATTTTATTTTTAAATGTTAGCCTTTGATAAGGGTTCATGCCGTTAAAACAGTCATCATTTACAACGACGCTGTATTTCCAAGCTAATGCTAATCGTTAGCAACTGCCTTTTCCGAGTTTCTGTTACATTTCGCGTTAGCAACAAAACAGAACATAAAACTAAAACGGTTTTCCACAATAAAGTTGGGTTAAAGAGCTGCTGTAAACCTGATTTTCTCTCTACAACAAACAAATGTCTTACCCAGAGCGACACAGCCGAGGTTTTGTGTGATGTATGAACCGAGCGGCTGCAGTCACCGGGACAGTCTGGAGCTGCATTTAAACACCGTCGGAAACAACAGCTTCAGAAAATCTCAAGACTGCGCTTTTACAAATCAACCAGTCTTTAAATGAGGAAAACGATTACTTATGCGTAAAAAGAAACAGTAGTCAATGTCTCATACTTGGAGTGAATTACACGATTGAGAAAAGATAAACGTAAAGGCTTTGTTTTAACATGGAGGTATATCTTACGCGGAGCAGCTAAAGGCAACATAAACAGGTCTGAAAGATGTCATAAACATATCGCCTCAAACCAACTGCTCACATTTTTATTCCATTTGTACATATAAACAATTACAAAATATTAATGTATACAACCAATATATGATTAAGAGTAAATTTACAAAATGTCATGTGTTAAAGGCAAAGTATACAGGATGAAAAAGACTGAAATACAAAGTGCAAATAGAGTTAGAGATATACTCATAAAAGTCCAGTGGTTTTAATATCCTGAGAATCCCATTTTTTCTCCATGTTTTACAGTACTCTTATCTTTCTTTTTCCAGTTAAACGTCATCAAAGATGTTTACTCGGGAATGTGAAAAGGACAGGTAACTTCCTGCTGTAGATCTGAAGTGATCAGCAGAGAACAACATTTAACATTTACTGTAAGAATGTATTAAGCTGTATATATTCAGGGCCTGACATTTTATCTCACTGGTTACTGTGGCTTGCACAATTCAGAAGTCACTAGCCTGCAAATATTGTATTATTTTACATATGGTTAAGCTTTAATCACATACATACCTTGAGTTTGGTGAGCCTTCACTATTTTCTTGCAACAAGGCGACAGACTGCTCTTCTAATGCTGCATCTCTCTTAATAAACTGGACAACTACAAAAAGAAAATGATGAAGCAGTTATTGAAGGGGAGGTTGATTAGAAAAAGCAGTTATTGATGGGGAGGTTTGTACAGGTCACATCCGATAAATAACAACTGATCTTCATTTTAATCCATACCAGTTTTCTTGATCTGTTCAACAGTGCCGTTCTGGTCCTTAAATGGATTAAAACCAGCTCTGGTTCGTCTGTGGCCCATTTCTTCTCCATAACGGTCCCTCCAGGCCTGGGAAAACAAACCAAGAACATAAAGTACAGGAAACAGCAATAACGTGGTTTGGATTTGTGTCAATTTATAAAGTTCGCACCGATCCACGTTTTTCTCCTTCAGTTTTCTGCTTTTTTCTTTTTTCTGTAATAAAGCACACATGTAAATAAGTAAATGAAGAGGCAAAGTTTGAAATGAATGAATGAAACTGAATGTAGAATTATAATTATGATGGATTAAATAGGGTATATTATTAGATATTGTAAGTAAGATCAAGAAAAAGGAAGGAAAAATATCATGGTTTGACAGTAATAACAGTTTTGTAGATACAATTTAAAAGTGCAGAATGAAAATGGTGTAATACAGACAAAGTGCATGTAGAGTTTCAGATACATTCACCTCTTTATTATTATTATTATTATTAGCCAAAAGGATGGAATAATTTTAATTGCGTGACGTACAGTGGCCAAGGAGTATCAAGAAGACAAATTATGTGTCTCATTTACAGGAGTTACATGCAAATATTTGGATTATAATGAAAATAAAATACAAATTATTATTATTAAGATACGGTTTAAATTATTTGAGTGACTTTGAATGGGTTTTCAATTTACTGCCTCCTTCTGAAAATGGTATCTCGTTATTAGTAGCAGGAGAACTATTTACCTCGTCTAATGAGCTCTTTGCCTTCATCAACCAGGTCAGAGGTCAGTTCATCATCAGTAATGTATTGATGGAAGCCCAGGATGTTCAAACAACGGCAGCCGAGGCTACAAACACATGGTTGAACATAAAGATCAAGCAAAACGAATGAACAAAATATGAAAATAAAAGTGTGAGTAGTAAATTATTGACTCACTTGTAATACGTGGCAAAGCAGAGCAGCAGTATGAGCATGGGGTAGTAGATGTAGAAGCCTTTGGATATAAAAGACAGAAGATTCATCGAACCCATGATCTGATGAAAAAGAGCAGCAATTTCAGTTTGTGATGATGAATTATTTGTGTTAAGTTATATCAAGAGAGAATATAAGGTACCAGGTGACATTCAAGACCTTTTTAATGCTCCTTGTGATCAAAATAAATGGCAACTTCACACACATACTGATAAATCTGTACTGTACTGATAATTTCTGTTAATATCAACCAAGTATTACACATGCATTTGATTTTACTTAAAGCAGAGGATATCACGATCTTCTTTCCTTTCTCTTTCTTTCTTATTTTTTATATATTTTTGTATAATAGATAAATAAAAAAGCATTGCCATTCCTCATTTAACTTATAAATGCATTCAACCTGTTATAACCAGTTTTAAATGGGCTTTAACTCAGACTTAAACGCAGTTAAAAGGGAGTTAAGTTAAGTTAAAGACAGTTAAAATGGCTTTAACCACACTAAAAGTAGATTTGGACTGGTTTAATGTGGATGAATTGGATTTGGACTGGATTTACTGATGGATTTTTTTATCTAAAGAAACTACTATTAATTCACTTATTTCTTCACATAAAATGAGTGAGTGTAGTCTTGGTCAAACATAATATATCACATTAAAAAACTACATTTGACAGTGAGTGTGTTGCATGATTTTAAATGTAATACCTTCTCATATAATTTAGTACTTTGTAAATCAAACTCACTGAAGTATAAGACGTCTGTATTGGAGCTTGATGTGGGACGGTTGAGTCCATGTGAATGAGGCCCAGAAAGTTCAGGCACAGAGGAGGCGTCAGGCGACAAAACAACCTGGAAAAAGAGAATGCCATTTCAACCAGAACTTAAAAAACTGCACATTTTACTTCCAAGACTTCAAACACTGATCTAAAGACTTACATGCCACTGAACTGTAGGCTGTAGGAGTCAGTCTGGTGATGTGGGACCAGGTAATAGTAGTTAAAAAAACGTATTTTGAAGACTGTGGAGTAGACGCACACACAGAGGAAGAGGATTCCAACAAAACAAACCATCTGCAGACGAAAAAATAATGTTAAACACAGCGTTAACCAAGCGCATCGTGTTATTAACTCCATACCTACCTCAATACAAATATAGTTATAAAACTTTTCCGCAGTTTGAACAAATATTGCAAAGAGGGAAAGGACTGGCTCGGGGCTGAAAAAGGTGCACTCGGACCAGACGACAGTTACAGAGAGGAGACCCACGAGCACTGCCAGCAGCTTGTAGAAAAACTGCTTTAATACACACTCCCAGTACCACTCTGCAGAACACACATCAGTAAATACAAAGAAAATGGTAACTTTATTTATCAGTCTATTAGAGGATGGACTCACCAACAGTGGGAGTGTACAGGAACCTTCTGATGCATCCTGGGGGTTGTCCTGAAGAGAAGCTGTGCATGAAATATCGGACCGGGCTGCTCTGGCTCTTCGCTACATCTTCTAAATGAAAAGCCTGATCTAACAGGATCGGCCACTGAACCTGGGTCCGATTATGTCTTTGCACGGCGGTGATCACCTGACACACACAAGGACACACACATCAGTGACATTTACTGTAGATATGTAGCGTTTCATAAAAGCAGCTACCTTTTTGTGAAGTTTTACCAGTCCTCCGTAACTGGGAAGAACAGTATGTCCAACAGAGGAGCTGTCTTCATCTCTTTCCATTTCTTCTTGGTATATAGTGGGACACTGAAAAGATATGGTAGGAATATTAAGCCCCACACATTGTTTATTCGAGAACTGAAATGTACTGCACTTGTCACCTTTGTCAAAATAGTGTCCACACATTTCCTTAAAGAACTGCTGCAGCTCACAGACTGATGCACAGCTGCCACCTCCTGGAAAAAAACATGGAAAAGGCAGCTATAAACTGATAATAGAAGGATTTTAATTGGTTTAACTCAGACTTTAACCAGTTTAAAAGGGTTGTAACTACCTTAAAATTCGTTTTGAGTGGTTTTAAACTGGTTATTTCATCCTGCATAACACATTTGGATGGGTTTGAAGTGGTTTTAACAGACTTTAATCAGTTTAAAATGAATTTATACTGTTTAGAACTGGATTTGGGCAGGATTAAAGCAGTTTAGGTTGGACTTTAAGTGGTTTTAAGTGGCTTTTGACTATTAATAGAAGGATTTTAATGGGTTTTAAGTAGTTTAACTCTGACTTTTAACCTGTCTTAAAGTGGATTTGCACAGGTTCAAAGTGGTTACACCTGGACCTTAACTAGTTTTAACAACAACAACTGAAAAATTACACATTTTTTAACATTTAAGATGCATCTACAAACCTCAAACTTTAAACACTCATTACCTCCATTACATCTGCTAAGTTCTCCTCCGCTGCTGCCTTTTCCGTTGCCATTTTGGCCACTTTAAAGTACGTCTTGTTCAGCAGGTAGCCGTGCTTTGACGAGAGCCAATAGGAGCGCGGTATCTCCACGAGGCCGTATCCTAGCAACAGCACCAGAAGAAACAGGCCCCAGGTGTTAGCAGCTGTAATACTGACCGTCTGGAGCTCTTTCCTGGAAAAGAAACACAATGATCGCATAAATTACAACATTTTTAAAGAAATAACATCCAAGGTTCTTACAGCTTTTTTTAAGTTCAAATTCCAGCACTTTTCAAGAACTTTTAAGGCGTGTTTTCATGTTTTCAAGCACCTTACAACTGCAGTAAATTACATATTGACGTATATTATACCAAATGTAGTTTTTCTCATTTAAATCCATTGTGGCATAAAAAAGACTTTGTTTAAATTGTTGAATACTTCAAAAATGAAACTTATGTGATCAAAAAGATGTCCTTTAAGTTTAGTCTGTTTTTATGGAAGAAAAATGAGCTTAGTCCGATTTTGTTTGAGCTTTTCTAAGAAGAAAATTACTCAGTGAGATTGTGAATTATTAAATCAACACAATCCGTATTTCAAGCACTTTTCCAACCTTGAACTAGACTACAATTCAAGCATTTTCAAGGATTTCAAGCACCCGAGGGAACCCTGAAGATCAAAGACGAGGGGATTTATGAATTGTTTTGCGTTTCCTACCATTTGAATTTCCACTTTAGGTGAATAACGACGTAAATGAGAAGAGAGATAAATATGAGCAGGTATGTTCCGTAATAGATGGCATTTTCAATGAGGGCTGTTTTCATTTTTCCCGCTCTGGAGAAAGCTCCTGAACGTGCGTAGGACTGCATAAACGGTAACAAGAGCCTGGAGAAAACACACAAAAAAAACAGTTTATATGAAAACTATATAATTGAGTTTGTACGAATGAGAAGATATGTGTAATACGCACCAAGTAAGAAACTGTGAAGTCCAGTAGACGACTCTCCAAAAAACTGGAAGGATGCCGTCTGGGATATAACTCCACGGCTGCTCACACTCTTTTGGTTCACTGTAAACAGATAATCACAAATACTACCTTAAGAATACAGTTTAAAAGAGCAACTTTATTAGTAATTTGTCAGTTTTATTCAGTCAGTACAAATATAGTGATTGAGTTTTTGGTTTTTTTTCTAAATTACCACAAGAGATCAGTAAGGTTTTGAAAGAATCTGTTGGCCAAAATTGAAATTATTATTGCTATTTAAAGTTAATGAAAAATTAAAAGTGGAGTCCTGTACTGCAAAGCTGGATTAGGAGCCTATCAATATAACTTTGGGGTAAGTTTTTAATATCACAAGATGGCTCCAGATTAGAAGGATGATAGAAATACAGCCCATAGACCAATCGGCAAAAAAGAAAAGAGAATTTCTAGATGGAGAATTAAAAAATCCCATGATTATTAATGTATTTGACTCCATTAACTGAGTGTTAGACTTGACTTGTTGTGTATGTGCTTTTTATTTACGAGATGATGTTAGCATATCTCTATTTATTTACATAAAACCACTCACAGCTCCACAGAGAAATATGTTCTGGAGCTGGACACCTGCTTTGTGATACCATTGTTCCAAAGCACAATTGTTAGGTTTTGTCAATCCAAATGCCTTTGTTCAGATCATTTAAACTAAAATGTATGAAAGGAATCAATGGGGACACCTCTACATTGCAGTAATAGTTAAAAACATCTGCAAATTATCTGGTGACATTGAATAGTTTGAGACGGTGGTGTGTGATTAACATTGTCCTACCTTGTTTCAGTTCCGTTTAGAGGATGTACTGGACTTGAAAGAGTGGGATGGTTTATATTGTCGAAAATACATCGCTTATAGATGGTCTGAAAAAGGTTTTAAAATTATATTATAACAAATAATAACACACAATAACACTCAACATCAGTGGTGTCAAACTCAAAACTTTTAATGTGAGTTGTTCCTCTTCATTTGAGTCTTACACCTTCTTTCGTCTTTCATCTTTAACACATAATTTCCTCAGTTTATGGAAACAGTTTTTAGTTGAATTTGGACAGGTTTTAGATGGATTTAAACTAGTTTTAGAAGGATTTGAGTAGGATTTGGATGGATATACGATATGAACATAGATATTTAAAGCTCCAAAGAACCCAATGGACACAGGTTTAGGGGAATTATAAACTGCATTTTTGTTTGTTTGGGGTATTTCTTTTTAAGTTTTTTATGTGAAATCCCCATCATTTTAAAGGATTTGATCATATACAACGACAGGGCTACCATAGCTGTTCACATGCTCTTAAAAGGAAGAGCTTGAGGTGTAGAATTACAATCTATACTGTGACCCCAATTATGTGCATCAGATTAACTTTTTGATTTAAATACAGGTATAATATCTTTGGAAACTGATATTTACTTCTCTAAATGAAACCATAAAGAATAAGGAAATGAAATTTAATGAAACAGTGCTGCATTAGCTGGTTTTACTTAATAACTGCTAGCCATTTCTTGCCATTAAAATTAGTCTCTGACACATTATCAACAAATATCATTGAAATATCAGAGAAAGAAACTGACAGAAATCAAATAAAGTCCCGTACCGTGCTGACATCAAACGGTAGAATGAACACGATGAGAAAGCAGAGGTACCAGGACAGCAGAGTGCCCAGCAGGACCATCGGCTGCTGCCTCCGTAGGTCTCCATAACGCTGAAGGAGGAAGAGGGCCAAGAAGAAAACAAGGAGGACCACCACCGCCAGCGCAGTGCCGCTCATTATGACGAATGAATGGGCCAGTGTCAGGATCTCATGATGAGGGCTGGAGGGGGCGAAGACACACACACAGATACAGTAAATGGGAGAAGAATGATCAGAATGGACTCAGAGGCGTTATATAAAAGACAGTCAGAGCCTCTCGTTTTTGGAAGGACCTGTCTGAGGAGATAAGGCTGGCACAGAATCAGTATCATCTTTTAAATCACCATTTTTATAAACTGTCACTTACTTACTTACTTTATTTATTCATTTATTTATAGTGATGTTGTCGTTTAAAACATATCCCCAACTTTTAAGTCATTTATTCTAATTTTACATCTTGTGTTCCTCACAATTTACCTTTTAAATCTGTATTCTTGTTTTATTTGCCTCTTCTTGCTTATGTCACTGATTTTGAACAAACTCGCCCCTGTCTGATTGTTGACCGATTAATTTTGTTGCTGCTGTTTTATTGTTTTACGGAACACATTATTTTCTTGTTAAGCACTTTGTAAACCTTAAAAGTGCTGTATATATAAAGATTATTATTATTGTATAAGTGCTGTTAATAAGATATTGTCTCTACATAACATGGCATCACAATTTAGACTGAAGACAAACAGAGAAGAGCAGGTTTTATACCACCAGATCTGATTTTTGTGTCATAGTAATGTAGTATATTTGCATTACATGTGATATTTCAGATTTTGGATGGATTACACTGAAAGCAGTCAGTGTGCCAATGTATTTCACTTCCCAACATTTACTCAAAAAAGACATTTAACTGTTAATAAGAGCAGGTAATGAGTCTAAAAATAAGTTAAAGTTGCCTACTTTACATATAAAAAATAAAGAGAACATAAAGTTACATTTGTAGATAGGAAAGTAGATAATTTATTATCTTTATTATGTACATGAAGTTTCATCACAAGTTATATTAGAACAAGCATCAGATTCTGCTATTTATTTTTATTTTATGTATTTGCATTATAATGTTTAGTTAGAACTTCATGCATCCACTTTCATTTATTTTCGTGCATGACTTTTTATCATTAACACTCCAACTTTTGTTTTTTCTACCTGCAACATACATAACAAAATACAAAATACAACATTTTCATGAACCAAAAATAAGAAAGATAAATTTGATATGAACTGCCCCTCTCAACTAACTATATCAAATAATACGCTTTTTAAACGTTATTGCACTTTTGTTTTTTTAGCACAGACTGTGTAAAATATATTCAAGTAGGACTAAAACAGCTTTGTGCAAAAGTAAAGTCATGTTTTTGCATTTTAGACTTTCTTAGAACAGTCATTTAGTCATTTTATTATGTGCCTTTGTCAGAGAATTTGAGAGCAACGCCCTGTCGGTTTAAATAAGTTAATTTAAGTTTAATCATAAAAGAGAAATACCAAGTTGTTAAATGTAAGCCCAGCAAATTAGACTTGAGAGCTTTTGTTGTTCCTTGTTTTTTTTTCTTAAAGGGAACCTAAAAAGTAGTTTGACTGACATGAGCCAACAGCTGACTGACATCTGAAGTTGTCACACTGCTCTCAATCTTTTATCTTATTCCGACTCAAGCGGAGCAAAGTTAATTTAAGATTTACAAAAAAACAAATTAAACGTATCAGTTTTTGTCTCTTACCTGTTTTGTTTTTATTTTCGGGCAGAAGCTGGTGAACGGTAACACGATGTTCCCATGTTCCCCTGAAACGTGGAGGACTCTGACAAATGTACACAACACAACCTTTGGATCTGTTGCGTAACGTCACCACGCTCTGCCGTTAGCGCAACGACGCGTGGAATTGTGGGTATTGTAGTTCATTAGGCCAATTTGCGCCTGGAGAGTATATGGAGGATTTACCATAACAAAAACAATAAAAAGCGTAATATAGTAGGCTTTTTACAGAATTATATGAATTTTATAGTAAGTGTATAAAGGGCACTATTAACAGTTGGTGGTAAATTATAGATTTAAATTATTTATATTTTGTGAATGTGTTTTTTTTTTTTTTTTTTTTAATTTTTTTTTTTTTTTTTTTGAATAATTTAGGCTGCATATATGATTTATTAACAAAAGACGTTTTTAAAATAGCTTTTCAAATAATCTTAAGTGAGATAAGCTTGTAAAATGGTCTTTGGCGTTCTCAAGGCAGGCTGTAGTGCTTCATAGCAGAGGTGCTTTACAATCCAGTCCAATTCCTTTAGAGCATCATATAGAATAGACATAACACTCCTCTTTCTTTAACTCCTTAAACAAAAACCAAAACAACCCTCTTGTAAGTGTGACAACTGAAGACATGGAGTGAATTGATTTTACCTTTCATCCAAACTCAGCAGAACTGAGGTGAAGTCTGTACGCATAATTCTGAACTACTCCAGTAGCTATACACATCTTTACCAGTAACATACTGTATATCTGAACATTCACAAGCATCTTAAATGTGTCAAATATTAAAATCCAAATCAGTAGCATCTTTGTTTCTTAAAGTAACTTTTTGCAGAAAAATACAAAGCCACAAAACCTGTATCTAACGATTTAATAAAAACACACATCTCTCCTATTCAAGACATCTTTTCACATTTAAAAGTATATTGCAACATTTAGTATCCACAAAACCGTCTCATGAGACTTGCTGCAGTACAGTTGTGGGCAGCTGCAGTGGGAAAAAAGGGAAACACAGGAAAAAAGCTAGTTTTACTTCAAATATTAATTCAGCATTTTTGTTTATTCATAAACAAAATACAATTTACCATTGTGCGAATATTCCTTATAAAGACAGATGTTTTGCTTTACTATAATTTAGTTGTAGTTTGCCTTTAATGTATACACAGAGCTACTTTCAATGCAATGGCACAAAAACACTAATTTCAGTTCTATAAATACAATGCACCAGATAAATGTTACACACTTGAATAAATGATAAAGTGATGATTTCATGCAGTAAATAGTTTCTTTCAGTGTTGGAGGAAGAGCCACACATAAGGGTCATCAGAGTGCAGTGGTCCCAGCAGGTTCACGCACACATCCTGGTGCTCCAGTAGAAAGTCCATGTGTCCGAGCAGATTCAGACACAAATGCTCCAACACATCCAAACACAAGGACCACTCTCCAGCTGTCCTCGACATGCCCAGTGTATCCATCCAGACCGACCCAAAAATGTCCAGAGACTCGGGCCAGTTCTCCAGGAGATCCTCCATGAGCTCCATCTGGTTCGGTTTTCTTCAACACATCAATAATCCTCATATATATTGAGTCAAATTATTAAATTACTCCATGTGTCCAGTGCTGTGTAGTCACTAAAGATATTTCAAAAGCGTTTCGTGTGGGTAAAACCCGACTGCAATCGCTCAGGTGCTTAGTTGGACCATCTGTCAGCCTGTATTCTGACTTTAACCCCTCCTTCTCTCAGATTAGTGGCTAATGTTTGAACCTGTGGCACCAGTATAAGCTTTGATGTAATTTGTTTGGTCCAGTTTTAGAGCAAGATTTCTGAAAATAAAGGGTATGCAGTGACAGGTGTTGTACCCCAGCCTGAATCTGTATTTTCCATCTTTTTTGTTTTTGTTGCAAGCAGAATAAGTTGCTAAACATTCAATATATTGACTAATTGTTAAACCTTTTGGCAGGGGACCCATAAGTCAAAAGCCCAAATTAATGGTGACACAATTTCCTGGTTTGTTTTAGCACTTTTTGGGTAGGTTTGTACTTCTTTAGTGTTTTGGCAATGGGACAGGTAAAACACCTACCCCTTTTGTGTCCTAACCCAATGTTTAGGAACCACAATTCAACAAGGTCACAGCCAAATCAACAGTGTAAAATTAACTCACACAGGGTTGGTGTATAAAGTTTAATTTTACTTTTGCATTTACAGAAATCAGAATATATGTAAGACTGAAGACAATTCTCAAACATGAATAAAAAGACACAGAAGTCTCAAATCTCCTTCAAGTAATTTTCAGCTGATAATCAAAAATATGCACATAATGAACATAATTACACATAGTAAAATGGTCCTGATACAACTTTTATCAAGACACATAAAAACTACTGGTTGCTCTGGACCTTGATGTTGTATACAGCCATGTTTACAATATTCTATTATTGTAATAAAAGCAAAATATATAAGTGCATAATATAGTACATATTATTAAAACACCCTTTGTAGAGAAAATAATATATTTCCTTTTAATGTTTGACGTTTTGAATTGTATTTTGTTCATTAGATATTTTCTTGTTTCTGAAATTAATTCAATTGTAATTACCAGCTTCCGCCACTAGATGGTGCTGATAAACGTGTCATTCAAAGAACGTTCAGGCTGAAGGAGAGAAGAAGGCGCGGTAAGTTTGTAAAAAGGTGAAGAAATGTGAACCAAAACAACTTAAAACTGATGAGAAAGAGCTTGTTTTAAATGTAAATATTGCTCTTATCTGAAATCATACAGGACAACATAAAGTTCATGACTCCAAATCTACCATAAAGTGGGTAACCTTCTTTATCTTTTGTTTAAGGCATTATCTTTTGATTCTTTCACTTTACATGACCGTAATTATAAAGTAGACGCTTTGTTGGCACGTTGTGTTTCTGTTTTCAAAAGAGGGTGGTGTCATATTTAAATCTTTAAAGAGAGAATAGTATCTGAAATCAGGTTTCACTCTTAGCAACAGGATAATAGAAAAATAATATTTAGAGAAGTTATTAGTGCAAAGTTTAACTAATGAACTTCTTTTCAGGTGGCAATGACACTGAATCTATCATGAGAAATATCAGTGTTGATCATTTATGTATGAAAAAAGTAATTATATATTTTGTCATAAGATGCAGCCTTTGTTTGTTGAACATGAGTCAAAGTTAGGTCACAGTAGAGTTTATTCTGGTGGCCACAAAATTTCCAAGTTCTAGCCATTCAAAATGTTCAAAAAACGGAAAAATAAAAAAATGTAAATAAAAATGTAAAAAGTATGTCACTATAAACACTGCTTAATGAAAACTCACATTGACTTCATTTTCCATCCCTTTTAAATGACACATAAACAGTCTCTATAAATATGTCATGTTTTACTATCAACCAACGGGAAACTGTTAGTTGAACTTCCCCACATGGTAAAATACACGTTCATTTATCTACACATCATTCTGGCATAAAAAACATGGACCATTAACAGCTTTTTTATTAAAAATCCAACATAACAATGGGACAAATGTGTTTAGACACAGGGATAATTAGATTTCCCTTCTTATTTAGCTAGAAAAGTAGTAAATAAGTAAAATACTCATCTGTAATCTGCAGTCTCTGACTAACAGTAAGATTATGGGTCTAAGATAAGAGTCATTCTGAAATGTGGGTCCAAGAAATTTTAGTTATATTCATCTGAGGTTATTTTTTGACATTTTCACTTCTCTTTTGCATTGTGCATACCTAGAGGTGAAGTTCTAATTTAGTTTTGATGTGTCTGCGTCTGTTAAACAGGAAGGATACTTTGTGTAAAAGGGAAGCTTGTTTTCCTGTCAGGTTAGACTCTAGAAACTTGACTTCCTCTTTCTCTTCCGTTTCCTTCACTCCTGCTTTTTTCATCATCACCTCTGTCCTGACTCTGTCCATCTCTGTGTGTCATCCTCAGGCCCGTCCCGAACGCAGACCGCCGGGACCGCATCCAGCGCGTCCTCATTCAGTCGCAGCGAGGAACAGTGTGTGAACGGCCCGCTCTCCCATCGCGCCCATTCAACAACGGCTACGAGCGCGCTGAGACCCCTGGGTTTGAAGTCCGCAACATCTGATCCATGGGAAACCCTCGTGCACAATGACGCCGGCGGACAATGTGGTCCCAGTTCTGTGTGTCCCTAGAGGGCCACTGTAGACTGGAGATCTTATAACCTGTCCTGGATACATCACCCCCCTGGGACAGGACCACTCCCAGCTGAAAATGCCGGCCTGGTACAGAGTTACACTGCAGAGACTGAGGGCTTGGCCTGAGTCTTTTTGTGTGTTATTGTCTGATAATTTTCACATTATATTCATATTTTTAATTTTTTATTAGACTTTTGTAGTTTATTTGGGTTTATACATTTATTTAACAAAGTAATGCATTTAATAAGCTGTAACCAATTAGCTTCTGTGGTTCCTTGGCAGAGCAATCTAAAAACAAACAGCTCTCACAATGCTTGAATGAAGATCAATGTAGATGATAGTAATTCATAACATACAACACAAAAACTATTATTTTTAGCTCCAAGATGTACATGAAGCAACACTTTATGTCTTTCATTTAGTTTAGTAAGTCAGATTCCATGTTTGTTTATAAAAAAGGTCATGGCTGGCACCTGATTAGAAAATTTCTCCTAAAGATTTGATGTCTTTATTCCCTGAAAATGGTTCACTGTAGTTTCCTGCCTGTGATGTTTGGGCCATACTTTCCGGTTTGGTCCGAACCAAACTGCCAGGTGTGAAAACTGACTGTGTTTGTGAATAAACAACTGCTCTTTGGTCTCAGTCTGGACCAAACTGAACCAAGGTCCGGTTTGTTTGTGTGAAAGCACTGGCAGGAAGTCATGGCCAATAAACGCAAACACAAAGACACAAAGAAGAGCAAACAGAGGAAGAAAATGTAGGAAAGAGATATCAGTAAGATTTAAACTTACATAGGGCACACAGATTTTAATATTTTATGCTTTTGTATGGCACTATTTTGTGTAGTTACTCTACAGCAGATGCCTCATGTGCATCCAGCTGTTTCCTAAAGAGCTTTCCATGTGATTTAAAACTTAAACAGTGCATTTGAAGTTTCAGCTGTTTGTATTAACACTGTATTAATAACTCCACTCTGATTATTGTGTTCTTTGGGTAAACTGTAAAAACATCCACCACATAAAACGCTGTGAACCAAAAGTTAGAGACTCATTAATGCAAACTAAGGTGTGAAAATGACCAAAGTGCCCTCAAACCTGAATCTGTCTGGAGTAATTTGTGACATTAAACCATTTCAGGAGATGAAAAAGTGCAATCCTTTGGAAAAAATGAGGTTGAAACGTTTGGACTTTTTACTTGAAAATGCTGAATGTTTTTTTCATGTAGCTCTAGTCGGATTCTGCTGCTGCTCTATTCTTCTTGGACATTGTCTGGTGGTGTCGTTTTGTGGTGGTGCATGATTTCATGATGTAGTGATAGTAACTCTTTGGCAGAAAAGTGGGATTTGGCAACACTCATTTTCCAGAAAAGAGTCATTGCTTCAAGGAAATAAAAGACGTGAATGGTCTAAATATTAGCTCTTTTTACAGTAAGTTGTTTTAGTGTCTGTGATCTCTTCCTATTGAGCATAGATTAAAATTAACTCTTAAAAACACAGCTTAGATTGAAAATTTACATGAGATACTGGCACAACCTAATATATGATCTAAACAACTACTTTCTTGTTTGGTAAAAAGCACCATTATTGGATGAAAAACACTGACTAAAATGTTTCTGAAGTTAATTTTTCGTTTGTTTTCAGTCAGGACCTGAATATCACCATTGGTCCACTCAACTTCCCTGAGGCCTGCTTTGGTGAGAATACTGTTAATTGATGATTAAATACTGTTAATGTCATCAGGATTTTTAATCAAACTACAGTTGTAGTGCGTTTATTTATAAACTTATGCTTATTACCAAATGCTAAACGTTTTTATGCTTAGTCTAAAACCTCTTATTATCAAACCGCTTAAGAAGTTTTTGCTGATTTTCCGCCGTTATTCCATTTTTACACCAATGACCTTTTAGGAATTAGCCTTAAAGGTCAATCTTTTTGCAGGCTGGTTGGAAATTTGCAAATATTCAGCCTCTGGGCCTCGTGGGATGTTACAGTAAATCCCGACAGAGCATGTGATAGTGATACTATTAAAGGCACATGGTTAAACACATCACAACATTTGGACGTGAAAACATAAACCCTGGACTTGGTCACGCATTCCTTTTGTAATGTATTTAACAGAAGTGAAGCCAGACAGACAAAGTATCCGAGGAACCCAAAGAGGTCTCATCTGGAGCTGCTACGATTTAAGAGAAGAAGCTATGAGCAAACTTAAGTCCTTTTAGCGACAAAGAGAACTTTCACTGAGAGAAAGCTGGGTTTATCATCTCTATTACCATTTGTATTCACAGGAGATTTATGGCTAAGACTATAAAACCCACATACCTAACTGTAGTCCCACCGTTAGCTATAGATCTTGTCACTGTCCCCTGTGGAGACCATCGTTTGTCCCCAAATGGGAAGGAGACCCACAGACACACACCATACATCACATATTTTTACTCAGAACTCTCAGTAACGCATGTCTAACCTGTCTGACTTTCTTTGTTTTCTGTCTTCTTTATTCGACCGGTCCTGCTCCTCGTCAGCCATCGGACGGTGCCTTGCCTTTTTCTCGCGCGGAGACAAAGGGGGCTGTTGTCTCCTGTGGCCTGTTGGGACGGCTGTGTGACGGATGCCGTGTGGGTCGCTGCGGTGAGGCTCAGAGAATAGTGGGGGTCCTGATTTAAAGCTTTCCAGATGAGCTGAGGTTAGGCTCTGTCACTGTCTTTGTAACGTTTGTCGGGAAAAGATGGTTTGGAAAAAAATGACTGATGTAACACAGTTAGAAAAATGGTGAAGTTAATTATATTTAGTGCCAGTTTGTTTTGATAAAGAACAATATTAGGATTATTAAAACCGTATATTTGTGATAATAGGCAAGATAAATAGTAATTAACCTGTTTTTAGCAGTGCATTCACTTTAAGAAACTTTATTTACAGTAAAATCCTGTCAAATGACAACAGTAAATATGTTTACGTTTTGATAAAGACATATATTTAGACCATACAACCTGTATCTTGGTAATAATAATTAAGATAAACAGTAATTAACTATGTTTATCTTAATAAGAATTGTTATTTCACAGCATTTACAGTGAACTGTTGTCAAACACAACAGTAAACACCCGTAAAAGTCAAAATAGGACATGTTTAATCTAATAAAGAACAATATTTAGACCATTAAACCTGGATCTAGGTAATAATAGGTAAGATAAACAGTAATTAACATGTTCTAGCAGAACAATCACTTTAACAAAGCATACACTGTTAAAAACATCTATAAAAGCCAAAATAGTAAATACACTGAATTACTTTAAACAGTTTATTTTGTTGGTCCATCATGTAGAGAATATATAATATTACCATTAAAATGTATTTTGTTGGGAAAACTAACAGTAAAATACTGTTATAATTACTCCATCCTAATACAAATTTATGTCAAATTTAAGATGGAAAAATATATCATAACACAAAATAGTTACTTACGTTTGTATTGTGTATATATTGTATTATCTTTTATAATGTCCCTTTTTGACAGTTTTATTTTTTACACTGTACTTTTGGCAGGGATCTGATTATTATCACTTTTTCTAAACAGTGTTTAACTAGTGTCACAAACATCCACGACATGAGTCTCATGTGCTGTCATATGATAAAGACTGAACCCGTTAACACTGTTTTCAAAGCAACATGTTTAACGCGGCTCAAGTTCAATAACATCAGTGTGTTGTGTCAGTCTTAGCTTATTACTTGAAGTTTACTAAAAGTATGAATAAAGCTTTACCTAATGATTGTTTTAAAAAAAAGAAAAGAAAAGAAATATAACAGATAATGGTAAAAAAAACAAACAAAAACAGATGACGGGACATGATAAAGGTCCAATTTCACATCTTACAACAGGATAAATAGCAGAAGATGGGACAATACACCGATCAGCCGTAACATAATGACCACCTCCTAATATTGTGTTGGTCCCTTTTGCTTCAAAACAGCAGCAGGACAGGTTTTGGAGATGCTCTGACCCAGTCCTTGTTAAACTCACTCAAATCCTTACGTTCGGCCATTTTTCCTGCTTCTAACACAAGTTATTTACCTGTCAGTGTCAGAATGTTATGTCTGATCAGTGCAGGGTTGCATTTTGCATGATTCCTACTTTAATGACCTTTTTGACAACAATACAAAAGAATTAACTCAAATTTTTGAATTTTAATGTTTAATATATGCACTAGTTGTACTTTTGACCTCTGAAAGACCATTAGTTTTGTCCTCCAGAGAAAAAACTTTGCTCTAGAAGAAGAAAACTATCAGCCATTTCTGATTATTAATGACAATGTTCTGTATGTATTGTGACAGAGTGTAATGAAAGAACTTTTATCTTTATGTAATTGGCTTTGTATTAAATGAGCAGCCATAAGTAACGCTGAAGGTGCAGACCAGGTTTCTACTGATAACGGCAGCCTGTTCACGAATAGATCACTGAGGTCTCTGTCCGGTCCTCAGTCCCTAAAATAAAGTGTTGACAGAAGCTGTTCCCTATTTCCAAGACCCAAGAGAGAACAGTGAGTCTGTCTGTGTGATTCAGCAGGTAATTGGCTGTTTGTTCAATTGTAATAGTTACTCAAGTGAATTATTGCTCTGAGCTGTCACCACCAGCAGCTCCAGCCTGAGGATTTAAAGAAACACAGATTTCGTTCTCGCTTGTTTTTTTATTGAGTTTTCTAGTGTAATTTGCCAAAGAGAAACTGATCTCACCTGCAAAAACTATCTCTAAACTCGTCTGCAGTCTGGAGCCCATAGGAAAGTTCATTTTGAAGATTTTTTGGGGGCTTTTTGACAGTTGAAAAGTTCATTTTTGTAAGTATATTTCCTTCCTTAAACAAAGCAAATACTAACCCAGAAGAAAATGAAAAGGACTGGTGCTTAGAGAGAAGATTGAGAATCACTGCATTGATTTAAATGTACTTTTGACTGAAATAAAAGCAAGGAATCCGGTCACAAATGCTTTCCTCTATTAAATACTTTTGTAAAGGCCTGCTCAGAAGATATATAGTCTGATCAAGGTCGACCGTGAAGTGGTACAGATCAACTCCTGTAACATTTCACAGCACGGTTTGCCAAACATGGCTCCTCTCGAGTCAGAGAGGACGCCTTCAGCTCCGACTCCCTCGTTTCCTCCCCCCCGGTGTGTCCACAGACGTTCACACACATTCTTGTTCACACCAATTCAGAACACTGCTTCAGGAGATAACACTGGAGAGATAACACTAAACCAAAGCTGCCTGGAGAAGTGGAGAGTTATTCTTTCATTCAATCCAGTCTCATTGGTAGAAGTCAGTGTGTTGATGAGATTATTAAACAACAAAACTGTTCCGATGAAATACATTAAGGTCTTGTTAAAGTAAATTTAAATTGAATGGCAGAACTGTCCCAGCAGCAGTCGGTCAATATTTGCCCTCTGTGTTTACCTTAACCTGCCAAAGATGAAGAGATGACCCTGGACTTTGCGTAAATGTTTGTTGGACGTACAAAACTGAAGCTAAATGAATGGAAGACTTTGCCAAACATAGAAAGTCCTTATTTTCCGAAGTCTACATAGAACTTCAGACTCGACAGGCCACAAATTCAAATAGATTTTTCACTACGGCCACAGTCAGAGAGAAAGCAAATAAAAAAGAAAACAAAATGGCTGCCTCTTTTATAAAACCCCTTGAAAAAAGCGCAATGAATTTAACATTTCTTCCAACAATGTTAATATTTGACGATGTAGTGTCTATAAATCAAGTATAGTTTGCATATAAATTAATTTAACTGTAAAAAAACACATAATATGGTGTATCTAATATCTAATAGCCTTTTTTATATCCTATTTACCCGCTGCAAACATTACGTCAACATTCAGCAGTGTTTTCTCAGTGGGGTAAAAATGACGCACAGACAGATTTTTTTATTCTAGAAAGTACAAAATCCACACAGCAATCAATAAAACATAGTCATAAAGTGATATATTTACAAACTTACATGAATTTAAAAATGATGAAATATTATACTTTGGGCATTTATGATTCCTTACAATTTATATTCCCATTTTTTCATTATTTTTGCAAAAACAATCAAATAAAACATTGTTAAAAGTCTCCTTCAATTTAGAGTTTAAAGGCCTATTTAAACTTTACAAAGGCTTACATTCATAATACACTAACACTAGACTAATGATAATTAAACAAAAGCTGAAATTAGGCATTAACATTGTATTTTTACTTTAACATTGCTCCCAAATTAAACAATACCCCAAAAAAGCAAAGCGTTTTAGTTTAGTCCCTCTTTTATAACGTGATCATCGCCTATGCATCTCACAGCAGACACCATTCCCATAAAAAGTGCCTTTTAATAACATTATTTAGTATAATCTATATTGTTTCACC
The DNA here is from genome assembly GCA_036850595.1 of Rhyacichthys aspro. Lineage (NCBI taxonomy): Eukaryota > Metazoa > Chordata > Actinopteri > Gobiiformes > Rhyacichthyidae > Rhyacichthys > Rhyacichthys aspro. Next base: position 4,052,726 of record CM072156.1, on the reverse strand, counting down.
TCTATAATTGTCTAATCTTATTATTTTATGTCTTATTTTAACCAACACTGCCTTCCCTTCGGTGGCATTTTATAATAATAACTACAATTATTGGGAAGTAATAATAAATATGTGATTGCCATTGAAGGGAATATATAAAATACAGATGTATATACTGTACATATAAGTTATTATGCAAGACTAAAACATTAGTAACAATGTTTATAAGTGAATAGTGGTTATTAATGTTGGAGTAGTGTGTAGTTATAGTGTTACCAATTGAATTATATGATGTGTTATGACTTAATATGTGTCCTTTTTGTTTATTACTGACTCTAAAAGCAACAAATATCACTATAATCTTTACAAAGTCTATCATTTGTATCTTTATTTGTATTCATGTATCTGGAAACAATACAAAACTAATGCATATGTCACATTTTCCAACTCCAAAAGTGACAAAACTTTACTTAAGCTTAATTATATTCATTAATGAGTTTGCTGTGTAACTACTTCTGTGTCCTGTTGTTTTTTATCGATGAGCCTAAAAGTTTCGGCATAACAAATTCCTATACGCACTCTTACTATTTCTGCATTTAGAAACAAAACTTCTGGAGTAACTTTGATTGCTCCGTCCACAGGAATCTGCAATCAGTCTGAACTCCTCAAGCGTGAAAACCCATTTGAAAAGAAGGGCTAAGGGACAGAAGAAAACAAGAAGCTCTATTCTCTGCGTCCTCATTATTCCCCCAGCTCCCCTCTGTCTCAAAAAAAAAAAGAAAAATCACCCCCTCCTCTTCTATCTCTTAGACGCCGCCCCAACACCCCACAAACCCACGCAGTGAGCCACAAACAAACCCCGCCTCCAATCTCTCACTGGAGCTTTTATTCCCTCGTCTCCGCCGCCGAAACTCCCTCCTTTCCTTTCCTCCTCCCTTTTTTCTCTCGTTTTCATTGCTGGTCGCTCGAACAGAACCAGCTCACAACCAAAGAGCTCCTGTGTCCCTTCACCACTGGCTCAGCTTTAAAGCAACAAATAAAAAAAACAAAAACAAGAAAGCCCTCTGGAAATCTGAAACGTTAGCCCAAAGGAAGTTATTGCTCAAGTCTAAAGGTACAGATGCAACTTTTTCTCAGTATTATATTTGCAAGTGTATTTTTTTAACCATTTAACAGGCTGTTTTCCTTGGTGCCTCTGCTCATGTGTCTGTGAGTGAGAGTTTAACTTTCAAACCCATGTGTACACGTGGGTTGTGGATGTGTGCATTAGGAAGTCATGTGTTTTCTTATGTTGCAATACAGTTTGTGTTTTTTTTTTGTCTATATTATATCTCCGTATGGCTGGATATCAGAGTTTGACGTATTGATAGATTTATCATTATATGTAATGTCAATATTCTGCTTGATTGAGGAGTTTTATGACTTTGGAACCAGGAAGCAGACTGTTTATTAAAATGTAGTATGTCTTTGGCTCATTATTTTGGAATAGAAACAGTGTTAAATGGTAAAACTGTAAGTTCAAAGGTTCAGCTGCAACTTTGATGTTTTGTTTTTAAAAAGCTTTTTGTGTCATTGGTAAGTGCTGCCAATATAAGGAGATGTTTGTTGTTATCATTTGAGACATACTTATCACAAATTCCTCTGATAGCCTTAAAATGTCAAAAATCATTGTAAACAAATGTAAGTCTCACTGAATATAAATAGTTTTTGTCATATATGAGTCCTATTCATATCGTATGTATTGTTATCGAATCAGATTATCGTGATACAGATATCGAGTGAAACTTTATATTCCAGCTGGGTAATAGCATTGTAATAATGCAGTAATTAGGTAATACATACTAATTGTGATTAAGATGAGGTAATATTCACTATGTAGCCACCAGGAAATCACACAGAGCTGAAAAACTAATCATAATTGCTACATTACTACCTTTTTATTACCATGTTATTACTGAACTGGAATATAAAGTGCCTGTTGATATAATAATAATTGTTAAAAGTGATATTTTCCAATGAAAAATGGCTGTGTGGAGATAAATTGGAGATGGTTTGGTCAATTACATTAAATTTAACTGCAAAAATTAATGCACAAAATCTACTTTTTGTTTATCTAGTCCTATCTTTCCTCTACATTTTCAAAAAAAATAATACTTTAGGGAATGTTAATGTCTGCTGAATTGTTATCATGGACAATGTATCGGAAAAATCGTATCGTGCGATTCCCACAAAAAGTATTGCCACAAATAAGAAGTCCTATCATTGTCTCAAATCATTAGAAACACATTTAAGTCAGACTAAAAACTTTGGCTGAAATGTTTATTGAGCTACAGCTGAAAAGGAAAGACATACATCACCAGGAAACGTACCTAAAGCTGCAAATTATTAACTGTAGAAACACAGGGTTGAGAGCAGAAGGCAAACCTGTCCGTGTTATTTTTTAACGTTTAAAAAAACAGTTTTTGTGTTGTTTAGTTTCATCTAGTACCTACTGTAATGGAAAATTGGCAATAGCATCATGCAATGTATCACGAAAAAAGATAAGCTGCTTTATTGATATTGTACAGCACACAAACATAAAATCTATGAATATAAGATTAGAAAAGAATCTCACTGCATCAAAATATTGATATTGCATTTACTGTACTTTCAGCCCAGGCTTTGAAACTGTTTGTTAAAATGATGATAATGTTTGTTGTTTACATCTGTATTACGGCTGCACTATTAACTTCAACATTACAACTGTTTCAAAAAGACAAAATAAAATGTACCAGGAGTTTTTCAGTTTAAAAGCATCTTTACAAATCAAAACACAAGTTCAAATGGTTTGTAAAAAGTAAAAAACTTAGCCAAATAAAGCCATAACCCAGACACAGTGAACTCAGAAGGAGAAGAATTAAAATCCAGATTAAAAAGAGATTTAAACTGAAGAATGAAGAAGCAGGTTTTGATGTGGAACGGGAGGTCATTACGGAGTTGAGCAGAAACAGAGAAAGCACAGTCTCACTTTTTTTTAGACGAGACAATAAAAGCTAGAAGTTAAAACTGTGAGACAATTCAATACTGAGTCATATCACAAAATTTAACAACAGTTTTGCATATTACATTTATTTTCTGTAGCTGTCTTCTCTTACATCAATGTTGAATTAAAAACAGAGAGAGCTTGCTGTTGTTGCTGCGCGATAAATTGCAAATGTATCGCAATATCATCACAATATCTGTATCGCAATAATATATGGTCTTCTATTTGATGAGCATTTTATTTTTTCTTCCCCTCTGTCCTGGTTCAGTCTTTAATATTGATTTAAACCCTGCTTTGACAAGTTAAATTGCTTGTATTTCTACCTGTATTTCTTTATATATTTTAAAGAAACTAAGTCAAAGATGCAAATATCGAAGGCAATATCATTATCACGTTATTTAAAATAGTTTCATAATGTTGTGCAGCCCTATTTACTGACTTTACCTTCATTATTGACCTTAATTTGATTATAATATCACAGTATGGCCCAGTTATAAATGTATTGGCGCTTCATGTTACTTTTTCCTCCATCTTTTCTTTCAGATAAAGTGTCAAACTTAAACCAAAAGTGGAAATAAGGGTCACAGGAAGAAAGTAAAACAGGTAAGAAGTGACTCACTGTGACTTTTTACATTTAAAAACTGTGCATGTTGATAACCTAGCGATTGTTTTTAGCTGCAGCCATGACGCAGAGCAACGGGGAGAACCCTCAGAGGAGCCGAGGGGGTCTGCAGCAGATCAGAGCCGGGATCCAGGCCCGGTCCGAGCTGGCCCGGAAGAGAGTCCAGAGCATCACCAAAGAGGAAGTCAAAGGATGTTTCATGAAGAACGCCTTTGTCATCTTCACCGTGGCTGCTGTTATAATCGGTCAGTTCTCACAAGTCCTGCAAAAAAACCCTGAAAAACATGGAATATGGTTTTCTGGTTAAAGGGAAATAATGGGGAAAGTAGTGGGAGGTCTTAGAGTTATAATGACACTGCAAAATAAGAAGAAGTAGAAGAACTAATTAATATTTATAAAGCACATTTCGTAAATCAATGTGTTTTACAGAAATGACATAAAAAAGAACCAAGTCACAGCAAAAAATCAAAAGAAACTTAGACACCAACAAAGGGGAAAGAAAAAATATGAATAAAATTAGAGTGTTCAGTGAAATATATAGTTTCCCTTAATACTCACTTTTAAGATAAGCTTTATTTGTCACATGAACAGTGAAATGTATTGTTGTACCTCCATCCTATTTCAGTTATAGTACATTTCACACAGCACACTGAGTCTAAAAATAAAAAAATATAGATCTAAAAGTTATAAAATAAGGAGAGGACCTGTATTTAATATATTGCATTGACATTTTTTTCTTTTTGACAAGTTTTTCTCACTTTTAAACTGTCAAATTCTTAATTTTATGGCCATTTTGTTCACTTTTAAGCATAGTTTATATCTAGTAGATTGTGACTAATATTAACCTTAAAGCAACACTATGTAACTTTTTACCCACAAAAATGGAGCCTGAAAAGCATTAGAACAATAGTATAATAGTTTAATTCATTTCGATGATGTCTTGAAATGAATAACCCCTATTTATAAGTGCAGCTGGTTTGACAGACACTATGTTTTTTGAGTTTCGTGACATATTTAGCCCAAACGTGTTGCATTAATTCCATATTTACTCTATAACTATGATATTTTTAGGTGAAGAAAAGTTAACAATCCCATTTTTTGTCTTGGTATTTGTTTTGTTTTTGTCTTTTAGTGGCTATACAACATAAAAGTGACATAGTGTTGCTTTAAGAAATGGGAAACCTGCATCTTTGTTTGCTGGTTAACAAACAAAACTGAGATTAAAGACGGAAGACTATAGTTTTTTTTTCTTTGCATTAAATTCATGAAGAGTTCTCTCCATCAGCAACCCATCCATCTTCAAGACTCTTGCATAACAGGATGCACAAAGAAAAAGAACAGAAACAAAGTCAGGATCAGAGACTATAGGAATCTCAGATGAACGTATGAGTCCGGGCCTTACCTGACCTTTCAGCTGACCTCTGACCCGTGGCCATTAACCTTTGGGTCTGTCTCTGGAGGAAGCGAGCCGGGCCACCCACCGGTCGCACATCTGCAGCCCTGGTAGAATTACACGGTGCCAGGACGGGACTCAAAGAGAGACTGTTGTGTTTCGGATGTGCTTTTCCTCCAGGTTAATGGGTCGGCCACCTGGCTGTGACGCTGGATTAGGGACACGATAAACTATACTAAAGTATTAGAGTGACCACTGTTTAACCTTTGATAAATGATAAAAAATGAGTCAAAGAAAGATTTCTGCTTAGTCAGTTCTAGTTTAACTTAACTTATTACTAAAATACTTTGGATATTGCCCAATCACACCCTTTGCTTCCCGAAATAAAATTAGTAAATGAATAAAACCAGATGAAATAAAATAACAATAGTAAAAAAATAACAAGTTTACGTACATAAATGTATAGAAAATATAGGACATGTTACACTAAGAAATAAGAGAAACTCCTTAACACCAATGTATTTGCCTTGTCTCTTTGAAAAATAGACATTTACAGAGAACCTCATTGAAAGCTGCTGTTAGAGAAGCACAGTCAGGTTTCTATTTAAACATTTTATCTTTTCAGTTCATCAAAGGTCAACAAAGCTCCGATGAGTTTTTGTCATAAAAGCATGTGACATTTTGCCAATTAAACGAATAAAATAAACACAGAACGATAGAAACTGTGTCTAAAAATGTTATTAATTTTCACTAGAGCTGCAAAACATATCACAAATGCATCGTTATATTGCAATATCATCACTTTTTGCTTCAAACTCATCGTCCAAACAAAAAAATCTTGGTTTATACCTGGTTCTTTCCTACTTTAGTCCTAGTTTAGTCCTGGTCTAGTCTTGGTTTAGCCTTAGCTTTGACAAAAAGTGACTCTAGAGCATTTTATTTCTTTAGATTTTTTATAGCAGTTCAACTTTTTTCTACGTCAAAGAGCTTTCAAACATTGCAGGTCATATTAACACAATAATTAAAATAGCTATTGCTTTTTGAATGTTTTTCTTATATATGTCCACCTTATTTCCCACTAGATGTCTTATTATTCTGCTGGCTACAGTTGGGGATAATCTAAACTTGTTATTTCAAAACAATAATACATGTCTATATAATATCTGTTGTTTTAACTCAGTAATTAGCGCTAATCCTCTGTGTCTGTGTTGTCCTCCGTGTTCTCAGGTATAATCCTGGGGTTTGCGATGCGGCCGTATAACTTGTCCGACAGAGAAGTGAAGTTCTTCTCGTTTCCCGGAGAGCTGCTCATGAGGATGCTGCAGATGCTGGTCCTGCCGCTGCTCGTCTCCAGTCTCATCACAGGTACGCACCCTGCAGTCTGTTTAAGGCTTTTATTTTTACCTTGTGTCACCCATAATTTTGTGGATTCACTTTAATTATAATCATCTCAGTGTTATTGCTGACAAATACAACACAATGAACAACACTTTCAGTTGTCATCCTCTATTTTTAGCTCGAAAGTGCATCAGATTCCTAAAATAAACCGTTTGAACACTCTCCAAACTAAAAATAATACCTTTATGGATGCACTACATTTACAATTTACATTATATCAGTGCTGTTGTTAAAAAATATCCCATATGTTATCCCTGGAAATTATCCCTAGGCTCATTTTACATATAAAGAGTGAAAGATTATAGTGAAAGCATTGCATCTCAAATAAATTGCAGTGGAAACCAATAAGACTTACTCTTTAGTTTGACAATTACAAATACATGAAGAAATGACATGTAAAAGACTAGTTATTCACCTTAAACTTTTGTTTGTTGGGAAAGGAATGGCCAAACTAAACTATAAGCTAATTAAATCTGACCAAAGACTGTATCTGTTCCCTAAGCCAGACTTTGAACAAGCCAGTCGTACACATTTTTATTTTCACCTGCCAAACTCTGAAACTCTTGGCATTCCTGAGAATCTATGAAAAGTAACCCACAGCTCATAAAGTCTGTCCTGAAGTGACTTACAAACATATTGAAAAGTGTACCTGCTGTAAAAGAGTATTCTTTGTGTATGAAAGGGTTCAGTGAAGAGTCAGTGCTGTTTATTGTTTGTCTCGCTCCTCGTGGCAGTACCCTCGGAGCGTCAGAGCTGTTTTTTCAGCCGCCGCTGTTTGTTGTTTTTGGACTCAGTAGTGGACTGGGTTATAGTGACCTCATCAGAGAGAGACAGAGAGATATCACATGCTCGTTCTGTAATGGTCACGATCTGGTACCGAGCCAGGACCTGTTCAAATACTATCATTTAAAAAAGAATGGCAGACTGTATTAACAACAGTACTTTTTAATGAAATGATTGATTGACAAAGTGAATTAGCTTTGATTTATTGTTATGTGTAAAGCAAAAATAACAAACATGAATGAATAATATAGTTCACAAGTAAAAAGGAAGAAGAAAAAGAGTCATTATAGTCATAAATAATTACACTGACACTAAATTGGCTTATCATATCAGCTCATAATGTAATAATATACCAACATTGTGCATCTATACATGAGTTTTATAAGTTGCTCAAGAGTTTTAGGAGAGAACTGTCTTTTAAGTCAGTTCAAGGCATTTTATTTGACAGTAGCTTTAACAAATCAATATCCTGGTGCTTGCATTACCCACTTTTTGCTCTATAAACATATACCCACTGATATGTTGACATAACATGTTTTGGTCAGGTCCGTACATGTGATTCTTCTGGACACATATGACAACATATGACTGCACTGGCAATAGTCCAGGGATGAGTTCATTGGCCAGTGTTGTCATGCTTCATAATCCCATTCAGACACATGGATGTTTTCCTTTAAAAGGCCAACACCCATCGGATGATTTCTGAGAAATGTACTGTTTCGTCTTGAAATAATAGAGTGCAGATTTCAAACACGTGGAGCTTCAGGATGAGACCAAAACACACGTGTGCTGTAAATGTCAAAAGATAGAAGAGGAGTGTGTGTTTTTGGAGGAATGACATGGACACGTTGTCTGATAATAACCTACTTTGTGCCGTAACATCAGCGTCGTCTGACATCAGGTCACGTGACCAAACTAACAAAGACTGCTGTTCTGTATCGGGACGTCAGGATTACAGCTGCAGTCTCACTCGTTTGGGAATGTCTCTGCTTTTAGAGGCGTACTTATGTTTGCTATGAAGTTATAATTTACTTCAAAAAGGCCACATCCTGAGTTCTTAAACATTCAGTATTGGGTAAACGGAAAAACTCGACTTTTTAACAGTGCTATAATATACAGTATGAGATTTATTCATTCATTCATCTTCTACCGGTGGGTCTCGTTGGAGTTCGTGGGTGACTGGAGCCTATCCCAGCGGCTTTAGGCCTGAGGCGGGGTACATCCTGGAACATGCCATGACAAACTCCTCAGAGAAAGACAGAGAGTCAACCTTCTTGCTTTTAGGCAGGAGAGAAAATAAATAAATGAATATTCAGTATTTTACGAGACATGGTAGTTTTTATAGAGTTTTAAGGTGGAGGTCTGAGTCATATTTATCAATGATTGCCTCAGTTTGTTTCTTTGAAGTTATTGTACAGCATAAAGTAATATAAAATCTGAATATACACACTTTTTTAAGTTTTAAACCTATAACTAGAAACATTTTAAAAAGCATAAAGAAATCTAAAGAGCATTTAACAGTCCAACTAAAAAACATGGACATCATTACAACTTTAGTCCAGTTTTAACTTGAGTTTGTTTCATTTTATTTCAGTACTGCTCTTTCAGTTGTCTTTAGGTGCATTTAAATTACTTTAACTCTGTTGTTTTCCAGTTTAGTTCGATATTTCTTTATTTGCATTTACATCTTTTGGGAAATTACAGTATATGGCAAAACACTGAGGCATTTAAAGAGACTCAGTAATTTAAAACGCAAAAATATTCTGTAGGTTACACTCCTTGCTTCAAAAGTAGTCAGTATAAGAAGCATAAAACAGGTTTATTCATTCACTCATTTGTGATTTGCTTGAATACTGCATTATTGAAATGTATGTTACAAAGTGCCATTCCGATACAGAAATCAGCAGCCGTCAGTCACACATTTTTGAGTTGACTTTGCTCCTTTGACATTTGAGCAAACACTAGTCTATGTGCAAATAAACTGCTGTGTCCCCAAAACTGAACTGTGCCTCTGTGTGGAACATGGAGACGGTCTGGCCCAGTTGGAAAGAGTTTCTTGTGGATTTTGGTCCTGCCTTGAACCGTGGCACACATTTAAGCAGATTCCTGGGGAGTGTGGAAAGAAGTTTGGGCAGAAGAGAAGGAAGAGAGGGAAGAGAGGGAAGGATCAATATTACTAAAACAGCAGGGCTTTCTTTAAACCCCTGTTGAGCCTTTTTCTCCATTCATTCTTGACCCGTTTTACTACATATTTACATCTTTCACAAAGTCATATTTCAAATGTTCTCCACAATAACCACTTAATTTCACACAAACTCCAGGAGTTCTCCGGCATTTCTTCACCACTTCACCGCAGAGCATTTAAAAAGCCTTGTCGGGAGGGGGCCTGGGGGCTGGTAGGGGGCCCGGACAGAGAGAGGAGATCTGGGTAGTAAAATGAAGCTAACAGAGGCAGTTGTAGGCAGGGTCACTGGAGCTTAGATATTGGAGGTATGAAATGAAAGGTAAGATTCCAGAAAAATGTTTTAATAAATAGTGATCCAGTGATAATATCTCTTATGCTGAAACCAGTGTCAGATATTACTTATTAAATCAGTTTGGTCAAGCTTAAAACAATAAAGAGACACACTAAAACAATGTCTAATACAGCGATTTTGTTCCATTTTGTTACTTGAAGTTAAGCAGACAACATTTTACATTTACAAAAGTTAAATAGACACCAAAAAATCTCAAATCCGGTCTAAAGAGGATGATTCTGGCAAATAGCAACTTACTATGTGTGTGTGTGCTGTCAGTGAGTGGGTAGAGAACATTAGTAGTAGTAAACTTCTTCAACCATCGCACGGTATACAAACTATTTAGGCTACACTTGCTAAAGGCTTATTCTGGACTTGTATAGAAGCACTTAAAACACTACATGGTTTGTTTTAGGACCTGTGCTTCCTCATCAAAGACTGTTAAATAAGATTTACATATTATTGCTAAAGCGGCAAAAGCTACATTTACATAAAGCTGTGGTTTTCAACTGGTTTCATGTTGGGACTGAAATTTTCCTCAGTTGCAGCCCACTATTTACCAAAACAAAGTTATTTTTCATACGTTTAGGCTTTGTTTTAAGTTTAGAGTTCCAATGTCACCTTTTAATAGCTGTAACAAAGGCATGTCCATCACAGCAAAAGAATAAAGCTAAACATATCAACTGTATTTGTGTGTTACATATATTTTTAGGCGTACACAAAGAAAAAGTGACACATGCAGCTTGAGGGCTCTGCTAAAATACATAAAGGCAATAGTTTCTTATCATTCTTGCTCTGTTTGCTAATGGTAAACAACACAAATGCTAATATACTTGTTTTCTGTGTATTTGACTTGAACAGTTTTTTGTTCCAATAGAAAGACATAGTTGTGAAGACTTTTTATAATATTATGAACATACTTTAACTCTTCTTTTTTTTTATTTTCAAGAAATTTGAAAAGAGTTGGAACAGAAACTCTTTTTCATTCATATTTTATGGGTTTTTTTTTCAATAGACACGACTCTTTAATTTTCTTTTACTTTTTATAAGTGACACAGGTAAAGCACAACTTGATTAAAAAGCTCATATAAATGATGATTGGGGAAATATCACTGCTTTTGTTGCTTGTTTAAAGTCATATACATTAATACTTGCTTTATATAAACTCTTCCAAAAGTGACGTCAGCGAAAACTGGGCACTCTTTTCGGTGATGGAAGTACTGGACTCTGCCATTAATTTTAACAAGTTAGCAAACTTAAACCGGTAAATAAAAAGCTTTAATGTGATAAACTGACTCTTTGTTTTCCATAAAGTTGGTGAGAAAGGAGCACAATGCAACAGTAAAAAAAATCAAAGGGCACATTAGCGTAGAAATGTATTATTGAGTTTTTCAGGGTATGGTTACCCCACCACAATGGTACGATTAGCGTCTAATTGCAGTGGTTTAAAAAACAGATTAATATTGAGGCACTTTCCTGAGGCTCCCACATTTAACACATGTCGTCTGTTGGGAACATTTCTCAAAAGCATCTTTGTTTTTGTACAATTTGTCATTTTTGGTGGCTAATGGTAACCAACCATAACGGCACCAAGATGCACACAGTTTATGTTTTTTACAAACACAAAAAGGGTCTATACTTGCTTTCTGTATCGTTCCCTTTTAATGATACATTTCTACTTGTGTCCTGAGTGATTTTGAGATATTGAAGTTGGAAGTTTTGACATTTAAATTAGCAACAATGACACATGGAACAACTTTATTTCAGATAAAAAGTCAAACAATGCCTTAAACTTTGCTATAATTTGAAATAGATCCTATATAATGTAAATGGATTGATGGATGGACGTATAATTCTACGTTTTTTGCAGAGTCACTGAGTGTTACAATAATTGGCCGTTGGGTGAACCTCTTCCTCTTGCCCTGAGTTTAAACTTTCCCCCCACCGAAGCAGGCCCACTTTTGTGTTTGATGAACATTCCCCTCCTGAGAAAGAAAGTCATTCTCCGTGCGCTCCTTCGGCCTTTTGAAAAGATGGTGAATTGGTGAAGCTGGACCCGTTGTTGCCCCGGACGACGAGGCAGCGATCATTGTGTGCACGCAGAGCCGACTAAGTCAACAAGTTTTCCCAGGACTGTCAGAAAAAGGAAAAGGAGGAGAGTGGAAAGAAAAGAGGGGCGAAGAAAGAGGATTGCAGCAATAAGATCAGTAGAGTGGTACAAAAGTGAGGCACGATGTGGGGGTGGACCGGAGGAGGGCAGGGCAGGGGGGTCTGAAGGCATCCTGTAATGAGCGGTGGTAGAAGAAGAGGTGAAATCTGTCTCTTTGAAATGAAAATCAAGTGAAAGTTGTGTTATTATTAGAGTAGGATGCAAGGAGACATTGGTTTATTGTTGGAAAATGACAGTCATAGATCAATCATAGTTTAATTTCTTATAAATTAGTCACATTTATCATTTTTGAAGACATAATCCACATTGTTAAGAGGCCATTTTGCTGAAACCGCAGTGATTCTGTTGTGGATTGGCCTCTTGTTTACAGGGGCAGGCATTCTTGCTTCACAAAAATGAAAACTTTTAAATCAGGCCGAGAAAGTGTTTTTGTTTCGTTGTGACTGCTGCTCCTCTCTCGTGTAAACTGTAAAGCTTGTCTTCTTTGAAAACAATGCCGTCATAGACACAACACACGTGTGCTTTGATTGCCTGATGCACAAATAAGTGAAGGAAATACAAACAGCTTGGCTACTGTGAGAGTTAGAGTAGACTTTGTTTTTCATTATCCAGTTCCATCAAGGAGTTACATTTACTCCTTGTAACTAAGCCTGGGCTATTATGAAATTACAGAGCAGCACAAACACAGATTTGTTTGAGCCAAATCAGAAATATAGTCCCTCTTTTAAGCACTAGTTCAACAATGTTCAGTCAGAATAATTGATCTTTTTCGGCTTTAGAGGGCGGTAGTCTGATCCCAAAAGATACCTACTGTAAGCAAATTTAACAAAGTGTAAGCGGTCCATGTCTGGAGGTGAAGAGAAGAGAATAAGGGAAGGGGAGGATGAGGAGGGGAGGAAGAGGATCAAAAAGAACGGGACAAAAGCTTAAGTCCTGAGCATGTCGAGACAAGAGGGGCACGGAGGGCAGGGGCAGTGGGTGAAACCCCGCACACACACATCACTATTGTGTGTGTCTCATGTGAAAGGACCACATACATCTCCTGTCACACAAAGCCTCTTTTCCTTGTCCAGCTCTGAATAAAGATAAAGGCCATAATAGGAGCTGACACTTTGAAAATACGCTGCCACTGTCACGCCTTTGACTGTCTCTAAATCCACTGTGAATGGCTGTATTTGTAAAAGCTGTTTATTGCTTATAAGGACTGTTTCTTCTGTACCCAAACCAAAATTCATAGAGGTTTGCATGAATAATTTAAAGGCATTATGTAACTGTATATACTGTTTACTGTATACAGTGTCATTTGGGACATTTGGGCTTTTTTTATGTATAAAGCTTCAACAATACACTTTATTTATTTATTTATCCCATAAAGTAGAGAAATGCTTAATGTCGCTCACAGGCTTTATTAACAGACAGCTGCTTAATACCAGCATATACATGAGAAAATGGCGCTTAAAACAAACTACAAAACGACGTATGTGATAATTATTTTAAATATTGTGAATATTTAAATGCTCTTTGACATCAAAAAATGTCAAACTGATTTGGAAAATATTAAGAAATACAAGGCTCTGGACTAAGTAAGAGTTTTTTGCAATAAATTGTGCAGCCCTTGTACCAAAACTAAAATGTAAAATAGAGTTGGGTTTCCATAAAGCTTGATAAAAATATGTCTCCCCAGAAATTAAGTTTGGGAAACAACCCTATTGAAGAAAAAGAAAAAAAAACCTGATTAACTTCATAGAATACTTCTTTGCTGTTTTACTTTTAAAGCACTCCTTCAACTCCCTCCTGTTTCTGAATCAGCTCTACTGTTTACCCTTAATCTTGCTCCACCTCGTCTCTCAGAGCTGCTGCTTCCTTATCTACCTTTACGGTCTCTAATCAGATTCTTAGTCGTCCTGAAAACTAGGTGGAGGCTCAGAGGGGGTCAGGCTTTTCACAGTCGCTGCTTTTCATACTCATACAAACTCCTTCTCCAACTTTAATGCACTTTTACAGATTAAATTTTGACATATTTGCAGCTAGCATCTTCCCTTTTGCCTTAAATTACATTTTTTTTAAAGTTTGGTCACATTACATCATTTACAAACCCTGCATTATGATCTTTATTGATGCATTATTGAAGACTTTTTCTATAGAGTATAATGCTGCTCTGGGCGCTGTGCAGATGTGCTTTTCCCATCAGTAAAGGTCAGAACAGGATTATATTTCTTGCCATGCTTTGTTTCCTTCAGATATTCGGTCAGATAAATCATAAGGGTGCGCTTCGCCTTATTTTACTGCATTTTTTCCCAGGAAGGCAGGCACAGATAATAATATTCCTCATGTACGCAGCTTATTGGTCATACAGTGTCTCCCATAATCACATTCATAAATAAATATGTTTACTTTTATTGGATTATATCTCATTTTACTGTGTTTTTTCAGCACTCCTGCTCCCCCTATAGGAAACATTCAGAACTTCTTTACTCAGTTATGACCTTTACTTCAGAGTTTCCTTGAAAAACCCAAAGATAATGCACAAAATCTACTCTGTGGCTGATGATCTCCACAAAAGATTTGAGCTGGAAACATGTACTTCTTGTGATTAATCATTAGGCCATTGTTTACTTGTCCTCTCAAGCTAATTTTTGGTTAAAAACTGTGTACTCTGTAAATAAAACTGTTTTGCTTTACTTATATATCATTTTGTGTTTGTTCCAGGTATGGCGGCTCTGGACAGTCGAGCGTCCGGTAAAATGGGGATGAGGGCCGTGGTCTACTACACTTCCACCACCGTCATCGCCGTCTTCATCGGGATCGTCATGGTCCTCATCATTCACCCGGGAAAAGGGTCGAAGGACGAGTTCACCAAGCAGCAGAAGATCGAGCAGATCAGCGCTGCCGACGCCTTCCTGGACCTCATCAGGTAACTGCAAATACAAACATGCACCAGTTCTGTAAACAAAATGAAATATGGGTGTTTCTGCTGATGACGAAGATTAAAATGTGTGAAATTATTAACAAGAATGCTACTTGGAGAAACAATAAAACATTTGCCATAAAGTTTGATTATTTTTATTTGGAAACAAAATAATAGTCTGCACAATATAATCCATTACCAGCCAGTAAAACCTATGTTATTAAAGCAAATGATTAGTAAGGTTAGTTTTCCCTTAAATTTCAGTTAAATTTATAACTTATGAAACTAATAAACTCAACTTTTATCTGTTTTCCAGAAACATGTTCCCTCCTAATATCGTTGAAGCCTGCACCAAACAGGTAACACTCTCTTTTTATGCTATTGTGTTTTACGTCTTTTATTGTATAAGTTTGGATTCCTGTTGATAATGAACAAATAATATGTTGACATCAGGACTTAAGGCTTTATGTGATATGGAAGAAATTGTGGCTCAATGCTTATAATGGAACAGTATCTTTGTTGCTGCTGTATTGAATAGCATCCTATAGGTGAAAGAAACCAGATGGCCTTCATGAAATATAGTAAAGTTAATAGTTTATTCCTGCTTTAACTCAGCAGGAATTAATGTAATCCTAATGCATTTATATGATGCATTAATATTTTATGAATCCTCAGGAGTGGGTTTAGACGTTTTCATTCATGACTTCACACATAAGCAAAAACTTAGTGGTGTTTTTAACTAAATAAGTAACTAAGATGAGAACTCTGTCATGAATAATGATTTATTAAAGCTATTCATCTTGTTGCATTCTTTGTTTGAAAATAAAACTGAACCAAATCCACCCCATTAAAAAAATCCCTGAAGCTTTTGATATTGTCTTTATTAAATGGGTTGATTTGAGAATTACTGTAAATGTAAACACTTTACTACATTATTTTTATTTTAGTAGAAAGGTCTGAAGCTTGACTGATACCAAGAAACACAATGTGGATGATTGAATCTACAGTTTTTTGTTTTTTGTTTTGTCTGATCCAGTACAAGACTCAGTACGCCAAGAAAGTGGTCCAAGTGAAGATGACGGTGAACGAGACGATATTCTCGCTCAACGGCAGCCAGGAGATCACGCGAGAGGAGATGATCGCGGTGCCTGGATCTGTGAACGGGATCAACGCTCTGGGCCTGGTGGTGTTCTCCATGTGCTTCGGTCTGATCATCGGCAGCATGAGGGAACAGGGCCGGCCGCTGAAGGACTTCTTCGACTGTCTCAACGAGGCCATCATGAGGCTGGTCGCTATTATCATGTGGTACGTGCACAAAGGGATAAAGTGAGCAGGATTCGTACGTAATAGAGCCAGAATATGGACTAGTCAATTCAACATGTGGATAAGAGTAATAAAAACAAGAGGATGACTCCACACTCTAATCTTACTTTATCAGAGCTGAATAGTTAACACTGATCTGTCGTGGTGTAAATATGATGTGGTCTGGAATTAGGTTTGAAAATTTGTCATTTAAGTGACACTTTTGAGTAAATTATAGCAGCAATTATAGTCAGCTTTTATCATATACAGGATACCAAAAAATCTACTTCTAAAATGTGGCTTGTGAAAACGCTTAGTGGTTCAGAACTTCAGCAAAACACAGCGGCCAGTGAGCAAAAAAGTTCAGAGCAGGCCCTGTATTAGATAATATATTTCATTATTATAAATATAAATATCTATTTCTTATTATTATATTATTATCTATATATATCACCTTTTCATACTTAGAATATTAGGACAGTTGCAGGCAAAGCTCCCAAAATGAGATGCCGTGTTTATTATTGAATTTGTAAATTAATTAGGAAAAAAAATTGATATCCTCTGAAAAAACATGCTTTTATCTCAGTTTTGTAACTTTATGTAGTGTTTTACAGTATCCCAGTTTTTCACAACATTTGATTTTCAACCTACAATGGCTGTGGAACACTTTTAGATAATAGTTTACCAGGTCAAATATACTCATTGTGACTTTTAAATCAGAAAGAGTGTGATATTTTGAAAATGAAACCATGAAGGAACCTTGTAAATGAGCAGGTCGGTCTTGATAACTTGTCATAAAACCCTAACGCTGTGACTTTCGACCTCTAGGTATGCTCCCGTTGGTATCCTGTTCCTGATTGCCGGTAAGATTGTGGAAATGGAGGACATCTCGGCCATGGGGGGCCAGCTGGGCATGTACACAATCACTGTGATCTGTGGCCTGCTCGTCCACGCCATCTTTGTCCTGCCAACGCTTTACTTTGTCGTCACCAGGAAGAACCCCTTTGTCTTCATCGGGGGGCTGCTACAAGCTCTCATCACTGCCCTGGGAACATCTTCGAGGTACGTCCACACTAATACGGTTTAATATAAATGGATGATACAACATGTTTCTTCATCCTCTCGTCTTCTCATCCTCTCTCCCAGCTCTGCCACTTTACCCATTACGTTCAAATGCCTGGAGGAGAACAACAAAGTGGACAAGCGTGTGACCCGTTTTGTTCTTCCTGTTGGTGCCACAATCAACATGGATGGCACAGCGCTCTACGAAGCCCTGGCAGCCATCTTTATCGCTCAGGTTAATGATTATGACCTTAACTTCGGACAGATTCTCACCATTAGGTACGCAAAATGAAACACACTTACATTCACTTCACACCGCCACGTTTGCTTTTTTATATAACTCTTATGCATTTATGTCCTTGCAACAGTTTTAACATTAGTATTTCTTCAGTATGTTACTAATGCTGCATTCAGGGGCTCCCATTTAAGGCACATTAACGCCTTCTCAAAACTGTGGAAATATCATTAAAGTGTTTAATCCATGATCTATGGGTTAATTCAAGAATTTATTAGCATGCAGCTTTAAACTGTGAAGAAAGCTAATTAAATCTGAATTGTCAGCCCAGTTAAACACCAAAAATAACATTACTAACCAGTAATTTTTTTTATTTCCAGATTAATGTGACATACGGAAATGTTTTGGTTGTGATTAAAGTACAATACAGACACATACAGTTTTCAAACAAATGAATGCAGTTCTTTAGGGCATGGCTTTAAACTCAATATTGTTGTCCTTAAGGAACTGGACTTTAATTGAGGCTCTTCAAATCCACATAACAGCTGCAGCTCCTTCTAATACTGTACCTCAATATTTGAAAAGTGGAAACAGTGTAGACTTGAACAGAGAAGTTGTTTTGTGAATGTGTCAGTGCTTTCTGGTCGTTTCTAAGCAGCTTATATTAAAAGAATAGTGTGAACAGTATGTCACAGTGTTCATACGTTGATATTTTAAAATCATGTTATATTCATCCCATGTTTAGTGAATAGTAAAGTTAATATTACGACATGAAGGGACATTAAAGTCGAAAAAAACGAGACCCAAACTCTCCGAGGAACACATGAATGCAGCATAAGATAACTCAATATAAGTGTTTGACTGCATGTTGTACTATCTGATACATTTGGCCTCTATTATAGCTAAACTGTTACTTAACCAAACCAAAGTAAGGCATCTCCAAGCCAAAAAAACCACAGGCTCCAATTTAAATTAGCTACTAGCCACTGCTTCAGCTGCTTTGAATAAATGTGGGAAGGATATCTCAAACTAAAGAAGGTCAATCCTGGGTTTGTGTTAATGTTTTTAGTTATTTTTGCAGATTAATACATACGCACAGTCACAATTCTGTCCTTTTTTTTCTTTTTTCCTCAGTATCACAGCCACAGCGGCCAGTATCGGTGCAGCTGGGATCCCTCAGGCTGGACTGGTTACCATGGTGATAGTGCTAACATCTGTCGGCCTGCCTACGGATGACATCACGCTGATCATTGCAGTCGATTGGTTCCTGTGAGTATCGTCTCGAGTATTACAAAAAAAAAAACTATTATGTAAGAAATGAGAGAGTTTTCCTTTTTTTTGTCTTTTTACATTTGGTTTTTAAACATTTGGATTATGGGATAGCTTTTGTACACAATGACTTCTGAGTAGATTAAAGTTCAGCACTCAGAGACACTCCCTCTGCATTCCTCGTCTGGTTTTTATTCAGCAGCTCAAGCCCAATGGGAAAGCACCTCTTCCTACTGGTTGTCTTTTCTGATTTGAAAGATATGCTTTTAGTTTTATAGTTACATGTTATAAACACATTTAATGGAATCCGTGTGGTTTAATATGATTGAATTTCACAATTGTCCTTTTGTGTTCTTGGGCTTCCTTTCAGGGACCGGTTGCGTACAACCACTAATGTCCTGGGAGACTCTATCGGTGCTGGTATAGTGGAACATCTGTCCCGTCACGAACTGCAGAAGAAGGACCCAGAAGTCGGCAATTCTGTGCTGGAAGAAGCAGACAAGAAACCCTACCAGCTCATCAGTCAGGAAAACGAATACGAGAACGAGAGGCCTCCTGACAGTGAGACCAAAATGTAGTGGAAACAAAAAAAAAACAAAAACTGGTCTGTACATTCTTAGGAAAACTATTGCACTGTATTGAACCATGTTTTCAATGGAGATCTATTTGTCACTTTGTAAGTGTTCCTTCCTCAATAGAGTTCACATTAAACTGACTTAATGCTAGCTATGTTTTAATATGAGCCGATACCAGTTTATTAGTCTCTTTACATTAAAGGTAGAACATTTTCTAAGGTGATATGCTTCGGAAATGGTTCATTGATGCATTGTTTTTCCAAGGGTCTTTACAAGGACAAATAGTATTTAGTATGTTCTATTATCTTTAAACCATTAGGGCTGAATTTCTCTTAAGCCTGGTGTTTGATGGCCTTGTTGTATAATATATGCAACTTCTGTCGAGACTGTGATGACTCAGTTTACCCACTAGAGGCCAGTATTGCTGCATATCCACATCCACATACATTATTCTGGCTTTAAAATGTTTTCTGGTGCTGTTTAACCCCTTTTTGTTTGTTAAAAACACAGCAAAACTCAGTAAATAAATGAAAATATTCTATTAAATTCAACTTTATTAATCCGCTAAGGGGAAATGTAACTGTTAGGTCTCTTCAAATTAATGATAAAGCAAATAAATGAGACTTCATCAGCCATAGCTCACTGCAGCTCACTGATCTCAGACGTCCACTGGCTGCTCTCTGTTGTTCAAAAGCTGGATGCAGGGGATGGTCCATGTTCTTCAGTAAAGCTTCTGTTTTGTTGTGTGTCTGCTGCACCACTGCTTCAATACTATAGGTATTAGTTTGGAGACTGTGGTTAACCCTAATCCTAAATATGCGACCAGATTAACCAGATTAGCTCAAATGGTCTGTATATTAAGTACATTACAGACTTTTATACAGATAAATACAGCTTTATTTTTCAGTTTCTTGTTTCCGTTTTCCTGTAACTATCCAAACCTGTTGTAGCTTTCAGTAGCAGTCATTGCACAAGCGTTACCAATCGTTATATTCTGACTTTTTCCAAAATCAGTCGCTACAATCATTAGGGCTGACAAACCAAAATCAACCAAAAATAAAATGTTTAATCACCCAGTTATCATAAGAACGTACTTCATCCAAATACCTTAAAGAAATGGAAATGAATGATGATTGTATCTCTAATTGTAGTTCAAGTAAATGCCCTGAAATTAATGTGTGTTTTAACATTTAGAAAAAATTGAGTGGTGTGTTTTAAAGTTTAGACTTGAATAAAAGTGTCATATTTAGTTAGTTTTTTCAGGTATGATTCAGAAAAATGTTTGCCTTCTCTTTATGTAGTTTATCTCAGTGCTGGATTGTTCTAATTCATAACAGTAGATAGAAAATACTTTGCATAGGAACATGTTTTGAATATACTGTGTTTGTATAGAGAACTGTAGATACATGTTGAATATAATTGTAGATTTGAAGTGTAACATGAGGATTGCATATGTAAAGATAACTATGCTTGTTTCCAATTGAATAGTAATAATCTAATGTCTTTACAATTGCAAAACTGGCTGGTTTAAAGGACCAAATGTTTGTTTTTTTCTTTTACGTGAGAGGAAATGGAATAGTTCCTCTGTTTACAATTGCTGGTGTATTTTTGTCGGATTTGTCTTATGAATTGAACACGATGCTGACATAAACACAAACATATACACATACAGGAACATTTATTTGTAGTTTTTATCTACCTAATAAAAACTATTAAATCTGTTCTTGTGTGTTTACTTATTCATTAATATATTATACAGCCTTTAGTGTATTGACAGTCTACCGTCAGTGAGCAGATCCCTTACAGTCTACAGCTACTACAGCTGAGTTTCTGTGCCTCTTGCTTGACCCTGATACATTACTTTTATTTTAATGTATGTTTCACTGTCTAAAGAGACATTCATTTTCAATATTAACTATAAAGATAATGTAATGAATTGCTGAATTCTCGGTTTATATGAAAAAGTGAAAGTGCAATCAGGTTTATACTGTGTTTCGTCAGTTGGCTTTACCCTACAGTATTTTGAATGGTATTAAACAGATATAGATGCAGACTACAAAATTACAATTAGGGTTAAATCAAAATATATGTTAGTCATTGATGTAGTAAAAATGGTATTTAATCACATCTTTGAAGTCCGCACCACATCTAACTGACATGGTCAAATGACAACAAAAGGTCTACACGTCGTACATTGAAACTATTATTATCCCTGCTATCGAGAATCAGCTGTAGAAAGTTGTCGTATAGCGCCCTCTACCGACGGAGGCACGAAATGTTGCCTGGCATTTTGTTTGGCGCCGATGGAGGGAGTCACTCCTGAGATCTTTGGTCAATCAGACGGCACAACTTCCGGTCGGCATTTTGTTCTACGAGAGGAGAGCCTCTTGATGATCGCAACAATCGTCATATTTCTCTTTTACTGTCGAAATTGGCTCTACTTGTTGTTTATGTCGGTGCAGACCGACTAAAACAGCGAAGAACGAATGTTTCCCCATGAATGTACGCTGAAACATTCACCCTTGAGTGACGGAAGAAGAACGAATCAGTCCGACCCGGATTATTGTTGATAGCTAGCAGGCTAGCTGAGCTGCTAGCTGCCAAGCCAACCGAGTTCCTTCTGGAGGAGCTGCGAGAGAAGAAAGGGGGAGCTAGAGATACGGACACGGACACAAACCAAGCTAAAACATTCCCCTCCCTTTGGACGCAACATCCGAAGGTAAATACACCCACATAGTTGTATTTATAAATACAAGGTTTTGAATTGGTATTATTATCAAAAGCACTAAATAATGTTTTTCTGTAAGACCACCTACAGCGTCGTTAATCGTTGACCGGGAGGTAACGGAAGCTAGCGAACTAGCAGCCAAGCTAGCTAGGTGTGTTTTTGCTCAGCCGAGGCTCACGGCCTCAACTGGATGTCATTTGTCGAGACCGAGGATTGGGCCGTTGCCACGAAATTAGACTGTGCGAGTGTTTTTACACAAAACACAATCTTACGACCACTCCCCACATTTTATTTTAGTTACGTACATTAATTTACTAAACACGCGCTTCCTAAATATTTGAATAGTCTTGCCTTAATTTGAACGGGGACAGTAGTAGAAGCTAACCAACAACAGTAAACGTTATAGCTAGTTAGCATAAATAGCTAACCATTAAAACGCGACTTTTGTTGTTAGCGAATGTTAAGCAGCTAATGTATGTGATATTAGCAGCTATCAGAAGTGGAAATACTTTCCAATGCACAACATCAAAGAGTCCCGACAGCATTGCAACGTAGGTGGGAGTTGTATGAGAAAGTATCGGCTGCAGTTGGCTCTGACTTACTCTAAACATAACATTAAACGATAATGTCAAACATACGTTTAGTGTTATTATTCAGTCGTGCGTACTTGGCATTTTGTTTTGACTCACTGAAACTTGTGGGTAATGTGGTTTTTATTAGCCATCATGTCTGCAGTGTTCCCTCAGACTAAACCAAGCGCAAACTGCGTTAGTTACAGTCATTAACAATCAGTAATGTTACTCAGGTTAAATAGTTGAAACCACAGCACATACAGATGCCTTGTTTAGTTAATCAGCTGGCAGAAAGCTGCAGACAGCGCACGGGTGGCTGTTGGCTGCTGGAGGATGCAGCCCCCCGCTCCTGCCGCCACCATCACAGTGCATCTGCTCCTTTGTGCTGCCTCCTGCCTGTCAGTCTCACAGCTGTCAGCCCAGGCCCTGCGTACTGAGCGACAGAGCAGAGAGCTGCCTGTGTATGCTAACCATACAGCTAGCCCCAGTCATGTTTACAATATCCAATTGTTGAATGCCAGTAATACTCTGCATAATCATGTTGCATTTCCAAGCGGTCCACACTAGAGCGCACTGAGGTCTATTTGTAACATTGTGCCTACACATAAACACTGCTGTGCCTTAAAGAAATTGTAAACAAATATTTTAAGTATTGCTTTATAAAATAGCTTTATATTTTTTCAAATGTTTATATAAGTATGTACCTCTGAATCATGAATAAAACATGTAATAATCAACATGGCACTTCTAGATGTGGTGGGTTTTACTTTGTTTTACTTTTCTGACTGCCCTATCTGTTCCTCTAGTGTGAATTTATAATATTGTAAAATGCTGTTTATTTTTCAGTATCTGATGCAGTGTCATCTTGTCTCTCTGCAGATTGAAGGAGTAGGACGTTTTGTCTGAAATGTCAGTGAGTCCACCAAAGACTGCACAGGATTCTTCAAAAAGGTATTTGCGATAACAGTGGCCATGTTGGTGCTTGTTCATTCAAAAGTAATTATCCCTCTTAGCAAGCTAAATTACAGTATGCTGGTTATATATTGCAGATTATATATAATGCAGCGGAATGTATGTCTAATCCTGTTTTTGTTACATTTAATATAAGAGCAATATCTGTATTGCAAAGAACTGTATGTATCGCAAAAAAGTTGTGTTCTTCCATGTGATGCAATCGTCCAAAAAAACCCTTAAATCAAACTGTAGTGCATATAGTTAAAAAAAAGTCCTGGTTTAGACCCGTTTAGTCCTGGTTCAGTCATGGTTCTGTCTTTAATATTGATGTAGCCCCTGTTTTGATGAGTGGAAGTTAGTCCAGAGCCTTGTCTTTCTTTACATATTTTACATCAAAGAGCATTAAAAATGGCAGGTCACATTGTTACCACAATATTCAAAGTTGTTACTGCATTTTTCATGCCTTTGTAATTTTGTGTGCCTCTGTTGCACTAGATTTGAAAAAAAATGGAGCAAGTGTGGCTACAAAATGTCATGAAAGTATGCTGTAACTCTGCTGAATTTTGTGGCAACAATAAGACCTGAAATATTTGAATGTCCCTGAAAGTTGAATTGAATTGTGACGTATAAAGAAACACAATGTTTTGAGCTAAATTCCACATCACAGTTAAATTTTTGTCTTTGATTGGATAACTATTTAGGCATGCTGTCTGTGAATGACTTGTCACATGGAAGACTGTATTTCAGTTCTTTGCGATGTGTGTGTGCCATTATCCAGCCATTTAGACTAGTTTACGTTCTTTATATTTTATTATTTTATTATTCTATTATTCTTAATGTTCTGTGGTAGTTTTTCATATCTGCATGTTTGTTGAAATTTAATTGGCCTGTAATAAGCAACAAATTCAGCCAGGAAACTATTATGGATATTCCACATTATAAGAAATAAAATATAGTTTTAAAATGTCTCTCATTGTACATAATGTATTGGTAAGGCATGCATTTGCATTGGCATTCTAGCATATTCATTTCTGTTTTTCTTTTACAAAATAGAAGTCCTGCCCTAGAGTTGACTAGTAAAAATAGTACAGCTATACTTAGATATTAGCTTTGTGTTTAGATGCTAGAAATTAATGACAGTATGAGCAAAAATCCTTCTGACAGCTCTGATCATTGGTTCTTCTGCAGGTGTCAGGAGATGTGAGGACGGGTGTCGTCCAGCGACCCCTGATCTACCTGTGTATCTACACACTCCCCCACCCTCACCTTCAGCATGAATGGGGATATGCCTCATGTTCCCATCACTACTCTCGCTGGGATCGCTAGCCTTACAGACTGTGAGTGGACCATGTACCATCTTCCTATGACCTAAAACTGTTTTTATATACATTACACTACACCCAGTCTTTTTGGATAAAGGGGGCATATTGAAGTCAAATCACCATAAATACAAGCAAAAAGGAGTTCAAGAATGCTCCGCTACCCAAAACTAAATGGCAACAAACTCATCATTTTGACTGTTTAGCAATGTTGAAAGTTTACTTTACCATTATTGTTTTGTGTTGGCATTGAGCAAATGGAATTCTTTTTAATCTAAAACTGCTTATGAGGAGACTTATGAATTGTTTTGGAACAGAAAAGGACAAAAATAAAATAGATTTTTGAGTAATTTGACATTTGCCAAGTTTGCATGTATCTTTGTGACATTTAATTGCTATTTCTATAAACTGTTTAATTTTCTTCAAATTTTGAGGATACTATGCTAATTGAAAGCACACAGTGGAACACACAGATTTTAAATATTTAAATATTATTGCAATAACGGTGTCTTTTTGACCTGTAAGAATTCAGCTGTGTTTCTGTGTTTCAGTGTTGAACCAGCTGCCCCTTCCCTCTCCGCTCCCGGCCACCACCACTAAGAGCCTCTTATATAATGGGAGGATTGCGGAAGAAGTCACTTGCCTATTGGGCTGTCGGGATGAGACTTTGGCCTCCCAGTTAGCCCAGGGTCTCAATCAGGTCTCGACAGAGCACATGTGAGTGTCTAAATGATCTGTAACATTTTATTAATAACAAAAAAGATCACCAGAAAACTCATAATACATATTACTGTATGCATTTTGTATATCCATAAAGAAAAAGATGAAAGATCGTGATTACCTTCACTCATCAAAAACCTATTTTTCCTTTTTGTTTTCAGAGAGCTGAAGGACAACCTGGGCAGTGATGAGCCAGAGGGAGATGCACCACTGCTGCTGCAGACCATGCTGGCCAGGAACCCGGGCATATTCAGGGAGAAAAGTATGAACATATAACATCTAATATCACAAAGAACAAAATGTACACTACATGTTTGTCAAAATTATTATGCGGCTGTATATTTAATTGTCTGTTTGTTGTTGAGCAGATGTTATGCAGCAGCCAATGGTACCGCCGTACAAGATCACCCAAAATTCCATGCATAGCCCGGCCCAGTCTGGAAACTTCCAGCCAGCAGCAATTTCTCCCAATTCATCGAGGTATTTTGGCTAAATTCTCATTTTCTATAGTGTATAGGTTGTATAATACTTACATGTATGTCTACAGTTTAACTTTTTAATATTATTATTGAGGGTTCTACCTATTCACTGATATGTTGCCACACAAAGAACTACCCTCGACCAGAACACGCACTATTACACTTTTCCTCTGCATTTTATTTTGTATTATTTCTTACAAATGTAATTAATACAGACTTGTGGGACCCTCTTACTGTATTTCACTGTAACCCTGTATGCCTCACATTCAACTTCTCTATAACTGTTTACTTACTTTTATTTTTCCCATCTTCCCTCTAACTTTCAACAGCCGCTTCGTGGCCCCTCAGACTGGTTCCAGTGGGCGGTATATGGGCCAGCAGAACAGCCCAGTAACTAGTCCCTACACTCCTCAGAGCCCAGCCACTGGTTACATACAGCAGTATCCCCATCAGCAGCCACCCAGCTACAACCAACACCAACAGATACAACAAGGTGTGTCCGTAAACACAGTCTGCATGAAGCTTATTTACTTTTGTCATGTAAAGAAGCAACTCTGTGAAACTCTTCTTTTATGTTCTTATATGTCTATTAAGCTTGAGCCTCTTAGCATCGATGCTACCAGGAAGTGATACTGTGTTGGAAGTTCTGTCTGTATTCAACTAGTATTAGCCACACAAAGCAAGAGGGTTTGGGAAGTGACTGATGTGTTCTGAAATCTAAAGCTTAGGGTTAGTTATGATTCAGACATAAAACTGCTGGTCCTCTCAAATTAATCTTTACTCTAGCTTTAATGGTAGCCTTATGTCTCATTACTGTCATGTCACTGCTCACACTTTGACACACCCAAAGCTTGTGAATCTGTGAGACATAAAAATGTGTCAGTGACTTTACAGTAGTTCCTCTCTGCTCCGCGTCAACTTAAGATGCTTATGCACACTGACGTGCTTTTATAAATGAACACTTTTTAGCAGGTTTGTTTTATTCTTAAACAAGGCTCACCGTTGTGTGTGGCATTTGAATTTTTGAAGTGAAAGTTGATCTTACACCATTTTTAGCTGTGCTTTTTTTGTGCACGTGTCACTAAAACATTTTTAATTGAATCATTAGTTTACTTTGTACTTATTCTTATAGGCTTTCAAAATGGTTTAATCAAATCCTGTTGTGATGTAGCCAGTTGTAAAAGCTCTGAGAAAATAATTTCACAGAGCTTTAACACTTACTTTTTTTTGGACATGGGTGTGAAATGTCACTAATGAAAACTCCCTAACCCATTTGTATACGTCATCATGTGAAAAACAATATATACCTCCTCTAAAATCTATATACTTAAAAGAAAAACTTTTCTCTGCTTCTCTAGTGTCTGTTGCAAGCCCCATGATCTCAGGTGGCATAAGGAACATCCACGAGGGCAAAGTATCAGGGCAGATGGCCAACGCTGCCAACCACCACTCAGACCAACATGGCACTGAGGACTATATGAACATTGTACATCGACTAGGCGCTGGGGTAAGCACCGTTAGTGACATTGTGTAACTGCAGCACATACAAAGCTGTGATTATAGATTGACAATGTTTTACACATATCTCATCTATCTCATCTTCAGGAGGGTGACTCTTCAATGAGAAATCCTGCTTTCCCCCTGAGGTCGCCTCAGTCGGGCTGTTCCCCGGCAGGGAGTGAAGGAACACCTAAATGTAAGTGTCTCTACTTTGAAAATGTTTGCTTGAATTTAATAATCACTGGCCATTGTTGTAAATCAGACATCTTTACATAAAGGTAATTGACTTTGTGCTTCTTCTCAGCGGGTTCTCGGCCCCCTCTGATTCTGCAGTCTCCGCCTCCCTACGCACCTTCGCCAAGGGAAGGACATGACCAGAAACAGCAGCTCCAGCAAAGGAAAAAGACTCCGACAGTAAAAGAGGAGAAGGATATGTATGACATTGTTAGCTCTCCAAACTCGACAAAAATTACCCTAAAGTTGTCCAGGGTCAAGTCAAACGAATCCGATCCTCCAGGTACATAATCCATAAACTGTCTTCAGGGTTGGGATACTTCTTTGTCGACAGAAACACAAATGTCTTGATGCACCTTTGTTGTTTTTCAGGTGAGGCTGTGCCATCAATGGACCAGAACTCGGACAATATGGAAACAGAACTGGGTTTCCAGCAAGTGCCGGTTCTCCAGCAAAATTATGCTGCACGTCTGCAACAGCAGCAGGTCTCCATGCAGGGAGGGGGTCTGCAGCCTCCCAGTTCCCCCTATGACGAAGCAGAGCTTGATGCTCTCGCTGAAATTGAAAGGATAGAACGAGAAACGGCGAGTGAAAAGTGCTCCAAGGAAGTACAAGATAAAGGTGTGGAATGTGATTATTATATGTTTTGCTTTGTAAGTGTTAGTTGTTCCTTGTTGTTAATCTTTTTTTCTCTTCTTTTTTAGACAAACCACTGAAGAAGAGAAAACAGGATTCTTTTCCCCTGGAGCCAGGAGCAGGGGGCCCGGGGGGACCCACCGGTGCACCAGGCAGTGGATCAACGGGAGGGGGCAATGCTGGGAAACTGACGCCACAAGAGGCAACAGCAGCTGGGAACGGTGCCAGTCGGCCTCCACTCATGGTGAGCATCGACCTCCAGCAGGCCGGTCGAGCTGATGGCCAGTTAGACCCCTGTCTGGCTGCCCCTATTCCAGCCCTCGAGGCCCAGCGCTGGCCTGAAGAACCAGCGAGTGGCCCCGCTGCTCTGGAAGGTTCTGACACGGCCTTGCATTTGAAACCTGACGGGCGACCGGAAGTGATCAAGAATAGGGTTGACAAACATGACAGGAGAGAGGGGCGGGAATCATCAAAGCATCGGCACGAAGACAAATCTGACAGACGGGAAGAGATCCCAAAGTCTTCAAACCGTGGAGAACACGTTCGAGACAGGGACAGAGAGTCTGACAGAGATAGGAGGCACCGGAGCGAGGCTGTTTTCAAAGAGCGGCGTTCCCCCGGCCGCAGTGATCGAGACAGGTCTGGCTTCCGGTCTGCCTCTGAAGGAGACCCTGGTCGAAGCAGCAGTAGGCAGGATGGTTCCAAACCAGCCTCATCTACTTCTGGGCCTAAGCTTCCAGATTCGTTCCCTGCTCATCTTCTGGGAGGGCATAGCGGAGCGCTGAAGAACTTCCAGATCCCTAAGGTGATCTGGGCCGCCCAAACCAAATTCCCACCCACGTACCAATCATTCAGCTCTCACTGCCTGCAATCTCACAATGTCAGATCACACTGCTCACTCTTGATTTTGTTTCTGTTTTGCCATTTGAACGCCTTTGTGGGTTTTCTGGGACTTTAACTCTTCTAACTACTAACTTTTTGTCAAAAGTACAATGGTGTTTCACTTGTTTGGACTTATTCAATAGCACATAGTGTGAGTAATATTGTAGTCTTAAAGAAATGCTCCTCTGCAGTTTCCTGAGTTGTGGTGGGTAGAGAAAGGTTTCTTTGCTTGATTTTTTTAACTGAATCCTGTGAAAATGCACTTCTTTTTTCTTTACAACTTAGAGAGTTAATCCCAAGGGTTGTGCTGCTTAGACGTAACTGAATTGATTGTAGAAACACAGGGACTCCAACTTAGCAGTCATGATATGAACTTATACAGAGAGGCTTATTGATTGATAATCAACAGTGACATACAGTACTCTTTGAGTTGTGACAGATCTTGTTTTTTTTAATAAGTGCTTTTCATTGAAAACATTTTCAGTTGCAAAGAAGAGAATAGATCCTCATAAAACTTATAAAACTTATCACTGTTATTATATTTTATTTTGCTATTTATTCAGCATTTCTACAAAAAAATAAGCTAAAACTGTGGAGTGTTCCTTTAAGTCTGTGGTGTAACAATGGTGGTGGAAACTAACAATGTTCAATTAATGTTTTGTGGATTACTTTAATCCATTTACATTTTCCATTTTTGTTTCATCTCTCTGTAAAAACATTCCACGTACATCCCTAATGTTAAAAGTGACATGTCATATTCTCTTCTCTCAGATTAAACGTGATAAAGATGGGAGTGGCTCTGAGGGCCACATGTGGGGCCAGCCCAAGGTCAAACTGGAGAGGCTTGGTTTGGTGCAGGACTTTGAGAAGAGGCCGAAGCCTGTGGTAGTTTTGAAGAAGCTTTCTGTCGACCAGATCCAGAGGATCATCCGCCACAGCAAGTCTGGCAAGAACAGGCTTTCCTCTGGAAAGTCTTCCAAAAGTAAGAATAAACCATTAGCCTGCACAATGTTAGAGTGAAAAGGCAGCCTTTCACTTTCACTGAAATTATACCTGCATTACCACTGACAAATCACAATGTGCTGTTGCATTGTATTATTAACATAATGCCTTTTCAGGTGGCATGGACCCAGCCGTACTCAAAGAGCTACCTCCAGAATTACTGGCAGAGATTGAGTCGACCATGCCCCTCTGTGAAAGAGTAAAAATGAACAAAAGGAAACGTAGCACTGTTAATGAAAAGCCCAAATATGCTGAAGTCAGCTCGGACGACGAAGGTGATGGAGAATGTGAGTCAGATAATTTCATCTGACGTTAAAATTAGAAATGAGAATTTTGAATAGTTTATAATGACATAAATTCATCCTTTAATATTTGACTTCAACAGCTGCAAGAAAGCGCCAGAGACGAGACAAAGACAGGACTTGGGATTTTGAAGAAAGAGAGCGGCGTCAGTCGGGAGAACATCGGAAAAGTGGACATCGAGACGGCCGACGAGGCTCTGGGAGCCGCTATCGAGATTCTTCTGATGAAGAATCCCCGCCACCAAGCATGAGCGAAGGTCAGCTTGAAGATACTTAAGATAGGCCCCTGTGACAGATAATTATTTTTTATGTGTGTAGATACAAAATCAATGATTAACTGAAGTACACTTTTTTAACACAGTTGCCAGAAAAATGAAGATGAAAGAGAAGCAGAAGAAAAGGAAAGCATATGAACCTAAACTCACCCAAGAAGAGCTAATGGACTCCTCCACATTCAAGAGGTTCTTGGCCAGCATTGATAACATACTGGAGAATCTGGAGGATGTGGACTTTACTGCCATGGGTAACTATCACAGCTGACACTTTCAACCCTGCACTGATGAGGTTGTCTCTTATATTCATTTGTTGTGCGTGTGTCTTGCAGCAGGAGACGATGATGAGATACCTCAGGAACTGCTGCTCGGTAAACATCAGTTGAATGAACTCGGCAGTGAATCTGCCAAGATTAAGGCCATGGGCATCACCGGCAGGGTATTTTATATTTTCTCAATATAACTTACTTGGACCACAGTGAATACTGTTGAATACTATTGAACAAGTTTGTGATTTCTGATGTTTTAGATCCCATCAGACAAGTTGGTGAAGCTGCTTAACATACTGGAAAAGAACATCCAGGATGGGTCCAAGTTATCCACGCTGATGAATCATGTGAGCGCTCAGTGTTTTTTATGCCTGTGACTTTACATTTCTTTTATAGCCTTTTTATTATTAACTACACAGCCCAACATACACCCGAAATGTATAAAATGTATTCAATGGTTTAAATGTGTTGTGTATGTTTGATGATACACTTTTAAACTTGATTTTCTGTAATGTCTGACTTCAGGACCAGGACGCAGAGGATGAAGAAAGGCTGTGGAGGGATCTAATAATGGAGAGAGTCACCAAGTCGGCAGATGCCTGTCTGACAGCTCTTAACGTTATGACCTCTGCACACATGCCCAAGGCTGTCTACATTGAAGATGTCATTGAGCGGGTGCTACAATACACCAAGTTTCATCTTCAAAACACTCTTTATCCTCAGTACGACCCTGTGTACAGAGTGGACCCTCATGGAGGTTAGGAGAAAAACTCTTTAATTATTGATTAAAAACATTGTGTCATTAAAACCAAATGATAAAAACAAATTCACTATTATTCTTTGAGTGAACACCATTTCCTAATCTTTTTTCTTGTCCATTTAGGAGGCATGTTGAGCTCTAAGGCAAAGCGTGCAAAATGTTCAACTCACAAGCAACGTGTGATTGTGATGTTGTACAACAAAGTGTGTGACATCGTCAGCAACATCTCAGAGCTTCTAGAAATTCAGCTGCTCACAGACACCACCATCCTGCAGGTAAACAAGAGTGTACTACATCTGAAATCAGTGTGTGTAAGAGTATTTTTTACTACCAGAAACCAGAAAGGGCTGACAGCCTTGTGTAGTCTGTTTGACCAATTATGAGTTCACAATTGACTGAAGTCTCGTTGGTCACTATAAGGGGTATTTATTTTTGGTTGAACTATATAATTGGTTCATTTTTCCTTTTTCCAGGTTTCTTCGATGGGAATCACACCATTCTTTGTGGAGAATGTCAGTGAGCTGCAGCTGTGTGCCATTAAATTAGTAACAGCAGTAAGTTATTTTTTACTTTTTCATTGTGCCGTAAATATAGATAAAACCTTCTGGATTATGTTGTATAATCATGACACCAATCTTTTCTTTTACCAGGTGTTCTCACGTTATGAGAAACATCGGCAGTTGATCTTGGAGGAGATTTTCACCTCTTTGGCCAGACTGCCCACCAGCAAAAGATCCCTCAGGAACTTCAGGTATTTATTATGACCTTTTATTTGCTTAGACTGTCAAATATATAATGGTGCAGCAGTGGATTTTCCATTTAATTTAGCTAATAATCAGAACAGAATAAACTTTTTTATCATAATTCTGCAAACTCCATTTTAAGTGGTTGTCATATTAATTTGTGGCATGTGCTGAATGGATCCTTAGGCTGAACAGTTCGGACCAGGACGGCGAACCGATGTACATCCAAATGGTGACAGCCCTGGTTCTGCAGCTCATTCAGTGTGTGGTCCATCTTCCAACAGACAAAGACAATTTTGAAGAAATTGACACCAAGGTAACAGTCACTTCCATTAACTCATTGAAACTCATTTATATCTTACACACAGCCCTGTTGATGTGTTTAAGTTTTATGTGTGAGAAAATTGGTAATTTCTTATAATTGTTTTTATTGTTTATATTTTGTAGGTGGATCAAGATGTGTTAATTACAAACTCCTATGAAACGGCAATGAGGACCGCACAAAACTTCCTCTCTGTCTTCCTCAAAAAGTAATGTCTTAAAGCATTTTTAGTTTTTCTATCTCAGTCAAAATAGTTATATTGCGTCTGATTATGCTTCTTGTTTTTGTCGTTTCATTTCATTTTCCTTCTTAAAGGTGTGGCAGCAAGCAAGGAGAAGAAGATTACAGACCTTTGTTTGAGAACTTTGTTCAGGATCTGCTTTCCACGGTGAACAAACCAGAGTGGCCTGCTGCAGAGCTGCTCCTCAGTCTGCTCGGAAGACTACTGGTTAGTGTCTCGTCTTTCTGTCTCCAGCCACTGTGATCCTATTCAACTACAAAATAAACAGAAGCAAATGAATGAATGTTGATGATAGTGGTTTTTGTCTGTCCTGTCTCTTAGGTACACCAGTTCAGTAATAAGCAGACGGAGATGGCTCTGAGGGTAGCGTCGTTGGACTACCTTGGAACTGTAGCTGCTCGTCTGAGGAAGGATGCAGTAACCAGCAAAATGGACCAGAGGTCAATAGATCGCATCCTGGAAGAGGTAAAACAAAGCTGCAGTATTTTCAGACCACACTGATGTTGATGGAATGTAAGAGTTAATGTCCCTATTATCCCAATAAATCTGAATATATTTGTGTTTGTGTTCATTCCAAAGACTCCAGGGGATGATGAGACCCAGCAGCTGCAGAAGGCTCTCTTGGACTACCTTGAAGAAAATGCTGAGACAGATGCCTCGTTGGTGGTGGGTTTTCATTACAATGACTACACTTTAACAAATATATAAAGCTTTGTCTGATAAATCTGTTTCTTGTCTCTAGTTTGCAAGGAAGTTCTACATAGCTCAGTGGTTTCGAGATGCCACCACAGAGGCTGAGAAGTCCATGCGGAACCAGAACTCCAAGGATGAGGATTCATCCGATGGACCACAACATGCCAAGGATGTGGAAACTACGGGTGAAATCATGCAGCGGGCCGAGAAGCGCAAGAAATTTCTGCGCAATATAATCAAGACCACACCAGCTCAATTCACCACGCTCAAGTAAGGAGAAGGATATCTCTGATTAAAATACTATCCACCATTATTAAATGATCATTAATGAACTCTTCTCTTTGACTCTCCAGAATGAACTCTGACACTGTGGACTATGAGGACTCCTGTCTGATTGTGCGTTATTTGGCCTCCATGAGGCCGTTTGCCCAGAGCTTTGATATTTATTTAACACAGGTGAGTTGTTCTTGTTTTTTTGAAGGGTCGTTGGGCCTCATTAGGAATAATATTTACATATAAATAAATACCCTGTTTGGTGAGTGTATGCTTTGATTTACAACGTAATGATTGTCTGGTGTTACTTTTGTAGATTTTGCGAGTCCTCGGGGAAAGTGCCATTGCTGTAAGGACTAAAGCCATGAAATGTCTCTCTGAAGTTGTGGCTGTGGACCCCAGCATACTGGCAAGGGTAAGTGTCTGATTATTCCTGGTTTGTTTTGACTCAGTGCTGTAGCTACAGTATCACACAGGCTGATGTGATTACTGCTGACTCTGTGCTGAAACGCTGCTTGAATGTTGCAGTCCGACATGCAGCGTGGTGTCCACGGGCGGCTGATGGACAACTCCACCAGTGTACGAGAGGCAGCTGTTGAACTGCTCGGCAGATTTGTGCTCAGCAGACCCCAACTCACTGAGCAGTATTATGACATGCTCATAGAGAGGATACTGGTAAATGTCCTTCTAATGTTATTCTGTTTGTCAGTTTAACATTTTAGTAATTATTTGTTAGGCATTGTATGGATTGTTATATAAGGTATATCAAAACTTGTAATTAAGTCCATTATGTGATGTTGTGATGCTGCCACTATTGTCATGGAAACGTTCCTGGGTTCAGTGAAAGTTCAGTCTGGATTGAGCCGTTCCTGGTGTTTTGCTGCCACCTAGTGGCTGAGGCGTGAACACAAACCCACTGTGTTTGATTATAATGTGTCTTGTTGCAGGACACTGGTATCAGTGTGAGGAAACGTGTGATCAAAATCCTCAGAGACATCTGTCTGGAGCAGCCCACCTTCAGTAAAATCACTGAGATGTGTGTGAGGATGATTCGAAGGGTCAACGACGAGGAAGGCATCAAAGTAAGTATTCCAGCAAACACTACATTTTAGTTTTAAATGTATTTTATGTAGATTGTCTCTTCTTTTTGACACGTGTCCTCGTTCTCAATAGAAACTGGTGAATGAGACATTCCAGAAGTTGTGGTTTACTCCGACTCCAGCCCACGACAAAGAAACGATGACGAGAAAGATTCTGAACATCACTGATGTGGTGAGTTCTGCTGAGCTAAAAGAATTATCAGTAATATCTATAATGTTTAAAATATAAGAATCAATCATATTAAATGTCATCATTTCTTGATGCTGAAGCATATTTAATGATGACTTTTTAATATTCAGGTGGCAGCATGTAAAGACACTGGCTATGACTGGTTTGAGCAGCTTCTCCAGAATGTAAGCTTTGACTTTTGTTTCACAGTGTAAAATTATAATAATAATAATGTATGAATATCATAAAAACATCTGTATCGTTGCTTCAGCTTCTTAAATCTGAAGAGGACGCGTCGTACAAGCCAGCCAAAAAGGCCTGTGTGCAGCTTGTGGACAATCTGGTGGAGCATATCCTGAAGTATGAGGAGTCTCTTGCAGGTTTGTAAACCTTTGTCATCCTTTGTAAACCTTTGTGTCTTGATTTGTCCGTAGCTTTACTCAAACTGCTTCTAAATCTCTGTTTGCTGTAGAAAACAAAGGAGTGAACTCACAGAGGCTAGTGGCATGTATTACCACCTTATACTTGTTCAGCAAGATCCGGGCCCAGCTCATGGTCAAACATGCCATGACTATGCAGCCGTACCTGACCACGAAGTGTAACGTAAGTCAACATCAAACTGACCAATAACTGGAATAAAAAGATGAAAATGTAATTGTCCTCTGTGTGTTCCTCTAATATCTTTTGTCCATCATGTCTCCTGCAGTCTGCCAATGACTTTATGGTCATTTGTAATGTGGCCAAGATCCTGGAACTCGTGGTGCCTCTGATGGAGCACCCCAGTGAGACCTTTCTCGCCACCATCGAGGAAGACCTTATGAAGCTCATCATCAAATACGGCATGACGGTAAGAGACTGGGACAGATTCTAACATTAAAACATAATTATAATCAAGTACACAGCTGACATAATGTTGTTTTATTGTTTTGTGAAGGTGGTCCAGCACTGTGTGAGCTGTCTTGGAGCTATTGTTAACAAAGTCACGCACAACTACAAGTTTGTCTGGGCTTGTTTCAACAGGTTTTATGGTAAGAAAAATAGATAACATTGTTTTTTTGAGGGAAAGTGTAGAATAGACCTGAAAATGGAAACGTGTGTTTTTTTTGTGCTTGTTTAGGTGCACTTAACAAACTAAAAGGTCAGCATCAAGAGGACCCCAACAGCACGACTTTAGTAGCAAACAAACCTTTCCTCCTGAGGTCTCTCTTCACTGTGGGTGCCCTGGCTCGACACTTTGACTTTGATCTCGAGGAGTTCAAGGGTCCGAACAAGGTACAGTACAGGTGTTCATTTTAAAACAACATAGTCACAGGATGAACAGTAGCCACTTGCTTTTTACTGGCATCAGTTTCAGTCTGTACATCTGAACGAGCTCATTGAAGCTAGACATATAAACAGTGAAACAATAGACATTACACTGTGCATTTTAACTCACTGTTACTGTTTTTGTCTTGTCAAAGGTTGTCATCAAAGATAAAGTGCTGGAGCTTTTGCTTTACTTCACCAAACATGACGACGAAGAGGTCAAGACAAAAGCCATTATTGGTTTAGGTAAGAACACACTGATAAAATGTTTGTTATTGTCACCATGTCTCTGTGGAGTTAAACTATTGGGCTTCTAAAAAAAAAAGGCTGAGACTGTTTTCATATATGTGCTGTTTTTTCCAGGTTTCCTTGTGATCATGCATCCCAGCCAGATGTTCATGCCAGAGGTCAAAACTTTGTATAACGGCATTCTCGCTGACCACAACTCCTCCATCAACCTCAAAATCCAGATCCTCAAAAACCTGCAGACGTACCTTCAGGAGGAGGACACACGGATGCAGGAGGCAGACAGAGAATGTATGTCTACTTTTGTCTCATAAAATATCTAAGCTCAACAATCATCTGACAAAGGGACTGGGTCTGTGTCTGTACAGGGAAGAAACTGTCCAAACAGGAGGATCTGAAGGAGATGGGCGACATCTCTTCAGGGATGAGCAGCTCCATTATGCAGCTTTATCTGAAACAGGTGTTGGAGGCCTTCTTCCACACACAGTCCAGCGTACGGCACTTCGCTCTCAACGTCATCGCTCTCACACTCAACCAGGGTCTCATCCATCCTGTTCAGGTAAGACGTCGGGTTGTGTCATTGAAGAAGACCCTCAGATGTGGTGTTATGTGCATGAGACACGGTTTCTCAATGTCTGTTTCTGTGCAGTGTGTGCCCTACCTCATCGCGATCGGAACAGACCCAGAAGCCACCATGAGGAACAAAGCCGACCAGCAGCTTGTGGAGATCGACAAGAAGTACACAGGCTTCATTCATGTGAGTTGTGTTTGAATAGAGTTACATTTACAACAAATCAAACACACTCTGGTCAGTCTGTAACACTTGTCTTTTGGTCTCATTCTCAGATGAAGGCAGTAGCAGGGATGAAGATGTCCTACACTCTGCAGCAGGCCATCGCTCCGTCCCGTAAGAGCATCATACGAGGGTTCAGGCAGGACGAGACCCACTCTGCGCTGTGTGCCCACCTCTTCACCATGATCAGAGGGAATCGGCAGCACCGGAGGGCTTTCCTCATCTCGCTGCTCAACCTCTTCGATGACAGTGCTGTGAGTATATTTGCAACACAATATAGACATTGGTTTGTGTTTTATTACAGTTCTACACAAGAACAAGAGTTAATGCACATCAAGTGAAACAGTTACTGTCAAACGTCAGCCTTTTCCACCTTGTCCGATTATAACCAGAGTTTTGAACTGCTGTAAACACCTTACTCCACGACTTACATTTTCTCTCGTGAACGTAAACTCAGACAAAGTGTGAAATCCAGCTGTGAGGGTTTAATCGAGCTATGAGCCTAGTCGGAGTAAGCTCTGCACGAAAACAAACTGAGCGACTAATATCTGGGAACTCATATTTGTACAAGACAATGAGGAGACAAAACTTTTCTTCTGTCAAATATAAAACAGAGATAAAATAGAAGCCCACTCTCTGAGTTAAAATCGGTGCATATTTTCTACTTTTAGGCGTGGCATTACACAAGTATCTATATCTGTTTTTTTTCTTGTGCCTCTGCAAAAAACATTTATACTCTTTGAACTCCTGAACAGTTCATGGAGACTCATCCCAAACCGTCATCCCAAAATCTGCGTATTATTTTATAGAAACACAGCTATAGATATAAACATTATATTATACTGTTCTAACAATCTGCTTTTCTATCTTTCAGAAAACGGAGGTAAACATGCTGCTGTTCATAGCAGACAACTTGGCTTGTTTCCCGTATCAGAGCCAAGAGGAGCCTCTGTTCATCATGCACCACATCGACATCACTTTGTCTGTTTCTGGAAGCAACTTGTTACAGACCTTCAGAGAGGTACAGCCCTGTCTCTTGATTTTAAAATAGTTATAATAATAATGAT
Organism: Rhyacichthys aspro; assembly: GCA_036850595.1. Classification (NCBI taxonomy): domain Eukaryota; kingdom Metazoa; phylum Chordata; class Actinopteri; order Gobiiformes; family Rhyacichthyidae; genus Rhyacichthys; species Rhyacichthys aspro. Next base: position 4,013,911 of record CM072156.1, on the reverse strand, counting down.
ATAATAGTTCTTCTTTGGGCAGATATAAAACTCAATCCTTTGTCTGTCCTTCTCTGTGCAGCTTCTGTTAAAGGAGCCGCGACGCAAAGAGAAGAAGGTAAAGAAGGAGTGGAGGAATACGTCTGACGGAGAGGACGAGGAGAAGATGAACTGCGGCTCTTACAGGAGCGACGACGAAAACAGCAACAGCGACGAGGATCGAGATTATCAAGAGGTCATACGGCGGTCCAAAAAGACCGCAAAACCTGTGGCAGACTCTGAATCTGAGTCGGACTTTGAAGATTTGGATGTGGAGGACGCAGACAAAGTGATGAGGCTCCTCCCAGACAACCCCATCGGTCTCTTGGACTTTGCTAACGCTGTTCAGGGCATCCTTTTGCTACTGGTGCTCAAACAACACCTAAAGAATTTATATGGATTCTCCGACAGGTACGTATAGAAGATATTTATTAGAAAACAGCTTTCAACCAATCTGGAAACCAACTCAAATGTCTTCTCTCAACAGTAAAATCCAGAAGTATTCTCCAACGGAGTCAGCCAAAGTGTACGACAAGGCAGTGAACAGGAAAAACAACGTTCACTTCCACCCGCGGCAAACCATCGACTTTATCTCCAACAACATGGCACACGCCTCACTGACGGAGGACGTCAAAAGGAGGATAGTCAAGCAGTACTTAGATGTAAGTCATGACCCAGTTTCTTTGAGATTCAACACCATTAAATAAAGAACATGATTTTAGTACAATGTATTAACTCACCTCTCAGTGCCTCACACCTCTCATTTAGAGTCTGTTCTCAACTATTGTAGGTAGTTCCCATGGAAATACACTTGTAGAACTGGAAAGTAATAGATTCTGTGGAGCTTTAAATTGATATTTTTTACGGATGATGCAAATTCAAAAGTGTTATTTTGCTGCGATAATACACGGCTGTTTTGACCAAGGTGTTATTTCAAATGTTTATTACAAATTGGTGAATCTGTATTTGAAGAGAGAGGATTTGAACATTAATTGCAATTGATTCTCTCTCTCTAAGTTTCCTAAATTTAGACATTTGATTGTTAATGGTCATATCTTACCCGTAATTGTAATCGTAATTGATTCTAATATATGTTTTTGTGTTTTGTGTAAAACCAGTTCAAGGTTCTGATGGAGCACTTGGATCCAGACGAGGAGGATGAAGAGGGAGAAGCGTCTGCCAGCGCCAACATCAGAAACAAAGCCATAAACGCCCTCCTGGGAAGCTCCGGTCCCATGTCAGGACCAAGCCCGCGCAATCAGGCCGGACCGGAGACCGACGACGATGACAGCGACGGCGACGACAGGACTCCAGGGGTGAGGAATCCAGCCTTTTCGGCACATTTCAAAGATGTAAATGGTGCAAACTTTTAAACTAACGCTCTTCTGTTTGTCTCGCAGTCCTCTCGAAAGTCAAGGCGAGCGGGCGACTCCTCGGACCCCGGCAGAATGAGTGAAACGGTGGAGGTCATGGACGTGATCGCTCTGTGCTGTCCCAAATACAAGGATCGGCCGCAGATCGCGAGGGTGGTCCAGAAGACCTCTCATGGATACACTATCCACTGGATGGCTGGCTCTTACTCGGGGCCGTGGGCAGAGGCCAAGAAACGCGACGGCCGCAAACAGGTGCCTTGGGTGGACACTATTAAGGAGTCGGACATCATTTATAAGAAGATTGCCTTGACCAGCAACCATAAACTGAGCAACAAAGTAGTACAGACTTTACGCTCACTGTATGCAGCGCGGGAAGGAGGGGCCAGCTAATGGCCCCTGTGTGGTGTTATTTTCTCTTTTTGTTTTTGTTCCCCACGTCCCATTTCTACTTTATCAACCCCCACCTTCCTGCTCCTACTCCTCCTCCTCCACCCGAAACACCACAGCCAAACTTCACTGGATTCCTACCCTCCTCTTCCTCTTCTTCCTCATTTTTGTAAGAAAACACGGGAGAGCAAGAAGATTTGACACTACATACTTTTACATGAGTTATTCTTGCAAAAATGAGAGACACAAACCTAAGACTTGTTATATTCGAGGGACTGCTCATGTTCTGTTTGTGTACAAGTGCAGAGGAGAGTCCAGGAGGCATTAAAGGAATAATTCACCCAAATTATCCCTGAAAAGGCTAAAAGAACTGAGACCTGGAGGAAATGTTTGTCAACATTGTTGTGGGAGCTCCTTCGCTGTTGTGCAGCAGATTCTAGTCGCTCATTTCTACTCCCACTGTATTATAGTTTAACACAACAAAACTAAAATGTTTATATCTCTGAAGACAAAAAAGCTGTAAAAAAAGAATAAAACCTTAAGTGAATGTTGGAAATTAGTCTTTTTGATGTTCTTATTAAAGTGTTTTTGGAGTTTATTATACTATTAGCACCCTGATGGTTTTCCTTTTAGTTTTTAGATATTTGAAAGAAAAAGGAAAAAAAGCAGAAAAATAAGAATTTTTATTTTTGTTCACTTTTATTTGTCCATGCTGTACAATGGCAGAGTCCTCTGAATATAATTTATTCTATTTCGAACTACGCATGCAGTATATGTGGCCTATTGGAGGAGGATATTTTGTAAATGTAGATTTTGATGTATTAGGTCACCCTAGAATAAGAGGAAAGGGTATTCAAACCCTTTTGGTGGAACAAATACTGCAATAAATTTTCTACTTCTTTGTCACTTGTCTGCTCAAAGTGTTAATCTGATCTTTTCATTTTATATAAATAAAAGCCAAAGCTCAGGAAAACTGCTGAAATCCTTAATCCTCTTAGCTTCTTCACAAGAAAGTTTAATAAATACCAACAAAACTACTCAGTCACTGAACAGAAGGCATTAGCTGCTCTCATTTGAGCTACAGCACTTTGATTTATTTGTTGGCTCCTGTCTAACACTTGTAACTGTCGGCCAAGACAAGCGCTGATGCAGATCAGTGACACTGGTGGAGTATAAACATCTTACGACTGATTGAGCAGCTTTATTTGTACCAGCTGAGCATCTGAGTGAGCAGTATTCTTACAAATGTACATCTCTCATAATAACAGAAGATACCAAAGAAGACCATCTTCTAAAAACAGCTATAACTTTACCCATTTTACTGATAATATGGTCAGTGTGGTGAGACAATGAAAGATGAGTTTTTTAATTTGATTAACCTGCTCTAAATTTGAGCCCATATCACACGTACAACATACTGACATCTCATGCCTTTATTATATTTGTTGAATTTATATATTATTTACATCTTTAATTGGTCTTAACCTTCCATCTTCTCCCACTCATTTCTGTTACAAGTTTGCCTGAGCAACCTGGCTTGTGACAATATGTTAATCCTTAATATTTTTTTTTTTACAAATAAAAGCCAAACCTCAGGAAAACTTCTGAAATCCCTAAAAGGACTACTGCTTATCAGCCTAGAGTGTGATTTTCAAGAGGCTTAATTTATAAAAAGTTGTTGTTTTGGTTATATCTGATATATTTAGATAAAATACCATTAAATTATAGTATTGACAAAATGAAGGGTGTAGAATTTTATGGTACGATGCAGTAAAAATGAGCAATTTCTTCATTAAAAACTAGAAAATGCCTTAAGCATAAATCTTTCAGTTATAATATAAACCGGTATTACAAATAGTAAATAGTCGTCATTTTTCTTTTAAAGGCGAAGCGGAGAATCTTGGACTCGTTGCTCTCCGTAGCTACGCCGCTGGTGACGTCATCCGCCGTTTGGATTGTTTTGGCGGGCGGACTTCTTCGTCGGTTTTGAAAACGGAGTCTTTTGAATAAAAAGTAGTTTTACAGAAGCAAACCATGGAACGGTGCGTGATTTAAGAATAATATATGTTAAATAAATGTAACTGTGATTGTAGCGCTTGGGATTTGGTCTGGTTTCAAGCGTAAAAAGAAGCAGATAAAACCTAACAGCGTCTTTATTGTTGACAGTCGTTGCCGTTAAAGCTTCCGTTTGTTACAGTCAAGTCATAAAATATTATTAAACGTATCTAACTACAGAAATGCCTTATAGTAAATGAACTGTTTGGTTAATATATTTCATTTTGAGTTGTTCTGTCACTAGAGTAGTAACCCTGTAGCTACCTCGGCTAAGCTAATCCAGAATCTCTTCAAATGTTGACGTTAAAGATTCAGTTTCCAAAGTTAGCTAAATATGCTAAATGCTATCTGCCACTGGGATATGATGAGGTATCTTTTGACATAAGGAACAAGACTTAACTTGAGTATTATTGGCGACTTTAAAGTTATTTTTTACACGATTATAAACCTCTAGATGTGTGTTTTTATTCAGCGGAAGGATGAGTCGAGCTGGCAGCAGGCCTTCTGAGCTGCCGATGCGAGTTCAGGACAACAACAGGATGAGCATGGGCCAACACACAACACCCCAGAAGTAAGGCAAACATTTTAACTGTATTTTTAATGTCCAACCTACTTCTTTATGTTTTAATATTGCTTGGGCGATTTTCTGTAAGTCCTGTTGTCAACATAATGTCTTAACTGGAACATACAGTGTTAATGTATGTAGAGAAAACCCAGTTAAAAGTTATTTTGAGTCACTACATTGGCCTTGATTTAAAATGTTAATATAAAAAAGAAATTGTACACATGCCCTGGTGGTATAAGCACAGAATTGTTTTAAAAAGTATATAAATTCATCAAAATAATAGTGTTAAAGTCAAGGTTTCTAGGTACGAAAAAGGGAAACTAACACTTCTATGAAAGGCAAAGAGTGAGAGTGTTTGAAATGTAAACTACAACATAAAAATATAAATGATGTTATGAGAAGTAACAGTCTCTTCAGCAGCATTTGTCTCCTTCAGTGGATATAAAAGTTAGAGTGTTGGCTCTGCAGTGAAGGCTTAGTTGCTGACGGCAAAGTTGAATTGCTCTTTGATGTATTTCTTTGCAGCAAACCTTCATTTGGGAAACTCAACATCCCTAAACCCCAGTCTGTGACCTCTGAAAGACGGACCAGCTTTTTTGGTGCCAGGTAAGACGTCTGTGTTCGCGACAACATGACGATTGGGAAATAAAAGCTGTGTGATATTAAGATATGTGATTAAATTCAATATTGCAATAATATGTCCAGTGATAATCAAATGTCTGATTGTCTTGAACACAGGACCAGTGGAGCCAGTATGCCTCGTAACAGCATCATGTCAGGGTTCGGAGGCACAGAGAAGATCAAAGACGCCAGGCCTCTTCACGACAAAACCTACGTTCAGCAGTGTATCAGACAGTTACACGAGGTACACACCTGATCAGTCCACTATTCACTGTGTTTATTCACTGTTTATTTGTTAATACAGCATTATTATTGTTCTGTTTGATCTAGTTCTTGACTGAGAACGGTTATCCAGGCACCCTGTCGTCGAAGACCCTGCAGTCTCCCTCAACGAAGGAGTTTGTGAAGATGTTTGAGTACATCTACCGCCAGCTCGATCCAACCTTTGAGATGCCGAACCAGAAAGTGGAGGAAGAAGTTCCAGCGATTCTCAAAGCTCTACGGTAAAAATACACCACTTTTATTGAAGCTAGTTAAAAGGAGCAGCTTGTCATTTAAGCTATGATACAACTGTAAGAGACACACATGTGATATTAATACATGTGTTTGGTTGAAGGTATCCTTTTGTTCTGTCGAAATGCTCCATGTATTCAGTCGGAGCCCCCCACACCTGGCCTCAAGCTCTGGGGGCCTTAATGTGGCTGATCGATAACGTCAAGGTGAGAAATACTTAATATATCTTAGATTAGAGGGTTTTTTTTAAGTAGGGTTGTATGTTGTGCTTTGGATGGATGGACTACCTCTATAACATATATTTTTGTAATTAATTCATCTACACACTGCTCACTCCTCCTCACATTGAGTAAATTAAAACTAGTTTCCCAATTATTTTGGGGAAAAAGATTTTTGGGGACCACACTTGAATTGAAGTGTTAGATATTATGTCAAACTGTAGTAAAGAAGGGCAAGCATTGATTTGTTAACTTCTGTTTTTTTATCTTTTATGACCCTATATTACAAAAATAGGCAGCTTGATACTTTGGATTGCTCTACTGTTTTGTAGATTATTGCCATACTGGCCACAGGTTATAGGCCATTTATACACACATAACACTATTTTTAAAAATCTGAAATATCCCTTTGAATTCAGTTTAAGCTTTACTCAGATAATAAGTATGATATAAATACTGTGTGTTTGTCAGATCACCAGGTGTCTGAGTCAACAGGAGCTGCTGTTCAGTGATTTCTGTGAAGATGATGAGAACATTGAAGATGGGGCTGATTATAACAAGGTACTGTGATCTTTCCCTGAATGAAGACAAATACATATGCACAACCTGACATCTTATACCGCTGCTGCTTTATATTGAAACCTTAAGTGAGCAGAGATTTTAGCTGATTTGACCCTTTTTACTGAATCAGCACATCCATAACCAAGCTCTATATGACGTTTTTGTCTCACAGCTCTTCCTTGACTACACTTCTGAGACATACTCCAAGTTCATGCAGGGTGTTGATACGTTTGAGGACGAAGATGAGGCATTCCTTAATAAACTGAGTAAGGCCTTCTTTCTCTGCAGTAACTTGTCTTGGTGTATAGTTGTTCGCATGGTGTATAAATCTACTTTGTGTATTGACAGAGCGGCTGTACAACGTGGATGAAGCCCTACTGGCCTCAATGGAAGAGAAGCACCAATACCTGAGTGGAGAAGTGGAACGGCTGGAGAAAGAGAGCCAGACAGTCAGCAGAGCACATTTACATTAAGATGAGATTCACGCTGGACTGGTTTCAGTGATTTAATTGGGCTTTTTTTCCTTTAATAGGACCGTCTAATGTCCAAAAGGATGGAAAAAGTGAAGCTGCAGTCCGACCTGAAGAAGCTGCAGAGTTATCGGAGCAGTCTGGAGACATTCAAAGCCAACCTGGAGAGTAAAGCTTCAGAGCTGACTGATGAGTTAGAGAATACAGGTAAAGTATTAAGTAAAACCACTGACATATGATACACTTAAACTAGGACAAGTCATCCTTCTTTTATTGTTTTATTTCCTTCTATTTTTTTGTGTTTGCAGTCAGTCATCTGGAGTCTCTGAAACATGAGCGAGACGAGCTCCAAGTGCTGCTGCAGAACCAGAAGTTCACTCCGGCCGATGTGGAGAGGATCAACAGAGAGAAGAATGAACTCCAGCAAACCATCTCCAGCCTCAGCAAGTCTCTGGAGGAGGCTGAGCAGCACAAGTGGAACGAAGAGATCGCTCTGGCTAAAATCAAAGAGAAGGTACTGGACGTTAAATGACTGCTGCTGGAAAAAATCACTACCACAGCATGATATCTTCTAATTTTTGTTATAAATTCTCTCGTCAGGTGGAGTTGAGGCTCGCAGAGTACCACAAACTGGCTCGTAAACTGAAGCTGCTCCCTCTTTCTGCTGAAAACGCCTGTGGACATGATTTTGAGATCAGGCATTTTGACTGTACCACCAGCAACATGGTTCAACACAAAACACAGATACAGGTACTTCATGCTTCTTCTTCTTTATTGATACTGTTTGAATCATTTCTATCAGATTTATATCTTAATCTGTGTTGATTTGTTGTGTAGATTCTTCTGAGAAAGCTCATCAGTGACGTAGAGGAGGAGAAGAGTCGCTTGGCCAACATCAAACTCAGTCTGGAGGAGTCCTGTGAACAGGTGCGTCTGTCGTGTTAAAAATATGACCCTGCCAATACACACAAGTTGGTTCTTTGAGATAAAAATCATATTTTAAGAAAACTTGGGTGGGTTGCCAGTAATAAAGAACAGAGTAAATCCTGGTATGTAGTTATGTGAGGCTGGACAGTGTATTATCTGCTTTCTGAACATTAAATTCATAGAGATCCAATTTCCTACATTTTAGGCACTCACTATTTAATTGTAAGTCCCTAAAGTCCTGACTCAATCCAAAACGAGAAACAGCTGTGGCTGATGAGTTCCTCGAGATATTACTATTTATTACAAGACAGTTTAATTTCCTTTTGCTTTTGGTTTTTGCCCAAGTAAGGATTCTCTATGTTCCAATCATTACATTAGCTTCACATTTTGGAAAGTGGATCACTCTAATGGAATCACAGTGTACCAAAGTTTATTTTGGCAATAAAAAAAACCATCCTGACCTGACCTGTTCCTCTCGATTTGAAACAGCCCTGGATCATTGTATTTTTATAGTTTAATATGAAATGCATTTAAATCTGAAGCTTTATACACTCTAGAAGAAGAAGAGGTTTGAACGTTATTGGTTATAGATGTAGGATTAAGTATTGAACACATTAAGTTCAGACTTAAATGTGTCTGTGTGGCTCCTTCAGGTGAACTTGAACATCTTGGACAAGTCGAACGACCTGAAACAGTTGAGAGAGCAGATCCGGAAACTGGATGAACGGCTTGATTCTCACATGCAGGTAAGCTCCGTGTCTTCAGGTGATCCTTGTCAGAACAGTGCTCCCCTCAGTCGTCCTGTAATCATGTCTGTGTGTGTTTTTGTTCAGGAGTTGGGACGAGAGGAGGAGGAATGGGCTGCGGAAGTGGAATCTATGGAAAAACATCGTTCACTTTTGGAGAAGAAGGTGAATCATGGATATGACGAAGCTGTGCAGCAACTGAAGGCAGCACAACAAGAGTAAGAGATTATGACTGTGTTACACCTTGGTATTTCTGTTTTACGTATGTATTTCATCTGTGAATTCAATCTGTGTTATTATGATAAGTGCTTTCCTTTGGTCTTAGGTACCACCTGGTGCTGCAGGAGACCAATGAGGAAAGGCGAACCGTGGCTAATAACCTGGCCTCAGTGTTCACAGCTGCAACCGACTACCTCGCAGTCACAGAGGTAACTTCTGCCCCCACAGTACTGCACACAAGGTTTAGGCAGAGATTAAGAAATGCTGTAAAGTAAGAATGCTTGAACAGAGGATCTGGTTTACCACAAATCAATAGTGTTCATGGAAGGGTCAAAGACTAAAAGGACTCAAGTAAAAGCCTTTATATGAGACACATGTAGAGCCAGACATTTATGTGTGCAGCTTTAAGTGTGAAAAGTACATTCCAACCACTGCCCCTAGTGGCTAATAGAATCACAAGTTCTTTATAAAATTAAAATTACAAAATGCAAAGTGAGCAAACAGCCACTGTCATCAAGAACGATATTAATCATAAACAAATCCTGGACCCTTGAAGTAAAGGTAAGACGTGAGATCATGGAGACTGGGAGGGAATTACATGAAGAAACAAGGATTTGAGAACCTACATCAACACAAGACATGGTTAGTTCTTCAAAAGAATTGATAATGTTTTGATGCAAAGGATTGATAAAATATTTTAAATGAAACACCTTTTTGAAACACATCTAATTCTATTTTCTTGAAAGCATTTATACTGTTTTCTCTTCAAACTTGCCAAATTCTAAGGCATAGTATTGTGTGTGTGTGTAGTATTTATTTCACACATCTCTTCAAACATTCAGTGCCATTTATTCAAGCAGTAGTCGACTTAAATCACCTCCACATATCAAATGTACAGGTAACAGCCCAGCTAACTTTACTAATATAAACCTGAGCTGCTCTTGTACGACCACAGCATCTTTACGGCTGTGAAAATGTCACATCAGGACGTCATTACTGCTCATTACGACTGGACCACGACTGTTTTTGTTTCTGTCCAATAGAAATGCATAGATGACCTTCACAGTAAAGTGATGCGGACCTGCTCCAAAGCTGTGGACGAGGATGAGGCGACTCTGCAGACGCTTCGAGACATGGTCAAGACCTTCAAGGCCAAGGCCGACCGTTTATACAAATGAGAGACAAACTGAACTAATGCTAAATGTCCAACGTCTTGACACACTGCTTTTTAATATTCTTCTTCGTGTTTTGTGTTTTATAACAACATTTCTTGGTTATTAATAAACATCTAACGTAAAGTTAATTCATTGAAAATGTTCTGTTGGGATTTTGATATTTTACTTTTTGTATCCACTAGAGGGCAGCATGCACACACTTTTTACTCAGGATACTTGTTACCACATAAACAAAAATACGCTCTCCTAATGCACTATTTTTAAGGCATTTTCATTCACAAAAGACATTAGTTGATAGTTTTACACACTGAACTAAAACTAGCAACACAAACTGGTTTCTACAGTGTCTTCATTATTGATACTAATATTTAAAATCTACAGTGCTTTCAATAAAGTTGATAATTTTTTCAATTTTTGGCTAACAATGTAGAGGTGTTTTATTTCTTGAAGAATTATGATGTTTTTTATGAAATCCGTGTCCCCAAGTTTCATGGAAAACCTGGATTTTGGCCTGTTTTGGCAATCTTAGTGTAGTGTAAATAAGTTCCTTTGTTTTTTGTGGGTCTACCCTATGTATCCTAACCTGCAAACAGTAGCGGTAGTTTATGTGAAGTCTTGTTTCCAGATGCACACGCAGAACAAAAAAAATCTAAGGAGGGTCTAAGCTGGACTTTGAGGAAACTGCTGTGTGAAATATTTGGCTACACAAACATAAATGTCTTCTCTTGTTCATGAAGTCAGGTTAAATCCAGGTAAAGACTTCATAAAAAAAACTTCAGAGGAAATAAATTGGTCTGTCCTGAATAGTCCAGGAACCCTAAAAGATGCATTAATAATAGTATTTCTGAGTCATGTCATGTATTTTTCGAGTGTCAGTCTGAGACGTGACGTGACGCTAAGCCCTAATGTGTCCTGAAGTAGTCTGTTTACAGGAGGAGCGCCGCGAGAGCCGTGAGTGTGAGGGAAATGTTTTGACAGCTGAGATGAGGAGAGACGAGGTGATACTGAGACACTCGATGAGAAAAGTGACGGATGACTTCCAGCGTTGACAGAGACCGTCCTGGTCCCGGTCTCTCTCCGTCTGTGAGAACCAGAGACACCGTCCTGTTTTTTTTACACCAGAGGACGACTGTGTTTATGAGATCAGCAGGTGGCATCCATAAAGACATTTCTCCCGTGTGTGAGAAAGTGAGTTATAAACGTGATGCCCCTCAGCGGAGAACAGGGTGGCCTCAGAGTGAGTCCCTGAGAAGGAATTTGATTTGACATAAACACATATTCACTTCATTAAAGTCGTCTTCATCTTTTCTCGATGTAAGGGTCTTTCTGTCAGGACTCTGCATGTTTTCCTTGTTTAACCGTGGGCCAAGTACTCAACCACATGAAAAACACAGAATATTTGAAATTTTGCTTTTATTTACAGTCTTTACGTCAGCAGATACTGTAAAGTGGTAAGAGAGATTCTGGGGGAGACCGCCACTGGGCTCTCATTCTCCCAGCTCTCTCGGTTTTTAAGAGTTTGATTATGATTACCTAACCACAAAAGACCCTCGAACTGGATCCTTTAATGAACAAGCTGAGTGTATAAACCTTCATCTGTGCCCGAGGGAGTCCAGCTGCTTCGAAACACAAACAATCGTGGCCTTAAGTGTGTTTGAGACAACTTCTCACACGTTAAATTAAGATTAAGGTGGAATATGAATATCAGATCACAAAAAAACACAAAAAACCTGCTTCCATTTCCAACATTTTAACAAGTTTTCATGAAATTTCTTTTCATTTATTAAACAGGAATGCTTGGTAAGTTAAGTAACATCAATGCAGCAATTAATCAGGCCTGACTCAGTTAGGGACTGGTTTCCAACAAGTTCAACCCAATTAGAAACACACAGCATCACAACAAGGACAAAAACACAACACCCAGACAATAAAACATCAGAAGCATCACAAAGAGAGGACTTTCCACAAACAGTGGTCACAAATGCTGTCAAGGCTGCACTTTTTTTTTAATTGAGTCGTTGTCCTGATGTAGTGAGGCTCATTCCAGACTTTAGAAACTTTTGAAAGTGTGAAAAAACACCTATGGCCACAATTGTTTTTAAAAGCAGGGACTGGTAAAAGTTCCTGTGAGTCTGATCGTGTGATTCTGCCGTAACAGCAAATAAAACCTGATCACGGAGGAGCCTGGACAGAAAGAACACACTTCGAGTCTCCCATCAGCCTCAGACGGGACCAGAAACAAGCCCAGGGTCCATCCATCTTCAGACACACTCTCCCCAGACACTTCCTCCAGCTTTTCCAGGTGAATACTGATGTGTTCTTTATGTCGAGTTATAAAATGAATGATTTTAAATGTATTATATGTATGTTATACGGATATGAGATAATATGTTATGTGCTTACTATAATTTCAAATGAAGCTCAGCATAGTCCACTAAATTTTACCATTATGTTGACAAAAAGCTGCCATGGCCACCTCTGAAGTGGCTTCATGGGTGCCTCAGATCCATAAGTATGTGTTTTTTATGTTATTTTTCATGTTTTTCAGGTCAATAACTAACACGCCTGGTTGGTCTGCCCCTCACCTTCACCTCAGGCCTCTTCTGTTCATCCGGACGCTCACGGATGTCGTCTCTCGGGTTTCTGTGTGGAGCTTTTCACTTCACGGATCACTGCTCTCTCAAACAGGAGGACGTCAGCGTGACCTTAAAGGGCTGGAGGTAAATGGGAGCCATATTGACACAAGGACATGTCAGTAAGGAGCACATGCGAGGAATAAATGTGAAAACATGAAGGAAAGGAAGGTTGTGAGGAAGAAATATCCAAGGTTTTCTTCTTCCCAGATTCATGTTTTGAGGAAAGTGAGTGTTTAGATGAGCTTTAGATGAATAAATGGAGGTAAATGGATGAGCAACCTGCCAGAAACTGTAATTTTATCCAATCAGAGCAACACCAGAGTAATGCTGTTTAGATTTGTAATGGTAAAATGGTCGCCCAGAGCTGCCATCATCACCTTTAATCTCAAACAGCAGAAGGTTGAAGAAATCACATTACCTTGATCAGAATAAGACGGATTTCTGTGAGTTTTTGAGCTCCAGCTGCTGCACAAATTAATATAACACACATAGGTGATGCATGAAAGTATGGGCCGGACGGACGGTCTGCTGTGATTGGTCGTTACAAACTAATGACCTTTCAGCAAACTCTGCCTCTCCGACTGTTGGACTCTGATCTAAACAAAGCTGAGTATCTTTTCCTGATCATAAGCGAGGGTTGTTCTCACCTAATACTCCAAACATCTATTTATTTGTACAGTTTTAACGATTCAACGTCATTTCACGAGCTCAGACAGTTAAAAGAATACACTATACATACTCTTTAAAAGCCTCACATGCTGATTAACAATAAGCCAATGACAGAAATAAATAAATTAGACCCTCCCTCCTCACTGAAATAAACAATCACAGTTGAGCATTGACCAAAACACACCCCAATCACCTGATAATCGCAGGGCTAACACTTAGAGACACCGACAGACGAGGTAGTAATGAATCTACAGAGAGAGAGGAACGTTTTATGTAAATCTTGGTGGAACAGCGTGAGAGAGTGTGTCCCAGTCCAAACACACCTCTGCAGCTGAAACCAGTCTGGCTCAGACCCACACAACGACCAGCTCCGGCCTTTTCTGATTTCTGCTCCAGCCTCTAATTAAGTCCAGACCGAGAAGACAAATAGACTTCTGCTGAAGCTGTGCGCCAAAGGAATGATGTAATGAGATTGAGATCTGAGAAACTGTACTGTCTGTCTCATTTCACACTCTGCCTGAGCGACGCTGACTTATGACTTCAACAGAAACAACACACTGACAGAAACACAGCTTCATCTCCTGCTTGTGTTTTACTCTACTTAGAAATAAGACGTATTTGAAGCAGACTTGAAAACTTTGCATTGTCCATAATTCATATAAAAAGACAGTAAATCCTTGTGTTTAGCAGTGAGAGGCTGCAGTAAACATATGAGACTGTTTCTAGTTTATTCCCCGCTTCAAAGCTGCACCAATTTCCTCTCATTTAGGCACATGTTTTGTTTGTGTTTAATTCAGTGTAGACGATAAATACAGAAATGTTTTAATTCATGTGAGAGCCGCACGACGCTGACTCTGACTCTATTTAAAACTGGAAACAGCTGTTGATAATAAACACTAGCTTTGTCATTGGGGAAAAAGTAAAACATTTATCATATTTTCTGTTTGATTATGATGTTTATCACAAAAACAAGGCTTAATTTATTTGGAATATTTCTGTTTTTGCTCCTTGTTTTCCTTCCAGTGAGGATTATCTATCGTCCAATCAGCTCACTGCAGTGTTTAGCTCCGCCCCCTCCATAGTGGACCACACACTTGGACCGGCGTAGGACCCCGGGCCGAGGCAGGTGGACAGTTTCCCTTGAGCTCAGGCCGAGTGTGAAGCGCTGTAATCACGGCTCTTGTGCAGAAGAATAGAGGCGGGCGGTGAGTGCAGCAGGTTTTTCCATTTGCAGCGACTCATAATTCAGCGACGACGTGAAACAAAACACTTTCTCAGATGTTGTGCTTTTGTGTCACGCCACTTCCTCGACTAAACCGAGATCCAGTGAGGAGCCCGGAAACAAGACTAAACCACTGATGTGTTAGAAATTAAATGCTTCTTTTTTAACATAAAAGTAAAAAGGGTAAAATATTAATCTCATAATTAATAGTGTAACGGTAACTGGGTTTCTGCCTGTTACTCTATGACAAATATACTTCACTGGCCACTATACTGCTGCCAAAATACTTTAAAACAGTGGTGTCAGACTCAAAATGTGAGGGGCCACGATAGTTAATAAGAATCTTTTCAGAGGCTGAAGAAGGTGACATTTCTTTAACATTATTTTTCTTCCCTACAGGGTTTAGTTAGATTTGAACAGGTTTTAGGTGGATTTGAACAGGTTTTAGTTTGATTTTAACAGGTTATAGTTGGATTTGAACAGGTTTTATTTATCTTTGTAGCAAAAACTGGCTTATCCTATAAAACCTAGAGCCCAAAATATCACCTAAATGTATTTAGAGTTTGAGAGGCAATTAAAGCATTACCAACATTTATCCATGTTTCATTTGATTAAACCACTTTCTCTATTTTTATCTTTTTTGAGCTGTTTCTCTGTAAAATAAGACATATTTCCAACAGAATAACCCATTTCCTTGGTTTATTTGCTTGTTCCTTCGTTGTTGACATCAGTGTCCACCAATGGGAGCGCTCCTTTTTACCTGAAGTGAGCTGTGATTGGACAAAATCCTGCTGTGGACTGATCATTCTCATCTATTAAAATCCTTAATTATAAAGACTAGATCACGTCTTAAGGTTTTTTGAAGTGAAAGGAAAAGTTTAATATCTGCTGTTTGTCTTTTTAATCAGAAACTACTGACTGTCTACTTTATTGAACAAAACCACACTTTAGTCATAGTTAGTTCTTCAGAGCTTCCAATCCTCAAAGTCCTGTTGTTTCTCAGAGTTAGAGCCGAAACATTAGCTCGGGT
The DNA here is from genome assembly GCA_036850595.1 of Rhyacichthys aspro. Lineage (NCBI taxonomy): Eukaryota > Metazoa > Chordata > Actinopteri > Gobiiformes > Rhyacichthyidae > Rhyacichthys > Rhyacichthys aspro. Next base: position 3,998,506 of record CM072156.1, on the reverse strand, counting down.
CTTATTCCCTGCATCAGTAATCTGTAAAAAATGTGCCCACTTCTTACGTGTCTCCAGATGGAAACACTCAGAGGCATCACAGGCCAAATAAACACCATCATTATGTCTCTTAGTGGCTTCCTACTGCTCTCCGCTTGAGTCTGATCGAGACCTAGAGGTTTAAGTGCTATCACATTTCTACGGCTTCTCTCAAATCCTGGTGGGGCACTTTTGGGGTCAGCCGGAGGTCACTGACGGACTACGAGAGGTCACCGTGGGGTCATAAGGACCTGTGAGTCAGAGTCTTGAACTGTTCGATCTACGTGAGTCATTTTTGAACTCAGTGGGATCCATTTCAGGGTCGAACACATGTGCAGGTATTTTTGGGGGGCACAGAAGTGAGAGTCTGATTTGTTGTGACTTCTCTCATTCTGCTGTGTGCTACGGATGTTAAGTGAAGCCTAAATGTTTGCTCTTGCGGTTTCCGACCCACATTGTCGGTGCTCGGCAGTCGTCCTAGAGCGTTCGGACGAGGAGGACGTATTGTTTTAACGTCCTGATGAGCGCCGCGGTGATGTTTACACATATGGGATGGCTGCGTGTCAAATGTTGGCTCTCAGAGATGTTGTTTTTTTCTATATGGCCTCATTTCCTGGATAAATGTTAGCAGTATGTACATAATGTTTATATTCTGGTCATTGTCTGTGTGTGGGCATCAGGTTGTCGCTGACGTTGGGGCATGTTTTGAATTGAATGATGCTTAAATTGAGAGTTAGACTTTGAGAAGAATTGAAATCCTTAATCTGAATAACAACTGGAACCACTAAACCCATTCAGATGTTGCAGTTCTGTCTTTGTTTCCTGACAGGTGTCCATTTTTTTTAACCTTTTTTATTCGCAAAAACAACAGAAGCTTGTGTTTGGTTAAATCCAGGCTCTTTCGACTGTTCTTCTGCTACTTTTATCATATTAAGAGAGAGAAAAACTTGACACTGACACTTTCATGGTCAAATTATAGTCTTTATAAAATAACTAACTCTGTGTAAGTTACTATAAGATGTTTAGACACTGTCTCAATTGAACAACGTCTCCAAAAAGTAGATAATATGACATATATAAGTTGAGATATTTTCCAAATTGTCACGTTGCCCCAATCTACTTCAAGCTCCTCGGACTAAAACCCTTTGGTGCTGTTTTTGTTTAAAAGCAATAGACCACATTCATTATGTATGAGCCTGGTCCACCTCTTCCAAAAAAAAAAACATGGACCAGGAGGTGCTCACAAATTGAAGGAAATGTAAGGGTCAGTTGTGATTAGACATGTGTTAGATTGCTTTGTGAGAGAGCATTTTTATTTTTAAACAACTTTTTGTCTAGTTGTTCTGTTCATGTTTGGATCAGGCCTCATTTCCTCGTGATATAGAAGCATTTTTCATTTAACACTAGCAAAACAGTCTACTTTCTATTGAGATATTTATTATTATAAAGGAGTTACAAGCCCCAACTCTGACTTGTGTTATCACTCTGTTGTTTCTTGTCAGAGTCGCCTGGCCAGCCTTAAATATTTACTTATTAGAGAAATGGATCTGAATCTCTTTTCTTCACAGCAGTTTCCTCTTAATTATCTAAATGTGTTGTGTTTTATGGACTGCTTTGTTTCCCTAATTGCTCATGTCTTTATTCAATCGTGACCAGAGGCAGTTTATCAGGTGTTTGTTGTTTAGGAATTAGGATGGTTGGCCCAGCTTTATCTTCTAACTCCTGGTTGGTCTCATCAGACGGCCTTCCTCCTTGATGTGTCTGGATAAATGTGTTACACTTCAGTTCTTGAAGTAGAGCGTGAAAACTGTCATCGTAAAAATCTCTGCACAATAAAAGTGAGAAACTGTAGCCTTCTCAGGATTATGTAACCTTCTAAAACACTTGAGAAGTGTTTAATACAAAGATCTTTTCACATCGCTCAATAAAGCTCTGAGAAAAGAGATGTATATTTTCCAGTTGCTTCTAAATCAAAGGTGCTTTAGTCAAAAACTTTTATTGTTATGGTTCTTCAGGGGAGTCTGCAGTGGTTCATCTGGATCTGACACAAAGCAGAGGCTCAGGGGATAAACGTGGATCATCCTCGACTGGACTCGGGCCAAACCACGAGTCTGGACCACCAGCCGCAGACCGCCCACTCCTCAATATCTGTCCCATCAGTCATCACCAGTGTTCAGATGGAAGAGACAGACAGTGAGCAGATATAGACACAGACACATGAGATCACTGTCAGAGGAGTCACACGGAGAGCGCTAATAACATTAAAACTAATATTAAAGCAGAAAAATACAGCAAAAAATGAATGCAGAGGTCTTTCAGCACATCTTAAACCTCTATGTTTTATGTGAGATATAAATCATAATCGAAGCAGACTTTTAAAACTGCTTTGTCAATAATGAATCTAAAGAGTAGAGTAAATTCTGGAGTGAAGTGAGCTTTCTTATATTCAGACCTGGGACAATTTCCTTCCAGTCTCACCATTTAATGCAACAGGTTCTGCTTGTGTTTAACGTAATTTAGAAAAGAAATGCAGTGTTTTTAATCGATGAAGCAAGAGCTGCACAACGCTGACTAAAACAGCTGTTGCTAACAAGATGCTAGCATTGTTTTGGGAAGAAATGGCAACATTTAGCACTTTTTATCACAAGAACAAGACATATTTCATTAACAAAAAGGGTTAAGGTTTAGTTTATCGTCCAATCAGTACCGTATACTTTGTTTTTGGTTGCTTTTTGGTAACAGAAACATACCTGAACTGATCTGACTTGTATCGACCAGTGGAAACAAGGCTTAGACGGAGCATGAAGGTCCCAGTCTGACACCATCCAAGAAGAAAATGTAGAGATTGTGGATTCAAACGATTACCTGAATACTTTTGGACGTTTAAACATAACTAAATAAATATATTATCATGATTAAAGAACAACTGATAGCTCTTTAACGTGTGCAACAAGCTCCTGAAGAAGCTCATTAAGAGACTTGATGTAGTTAAAGTATTAAAAAGTGTTATTTCTGCAGCTGAAATAGGGCATTTTCGCTCTATTCTCATTTAAACTTGTGACACAGTGCTGCTTTAAAGAACTGGACTTGGACCGAACCGTGAAACCTTGAGCTGTGAGGAGTTGATGTAACACTATCAGGTGCGTGTCAGTGTTTGTATGAGGTGTTCAAACTGTGAAATATTCATGCGTAATCTGAGAACGTGTGTTTCAACGTCCCGTCTCTGCCTCACATCTGTGGTACGTCATTGTGTGTTAACCGTTGAGTGTAGCGTGTGATAAAAGACTCATTTAGGCGGCTTATTTAACTTTTGAATTATCACGCAAAGGTTTTAACTAATGCTCAAGAGATGTGGCTCCTGACATGAAGTCCCTGTGAGAGTCAATAGGATAAAAAACATAGTATAGAGTGTAGAGTTAGCCAGCTTTTTATAGTTTGAGTCTTGTTTCAATATGTTTTAAATTGCCTGTAGTCAAAAGTACAGTTGCACAACTTCCATACCATAATTTCTACTATTTTTATCTAAAGTTTTCATGAAATAATCAGTCAGTGGTGGTCAAATTATTCACATTTAAACATTACACAAATAAACTACACCTTGTTGGATGTGTGTAAAAAATTAAAGGTGTTGTTGGTAGTTTTAGAGACATTAAAGGCTGCAGTTCAACTTTTTTCTCACACTTATTTGTCTTAACAAGGATAGATTCTGATGTGTTTTGGGCACTTGTTTTCAAAAGGATCGTTTTCTAGCTCCGTGTAAAAGTTTAAATCTGGCTGAGAAGGAGGCACCTGCTTCTTTGTTGTGGAAACGGCAAATGATAATGTAAATATTTAACAACATTGGAGGTGTTTTTAACTGTTCTTCATACTGTTCTTCACTTCTGATAATATATTGTGAGTAATATAAGCATTAATCCCTTCTGAGGTTGTGAGCTCCATCATTACTTCTTGTGTGTAATGTAGCAGCAGGGATCACAGCGCCCCCACTGGTCTGGCATACACACTGTTCTCAAAAGTATTTGTGTGAACGTGGATTGTTTTGGTCACACTCATGGACAGCGTTTGTTTTTTGTTGTTGTGTAAATGGAACCTTAGAGCACGTGAACAGCAAATACTCCCTTCCACATCAACATAAACTTAAATAGATGCAACAAAAGCAGTAATATTTCCAATTTTTACTTATGAGTGTGCAAGTTAAAAGCTCTAAATTTCATGTGTTCATTATTGTACTGTAACCTTTTAGCAGATGGAGCAAAAATGCTAAAAAAGCTATACTCTCACGCATTACTTTAGCTAGCTCTTCTGTCTTTGATGAGGAAGCACAGGCCCTTGTCCAGGTTTAAAACTACCCACGTGTGTAACTCTGCTCAGTTTGTCCTCTCTGGGCACCTGTAAGAGCATGAAGTCATGAAATATCTACTTGTTTTTATGAAGCTTTATGTATTTTTTTCCAAGATAAATGCAAAGATGGAATCCTGTGACGTACTTTTCACGCTTTACGATTTTCTAAGGTGAATAAACACTGTTAAAATCATACTTTTTGCACATATATTTTTCACAGTGCTCCTTAAATGTGTTTTTCTGGAACATGTCAGACAGGTTGATGTTAGCCTCAGTTGTATATACAGTACATGTGGCCTGATAACCCGCTGTCGTCCTGGAAAACAACTCCTAAATCCCTGCAGACCTCAGCTGTGTTAAACAACTCCGTGCACGACTTTTAAACACTGCAGCAAAAGTAATGAAAATCCTCAGCCCCCGAGCTCCGTGAACGCATCATTTAACACAGAAAACATGAATATGGGAGTAGTGCCTTTTCCACATGTAACACACTACAGCTGCTCCCCGCGGGACCCTCAGCGTTATGAATGTGGCAAAATGTACAGCGCACGCATCACACATTCCTCAGAACCAGGACAGGTTTTAGTTGGATTTGAGCAGGTTTTAGTTGGATTGGGCAGGTTTTATTTGGTTTTGAACAGGGTTTAGTTGGTTTTGGCACATTTTAGTTGGATTTAAGCAGGTTTTAGTTGGTTTTGAACAAGTTTTTGTAAGTTTTGGACTGATTTTAGTTGGATTTAAACGGGTTTTGGCTGGTTTTAAAAGGATTTTAATTGGTTTTAGTTGGTTTTGAACAAGTTTTAGTAAGTTTTGGACAGATTTTAGTTGGATTGAGCAGGTTTTAGTTGGATTTGAACATGTTTTAATTGGTTTGAACAGGTTTTAGTTGGTTTTGACTTAGTTTTAGAAGGTTTTAAACAGATTTGAATTGGTTTTGAACAACTTTTATATGGCTTTGCACAAGATTTAAGTTGGATTTAAACGGGTTTTGGCTGGTTTTAAAAGGATTTAAACAGGTTTTTAAAGTATTTAAGTTGGATTTAAACAGGTTTTAATTGGTTTTAAACAGGTTTTAGTTGATTCTGAACAGGTTTTAGAAGGATTTGAACATGTTTTAATTAGTTTTGAACAAGTTTTGTTGCATTTGAATAAGTTTTAGTGGGTTTGGACAAGATTTAAGTTGGATTTAAACAGGTTTTAAATGGATTTTAGTTGGTTCTGAAAAGGGTTTAGTTGGACTTGAACAGATTTCAGTTGGTTTAGACCTGGTTTTAGAAAGTTTTGAACAGGTTTTAAATGGTTCTGGACATGTTTTAGTTGTTTTCGAACAGTTATTAGTTGGTTTCGAACAGGTTTTAGTTGGTTTTGAACAGGTTTTAGTGGGTTTTCAACAGGTTGTAGTTGGTTTTGAACAGGTTTTAGTTGGTTTTGAACAGGTTTTAGTGGATTTTCAACAGGTTTTAGTTGATTTTGATCAGGTTTTAGTGGGTTTGAACAGGTTTTAGTGGGTTTGAACAGACTTTAGTTGGTTTTGAACAGGTTTTAGTGGGTTTGAACAGGTTTTAGTGGGTTTGAACAGACTTTAGTTGGTTTTGAACAGGTTTTAGTGGGTTTTCAACAGGTTTTAGTGAGTTTTAAACAGATTTTGGTTTGTTTTGATCACCGTTAGAGACTGAATCTGCTCCGTTCTCTTCTGTAAACACACCTTTACGACCCTCAGAGGAAACACAGAGCTCTAACTCCGTTTATCCTTCCCACTCGAGGAAACGAGGAAACTTCACACTCTCCCAGATCCTCCTGCTGCACTCGTCCTGCTCTTTTGAAGTCGCTCACATCCATCCTTTAATGTCGGGCTCTGTTTTCCCGCTCGGCTCTGTCCCCTGTGGATCATCGCAGGACTTGGCTTGTGCCTCCCGAGCTGCAGTGCGTAAATCCACATGCCTCCAGTCTCTGTCTATATTCCCCGGTGTCGAAGGGAGGAACCTCTTACTTCCTCCATAAACACCTCAGTGGTATGCAGAATGGGCTGAGGTTATGTGTCCAAAGTACTCTCCAGGAAAGTCTGTCTATGAAAATAAGTTAAAAGGCACACCATGGGCTCTTTTCCACTGGAGCGGAGTCAGTACAGCACACTTTTAAAAACATTTCCTTTCACAAAGAGCACCACATGACTTAATCCCTTGGTTTTAGTTCAAGCAGTTTGCAGACCGTGCTTCTTCTGATAAAGTGTGACTATGCTCGTGTTTTGCTTGGTTTATAGTTTCTCCGATTGTTCAAACTGAGAAAACAACAAGACTTTCTACTAAGTTCCCACAAAGATGAAAAAGCTGACCAAAAAGTGTTCGAAAAAACGCCTTTTCAATCTTTGTGTGCTAAGAGAACCATTTTATGTCTCTATACTTCTGTAGGTGTTTATTTGTTGTTTAGAGCAGGAGGATGATTGTGGGTCACACTTAACTCACAAACCAGATGCATCTTAGTGACCAAATACATGAGGAGAAAAGATAAAATGCTAAAATGATGTGGCTTGCTAGCTTCTTAATAGTGTAAAGAGTGAGATCTTCTGGAATAAAACTAAATGAGCAGAGACAGTAAATGAAGCGATGAGGAAGTAAGATGTCTTATTAGTGTTTGGTGCAGGATCAAGTCAAAAAAACTACTTCTTTAACAGTAAAATCCTTTAGCTTTTCTTTATTTAGCATCAAATCCAACATATCTGGCAATTTTCTTTTGCTTCTCATGAAACGGTGATAAAATCTTTTCCTCTGGATCCTTCACTGTTCTTTTCTTTTTTACGTCAATCTGAATTTTTGACTGCAAACACGCTATACTAATGTTATATTTCACAAATGTCTCTTAAATGTCTAACAAACCTTGTCTAACAAATGTCTAACAAACCTTGATAATGCAGTTAATTGACTTTTCAAGCGCCTTTAATACAATCCAGCCCTATCTACTCCAGCAGAAGCTTGTCACAATGGCTGTGGATCCCCACCTTGTGGCCAGGATTACTGACTACCTGACCAACAGACCGCAGTTTGTCAGGATGGGGTGCTGTAGGTCCTCCATGCTGACCAGTAGCACGGGTGCCCCACAGGGCACAGTGCTTTCGCCTCTCCTCTTCACCCTCTATACCACCGATTTTCGTTACAACTCAGGTACGTGCCACTTGCAGAAATTCTCTGATGATACCGCAATTGTGGCATGTATTAAGGAGGGTGAAGAGGGGGAGTACAGGAGCCTGGTGGGGGACTTTGTGGCGTGGTGTCAGCGGAATAAACTCCAGCTCAACATCTCCAAAACAAAGGAGATGGTATTGGACTTCCGTCGGGCACCCCCATCTTCACAGCCTATCACCATTAATGGAGTAGCGGTGGAGGCGGTCAGCGCATATAAGTATTTGGGACTCCATCTGGACAAGAAGTTGAACTGGTCTGCAAACATAGACTCTGTGTACAAAAAGGGACAATGTAGGATGTACTTTTTGAGGAGACTGGCCTCCTTTAATGTATGTCCTAAACTTCTTTTTATGTTTTATCAGTCAATTGTCTCTAGTGTTCTTTTTTATGCAGTAGTGTGCTGGGGGGGCAGTGCAAAGAGGAGGGACACGCAGCGACTTAATCGGTTGATAAGGAGAGCGGGGTCTGTGGTGGGACAGAGCCTGGAGTCTGTGGAGGCGGTGGTGGAACTGAGGACACTGTCCAAGCTGAGAGCAGTCCTACAGAACACCGGCCACCCCCCGTACACTGTCTTCTCTGACCAAAAAAGCTCTGTCAGTAACAGACTTCTCTCACTGCCGTGCTCCACTGAGAGGTTCAGGAAGTCCTTTGTACCCTGTGCAATAAGGCTGTACAATGCCGCTGGGAGGGGTAGGAGGGGCCTACACTGAATTGTGACTTTTTAGTTTTAATATTTTAATGTTTTTATGGATATTTATACTTTTATGTAATGTGTGGATTTTTATCTTCTGGTGTGATGTGTGTATGGGAGCAATAGACTGCTGCACAATTTCCTTCGGGATTAATAAAGTATTTATCTATCTATCTATCTAATTGCTCCACGTTTACAACTTGAACAATGGTCAGACTATGTTCATTCTCCACAATCACCTCCTCTGGGCGTTTTGTTTTGACGGGAGACTGTGTTGTTGCTCTTTCAAACTGCATTGTCTCTTGTTTTCAGTCAATAGCCTGAACACAAGAGTTAGAATTATGTCAAAGTGCTTCATAACCACAGCTTTCAGCAGAAACCACATAAACGTCTCTTAAGATGTCCATGTAAACCTACTGAGTGTAAACATATGCCTCCATATCCCCACATTCCTGTCCTTGATTATTTATTTAAAAGCAATACTAACAGCAATGAAAACAGAATTATTGTGCCTAATGCATCCATTCACCGCGTTGTATCGCTAAAATCCATCCAAATGGGGTTTATTTGGACCGATTTGGCTGCATCTGTGTCTCTGAATAGCTCTGCTTCTGTGCTTTCTCTACAATTGACTCGTCAGACGTCTTGACTCACACACAGCTCCAGAGCAGAGCGAAAAGCAGCAAACAAAGCCCTTCATTACAACAGATCAACATGTAAATCTTCACTGTTGTCGTCTAAAAGGAGCCCACTGTTTGAAAGTTACTCCTGACGAACCTGTGAAGTCTCCTTGATGATGTTACTGCGACGAACTGCTCTTTTGTCAAACGGCAGACTATTTATGGTCCTCGATTGGAAACAGCATCCCTGCACCTGCTCACACTTGTGTTTTATTACCCTCATGTGTAGGTCTCACTGACTTATGGGGAACTTTATCCTTCATTACAAGCTCCTCTGACACGGCGAACAAAAGAGCGCCGGGCTCATGTGACTAATGACACTATCCTCTGGCACAAAGGTGACTCCGATGGCTTTCTCTGTTCAACCTCTTATGTTTATTTGATGGGACGGTTTGGTATCAGATAGATCTTTAACTGGGCTACTGACTGACTAATGCTTTTCCAAACACAGGGCTATGTTTTTTTGGTTTTTTTTTTGGAGCAGTAATAAAAGGCAGTAGTTCAATTATTTTAAGCATTTACGCGTCTGAGCATTTGGCTTGATCCACTTTTAATAGTAACAAAAGTTAAAGAAAGGGTATTAGCCACATAAAATACTGCGTAAACAAGATGGTTTTTAAAAATGGTGTGTGTGCTGTAAGTGAGTGAGTACAGAACATTAGCAAATGGCTCAATAAATAGCTGCTCTTTTGACTCAGGAGGATTTGAAAGTTGTAACATTAAAATTAAATGTGCTTTAATTGTGGAAACTTGGAAATTCTACATAACACACCTTCATTTTGAAATAATACTTCACTGTACTTTACTAAAAACACAAATCCCTGGAGCTGCATGGATTGTTTTAGGACCTGTGCTTCCTCATTAAAGACTATTAAAGAGATCTGCTGGATGAGATTAGCTTTAACGTTAAATCTAAAGTCTGTAAAAGTCAAATTGTCATTACAGACGAAGCATAAAGATTGAGGAATATGTGGAAATTTGTTAAGTCTAAAGCTTCTTAGCATTCTTGCTGGAGCATCAGTAAGATTATTGATTTTTAAACACCTCCAAACACCTCTAATAAGAGTAATTTAGATGAAAAGGAATGTGTTTTATAGGGCTGGATGATATTATCAGTCGAAAAAAATGTATTGCAAATAACTATTCCTATTGCAAACAAATCTCAACTCAAATTATGGTCCTTCTAAGTAGGTTCTTTCCTACATTTAGTCCTAGTTTAGACCTTTAATATTGATTTATCTCCTGTTTTGATAAGCGAAAGTTAGTCCAGAGCCTTGTATTTCTTAATTTTTCCTAAATACATTAAACTTTTTTGATGTATTAAACATAGAAAGTTGGATTTTTAATGTTTTGGTAACGCTTGAGCTCCTTTGTTTTTGATGTTGCAAAATTATTGGCATCAAGACCTCAACACAAACCTAAACATAACGACCAGGCAATGCTTTCTTAATCAATCCGTAAATAAACTATCTGCTATTTAAAAATGTCTGTGTTTCATTTTCCGTGTAGTCCCAGTAATCCCAGTCTCACAGTTCCCGGCTTAAATGTGATGAGGTGTGAAATGTGAGCGAGCGGACGACGTGTCAAATGTCGACCACACATTAGTTAAAGCTTCACTTCTCATGTTCTCCAGCTCTTCTCTTTGTCTTCTGTTCCTGCTTTAACTTTACGGCTCAGGTTGTTTTCTTTGTCGAGCTTTTAACATCCTTTTTCGAGCGATTTCATTCATCAAATCTCCGTTCCTCTTTGTGTCTCACATTGCTTTTATTCTTCAGAGACAGAGTAGATACTGATACTGTATTCTCTGCTGTGATATTCGATCAGAGTTTATTCAAACCTTGTCTGTTTGCTTTAACCTCAGCCTTTTACAAAGAACTGTTTGAAGCTGTGAACATTTACTGTATGTATCTTTACTTGTTTCTACCCTTTAAGTCACAAGATCAAAGCTTCTTTTACTTCATTTGTTCAGAAAATGGAGGACTTTGCAGAACTTTGTAAGAATCCAAGACAGGGGAAGAATAATGGATCGTGGGATCAGAAATGTGTCTAAGTGAAGGTTGGCTCCAATTATTTCACTTCTCGTTTTCTGCACAAACCATAGGATTTGAGTCATGAAAAATAGTATCCTTTTTTAGGTAAAGTCTACGTTGTATGACTCTCATTTAAGAAATTAAGAAACATTTAAGAATATATTGTCTACATTGCATAAAACATAAGCAGGACATTTAATAGCAAGAAAAATTGGTGCAGCTCTATGAATTTAATGTTGAGAATGCCGTGAATAAACCGGAAACAGTCTATTGAGTTTACTGCTGCAAAATACAGTATAATAGTAGTATCTCCAGCCTCTCACATGAGTATAGAGCAGGACTAATGGTGGTGCAAAGTTCACTTCAAATACAGTTTATATCTCACATAAAAACAGAGCTTTTGTTGAACTTTGATGATGCAGCTCACTGGCTTCTGTATCAAACACTCCACAGACATCTGTAGACGTCGTTGGCAGTGCTTCTTTCAGTTTTCTCTGGAAGATAATGAGCTTTCTTCAAAACTTAATGCATCAGCTGTTTATAATTTATTATCTGTGAACATTAAAAGCAACTAACAGGCTTTGTGCTTCCCAAACTCATTCTGTTCTCATTATAGTGTCACTTCAGACTCCTTCAGTTTCCCAGTCCCACTGTGAGACTTGTAGCCTGGCCAGCCAGACCCATAGCTTCCACAGCGAAGAGAAGTGGGTCTGGAACGTCTCCCACTCCCCGATCATAATCATTCATTTAAAACGGGGAGGGGTTTATGCAATAAGCTGTTTTTTTTATTGCTTCTATGTTTTTAAAAATGTGTTGTTCCCTGTGAATGTTGGTACTGCTCTCTTGTACACTCTTGCTCTGATTCTTTATATAGAATAGAAAAAGGATCGGGATGGCTGGCCAGGCTATGTGTCAGCAACATTTTTATTGTAGTATTTATTATCTGTGCGTAAATACATTTTTTTTTTTTAACTCTTTGGCACACTGTGAAATAATACTTGGAACTGTAGTAATAAATAATATTTATTTTATAAAAACAAAATAAATAGTAATAAGTTATTATTATATTACATGTCTTAAATACAGTTGTTTATAAGTATTTACATGAACTTTGAAGATGTAAAACTGAGTATGTGCTGTACATAGAATCTGATTTACTTTAGAGTCTGTTTAAGTCACACTGAACACATCAGAAATGGGGCTGAGGGCGTTGGGTTTGGATCAGTCGCGGGACGAGGACGAAGGGAAGCAGCAGATCAGCACCAGTCACTTCAGAAACATGTTTATATTCTGAGAGGCCAAGTTAATTCAATCTCCAGTCGCACAAGGACACAACTCACAGATACAAAAATAGACTTCTTTAAGACCGCCGTGTGACCCTCCTCACACACAAGCACATTTCCTGGCAGAGTGTTTCCTCACTGTGTGGTACACCAAGTTATCATCCAAAAAAGACAGGTTGTCGTCGAACGCTACGGGCCGACAGCAGGCCTGAGCGGGACGGTCTTTGGGAGGGAGCCTCCTGCTGTGAGCCAAGTTCGACAGGATCTTGTCGTAGTTGGTCTCAGACTTCCTGCAGGGTCCGGAGCAGTACCTGAAGACCATCTCCTCGCTGGAGCGATAGCCCAGGCCCAGGTCCGTCACGTTGAGCTGGATCTGTTTGAGGACACACCCCTGTCCTCGTCCCCCTCCTCGGACCCTCCTCCCCGCGGTTCCTCTGCTGGATTGGCTCGGCCCTCGTTTCTTGGCTCGTCTGTGTCGAGTCCTGCTGCTGGTGTCAGATCCGGAGGAGGAGCGGTGTATCCTGCTGATGGTCACTTTGATGAGATCCACCACATCCTGGTACTCGTCTGAGAGGGACTCCTCCATGACGTCTGAAACAGATACAGGAAAACTTCACTGCACTGCTTTTCAGTTTCTACACTAATTCAACAAATTTTAGGTTCTGTCAGAATTAAGTAAAGTGCAATGTCAGACAGATTTCCCAAAGTCCAAACTCATATATTTATCCTGTAGAAGTTTTACGACTGGTTCAGACTCCAGTTACACTAAAAACATGAAAAATAGAGATAAATTGTTTCCAAAATAGGGTTATTACTTTACTTTACTCCAATATTATTGCATAATACATAATGTTCTTTAGCATTATAAAGTCTTTACAGCTGATTCTTTTCTGGAGAGTTGTGTTGATGTGACGAGTGCTGCAGGTGTTTGATGAGAGGAGTGGTCACGTCGAGAGTAACTGAGTCATGCAGAGGAGCCTCTAAAGACTGTGGGGGCCCAAAGGAGGCGAGGCCCCCAGAACACAAGGAACATCAAAATGACTTAAAGGCTCTGTACGATATGGAACAATTTACAGTGTTTGTTTAATGTTTGTTCTCTTAGATGGATAGTTTTGTACACTGCTTACTGTGTTGTTTAGTTGTTAGTTAAAAACAGAAACAGAAAGCAAACCTATGCTTCAGTATTTTCATCTAAAACAGCTCTTTTCTTCAGTGTTTTTTCTGTAGTGAGCAGCTTTTTTCACAGCTTGGTAAAACAATAGTGAAATTTCGTGAACATTTTCCATTCTGCAATTTACAAAACCCCACGTTTCTCTTTATTTGTTTCCATATAGTTTAAAATATGACAAAGAGCAACTTGTTCATGTGCCTCCAGAAAGTTACAAGGTGTAAATGTAACTCACACTTAATGGTGGATCTTTTTCATCCTCATTTAATTTATTTGATAACGCTTCCTTCTTTCCTAAGAACATTTAAGTTTACTACAGATGTGTTTTTTTTGCAATATGTTTAAGCTCCAGGACACTTTTCTCGACTATTATCTCTGCTCTCATTATTTGACACGCCATGATCAGAAATAAAACAGTTGCTTACACTTTTCTCCAAAATCCAGCGTCTCTTCCCACTCTCCTGAGTCCGCCTCAGAGCGGCTGCTGCCCGGGTTCTTCCCTGACAGGCTCCCGCTGCTTCTGCTGCTGCTGCCCGGGGAACTGACTGACAGGCGGATGCGCACCGGCGGTAACTCCAAAGGGCTCTCCGCGGCGCGCGCTCTCCTCGTGCGGACCGTGGGCTGCTGCAGCGGACTCGCGTGCACGGCGCTCAGCAGCAGCAGCATCACACAAGTGCTCAGACTATGCCATAACTTCATGGTCCACTTCAGTCCGGCGGAAAAACATGGCGAAAGCACTAAATACCAACGAGCTGCGGCATCACGAGCGAGTGTTGTGGAGGAAACGGCGGGACGTGCTCATGTTAGCTCCTTTATTGTAAAAATGATGAGTTAATCAACAAAATAGGTCCTTCAAACGGTAAAGTATCGACAATCCCAGAGTTTTGAAGGTAGTTTTCATCAATGAATCGCTCCAAAAGCAAAATGAAAGCTCCTAATCCAAGTTTAAACTCCAGTATCGCTCTCCATCCAGGTTTAAGAGGAGACCAGTGCCACCGACCACCACCATGAGCTGCTCTGAGCCGCGGAGCACCGTCCGACAGAGACACAGTGAGTGGGAGTGACCTGTCTCCATCTGCACTGATCATGTTTCCACCCATAACCTCCACACACCAGGAGACAGCCTCCAAAATCTACTGCCCCAGACTGAGAGAGTGAGTAAAGACAGAGGGGTTCCGCAACAATATTTATTCCACCTCCTGCTGTGGTTTATATTCAATAAAACGTGTTTCCAATTTGTTAGTTATTCGAGAAGGTGTTATATTTTCTTGTATTGTGCAACCACTGACAGAGATAGTTCAGTATTTTGCAAAAGTTCTGTTCTCTTCACACTCACAGTTTGGAAAAGCAAACAGGAGCAAAGTTACAGAGACTAAACCATAAAAGGGGCCGGTTAAATGTGGATTTTAAACACTTAAAAGTCCATTTAAACGTGTGGTCCATTGGGTGTTATCCCTTTTAAAGAAGGATGACTCATTTATACTATTTTAGCAGATAATGTTTCACCATAGACAAGTGTTTGGGTTAAAAACACTGTATTATCTGTGGTTTTGATTGAAATATGCATCATTTTAAGTGTAAAAGATTTCAGAAGCACTCCCTAAATGTAATTGTACTATTTTAATTGGACTAGATGTCAAATTAAAACTGTTAAAAGCATTTTGGTGCCATTAATAGTCTTACATTTTATAAAATAACAAAAACCTGGGTCTTTTTAACAAAGGAATAATACCGTTAGTGGAATAGAAACAGTAAAAACTCACAACAGGAAGAAAAAACTCAAAATTTTGCCTTTAATTTACTTAGTGTCATGTGACTTTTCTCAAATCTCGCCACATTCAGCTTGACCTTGTAAATTAAACAGATAATGTTGTTGACAGTGACAAAGTAAAAGCCTTTGTTGGTCCTTGTAATCATAGTTTACACAACGCCACTTTGTAATTTGAGTTCAGTGTAAAAAGTGATCCTTCCATAGCTTTTTATTTCCTCTGACAAATACGACATCACAGTTTACCTCTAAATCATTCTCCAATTACTGCATTATCTCTGTGTATTTACTTTTATTAGAGAACATGAAAGGCCGAGGGCAGTGAGGTTTATCTGGCGTCGTGTCAAGTGGAAGTGGAACGGTTTAATGTCACTAAAACAGCTGTAACATTTTGAAGCGTCTCGGTTCATTAGACCACATTATTGTGTTATTATTCACAATCTCGATGGAACTAGGTCCAGAGCTTTTCAAGAGAACAACCAAATGCTCCGGGTCGGATTTACTCTGGGATATTATTTCACACACTTTTACATCGTCCAAGATTTTTAGTCAGTGTTGATCTCGTTTCAAAGTGCAGTCCTTTACAACGGAGAGAAGAAAAGGGCTTTGTATATAATAATCTAAAGTATTACCTAATATTTTACTTTCAAAATACAGTGTTTTGAAATAGCATCTTTTCTTTTCTGGCACTGTCTCAATAAAGTGGAAGAACTAAACCAAGCTTTATAAACATCTTCTTATTCGAACAAAAGAGAACAAAAAGCCATTATGCTTTACGCTCCTGTTATGTTCTTTATTGTTATTATTATTGAACTGAAATGGGGAAAAAGTTCTGTTTTGCTGCTCCTTCTGAATACGCTCCGTCTGAAATAAAACATTATCAACAGACCTCATCTCGTTTGGAAACTTTTGTTCAATCTTAAAAAACAGAGAACACTTTTCTTTCTTTTCGTTAGTGTCTTATTGTCGTATTAACTTATTCTTTATAATTAGTTGTATTATTTATAATGTGTGCTGCAGACATCTTGGCCAGGTCACTTTGTAAATCTGGTTAAATAAAGGTTAAAAAATAAAATCCACTACAAACAAAAGCGTTTTAGTTTAATGTACTCGTTTTGCATTTAAATAAAATACTGTTAACGATGAAAAGACATTAGTGTGGATGCAGCCATAGCCTCTAAATCCAGTTGTGTAAATACTCTCTATATTCTGAAGCCTGTTTGAAGTGACATATTGTATAAATCACGTTCCTGACGGTGCGTTCACATGTGTTAGCCTCATCGTATTGAACTCACTCGACCAACGCCGAACATGCAAAACCCATTTCCACATTCTCTCTCTCTGTGTTTTCACAACTAATCACTCAGAAGAGGCTTCCCCTTCCACTGAATTACTCCTGGAAATACCCCATCCTCTGAGCAATTACGCTCTCACCAAAGAGAAAACACACCGACCAGATGTCCGTTCCGTTTTATCGGAGCACACGGCTGATCTGAAGCTGTCATTGGGGCTCACTTTAACTCACATGTAACAGGCTAATTGCATTGACCCCTCATTATCAACCATTATTCAAACGTTCTCCATCAAAGTAGTTCAACCTAAAAGAGGATTATGTGCTTCAGTTTTCAAGGAGAACATGAAAGGAAAGGCAATATTGTTTTTGTGCAGCTAGATTCAAGTGTAATGGATCAGCTTGTCAATTATATTTGAAAGTCTATTGGACGCTTTGTTCATTTCTGTCACTCACAAACTGTATATTTGGATTAAACTTGGGCTGAATGTGAGGATAACTCGATAACAAGACAAGAACCAATTTTTGACATTATAAGACACACATGTCAAACTCAAGGCCCAGGGGCGAAATGCGGCCCTGTGCAATATTTTATGTGGCCCTCCATTACATTTAGAGGGTGATTTTTTGGCAGGTTTTAAATGGATTTGAACAATTTCAACTAAAACCCAACTAAAAATCTGTTCAAATGCAATTAAAGCCTGTTCAAATCCATCTAAAACCTTTTCAAATCCATCTTAAATTCAACTAAAACCTGATCAAATTCAACTAAAACCTGTTGAAATCCAACTAAAACCTGTTCAAATCTGACTAAAACCTGTTCATATCCATCTAAAACCTGTTCAAATCACATTAAAACTCTGACTAAAACTACAATAGATAGAATAGAATAATAGAAAATAAATGTTAAAGGCAACTTTTATAAGACTCGAATGAAAATTTCGAAAAAAAAAATGTAATAACAGCTTCCAAATGTCACTATCTTCGGCCTCTGAAAGGACTTTATTAACTATCGTATTCCATCTGACGTTCACATTGGCAATAATTACAGGTGTGACGAGGAACAAATCCCACGAGACATGACGAGATTTTCACATTATTTTTCGCCATTGCAGCTTGAAAGCTCTGTTTGTTCTGTGTCTTTTCATTCAGCAGGTGTTAGCCTCAGTTTCTATTTTCTTACGATGTTTATTTATTGTTTGTGCTTATCACTCTTTCACTTTAAAACCAAAATGTTTCCACAGAGACGATTTAAAAGTGACAGGGGCTTCTTGAATATTAATTTCACCCACCACCAGACTGTCACACTCACAAGAAAAGGGTAAAACCTGAGACTTTTTCTTGTTATTTTCAGGTTTTTGGAAGAGAACCATTGTGTAGTTTTATTTTACAGGCCACTTGCACTACAATAAACTTAAAGTGTATCGTAGATCA
Organism: Rhyacichthys aspro; assembly: GCA_036850595.1. NCBI lineage: Eukaryota > Metazoa > Chordata > Actinopteri > Gobiiformes > Rhyacichthyidae > Rhyacichthys > Rhyacichthys aspro. Next base: position 3,980,623 of record CM072156.1, on the reverse strand, counting down.
TATTCAGAGTCCTTTCACAATCTTTAAATTGAAAACAGAGAATACAGAAGCTTAAAAATGATGTTAACAATATAAAAATCCCTGTAGTTTTTATAGATTTGTGCTGGAGTTTTCATCGTAAAAAGCAGCTTGTTGGCAAAGCTCAGGAATTAATCCGGTCCATGTGTGTCCCGGTGCTGCAGGAGCCTCGGGGGGAGAGGGATCAGACTACAGGAGCTGAGGGGGTCCCACCACAGCCCGGGACCTGGATCATTAACGTTACCGAGCGTTAATGACGTTCAGCTCCACAGACGATTGACTTCAAATGTGGCTCGAGATTAGAGGTGAGTGAAAGTGAGCTTGTGATTAAGAAAAAACTGTGTGCCTCGCTCCAAAGTCAACATGTTTCACTTAAGATTTCAACATTTGATTAAGAGAGGTTTTAAAAAAGGTTAAACTGAAGATAATTTGGGAGAACACTTATAAATGTAGGACGTACATTGGTCCACTAGTGGGCACTGTTTACTACTTTAAATAAAGGTTTGGTTTTGGTGGTTTTTGGCCTTTTTCAAAAGACATCACTGCTATTTTTGGATAATTCCACTCAATTCGGTGATTTGTGATTGTATTATTGACAATGTGTATATTTATCATGTCATATTTTAATAAAAGAACAGCTTAAATTGTAGTTAAAGTGAAAATATGACACAAAAGGCAAATCTTTTTCCTTTGTTTACCTGCTTCATTCATTTGAATTACAGAAAAAACTTTGCAGTGTCATAGTCTTTTTAAAAAAAAGAAAGAGAAAGAAGAGTCCAAAATATAAATATCAGTTGGAGATTAAGTGTGAGTGTCTTTATTGTTTTTTTGCCCTGGAATCCTGTCTTTGGGTCCAATTCTTCACTTTAAGACTTTCGTTCAGCCCATAAATAATTTTTTTTTTGTGAAAATGCCCGGCAATGTCTAACAATAAAAACAGACAGAGCAAAAATGATAGAGTATGTAGACTTTTAACTATTTACAGTGTACGCACATATAGAAATAGATATTAATTGTGTTAATAAATGTGCTTTTATTTATAGTGCAATGAAAAGATGAGATTAGTCACGTGATTCTGATCTAACAGGACTCTTTGTTTGCAAAATGCTTTTTCATGAACAAAATACTGTTCAAAAGTCAAGAAAACTGTTTTAAGTTTTGATGTACTCTCAGTGATTTCAAAATGGCAATAATAATACATAATACCACTCTCAAAAAGCTACATTTCTCAGGAAGACAGTGGATATTTTCACTTCCTGACCAGTTTTTGCACTGAAATATTGACAATACAGCAAAAGTATTATTGTTATATTAGAATGTGTATTTGTATTCACTAATATATGGTTATTGGCCAACTTTTTCATACAGTATCAGTAAAACCTATACTTATCAGACATAGCATCACATATTCTTCACTTTTTCATATTGTTTCTATTAATCTATCTCATCTTTGACCCTTTACACATTCATTATTTACTATGTGTCCATCAAATTAGGTTTAACACTGTGGCTGCATGTCTTCTCGGGGCTTTTCCATTTTCTTAGGCGTTTCATGTTGTCCCGGGACAAAAGTGATACGATCCCATTTTTCACAAAGGTGGGAATCACAAACAAAACAAAAGAACTACCTTGAATTTGATTTAAGAAGCATTTGAGGCTTTATCGTCTCATATTTACACATCACTCATGTTCCTCGTAAACCGCAAACAAATGAAACAAATCGTATATTATCCCGGGACTAGTGTTATCGTGCCTTGATTTCTCAAAAGCTGCTATTTGTGTCTGAATCTGGCGAGTTACCGTTTATGAAATGTCTGGAAATAGAAATGTTACCGTTGAAAAGGAAATGGATGACAACATTATGTTAAATGCAGCGAACACTTCAATCAGCGCCAGGTCTCGGGGGAAATATGAGGACGACAGGCGCAGCAGGGAGCGTCCCGTTCAGCCGTCACTCCTCCGCGCTCCAGCTTTTTAACGCGGCCCTTTTGTTCTGTACCTGGAGTTTTAAGGCAGGTATTGTCTTCAGAAGATATCTCATGCTTTACTATGTTCACAGTAGCTTATGTTTAATATGAATCTCACGTCTCTTTCTCTTTTTTTTCCCTCAAAGCCGACGCGGAGTACTACTTCTTTACTACTACTAATACCTCCTCCTGTTCAAAAATACACTAATAAAGATGAAAAGGAGCATACAGCAGCTGATTGAAGACTTATAAATGGAAAAAAATGAAGAATGTGTCAGTAACGTCGGTGCTAATCATCTCTAATGACTTCTTTTCAAACGGTGAGCGTCACTGGAGCAGGAAATCAGATGGAGTCCACTTATAAACTTTAAATAAAGACCTGGGAGTACATGGACCACAAGCTGGACATAATCACACAAGCTCTACACAGAGACGGTCAAAGTCAGAGAGATTTCCTGGAAGTTCTTTTTTATTTTGCCATATATTTGCTATTATTGCCACTTCAATCCTTTTTGCAGCAGTTGGGAAGGACAGAAATGGCTAAATGAAAGGTTTGGAGAATCTTAGCACATTTCTAAGATTTTATTTTTGTCTGTGTGGGCGTCTGGAAGAAGGATAATGCAAAAACAAACATCGAACAACATGGATCATCTCAACGCGCTTTAATAATGCAACAAAAGCCCCTTTCATTCAGAGTTACCAGTAACAGGAGTAATTGTAGAAGCACTGGTGATGCAAAGACTGACGGCCTGGACACATTTAAAAGACAAAAAGTACGTGCTCGATTAAAAAAGATTCTAAATACACTTAAAAAATGATGCAAAAATAAATATAATGTATGTTTTTCACTCATTGTCTGTAACGCAACAAACAAAAATCATACTTTTTGGAGACACAGAAACAAAAGCACTTGGAAAGTTAGTGTTTTAATAATTACAATAGTTTTAGGTTGTTTCTAAATTACTTTCAATTTCTTTTGACTAACGCTTAATGATGCAACCCTTTCCATTTTCTGGGACAAAAGTACAAACTTACACCGGCTTGTGACCCTTTGTGGCTGGAGTTTTGGCTTTTTTTGCATTAAAAGTTTGCAAAAAAGTATCTTATTCCAGTTATGTTCTATGTCAAATGTAAATACTGATGGTCAAACTTTGAAAACTGAGACAAAATTACCACCGCAAGAGATTTTCCATTTGCACATTCAACAGAAAACAGGGACAGGAACAGCCATTACGACATCTGGACGTTTTAAGGTAAGTAAATTATCTTTATTTTTCTCTTTGTTAATGCAGTGGATATTAGTACAGTGTGCATTACTCATACATTTATTTAATATAATTCAGTATTTCAAAAGAAAAATTGCTGACTTCTGTTGAAAATCGCCTCCTTAGGGAACACAGTGGTATATCACATAATGGATGGTTTAAAAATACACACATAATTGCATAAAAGCATTTGCAATGATTTTGTACTTCCTGATTGTTATAGTCTACTTACGTATTAAGAAGAAGCCTGAGATGAAGCCTAAGTGTAACAGCAGGAAAGGCAAATGAAAATGGACGAACAAATCAGAGAACATTCAATAAAGAACAAAATAAAGAAGTTCAGCAGCAAAAAGACACAGAGGCTCGGTCCTAATCCTTCTGTGACCTGAGAAAAGGCATAAAATGGGCCACAGTAGGAACTTTTTACCGAAAATGAAGGATTTCTAAACTTTAAAAACACACATGTACACAGTGCTGGACTTGTTGATAGCTCTATAAGAACTGTATATTATAATATATTATTTAAAGTTGGTTTGGGTAACTTTTAGCCCCAAAATACTGTATATTCTCATAATCATTCTGATGGTTCTTAGACATGAGATCAGTAGAATTAGGTCTATCTCACTGATAAAGTACCCTCAGCTGGAAACAAACCTCCAATATAACTTTCTTGTCCCGGGACGAGATTAAAATACACTAAAATTACCCTGAAGACATGTTCTTTCTTCCAAACTCGTCATCTTAAAGGTCTCTAATTGTAAACAAACATGGCCGCCGCTGACAGTGAGGTTGCACAGAGAGGGATCTGCGCCCTCTAGTGGAGAAAAATGACACTGGGCTGCTTTAAAATAGTCTTACTTTACAGAAATACACACCAAAAATACACATATATATATTTTTTTTATTTTTAGGGACTGTGCATATTAATAAACATGATATAAATATTCCAGAGTTAGCCTGAAGCAAAGATAATAACTGTATTGACAACACATGCGTTTATGGAACATTATAACATTCAATAAAAGTTAAAGAATAGACAGAGAACATATTTACAGTCCCCATGCCCCTATAAACTCCATCTAAATGTGATATAGTTTAAAAGGAATAAGGGATATCATGTGGTTAGATAAATCTGGTTGGATTATATCAACTGTTTCTGCTTGTTTCTTTTCTAAATGTGTTTGTGTATGAACGTAAAAGGTAACTATTGCTTTGAGTTTGTACACGTTATTTGAGCTCCTTCTACTCTACCTTTGAGTAAATGCTTGCACTGTCCTTTTAAATAATGTCAACAGTCGTCATTAATCTGTTTCAAATCTCTTTTATTGTTTATACTGTTGTCAAAGTGTCTGGAAAAGCGCTCATTGTCCGTGGCTTCTTAACGACACACATTTCCTCGTCTCTTAAATGAATGTTGTCAGTGAACGCACGAGCCCACACGCGCCGCGCACGGTATAAGCTCCGCGTCTCGAGCGACTCTGCTTCTGCGTCAAGACGTGCTCTCCATCTGGGTCCAGCGCGCGGGTGGATTAGACTCTCATTATCCTCTTAGCTCTAAATGGCCACACGTTCCTTGCTCTTCGCGTCTATCTCCTCCGCTGTCTAAGACTCCAGCCACAGCGTCGCTCCAAAACCACATTCGCGCGTAAAAAACTGTCCGCTGGAACCATTCAGTGTCTCGTGGTTGCGCGTTGTGCGTAAATTCCCCGCGTCTGCCCTTCTCCGTCGAGCGTGAGCGCGCGTGCAGCGGTCCGTGCGCCTGTCCATGTGTCCAACCCACTGATCTTTTGCAGACTGTAATCTTATCAGTGTCAAACCGGAGCTGCCCCTTTCCTCTCGGGCACTTTTCTGTCTGGGTTTGGATGGCGTTTGTATCAAAAACTGGACGAAACTGGAGCAAACTTTATCAGTAAAAAAAGGACTGGATACATTAACGTGACTGGCGCGTACGGCTGCTTTTGTAAAATGAACTTTTGATCCGTTTAGTGTCGACCAGAGGAAGACAAATGGAGCTCACATCCAAAGAACGGACTCTTTTGTATTTGCTCCTATTTGCAATATGTTCATCCAGCGTCTGCCTCGGGGCACGGAGATCCAATGTCCGGAGATCTGGTGAGTGCAAATACTGACCCACTGTGGCTTCAAATCTGCACAAAGTCCTTCAGTAAGCATTAAATCAAGAGATATTTTAAATAGAAAGGATATTTTTTGAAATTGACACAATGGAAAGTCTGGAATAGTGTTATTTTCTGATCAAAATGAACAGATCCAGCATCTTTACACAAATCTGCAGCTTGTACTGATCCAAATTAAACTGATATTGCAACCTGCTTAATTACTGCTGCACCTTGTCACAGCATCAGTCTTTTTTTTTTAAACTTTTTACCTTTAAATACAGAGCCTGAACATCAATCACAACGACATTTGGATGAAAATACAAGAAACTAACCCTTCTTTTAAACTCTAAGTGGTTGGACAGAGACTTGATGATGGATAGACTCGTGGGGCACTTATCGACCCAGAACATGCTACATCAACTCAAATTTACATTACAATTAGGATATTTATGAGTGTGACATTGAATGTGCACAAAGTCAACCCCATTAAGGATTTCAAATGAAGGGACGCTAATGGCTGGTCAGGAAGCTGGCTTTAACAGAGCTTATTTACGACACGGTTCTAAAGTAGCATCTTTACACAAATCTAAAAACTTTGCGCTGATCCACGTTTTAATAATGCGACACGGCACATTTAAATTAGTGCATTTTGTCCCAGCATCAGCCTTATTCTGTTTTAAAGGAACACTATGTAATGTTTTATCCTAAAATACAGACTAACATCTTGTAAGAACACACATGGAGTCAAAACCTGTCACGTTAATACAAATTTACATTACAACAAGGATACAAACCACAATATCTTTATAGGCGTAGGTTTTTACACTGGATGCCCTTCCTGATGCATCCTCTCTATTTATTCGGGCTTACGACTGGCACCAAGGAAGGACGCCTTGTAGCTGGCTTGGGGAATTAAATCCAACATATTTTTTTATTTTTTCTTTATTTATTTTTTAGGCTTTTCTCTGTTTTCCCATTTTTTTAAAAAAATTTTTCTTTCTTTTATTTTATTTATGGAAAAAAAAAATCCTGTTGGCAGACTAAAGAGCAAGCATATGAAGTGTTTGATGTGCTAAAAAAACATGAAACATGAAGGTTGAACATGAGGTTTTTTCTTTATGATTATGAAAAAACATTTCCATTTGAGTTTTGCCCCAGTATTTGCCTCCTTTAGTCCTGAAAAAGCACACAGCGGGGGTTTAAACCTGTATCACGACTGCTTTTTCGCCTCATTTACAGTCTTTTCATCCTCGTAACCAAAGAGCATCTCATTTTATTTTTATTCGTCGTATTTGGCTTTGACTGATTCCAAATGGGGCTGACCTCTTTGCTGTGTACATTTTTAGAACAGGCCAAATGTGGGTGAAAATTAAACTGGGATGAGATGCATTGACAGTGATCAGCTTTGTACATTTGACTAAATATAAAAAAATGACCTAAAGATGCACAAGGACTTTTCATAATTGCACATTTTTTGTATTTGACAGTAAAAAGGAGCCTTTATGACCCATATTTGCTTCAGTTTTGGCTGTGCCTTTACAAACATCAGAGGAACATGTGACTGCCCCATATTTTATTTGGCATTTATTAAGAATAATTTACAAGACAAGCTCAGTTTATTAACCATTTTCCAAACAGGATGTCTTTTATTCGCCCTAATACACATTGATTTGACTGAATATAAGTCCTAATTGACATTTAAAACTATTTCAAATACTAAACAAAGACACCGTCGAAGCGTTGTGATTGGTGGAGCCCGTTGTGCTCCTCGGGGCGGCTCTGTCCACACCGTCTCTGTCCTTGTCTTTGTTTTCCTGTCAGCCTCAACACTTCTTCTGTCCCACTTTTCCCTCTTCCCCTCATTTTTCTCTCTTTCCGTCACTTCCTGTTCCCCTCGCTGTCACTCAGACCCGGTCTTCCTCCCCTCCCTCACACTTCGGGACCCGGGGCCATAGCGGTCTGTGTCCGTCTGTCTGTCAGAGCTCGACCCTCCACAGTCTGGTCCGGCTCCAGTGGAGTCCTCATGACGAGTGACATTTGGACTTGTGTTTGGGTTTTGAGGTCTTCGGAGCCTAGTTTTTGAAGGAACAGGGCAACGCCACCAGGGTTTTGTGTCGCTATAGATATCATCAGCAAAAAAGGGGAGTGTGCATGCTACAAAATCAAAATAAATGTCAATAGATCATCGCTTTAATTTAGCTTACAAGATCTGTAAAACCAAAACAAGTAAATATTTGTTATAAAAATGATTAAATGGCTGTATATTGAGAGGATTAAGTTAGTAACATCTTTTCCCCAATCACAGATCATCCTTTTTATCCAATCAGAACAGAACAACCTAAATATATGTGTTTATTTGAGGTAAATAATGTTCTATTACTGCTTTGATTCATGAGAAATAAAGTCATCTCTACAAAAACTGAAAGAGATTTAACAACTTTAAACAAATCAGTTGCTTCTTTTTTAAATACAACTTGAGCATGTGAAAGTCATCAAAGTTTTTACTCCAATAAAATAAACAAAATATTATATTATAACAGCTTGTAGCTTTCAAAATGGAGTAAAGAAAGTTTGTAAAAGCCAGATGTGACAAATTTTTGGCCTTATTGCTTTTATTTGAGAGTAGACAGACAGAAAACAGAGTGAAAGAGAGGGGAATGACAGCGGACAAGCATCCAGAGACGGAATCAAACCCATGTCTCCCAAGCTCATGGCGTGTGCTCCACCAAATAAACCACCAAAGCATCCCTTAAGCAATTTTTCAAACCTTTTTTATAGGCTTTATCGGCTCCCAGTGAGGACTTATACCTCTACATCGTTCAAGTCCTCACTTAAAGCAAATTTGGATTTTGCGAGCCATAATATCCTGCAAAATCTAAATCTTAGGCACCAACAAAATTCAAAAAGTACAGCAGCAAATAATATTGTGAGTGGTGAGCCGCTGCAATGTCCTCTTGTCTGTGTTTATATTGTTGTAAAGTGTCGCCAAATAAAATAAAAGCCAAAGAAACAAAAGGGTCAGTTGTGATAAAAGATGATGATGAAATAAACCCGAACTTACCTTAAAAAAATGAAACTGGCTGCACACAACAAGGATTGGTACTGGTTGTGAAATTTTGATCATAACAAGACCAGTTTATACAAGTAGAGAGTGTTTATCAATGTTTTGTTCTAATCATAGAAAGAAGAATGGTAGAAGTATCAAAGTTTTAATCTGAGACAAGACTGAGGCGTTAAACTTAGTTTTCTGAATCAATATCAAGAGCAAGAACGGTTTGTGGACTACGACACATTCAACTATAAGGTAAACAAAACTCCAAATACAATGTCATAGAATAAATAAGAATGGAGCTGCTCACTCGTGACCTGAGCTGATCCTTTACTTTTGGTGAAAGGACACCGACCGAAACGTTTAAACACCCAACTGAGAAAGCTCTTTTGTGGCGCTCGTAGAAGAGTAATGTTTATAAAGTATGCCCTGAGACAGATTCAAGAGCTAAATCAAAGTGCATTTTATAGAGATCATTCAATGTGGATGACTCAGAGCTGGAGAGTGCGGCCGCCCTGTGATTAACTCAGAAAACTGTGACTACGGGCTGAGAATAATAGAACAGGCAGTGTGCGCTCAAATAAGACATCACACTCCGACAACTTCCTGATGCAGTTAATAACACACTCTCTAATGCTTTTAAATACTCAAGTTGTCAGGACTGTCGTTCATTTTTCACTTTTCTTCCACTCCGTGTTCCATATTCATTCACATTCTGATTTTCACGACGACAACTTCATGAAGATTCAGAGTTTAGACGGTTATCAGAGAGTCATAGACATTACCTTCAGGTCGATGCTGCTCAGATGAGAGTCAGTAAACACACCACGCCAGCTCTGACACTTCACGAGGACCATCACCGTTTTCATATGATTTATACAGAAATTTAAATAGAATTGTATTATTGAATTATGGTGTTTAAAGCCCAGCAAACAATACTTTTTTTGTTTGTTCAGGATGTGTTCAAACCTGCCTTTTTTGTCGGGGTTAAAACTAACTCTGCTGTGTTTCAGTTGGAAAATTGTGAATATTTCCTTTTCAACCTCAATGTGCACCAAACAGTATGGTTTAATTCAAATGTTAAGCAGACTAAACAAACCCAAATAGAAAAAGCGTCATAAATGATCGACGAAAACCTCAAACCACTTTTCTTGAGAGTGAAAATACGAAGCAAAACACTATTGTCCATCAACAAAACTAAATGAGCAGAATGATGTAAAATAACTTATTAGCATTTGGGCCAACAGTGCCCTCTAGTGGGTTTCATGAGAAAGGCCATGTTTGAACATTCGGTGGACCAGGGCTTTTTGCAGCGGACTCAACTAAATGATTCATTTTCTGTTTTAGTAGATCAAGAGTATAAAGAGAAAATAGAAAAGGTATAAAGCTAACGATGCTAAAATATAGGTTTACTTTAAAATTAAGCTAAAAGTAATCTTGAGTGTAATTTTATTTCTTTGCACAATAAGTTAAAAAACAAGATTTGTTTACAAATTTAAAGTATAGTAGTAGTAACAGTAATAGTAGTTGTAGTAAAGTTTGTTGTGCCAGATGTATGCAGTGTCAACAAAGGAGACTAATGAAGTATTTCTCAAAACGTTGGCCATTTTTTGATGAGTCCAAGATGGCGGCTTCCTGTTTGGCTCTTCATTTATTTACTTTATACCTTCTTCTACTCGTTCTCATTAATGGACTCTTGCACTACTATTATATACTAGAGAAATGTGAAATAAGTGGGTAGTAATTGCACCTGAGCTTATGTCTAATTATTACTCCCTCTATTAGAAATGTATGTACTCTGCTGCAGTATACGGTGAATTTCATGACGTTGTTTGTTGCTATTTTAACAAAGTCTCTCTAAGTCTAAGTCAGTGTTGGTAGACGACCAGATAAACCCCTCTGATGGCAATAAGAGCTTGTATTATCCTTAATGTGGACACAAAGATGATGTTTTTATCTCCTGAGTTTGGGCCACACCTCGGGGGACAGAAAGACGAGGGGGGATTTCAGCTGGCGCATCCCATTAGCCGCTCGGATGGACCGACGGAGCGCCAGAGAGAACAAGAGAGGACACCGGACCGGAGGGAGACTCTGGAGGGGTCTGAGACCGACGAGAAATGGAAATACATGAGATTTCAATTTAGTCTATTCCTTCACTTCACAGAAACCCGCCAGTGCTTTTTGTTTAACAGTCTGCAAAAAGGTTGTCTAAATATTTTGGGTGTAAAGATTACTAGACAAAGTTTCCAGGAAAATGGCTGAAGAATTTTGAATTAATGAAGAGATAAGATACATAAATACAAGGGGAAATGTTGAGGGTTGTTGTGCATTGTGCAGGAAAAGGAAAGCAGCAAAGATATAACATTGAAAAAGCAAAGTGATGTTATAATTTAGACGATGATTGTTGGTTATTTTAGACAAATACGTAAAAATAGTTTCTCTAATCTCTCATAATTCACTTTCAACTCAAAGTACAATGTGATAATTTTGTGTTTTAATTTATACCTTAATTCACAGTTTTGAAGGAACAATATGGAACGTAAGAGAGCTTTTTAACATCATCTGAAGACTTTTGTTAAAGAGAGAAGCAACTTTTTGTCATGTTTAAACAGCTCATATTACAAAAATGTTACAGTATAAGTGGTTTTCTTGATCATTGTGACTTTTCAAAACCATAATACACCTTAAAACCATTTATTGTTCCAGGCCTATTCCAGATTAAACTAACCTTTGCCCCAAACCTTTTTCATTTCTGTGCATTTAATTGAAGCACATATAATTGCATTGTCCTTGTTGCAACATTTTATTTAATGTACCTCTTTTATATCAGCCTTTTAGATAGAAATAAATTATTGTGTGGTATTTTTATTATCCTTATCCCCCTAATGCTGTAGAAAAATCTGAATTTTCTGCTCTATTTTCACGTGTCTGTCTAGTATTTTCAGATCCACGTTTTAAATCCAAAGTCTAATGCCATAAAGTAGGGTAATAGAGTCTGTGAGAACCCTTGTTAACACACAAAGCCTGAAAATACATACGTACAAGTCATTAGAGGTCCAGCCCTTCTCCGTATTTGTCGCTGAAGTGGCTCTTTGCGCATTTTAAGGCCGCGATTGGACACTTAAACACTGATCACCGTCTGCTGAAGAGCCACTGGAGCAGCTGGGATTTAATAACTCCAGCCATAAGAATAATGACAACTCAGGTCCTCGTCGGTGGATAATACGAAGCTAAACTAAATATTCAGCAAGTGGCTATTTCACTCGGTAAATAGACCGAGAGATTGTAGGCTCCGTCTAGACTAGTGCTCAGTAATTGGTGTGTTTTCGATACATTTTGCCTTATGAATCAGAAATGATTTAGCATAAAATAGGTTCTTAGAAGACACAGAAAAGAGACGAAAACATGATGCTCCAAGATACTGAAGGAAAATGTGCAAAACTTAGGACAATTTAAGTAATAATTTAAGTGCTGCCAAAAGAAAATCCATCAATATCTATTGTGTTCAAATAAAACAAACAATAATAAAACAAATAATAAAAATATCTAGTAAAATATTGGAGCAGAGGCATGTAACACAAACGAGTTCTTGTGTTAAAAGCAAACAATTATACTCAACAATTTCTCTTGGATCCCTTTTAGACGTATACAATATCTACACAGTTCAAAGCTGATCTCTGTGAATTATTTTTCTCCAAAAGTATTATTAATTTCTTCAGTTTTTGGGACGGCTCATTGAAGTTACACCAGGATTTCAGATTTTATGATGTCACAAATGACTCAAATAAGATGTCTCAATAAGAAAAGTCTATTTGACCTTCACAAATAAAGCATCATGTGTGACCCTGTGTACACGCCGATGGAGATACTTTCAAGTTAAATTCATTTAAAGCAACACTGTTTAACTTTATTAACGTAATATTTCAAACCTAAAAAAATATATAATCTTGAAAAAACTGATAAGACGCAATGTTTTGTTCACTAGACACTTTTTAAACATCTTTATAAGTAATAAAAAGGAAAATTTACTGCAGTACAATTGTATTATTTTTATTTTCTGAAAAGTAAACCAACACGACCTTCAGTAAATCAGTTCTCTCCATTTCTTCATTTAAACAGACTTGTCTTGCAGCCACAATCCTCTCTGTTGTTGTTATTATCATCACGACCATCGTGAATTACTCTGTACTTCCCATCGCTTTTGGGTGAATAAAATACAATAGACTTTATAGAGTAATAGTGTTTTTGAGCGAGCTGGAGGACTTGTATTTTGTTGTTTTGTTTGTACTTTATTTTCTTATTTGTCTGTATCATGTATGTTTTGTAAAGCTTCTTTGCGTCCTCTGAAAAGTGCTGTATAAATTAAACTTATTATTATTATTATTATTAAGCACAATAAGAGATGTCGGACCACTTTAAAAATTGAATTTTTGCCCATTTGTGTTTCATTACACCCTCTTTTTTTCCTTTATACAGCATAAGGTGCAATATTTAAAGTATTTTTAAATGTTAATTACAGTCTACAGTTTACATCCTTTTTTTAAATTAATCTTCAGGGACATGTCATTGTCTTTTTTTGGAGTTTATGTCCATCAAGTGCAGCAGTTTTACGGTTTTCTCTGTGCATTCACGCCCAAAGCAGCTGGGACTGTGAAATTTAATAATACACTGTCTAATATTCTCTCTTTTTCAGTGTTTGTGATGATGGCACAGATACAATCCTAGTTTCCCTTTGGGGGACGACACAAGCTACGTCTTATCTTCCTGAACATGTCGAGGTGTCTTAATAACGTTTATCCTCAGTTTACCAGAGTTATTCTTATTATTTTGTGTGTGTTTGCGTCCACAGACCGCCTCAGCCCTCCTTTAGACATCCAGCTGGACACTGTCAACTGCACAGCCTTCAGCGTGCGATGGAAAATGCCCCGGCGACATGTCAGCACCATCACGGGCTACAAGGTCAGCTGCTGCAAATCTAACATCATTTAATAGCTTTGCAGTATACCTACAAATATTATGAGCAAGATTACACCAAATACTTTCAACTTCAATTGGAACCACGCTTTATTTTCTTTGGACTTTAGTGCTTTTTATGAGACCGTAACGCTAATGCCTGGAAAAAGCTTGTTGAACTGTGAAAGCATGAGGAAAAACAACTTCCAAGTGAAGTGCAGAATGTGGTCCTACATATTTATCGCAGAAGCTCTTTGAAGAAACACCGAGAAATCTTTTAAAACCAGACCAACACCGCGCCACAAATTAAATTTCCTTCACTTTCCTCTACTCAACGCAGCTTCTCTGACAACATATTTATTTATTTTTTTGCCGCCATCTCACCTTTTAGCCGTAAAAGCAGCTTGTTAACCTCAATGTCCGGCGTCACGTCCTTGGAGGCTAGATTGATATTTCAACATTTTCTGGGTTTTGATGGAAGCCCTTCACTGTTTTCTGACAAGGCCGATAAAGCACCGGAGAATGCGGTCACAAATCTTCGTCCTTTAGTGCCCTGTTTTCCAGCTCAGCTCCTGCTACACCTTTTCTGGTTTGAGTGTTTGGAGTCACCATTAACAAAGCGTGGATCACTTTGACATTGTGTGCGGTGCTTTGACCATATGTCTGCTCTAAGAGGATTAGTCGGTTAGCGAGCTGGTCCACGACGCTCTGATAAACGTACATTCATGTGGACAGTGGCTCAGAAATGCTTTGTAAGGCTACATTCAGGCTGCATTTACGTTTTAAAATGCATAATTGTGATGTGTTTTCATGCGTCCATGCTACACCAGTGTATGAGAAATGTTTTAGTTTGAAATAAGGCTGCACAATGTTGGAAACTGTTTGAATTGATTCATTGAAGACACAGGAAAATTAAAACAAGGACAGATTAAAAAACAGTTTCTACCCACGAGCCATTGCCACCTTAAATGTGCAATATTTTGTAACTTATTTTGTGCAATTTGAGGGAGTCGTGCAATAAATGTGATGGATGTGTGTTTTTAACTTATAACCTGAATCTTTATTTACCTTTTTAAACAGTACTTTTATTTATTTATTTATACCTGCACTGGAGGATTGTACAACGACAATAAAGTTATTGTAATTCTAAAAACAAAGAAATAAAATGCTGTGGACTAACTTCCATTCATCAAAGCAACAGCTAAATCAAAATTAAAGACTGAACCAGGACTAAACAGATCTAAACTAGGACTAAATGTAGGAATGAACCAGGTCTAAAACAGGATTTTCTACTTGCACCACAGTTTGATTTATATTTTGATAATTTTGGCAAAATGATGTCCTTTTTTGCAATACACATACAGATCAGTACAAATCAACAATGCTCAATTTGTGATACAGCACAGCCCTAGTCTGAAAACTCATCAGATATGAAATTATGCAAAACAATACAGTATTGGACCAGTTACGTAGACCTTATTGGCCTTATTAGACACATTTCCCTTGTTGTTTTTAAATATTGCATCCGTGTGGACCTCAGGGAGCGAATGACTCGATGTGTGCTGTTGTTCCAGGTTTTCTACACAGAGATGAAGAGCGGGCGTCCGGTCGGGGCAGCTTCTCTGATGGAGGTGCCTCTCAGTTTAGACATGCTGACCACCGTGAGTACAAACACACAAAAAACACAAGATCTACACGCTTTTATTATGAAAACGTGATAATATAGAGAGAAAAACTTGACTTCTCTGTGGATTTTTGCTCTAGTTCATATCATTTTGAGACAAATAACAGACAAAAAGCTGATGTGACTAGTTCCAATGATTCAACCAATTACAATAAAGACTTTGACTATAGGTTAAATATAATCCACTAAAACTCTGTGGTGCTTTACTTGACGTTAGCATCACTAGCATCTCACATTTCCTGCCTCTGAAAATCTGACCTTATTTCATTTACAGTAATTTCTGGTACTATACATAAAATAAATAAAAATACAAAAACACACAGTGCGCTATTGGTTTAATACACATTTCGTTTTTTAAGTCCCAGTTATGTTTGATCTTCTTGTTAGGGCTAACATTTCAAAAATCACCGAACAAAACGGATCGTCTAATCTTTAGTGTCATCATTAAAGTCTTCACAATCTAAAACCCCATTGCTTCATCACTTAAGCTTTACAAACGGCTTTATTTCGTTGTCAAAAAGTGTCAAACATAAGTGTATTTGTATAATCTCACGCCCTCTAGAGGTTGGGAGTATAGAAACATCAGACAGGATCTGAATTATTTGAACTTTGAAGTAAAAACATGACAACATTTGCTTGAATCTTTAACCCTAATCAAGGATGTTTCTTTGTCTCAAGCTTTGTTTTGTGTTTTTGAAAACTTTTTTTTTTAGATAAAATGATGTCTCTTTTCATTTTGTCTTTTCACACAGATGAGTTTTTGTGACAATAATGACCATAATGTGTGATTTTAACAGGTTGCATTTAGCCCATTGTAGCTCAAACAGTGACAAACAACTTTTTATTTTGATGTTTCTGACAAAGTTGGAGCTTTTAACACATGAAATAAATGCTTTTTGGTAAACCATTGAACTGTTGTGACAATGAAATAAAGATCTGCTTCAATGAGCCAGAGGGAAACAAAAACTGAAGGGTGAAAATTGCACTCACTCTCATTCTTTTTTTCTTGTTCTTTTATACCGTTTGAATAATATGCTAATTAAATAACAGCTTAAATTTAACTGTAAGTCATGTGTGTGTTTTACGAAGCTTTATATAACAATGAAATCTGTAATTAAAGACCTTTATGATCGTTCCAGGGCCAGTTTGACGGACAAGCGAGTTTTGTAAGTGACTTTTTACTTCACTTTCAAAATCTCTTAATGTCAGTCACATTTGGGAGTAATTCCTGCCCTGCTCTGTTCCCACACTCCTCTCCTTCAGGACGTGGAGATCGGGAACCTAAAGGTCAACACCAAGTACCGGGTCACGGTGGGTGCGTACGGCTGGGCGGGGGAGGGGCGTCCCAGCATGCCCCGGGACGTCAGCACGGCCTCACACGGTAAAAAACATGCGGCTGTAAGAGTCCATTTTATCCCAGATGTGCCCCGGTGTTGATGCCAAACCCTTTTTTTTTTAGAAATGTGCATGCCCCCGTCGCCCCCCACTCAGCCCGCGGTGATGGCCGTGTCCGACACTGAGCTGGCGTTGTCATGGCAGCAGGGGGAGAGCGAGGGGAGCGCGCCCGTCCTGCACTTCCTCGTCGCCTACATCAGGTCAGAAGTGTCATCATTTGCAGACTCACTATAAGGGATTTCCAATGAATATATTTATAAAAAGAGAGCTTTAAGATGAAAGTCTGTCATGGCCGCCTTTGATTTTCACTGGAATTTTCTCAATGATGTTCTATTTATGCCAAAAATATTTTGGTTTCCAGGTTGATGTTGCCCATAGAGCACTTAGAGGACCTTAATGAATGCAGTCTTGAGTTTTAACCATTATTTTCCTCATGATTATGGCTCAAAGGTGGAAGACAAGACATTTATTTTTGTATAGTCCAATATCACAACAACAGCTGCCTCAAAGGGCTTCACAGATTGTACCAAAAAATATCCCCTGTCCTCAGACTCTCCATCAGAGTGAGGAAAAACTCAAGAAAACTCAAGTGTATGTACAAAACCGATATCATATTGGGACAGAGATCAGGAAGCACAGACTCTGGACAGTGACAGTGGGTGAGAAAATTATTTATTTAAATTATTTTCAGCCATTAATAATGAAAATATATAGATTTAAAAAAAACATCTGACAATAAATAGTGCAATATCCAACTATTTGAAACCTGTAGGCTCCCTGTCAGCCTTATAACAGACATTGCTTTTTTCATTGTGGTCTTTTATTTTAATTTTATATAGTAAACACTGGAGGAGTTGTGAGCAGGACAGAGGGGGCAGTCCTACGTCCATTTATGCACTGTAGAAAAGCAGCAGTATTTCCCATTCACTTACATTAATGTACAAGTTAAAGGCTTTACATTTAGAGGCAGCATGTCTGTCAGAGTCTGCAGTGAAGAAGTGTAGTCTCCTCAGGCAGATCTCTGGGACTGCACTGGAAATGTCTGTGTTTAATGCTGGGTTTTGGAGGCTGTTGCCCTTTTTATCTTTTGAAAATGTTCTGTGTTGTGTGTACTGCATTTCTTTATTGCATGCACACATTTACAGAAAGTAAAAGGTTATGTTTATAAGAGAATGATTCTGAACAGTAACTTATACATAAATACATATAATTGTTCATACTTATATACATATAATCACACCAGGACTCCAGCACAAAGTGGCACTTTGCTGGTGACATGCATCAGGCTTTTTGTCAGAGAAACCTGAGGTGAGGTGGAAACAAAGCTAAAGAGACCCATACACATATTTTACAGTCACTTGGAACGTCGCCAGTCTTTTCCCTCGAAACAATGGCACACATATATAACCTCTTTCTCTTTTATGAAACATAAATGACAATCAGGGCAGCTTTAAATGCATGCTGTGTTTTCAAAAGAGACTTATGAAATAGATGCCAAAAAAAGATTTACATGAGGTAGGCTCTGCATCACCATAGAGACTGTCTATTACTGCACAGCGGGGTCCAGACCCAGATCACAGCCTTGAATCAGGGTCAACTGTTTGTTATAGATATATAATATACCAATATTCCACTTAGGCTTGAAGAGGTCTCAACAGAAATATCACTGTTGCAGTAGAAAATATGCTGATAATAGTTTAACTGAAGCATTCATTCACATTCAATGCAGTAAATAATATATAGATTGTGTTATAACTCTCTAAACTTCTTTTTCTGAGGCTTGTAACTGCACTTCGCTAAAGTCCTCTTTATTGTGTCTTTTTATCCCAGTCCAAATACAATAGATTATTTCTCCAGGGCTAAAAATACATACCACAGCTTTAATTAAGGCCTTAAAGGTGCATTGTGTAAAAACATTGTGTTATTCAGCATGTAGTTCATAAAAGACATTTGCATCTTCCAAGTGGAAGCTCAGAGTGAACAAACTGAGCTCTGCTGGAGGAAGCACACTTTTATTTATTTTATTTTGACTTTTGATTCAATTATCACAGAGTCCAACTTGTTCCTCATTGAGAAGTGGTTAGTATCCCAGTGTTATTCGATAACTACTATTTATATACCACTAACTAAACATGGGAATCACAAATGATTTGCTGAGCAGCCGAAATAGTTATAGAGCCCCTTTAATTTAAGATTAGATATTAAAATGTATTAAAATGCATCAGGATTTTCCCAGTGAGTCCTTAATATTATATAAATGTAAGCCTTTTTATCTTCTACTTATTTCTAACTCTATTGGTTGTCATTTTAAGTATATTATTTTATTGTGGACATGTTAGAATCACACAAACAGCCATATTCTCAAAGGCAGAGGCCACACAGCTTTTCTTTCTGACAATTTTATAAGAAGTTAGAAATCTTTACGACAAAAACAAGCAGGTTATTTATAGATCAGAAGAAGCCCTTGTGAAAAACCGTGTTGTTGTCGTTGATGGAGCAGAGTTAACGCTCGACGACAGAGAGACACACGGATCACTGTCTGTTTTGTTCTGGCTCTGAACAAAAGCCTTCCTCTTCACGTCAAAGCGTCACGAGAGCGACACGGAAACTTGTAGCTGCGGGCACCGCTCGGAGGCACAGTCGGACGAGTCGACTCCAGATGAACGATGGGAATGATGAGCGCTTAACTTTAACAGAGCCACATTTGTTTGCTGCTTTTGTTAAACGGTGATTGGAGCACTGCAGCCTGAGTACGGAGCTGAATTATCCACACAATGACAAAAGTCCTCTTAATCAACATCTTGTTTTACACTCAGCATGTTTGAGACTCCAAATTATTGACGCCTTTTGTCAACCATAATTACGTTCTCTGTAATCAGGATTTGCAGGACAAAATATTCATCATCTTCTGATCCTCTGTGAGAAAACAATGAGATGAAGATTGAAGATGTCCCCTTCATTCAATAGAAACATTGCATAACATGGCCAATAATGTCAACACAACTAACCATACTTTTATTTTACTGTTGTTAGACGGAAAATAACTATTTCACTTGTGACATTTACTTTCGAACTTCGGTATTGTTTGAATCTAGTCGAGGAGAAATCTATTTAAATGTAGTTAAAAAGAAAAAAAAAGACAGTTATAAATGTTTAACTGAGCTGTGAAGAAGTGGAACTTGTAGAATTGGAAACACAGCCCAAATAAATCTGAATTTCCTGAGCTATGACAAAATGGAAACAATGCACAAAACTTTTTTTAGGCCTGTTTTCAGGATAATTCTCATTATATCTTACTTTTTGTAATGCATTAGGATAGTACTTATGATCAACTTGAGCATAGTGTGTATTGTAACAACTAATAAAAAGGTTTAAAAAGAAAGAAAATGGACATAATTTGGAAATAAGATGTTTTGACCCTCATCCAAAGGACTTTGTCAATCCAGAATTTAACTTTTTATTGGAACATGACCTGGATAACTGAGAATCTACAAAGAAACACAGTAAAAATCAAAGTAGACACCATCTCCATTTATATTCCATTGACTCTGACTGGCAATTTGTATTTTTTATGTTTTTATTAAAAACATCACTACCTTCAATTCAGTTTTATTGTTTTTATATGGCCCAGTATGACAATAACAATTACCTCCAAAAGCTTCACAAAAACAGAAAAAACAAGTGCTACAACACCCGCTGTCCTTAGAGCCTCCATCAGGATCAGAGGAAAAACTAAAAAAAAAAAAAAGAGAAACCACCGAACAAGGATCCAGTCCCAGACAGGCTGTAAAATTAAGAAAAAATGAATCAAAATTGAAAATTGGGAAAAAAAATCCAGGATATTGACTCAGTAAATGACCAATAGAGACAAATGCTGCTGCAAACACACATCGGACCTCTTGCCATAAATATCATTATATTATGGTTGGTTTTTTTGCAATTAACATTTGATTAGGTTTTTTCATTTATCAACATGTCCAAAATGTTGCAAAAAACATGCAACTATGAATGAAATGAACAGAACACCGAATAAATAGACAAAAACATAAAAAAAACAAAAACAAAACCCTTCAGCTGCTGCAAAAAGTGAATGGTTATGTGTAAAATTCTCATTTTTAACATTGCGCAGTAAAAAGTTGCACTAAAAAAGTTGTGTATTGCTGTTTTTATTGAGAGTCAGTGGGATAAAGTGAACATAAACGGAGCAAGAACAGAACCCTGTGGGACTCCGTTCGATGCAGATTTCGGACAAACTGTGATAAATATTTCCCCGAATGCACTAAACTGTAGAATATCTGGTTTGTTTTCTGCCTCAGGCCTGAAATGGACACTGAATGGACGTACATCCGCGAGCCCATTGAGACCAACTCCATGGTTCTGAAGGGTTTACTCCCGGACACCGAGTACCAGTTTGTGATCAGAGCGGTGAACATGCACGGAGTCAGCCCGCCCAGCCACATCAACAACCCCGTCCGCACTCTGGGTAAGTCAGCCCTCGTTTCTACCCTTTCTCCGCTGTTTATTGCCCTCTCCGGACCTCGGCACCACACACACACACACACACGGGCAGTTTACAGCAGCTCCACAACAACGACGTCCAAATAAACATGTTTCTGTGAGGATCCGGACGATAAAACACAGCCACACGGTAAACACGACCGACACCCACGTGAATTCCCAGAAACAAGAGGCCTTTCAACCACTGACTGTAAAGAATTGACCAGCTGTGGCTTGAAAGTGTACGAAGAAGTAGGAGTTCAAAGACTTCAAAGAATGCAAAGGAATACTAAGTCAATATGTTTTTCTCAGTCTTTTTTTTTTTTTTTTTCTTCGATCAGTTTTACTTTTCTGGAGAGATGTTGCTCTGTTTCAAGATTTTAAGATGAAAACAAGACAGGTGATGATTGAAATAAAAGGCTGGCCTCTTTAAGCAGTAATAGTCTCACACAAAAGAACTATAGAGAAAAACATGTTGAAGGTGTGGCTTTTATTTTGAAGGAAAATAAACGGGCCTATGATGTGTACTGCAGCAGTTTAATTATGAAAATAAGAAGGATGTCTGACTTTTTTAAGAGAAAGTAAATGTATCCAGTACAGTGTTTAATTGTGTTAGTTTTTATTAACATGGCACAGTTTTCTCCCTTTTTATAATGCGCCCACAATCAAACAATATCCAACTGTGAGTGTTTGGCAAAATGCGAGGAAAATATTTTATGAAAAGGCAAAATTATTCTCCAAAATGATGGAAAATGTTGAGTTCTATCACTTTATAAATAAAAAAGGGACACTATGTTTGTTGAAGCAATATGAGATTTTAAATTTGGTGTTATTTAGTCAATTTAAATGGAATTAAAATCACTCCAGGCTCTTTTCCACATGCACTGGTCAGACTAGTGCCATTTATATTTTCCATCTGATGCACATAGAATACCTCAACATTTATTTAGTTAAAGCAGTTATTATGATGCTGATGTTTTATTTTGTAACTTTACTCAGCACCACTTTCTCTTCCTGCTGTAAATCATTAAATAAGACACTCTCTCCCGTACAACATCATCTGATAAATGTGATAAATGCTGCGTTTGAGTAACACACTGTACTCTGTGGAATATAGGCCAACACCTGGCAGTGTGTCAGCGGGTTTTTGTGCCTCAGATATAGAGCAGAGCGGTCATTTACTTTATTATTTTCGATGCAGAGAGCGGCTGATATAATGTGGGGGGTGGTGCCCTGAATGATATTAAAACACATTCACACAGGTGCGTACAGTAAGAGCAGCAATACCTTAATGGAGCGCTCACTGTGGCCTGTGACAACGGAGAGCATTTGTGGATGGATTTTTTTGTGATTTATGGTTTAGCAGAACGGCCATCGAGGAAGATTACGGTTTTAAATCACATTCGACTCGAAGCTTATACAAAAATCTGTTCTGCACATGCCATAGACACAAGATTTGACCAGAGGATTATTTTTTCTCGTCATATTTTAAACATCAGACAGTATAGGTCTTGTCTTTGCAATTTCAATGTGCAGAATACATCACGTGACTGTAATTGTTATGGTTTATATCAGATAAAGGCTTTAGATCCCTGCCTCTGACACTTTACCCTGTAGCTGTTATATTATGTGATGATATTATGTATTATTACTATTATATTATATAGGCTACAGTCTATCTAGGCCCTCGAGTGTACAAGGAAAAAATCTTTTAAAAGCACACTATTGTTTTTTTTAACACTCTTCTTTGATTTGCTTACTTCTGTAACAAAATACCTATAGTTTATTTCCCATCTAATATCATTTTGGCATCTTATTATCACACATATTTCAACAGGAATTGGTGCAGCTGAATTTTTAAATAAAAGGTTGATTTGAGCATTTAATTTTTAGGGAAACTATAAACAACAGAAGAGAGAGAATGGGGATATTTTTGTTGAATTACCATGTGATAAGCAGGTCGTATTTAAACTTAAAGGTGCTGGGCAATACAAATAACTGAAAATATAATAAATGTTTTGTTTTTGGTGGAGCTTTAGGATCCAATTGAAATTTGAATGCAAAAAATCATCCAAACATTACTTATTTGACCCAAATGTATAGTGTTTAACTATAACCGTAGGCTTCAGAAGTGTCTACGCTAATCTATTCAGGCCGATCTCAGTGTTTTAATAAAAGCCAATAGTTCCAAGCCCTCACATTAGTGTCTTTTACATCTGACTTTTGTGAAATAGGACACCATCAGAAGACAATAAAGGTTTATAATAAATGGGCCAAAAAACACCAACAACAATACAAAACATACACGAAAAAAACAAGAATAAGTTATGTATTAAAGAGAACACTACATTTGAAACAATCATTTGACAAAAACTACAAGATGATGATGTTGAAGATAATGATCCTCAGTTGTGGAATAATGAAGCGTAGTTTGCTCTTTCAAGTTCCTTTAAGTTAAAAACAGACAAAGATGAAGATGTTATTGTCCAGTTCATTCCAGATCTGTGTCCTCGACAAGTTACACTCAAATTTGTACATTTTATTTGATGTTTTGTTTTTTTAACTTAGTCTCTTAGTGTTGTGTAGATAAAAAGATTACAATGATATAAATATTCAGTCATTGTGGTAAAAATGACATTCAGGAAGAGAAGCACAGATCCTAAAACTATTCCTGTGTAACTTGATCTTCCATGTTGTATTTTTTGGCATTTAGCAAATCATTTCTATACATCCAGCCTCTTGTTGACTTAATAATTACATACAGTATTGAATGTTTTCCTTAGTTTGCAGTAGGGCAGTGCAATTAATCGAATATTCAATTTAAATTTCAGCTCCTAACAATCACAAAACCTGTGTAATCGAGAAAAAATAAATATTTAAACTTGTTTTCCACAAGAAGTGCACTACATTGTTGATTTTATTTATTATTTCTGTTTATTTCTAAGCTATTTATTTACACATTTGAATATATTATCTATTTTAAGGAGAATTCACAGTCATAGTATGTCCTTTGTACGTCTAATAATTCTGTAACGAAGCAGTAAACGAGTGTCTCTCGGCGGCAGACAGACGGACGGACAGGAGCCGTGAGCTACAGGGGCGTGGGTTCACAGCAGGGGATAAAAGAGGGTTAGGTCCCAGTCTCATCAGACAGGATTAAGGCCGATCGCAGACCCCTTCTCCGTCCACACTCACCTCCCCGACGGACCACACACAAAAACAGACGCACACTCGCTCACGATGCGCTAACGTTCGGGTTGGGCTTCACCGACGCAGTTTCCTTGTCGTTCTTTCGTATCACTTCATGTTTGTGTTTGTTAATACCGCAGAAGCTGGTGTGGATTGAGGGGGATT
Organism: Rhyacichthys aspro; assembly: GCA_036850595.1. Classification (NCBI taxonomy): domain Eukaryota; kingdom Metazoa; phylum Chordata; class Actinopteri; order Gobiiformes; family Rhyacichthyidae; genus Rhyacichthys; species Rhyacichthys aspro. The sequence continues at coordinate 3,956,324 of CM072156.1, read as the reverse complement.
GTTACACAACAGCAGATTAAAGGCTTTTTTGGGCATGCCCCCCTTCTTCTATGCCAGTATTGAGGATTTAATGTTATTAGGCTGGGCTAATTAGCACCCCTGCCGTCTAACAGGTTTATTTTCCATCCAATTGTAAATAAATGAGACCAACAATGTGTAAAACTGCCTTTGTTTTTTGATGCTAACTAACATTTAGCATTTGAGGATTTGTGATGTATTCTCAGATCAGGATTTTTAAGAGAAGAGTGGATGTGAAGATGCCACTTATCATTTAATGTACTCTTTTGTGGATGGGAGCAGATATTTTAATAAACTAGGTATATTAAGAACATGCTGAAAAGATTATAAATGTAAAATCATTAACATAATTGTTTGTTTCATTATTTCAATGGGTGGAGGAAGAGCTACAGGAGATTTTATTCTATTGAAAACTCTTTATATATTAATTGATGGACCTGAGCTTGCTGCTGAAATCCAACAAAAAACTGGTTCAAATACAACTGAAACATGTTAAAATGCAACAAAAATCTGTTAAAATCCATCTAAACCTGTTCAAATCTAAATAAAACCTGTTCAAATCCAACTAAACCTGTTCAAATCCAAATAAAACCTGTTCAAATCCAACTTAACCTGTTAAAATCCAAATAAAACCTGTTAAAATCCAACTAAAACCTGTTCAAATCCAACTAAACCTGTTCAAATCCAACTAAACCTGTTCAAATCCAAATAAAACCTGTTCAAATCCAACTTAACCTGTTAAAATCCAAATAAAACCTGTAAAAATCCAACTAAAACCTGTTCAAATCCAACTAAACCTGTTAAAATCCAAATAAAACCTGTTCAAATCCAACTAAAACCTGTTCAAATCCAACTAAACCTGTTCAAATCCAAATAAAACCTGTTCAAATCCAACTTAACCTGTTAAAATCCAAATAAAACCTGTTTAAATCCAACTTAACCTGTTAAAATCCAAATAAAACCTGTTTAAATCCAACTAAAACCTGTTAATCCAACTAAAACCTGTTAAAATCCAAATAAAACCTGTTTAAATCCAACTAAAACCTGTTAAAATCCAACTAAACCTGTTCAAATCCAAATAAAACCTGTTAAAATCCAACTAAACCTGTTAAAATCCAACTAAAACCTGTTGAAATCCAACTAAACCTGTTCAAATCCAAATAAAACCTGTTAAAATCCAAATGAAACCTGTTCAAATTCAGCTAAGATCTGTTAAAATCCAACTAAAACCTACTGAAGATCCATAAAAAACATTGCAAAGGGCCGCATTCGCATGTATTTAATCAGTGGATACTTTTTTGTTTTTGCTTTAATTTAAGTTTGCTCTTTGTTGTCCTCTGTTTGACACATGATGGTTTAAAAGCCTTTACTTACACCAGCTGCCGTCTTTATGTCACTGGGTCATTAAAGAGCTCTTAACTTAAAAAGAGCTTCTTGGTTAAAGCATATCAATGATTATACTGTGTCTTACAGCTTTTCTTTTCATTTGCTGTTGTGGTTTGTCTGTGTTAAAAGCGGCCAGTCTGTTGAGAGGAGACACGTTTGAGTACGTGGTGCGACAGCCGTGGTACAGGATCTCAGGTAGACGTACGGACAACGTGTAAATGGATCAATCACCGTCAGTGTTTGTTTCCATCGGCATCACATCTTCACTTTGTCATTGTGCTTTATCCTCTTCTAATAAACCATCGATGTGTTTATGTCACTGTTGTTGTTCTCATTTAATAATAAATTTAATATTCTGAGCAACATCTACCTCCAGTCATCTTACGGCTTTTACTTTGTGAATTAAAACTACTGCATTCTCCGTTTACATTGTATTAAACATGAGCAGAACATTGTGAAGTGAAATAGTGAGTCTCTAATTCAATTCAAAGAGTTTATAGAGCTCGGATTTTAAAAGTTTGTTCTGCGGAAACAAACCTCGACGGCTTATATTGTTATTTTGGTTTTATCCAATCCTTGAGTTACTTTTATCAGCTGTAGCTACTTCAGAAGACTGTTTGTGCCCGTTTCTCTTAAAATATGAGAAAATGAGTTGCTCAAGTGGTTGGATTTCTTGTCAATAGCAGCATTTCTACGTCCTGACACTAAATTGCTTTCATTACAGTCTGTCCCGGCTTAATACCCACCTACATACTTTTCAAATGCCTTCTATTATTTATTATTTCATAAAGACAGCAGCAGTGAAATATTACATTAGTTTAACATAATGTTCTAGCACATTTGCCATTTGATTCATTCTTAATGGTTTATATTTTTCCACTCAGTGGTGTTCTCATATTGTTTCATGTCTTAATAAAACCTTTAAAAGAGTGCATTAATGTGCTGTGTTCAGGCGTCTCAGACGGAGGCAGTGGTGATTATGGACTCTATAACACAGACCTGAAGAACAAAGATGACGACGGCTTCGACATCGACGACTCAGACTATGATATCTTCATTGAGGAGGTGGGTCCTATCAGGGCATTATTGATCTTCTAAACATTCTTGATATGATAGGCTTTAAAGGCCTTTTTAAACATTTGGTAAAAATAATGAAATTCACCAAGAAAAAAGGAGTAAACTGAATAATTTAAGAGTATTTTATAAAGAGGGTTCAATGAGATCCTTAATGTCCATACAGTAGATAATTGTCAGGATTTAATGACACAGGCTTTGTATTATATATGGATGCTAATGGGCCAGTAAAAATATGCTTTTATAAATGACAAAGCTTATTCTGGGAAAAAATATCAGTGGTGTGTTACATTGAAGATATTTACATCAATTTTGGACAGATCAGATTCATGTTTCTGACCAAAATAATGACATTTCAGTAAATATTTCGTTTATTTTTGTGTTGTTTTTGTCCTCAGTTAAACCCGTTCCCAGGAATCAACCAGGACAACAGGAAGTCCCAGCTGCGTTCCCGTTCAGGACCTCCGTCGGGTCGAAACGTGGTGTATCGCATGAATCCCATCGTTCCTCCAAACGGCACGTCTCCTCCAGCCTTTTCCACCTCGTCATTCGTCCTCCCAGACTTCTCAGACCTGGTTTTTACCACCACCACAGAGTCCACCACCACCAGTACTACTACAACTACTACCACTACACCTCCTCCTACCACTACTACCACCACCACTACAACCACCACCACTATAACCAGGTAGCACCGCCCAAACACTTCTTCTTTGATTGCCTGTCCCAGCTTTTCCAATCTTTCCAGAGACCTTCCAGCTAATTATCTGAGAAAGATGGCAGTCTGAGCGGTGAAATTTCATATTGATTTTACTCGTCGTAGTTGCAGACTTTACACCATGGGCAAAAAATACAATTATTAAAGGTGCATTTATCTGTTTGACGTCACTTAGGGATAAACAAAAGTACAAAATTGAGCGTTGCATTTGTTGTGGATGTTCATAAAGTCGAGCTGTGACATTATTACTTACCTTTACTGACATAATCCTGGAGAAAAATTGACTTGGGTAAGCTTTTCCCATTGAAGTAAATATTCTCTATTTATAATCCTTGTAGTGGCTCTTTAAGGTTTTTTTCAAATCCACCCATTGTCTTTAAAACCATTTACTTTGGTTATATAATGCTTACCATAGACTAGACATTGAGGAGTACTATTTATCCTTAAAGCTCCACTTCCTGATTTTCTTTTTTTGTCCCTGTCTCAGACTCCATTCTCCTCCAAAAGCAGCCTAGGAACCTCTCCTGCTTCTCTTTTATTAAAAAATAAAACCAGACCAGTTTTTCCTCCAAAATACTAATCCATTTGACCAAACTGAAGTTTAGAGTTTAGCGTTAGCTTAGCTGTGACTTCAGCGTCAGGACGACAATTATCTCCTCCTCGTTAAACATTACATGATTGAATTGACAGTATTTATCTGTGTTTTACGTTGTCTCCCTTTTCTCTGTTGATGCTTTTCTTTTTTCAGCTGTTTCTCTGTTAAAAGACATATTCAGCTGAAAATACACTTTATCTGCAGCTATTAAACTTCCTGGAACGTCATGTGACAAGTGTCGACCAATGGGAGCGCTCCTTTTTTGATCATGTGATTGTCCAAGGTTTTCTGTTCCTGAATAGAGGTTCTCATCTATTACAATCCCTTAGAATAAACAGCAGATGGTTTCATAAAGACAAATTATTTATTTTACATAATACAGGTACAGTTTTTGAGTTATTTTCATCTGTGTGGTCCTGGCTGAATGTTGTTTTCTCCTCTAACACTACCTCCCTGACTGTCCCTGTAGCACCACGTTGCCCCCCACCACCACCACCCCCACCATGTCGCCCTGGAAAGGCGACGTGCCTCGAGTGTACGACCTGAGCTGCGACGACACCGTGTGCCCGCCGGACAGCTTCTGCCTCAGCGACTACGACGGCGGAGGCTCGCGGTGTCACTGTAACCTGGGACGACAGGGCGACACCTGCTCCGAGGGTACAACTCTCTTTAATCTCTTCTTTAAAGGAACTTCAGACCAGCTCAGATCTGGAACAGTGTGAACACAGACTCGTTCTTGTTTACAAAAATATCAAATCACCGCGAGATACTTTCCTCTCTTTCAGCTCTGACAGTGAACTTTCCCAGGTTCTTCGGATATTCTCACATGACCTTTGAACCCTTGAAAAATTCATACCAAACTTTTCAAATCACTCTGGAGTTCAAGGTAAGATCCTGTAGTGTCTGTTTAACTACTTTTTGGGTCGATACGAATCCTTCTTTTTCTGTTTCAGGCCGACTCAGAGGACGGCTTGTTGTTGTACTGTGGAGAAAACGAACACGGACGAGGAGACTTTATTTCTTTGGCTCTGGTCAGAGGAAAACTGCACTACAGGTAAAGGAAGCTATTCTTAACCAAAAATAGTACAGATTTAAATACTGTTAAACTGTTGAAAATATTACCTTTATTAGTCTTCATGATAAATCTGCAACACCCCACAATGTAAATAAAAAGAAAAAAACAACAAAAACAAATATTAATGTAGGAAATAACAGCATCATTACAATTTAAAAATGATTATTAGGGTTATAGATAGACAATAATGGATCAATGAGTCTATGACAGATGAAGTATGAAGCAATTACTTTGAAGAGACCTAAGTAAATTTCCTATTGGGGATTAATGAAGTTAAATTGAATTTAATATATGAGTTGTGTTTTGTGAATTGTGAATGAAAACATACACTGTTTCTTTTTTGTGCAAATAATGTTAATCAATAAAATGATCCAGGAATACGAGCAGGACTGAAGAAATTATGATACAAAAAGATAAAAAACAGTCATCAATTGTAGCTATATTATACATTTATTGGGGAATAATTATGAACTGAAAGGATTTTTTTGTATATGGTTTCTTTAAAAGGTTGGGTTGTATTATGTTATATCTGTTGAATTTAAATAATCTTAACACTATGTCATGTCAAAAAGGGGGTTAGTCTTCTTGTTTCATGTCAACAAACTATCAAAATAAATCTAATACTTTATGTTGTGATTTGATTTTTAGGTTCAGTATATTGTGGTAAAGAGTTAAATAGTTCTGCTGTGTTGAAGCATAGCGGTTATTGAGTATATTTGTGTTTTAATCAGGTTTAACTGTGGAACCGGAGCAGCTCAGATCGTCAGTGAGAGTCGTATTGTGATCGGTCAGTGGCACACGGCGACCGTCTTCAGAGACGGCATGAGCGGCTGGCTGCGGCTGGACAACGACAACCCCATCTCCGGACGCTCACAGGTCGCTCTCACTTCCACAGAAACACTCTGAAAGCTTTTACAGACGTGCATTAGTCACATTTGGTTTGTGTTTACTGTTTCAGGGCCAGTACACTAAGATCACCTTCCGCTCGCCGCTGTACGTGGGCGGCTCTCCCAGCGCCTATTGGCTGGTGAGGGCCACGGGGACCAACCGCGGCTTCGTGGGCTGCATTCAGAGTCTGACCATCAACAATAAAGTGACAGACCTCCGGCCCTGGCCCCTGGGCAGAGCTCTGAGTGGAGCTGACATCGGTGAGTCTGAGCTGCTTTAGTCTGAGCTTTGGTTATGAGTAAATTACAGTGAATAGTGCATTTCAATGACTCACCTGGTGGAGAGCATTCAATATAAGGTTTAATTCCAGCTTCTTTCCTGTAAAATATCTTCATCCTTGTTCCAGTCCAAAAAAGAAAGATGAACAGTTTTTAGAAAAACTTACAAAGAATTTTCAAAAAGATACAAATTGAAGGTTTCCTGTTTGACGACTGGTTTCAAAAAGGTCTTTTTTACATCACTGGGTGAAATTTCTTTCTGGGAAATGATTTGTTGTTGATGGCTGGAACATTACTTTGCACAGCAGCTGGATTTTTGTTGTTCACAGACTCTCTAAAATCCATCTTCTACAGCTCGAGGTGATGCCATTTCATGAGAACTGCCGCTGGTTCAGATCAGAGGTGTGGCAGTTCTTCGTTGGACGACAAAACAACCTTTTACTGATGTACTAATGTAAATAACAGAGTGTTGCAATAACACTATCCCTCAAGCTGTGGTACAGGGCCCACTGATTGTACTCTTTGGTGATACTTGAGAATCATTAAATGTTTGGAAAAGCTGAGGGATTCAAAATGTGATTTCAAAGAAGCAGCAGCAAACCTAATTCTTTCCCTAACATTCATATAGGTAGATAGGTACGTGTTCATCTAAAACTTAAAATGGCATGGATCTGTATCAGTGTAAAGGTGACACTTGGAAAGACACATATTTTCTGGTGTTGTACTTAGTGTGTAGAGTTTGAGAACCACTGCATTAGAATATTTGGCTTCAAGGTCATTTTGATGGTTTTCTGACATCATAGCCATGTTTTTTATGTCATGAAACACCGTCTAACACTGCTTTAGTATATTTTGTATTTTTACAGGATGCAACTCTATCACAAGCAGACCTGTGTGATGGATGATAAAATTTACACACAATTTATTGAGTGTGCCAAAAATTGACTCCATGCTGTTTTTATTTCAAAAAGATAATTCACTGGAAAATCAAAAGCCCAATTTTAGTTTTGAAATGTGAGCTATGCTTCTAGTTTCAGGTACGATTGTGAATAAGTCTTATCTTGTGATTCCAGGTGAGTGTAACGACAGCGTGTGTGACCTGGTCAGCTGTGCCAACGGAGGGGTGTGTTTTGCGAACCGAGCCGACGGCTACATCTGCCTGTGTCCACTGGGCTTCAGAGGAGCGCTGTGTGAAGAAAGTGAGCCTAAAATAAAATGTCTAAAATACAACAGTATTCCATCGCAGAGAGGATGAATAACAGTCTGTAATCTCTCTGTACTTAATGGTTGACTCATCACACAAGCATTTTAAAGTCATTACCACAGCGTTAAGGGCAACATTAAGATAATCCACTTTAAATGTGGGCACAGAGATTGATTTCTCTGCAAAATACATCAATTGAACCTGGTTATTATCTCTTTTTCTAAACCCATTCTGTGATTTCTCTTTTGTCCTGTCCTTCTTTCACTAAATGTTCTTTATTATTATTCGTTGCCCTCAGGTTTCCTCGTCTCCTCGCCTCTCTTCAACGAGACGGTGTTTTCGTACGCTGCTGTCCCGTGGCCTCAGTCGTCCCAGAGCTACCTCTCCTTCATGGAGTTTGAGGTGACCTTCAGGCCCTCTCAGCCCGACGGGACGCTGCTGTACAGCGACGACGTGGCCAGCGCAGACTTCCTGGCCATTAACCTGGTGGACAGATACGTGGAGTTCAGATTCGACTGTGGCTCTGGCGGAGCCGTTATAAGGTACTGGACTTATTTTACTTCTTGAACATAGAGGTTTCTAAAGTCACAACTGCTCATACTTGTTCTTGTGTCCCACAGGAGTCTGGAGCAGATCAGTCTGAACACGTGGCATGAGCTGAGGGTGTCCCGAACAGCAAAGAGTGGTATCCTTCAGGTGGACAGCCAGAAGCCCGTTGAGGGAATAGCTGAGGTAACAGTCCCACTTCTATAATATATAAACTTGAAATCTCACATAATAAATTGTTTATAGTGACCGGTTTTATACTTTGCTGGTTTTTTAAGCAGCGTTGATCGCATAAAATGATTTACATAAAAATCATTCTCATCTAAAGCGTTTACATAATTTAGTTTGAGTTTAATAAAACACAATTAAACACTAGTGACACAAAAGTAAGCTGCTTATTCTCTAAAACTCATTCTATATTATTTTGTTAAGAGCATAGAAAGCTGGAGAATTTATTGACTTTTTGTATTTATTTGACTTTACATTCAGAATAAACTAATGACCGTGTCTGTGTGCTGTAGTTTATTAACCACCAGGTGGCAGCACCGTCTGACAGATCCACACTTAAACTGATGCACATAAATGTAATGTTGCCCAGTTACTACAGCATTTTGAGAGTGAGTTTCTGGAAGTAGAGCAACAGACAATCCTATAAATAACATTTTCACTTTGAATATACAGTAGTGACCAGAATTATCAGAACACTAGTCGTATTTAAGAAGTTTCAATTGTTTTTGTTGGATTGGCCATTAAAATACCCAGAAAATGAATAAAATATCAACAAATGCTCAATAAAAATACAGAATAGAGCCATTATAAGGAGATTTAGACCATTTTCTACAAACAACTAGGCCAGTGTCACACAATTATGTTCCTTCACAGTAGAAGCCATGGGATAACATTAACGTTGAAGTTCTCAAGAAATATACCGACATTACGCCAGACAGAAAGAACAGAGAGAGATATTTGCATGTTTCATGAACATTATGAAATGAAATCATGTTTTGGAGGCAAAAAAAGGTCATTATTTTCAGATCTGTCTGGTGTTCTAATCATTTTGGCCACCACTGTATAATTGTCAAAGTCATCAGAGACATGTGTGACATTATTTACTATTGCATACAGGATTACATGTGCAAAACTTGCAAACAACAGACTAAAATGCTGCAGTGAAAAGTCTGTCAGTCCACATCCTCTTTGTCTTCACTTTTTGACAGTGTTGTAAACAAAAGCGCACTGTTTGTCTAACAGCTCAACGTGAGACACAAAATGTGATTGAAACAACAGAAAAGTTCGTTCTAGGGTCAGACACGGCCTTGTATGAGGTTTGCATTTCCTCCTCCAACTGTTTTCTCCCACAGTCAGAACTAATCCTCAATATTAACACAAATCATGCTTCCTTTATTCAGCACAAAATGAGCATTACTGTCCTCAGAGAGATTTAAAAGAAAAACAAATGCACACATTCACTCATGAACGGCTCACATAACGTCACAGTAACGTGGTTTTATTTCCTCTTTTCAGGGAGCGTTCACTCAGATTAAGTGCAGCTCTCCTCTTTTTATCGGCGGAGTCCCGGAGTACGACAAAACCAAGAGGACGGCAGCTGTAATAAAACCTTTCACTGGAACCATTCAGAAAGTATGAATAAAACACATTCAGTGCTTTCAAAGAGGTTCATACGAAAGAAAATGATCCCGATACAACCTGATTCTTTTGCTGTTGTAGTGGTGTTTATTACAACAGCTGCTCACGTCCGTTTTCCCTTTTCCTCCTTCTTCAGATGGTGCTCAATGACCGCACCATCCCCATCTCCAGCGGCTCCGCTGACGGGGTGAACGTGGCCAACTCGGAGCACCCGTGTGTGCAGAGTCCCTGCGCCAACGGAGGCACCTGCAGGCCCAAGTGGGACAGCTACGAGTGCGACTGCCCCCTGGGGTACGACGGCCGCCACTGCCAGAAAGGTCAGCTCTCCAGGAAACACTCCTTCACTATTATAACGACGTAAATTTAATTACAAAGGTTTATATGATAATCTGGAGAAGAAAACAAATCAAAAATGGATTGCGTTCAAATATAGTGTCGAGTAATTAAGCCTAAATATGTTAAATATGGATTTGCGTACATACAATATACATAAAATACATATCATAAAGGTCATTAGGAAACTGTTTACAACATTTTGCTTATTTGGTAAATATTTGGATGTAATTAAACGATTGGGGTAAAATTTGTGTCTAAACATGAGACCGTTTAAGAACTGTTAAAACAATTTCTTTATCTCATTTTTGGCACAAACTTCTTCAAGAAAAAGTGATGATATTATGCTTCTCTCATAATGTCTTTATAAAAATGAGGTCATATGTAGAAATTCTCTTAGAACTTACACTATAGAATAACTTTATTAATCCATGAGAAAAATAACCTAAGATTCAAGATCAGATTGTTTCTCAAATCCACGTCAGTTTATCTCAAGTTTGTTGGAACGAGAATGCTAAAAAGCCATATGTGTGTGACTTTATGTAATATAATGTCTATAATATGACATGCATTTAATGTAGATTTAGCTAACCTTTCACTGACAGCACACACACATAGTCAGTCTATTGTAATTTGGCAAAACCACCTTGTTTATGCTATTGTTTCAATTATTTCTAATACCTTTTTGTCCATTTAAAATTGCTGTCTGCTTGACTCTCATTGATAAAATGTGCACCCAGCATTAAAAAAAAACTGTAAAAATATCTATTATGCACCATTTATGTGACAAACAAAAGGAAGGCCTGTTTTAGTGATACAGAATTTCATATTTTTTGTAATCTTTAAAAGCACTAATATGACTTTAATCTTGTATCGTGGCTTTTCCTTTTTCTTCATTCAACGGTTTTGTTTTTTATTCTTCTGATATAATGCAATATTAAACTATGTGTCTGACAACCTAATCCCTTAAGCTTTTCTGTTCCTTGTCTCTTTGTTAATGCTTTCACTGAACAGAGTGTGGAAATTATTGTTTGAACAGTAAGTTTTCTTATAAAATAAAGTATGTACCCATCTCTATGTAGTGTGTACAGTTTGTATAGAGAAGTGGAGCGTTATATTTAGGCTTATTATTGTCGTACTTGCTGGTAGTGCCATCTTGTGACAATTTAATGTAAGTACAATGTGTTCTTGTCCAGCCGTGACTGAAGCCATCGAGATTCCACAGTTTATTGGCCGGAGTTATCTGATCTACGACAACAGAGACATCCTCAAACGGTCGGCCTCGTCTAAAATTAAAAAAATGTGTTAAAAATTGAAATAAGATGTAATTTTCTCATTTGATTGTGTTCTTGATTTCAGAATATCTGGCTCTAGGACCAATCTCTTCATGCGTTTCAAAAGCACAGCCAAAGACGGACTGTTGTTGTGGCGAGGGGACAGTCCAATGAGACCCAACAGTGACTTCCTGTCCATGGGGCTTCAGGACGGGGCACTTCTGTTCAGGTACGGGACATTAAAGTAAATAATACCCTGTTTAAACTCTATGAGCTTAGGGTTTAGGAAGAACACAAAACCAGACTCTAAATCTGTCCTGTTTTATGTTGCTGTTCCAGTTATAACTTGGGCAGTGGTCCCGTGAATATTGTTGTCAATGGGACGTTCAGTGATGGAAAGTGGCACAGAGTCAAAGCAGTGAGGTAAGCTCCAAAACTAACACGATGAACAATGGCGGCTATAAACACCAAATCTGATCACAACAATAAAAACTGTTTTTAGAGTAGTGGGTTGTGTTCACATTTGTCGGTCGCCTAATTTAGAACAGAAAACAATCCATTTAGTTTGGTTCTCAATCAAAAAGCGTTCACAATTGGCATTTTAAACTGCACCAAAAACAAAACAAAACAGTGTCTTTCTCAAGAAACACACTGGATGGTGCTGTTAGCTCAAATGCTAATAAAGCATCTTACCTTCTCAGTGCTTTGTTGCAGAGTTCACATTTAAAACAGTCCCAGAGTTCAGTTGGAAGTGCTCCGAGACCTCTGTTTAGAAGGAGTCTTGGAGCATGTTTAGGTTTGTTTGGAAGCATTCACACTTATCTAAGAGAACCAAACTAACAGAGCAACCACACCAGAGTTAGTTTGAACCACGTCAAAAGCGGCAAGTGTCAACACACCCTTTAACAAACTGATATTGTAATTTTTATCGCAGTGTAGTGTCATATTGTAGTCTCTTAGGGCCTAATATGTTTTTAACAACTATAATTTGACAGATTTCAAATGTATACTCAAGCTACCTTTGTTAATTAAAAGAAATATTGTGCAGAATCGGTTTTGTTGCAGACATTGTCGCAAGGTTTGGGCTTAATTGTTTGTAACCATATTTTATCAATTATTTCTTAGTAATAGAATAGGAAGGACATCTGATGTAAAAACCTAAGCCAGACTAAATATTCACAGAGTAGATGAAGGGAGCCTGACCATTTACACATAATGTGTTGTGGTGAGTTCACACTGTGTTACTGTGTGGTGCGTTCAGGGACGGACAGTCGGGAAAGCTGACAGTGGATGATTACGGAGCAAAGACCGGCAGATCACCCGGAAAAATGAGACAACTCAACATTAACGGACCCTTATACGTTGGTAAGTCTCCTCTTCACTCTTATTTACTGAACATTAAAGATGGATTTACGTATTTATGTCTGTTTCCTGTTCTCTCTGAAGGAGGCATGAAGGAGATAGCGCTCCACACAAACCGACAGTACGTGGGGGGCTTGGTGGGCTGCGTGTCCCACTTCACTCTCTCCACCGATTACCACTTGGCGCTGGTGGAGGACGCTGCTGACGGCAAGAACATCAACACCTGCTCCACCTAGAAACGGGCCTCTGCTTCCGCGGCGGCCATTTTCTCTCTCACACTGGAATGAACAAGCTTCTACGACTTGTCACCTTAAAACCAAACGATCACGTGACTACTTTATTTATGTTTACCAATTGGTGGCTGAAAGATAAAGGCCAAACGGAGGAAAAATTTGGGTTTAACTTATGACAAAAGCCAAGAGTTCACATGAGGAGACGACAAAGCACATGAGCAGATAAAGCTTAGGCCAATGAGGGTTTTGGAAAAATCTTTCGATGGACATTTTTTGGACGGGATAATTCCAATCTTTATTTTTCTACTGTAAATCCTTACTTGATTGCTGGAAGAACCAAATGATCTGAACGGATCAGAAGTCGTTTATGACCTAGAGCAGCTATAGCCGATGTAAATGTCTGCGTAGAGGATTGTTAGTCCCGGCCCTAGAGGATTCTCTCGTTCATGTTGTGGCATTTGTAATCTTGTGTGTGCTGTGAGTATCAGTCCGTAGAGCACATTTGTAAAGTCTGAAGGTTTAAAGGTTGGTAGATTTGAGGGTAACACTGCACTTTTTTATTATTTTTTTGCAGCTTTCTTTGCATCTTGTGATTTACTGCTCTGTTATTTGGATCTCTCAAATGCTAGTCACATGAAAGTCCGGTGCTGTCACAGTGAAGCCACCGCAAATTTGGAAAAAAGAGGCGTGACGGTCCCAAACACGACACATTTCGATGATTAAAATGATCCATCTGTACTTCTGAAAGGATACTGAATGTTAAAATCCTTCTGTGTCTTTCAATAGAATGGTTTATTATTATTATTATTATTCTGCCAAAACGTTACTAAGAGCAATACTGTGGCTTCACATCTAGTTTTTAAATTTAGAGCAGATCACAGTCGAGTCATGGGTCATTTAAGGATTTGACATCTTGCTTTTTTTTTGTCAAATAAATAAACGTCTTGAATCCTTTCGTTGCCTGTGATGTTTCTGAGTGGAATGACTAAGCTCTATTTCAAATAATATCTGACGAGGAATGTGAAGGTATATAGTTTAAATAAAAGTACAATGATCAGCCAAAACATTATGACCTCCACAGATCACAGATGTCTTTGGTCTATTTCTCTTCTTTTTCTTCCTGACATCACTTTTGGAAAGTCTGGACCAGTAAAGACCACAAGAGTGTTGTTGTTGGTGCCTCTAGTGGCAGATTGTAATAACACACCACCTACGGGAGCCCTGCAGGGACATAAACCCAGTAGAAAAAGATGAATTTACTTCAAAAATACAGGTGTCAAATTTAGTTCTTCACCCAATTTGTGTGTTAAAATAGAAACGTGAACGCCCTCTTCCAGCAATTTTCAGTTTGTCTGCTCTTTTTAAAGTCTTTATAATGTAATCTAAGATGGAAAATTAATTACACTGACGCTAATCAGACGATGTGGATTAGAAAGTAAAGGCTATATTTGTATTTAACAGGGAACGATATTCAGATTTATGAGAAAAAAATCAGATTTGTAATCAGGGGCTTCATAAAGACACTTGCAAAGGCCTTCTTTCCAAGGATTATGTCTGATATTTCTAATTTAATCTAATTTTATTTTGCTTGGGGCTCGAGACATTGTGAGGAACTTTTTTTTAACTAATATAAATGTATTATTAGTGAGGACTGTGCAGTGGAAAAGCATTCTGAGCTGCAGTATTAAACCAGGACACACCAGGAACGACTAAATAGAAGGAAATAATAAACTCACAGAAACAGAACTTACATTTTTTTACTCATGAAAACTGTTTTTGTGTGTCAAATATTTTTTTCCCCAAGTGAATACAATACATTTCCCTAAAATGGAAAAATGTCAGATGACGATTTCACTATGAAACATTTATTTTAACTTTTCAATCACCTTGCAGTGCTCAAACCCCCTGAAAGTTATTCTTTACATTCAAATTCTCTTAAAATAACACATGAGGCCTATAGATAACGTAAATATGTTTAATGACTGTTGTGAGATTGGTTAAGTTACAATAACAAATGAGTGTCAAAGTGCATTTTACTAGCTTTATTTATTTCTAGTGGACGGTTTATGGAGCCTGAAGTTTGGAACATGGTTTTCTGTTGCTCTTTAATGATGCTGTAGTGGATTAGTGTAAATTAAGCCAATTGGAGTTCATTTATTTTCTAGGATGAACCTCTCCTCAGGTCCAAAGGTATCTAGTATAAGCTCCACCCACCTGCGACCCTAACGAGATAAATGATCCAAAATAAATGAATGATCAGAGCATCAGTAGCTGCCCATTTGCTGTAATATGTCAATTGAATAATAATTGAGCCTCTATTAAACTGAAAAAACAATGCCAATGTGACAAGAACTACTCAGAGAAATGAATCAATCAATTTTGTGTCTTTTTCTGAGCGTCTTTAAGAGCCACTCCGACCTTTCCTTTCACATGTGCTTTATCTTTTGGAGAGAACGAGATGGCACACCCTAAAAGCTTTGAAAGTCACTGCTGCTCTTTCCAGGAAGGTCTTTTCCATCACATCCACCTTTAGAGGATCTGACATTACATTTCTGAGCCATTTCTGTGGATTGTGCCTACAACATTTTGAAACTGTAGGTAACAATAGTGCAATTTGTGGCATATTTTCAAGCCGCAGTAAAAGCATCTTTAAACAGCCTCCAAGAAGGAAATAACTGAGTTCACAGGTTTTTCACAGGTTTCTGCCACGTCCTTTGTTGGAAATTGTCATTTTTTCACCGGGTCTTTGTGCCTTAAATAAAAGCAACACACATTATACTTATGTTGTTGTGTAAGTTCAAGTCACATTAAAATAACACTCGGAGTGATGAGGGGCTACGATAGTTAATAAGAATCCTTTCAGGGGCCGAAGATGGTGACATTTGGAAGCTTTTATTATTATTTTGTTGTCTTTAACATTTATTTTCACCTTTTAAATGGGTTTTAGTCAGAGTTTTCATTTGATTTAAACAGATTTTGGTCAGATTTTAACGGGTTTCAGTTGGATTTCAACAGGTTTTTGTGGGATTTGAACAGCTTTGAGATGGATTTGAACAGTTTTAGATGGATTTGAATAGTTTTAATTGCATTTGAAGAGGTTTTAATTGGGTTTTAGTTGGAAATCCATTTATCATTTTTATTATTAAAAATATCACCTTCTAAATGAAATGGAGGGCCACGTAAAATATTGCAAAGGGCCGCATTTGGCCCCCCGGCCTTGAGTTTGACACATGTGCTGTAGAATGTTAATATTCTCAGTTTAACAGTCTTTGATGCAGAAGCACATGTCGTATTATTAGGTTTTCTGTATAAATCCAGAATAACATTGTCCAAAGCATCCAGAGACTTTAGCTTGTAGCCTTTAGCTGCTGTGGCCCTTAATTCTCATAAAAATAAAGCAGCTGAATATAGTCTCACTTGTCTCCCACTCACTGACAGCACACACAAACTCATTTCACATCTTGTTGAAGCAGATTTTCAGATTTTTATTTATTTTTTTGCTGGCTATTGCCCTTTTATTCATTAAAAATATGTATGTTCTGCCACAATGTGCACACAGCTCATGTTTTTTACAACACCAACAGGCTCTATAACAAAAGAATGGAGATATTAGTTACGTAATACTCATCTAAATGTCAAATCTCAAACCTATTGCTTGGTTAGTTTCATTCAGCTCATGGCTCTGAAGGGCTCATGTAACGGTGCAGTGATGTAAGCCTCTAAACTCTAACACTGGCTCAGTTCATTACAGACTCACAGTGGAATATATTATTGAATTTCATCGGATTGTTCCACTGCTCCGGTGCCACGGCTTTGTCACTTCGACACACGCTAACGCCAACACACGCTAACACACAAACACCACCTGTAACAGCGGATCCAGTTCACACATTCATTCAGATTAAATCCACTCACATCGAGGTCGTGTAGTGGGCAGCACAGTGGGGCACGTGGGTTTATTTTCACTGAAGATCACTGAGAAGATCATTAGTGTATCCGTGGATATGTAGATTATGTAGATTTGATTTTATACAGACAGAAAGATTGTCTAATAATGTTATAAAATCAGGTTAATGCCCAGTTGGACACACATAGGTTCACAAAACACCTTAAAAACTTAAAAACATAGACATTTTAAGCATATGGCCCACTGGAGGCAGCCTTTTTTAAATTTATTTATTTATTTATTTATTATTTAATTATTATTTTTATATATATATATTTTTTTTTATTTATTCAATACATTTATTTCACTCTATTTTGCTCTTTTCTATTTTACTGAGTGAAATAAAATGAAACAAAGCCACCGTTGTTTTAAAATAAATTGCGAATATTGTGTTTAATGATTTTATGTTGTGGAGCTCGTTGAATTGCATTAAGCTGTATGAAAAGTGCTGTATAAATAATAATAAGTTTGATTGATTGATTGATTGAGCGCACAAACTGAGCCTTACTAAAAGAGAAGCACACTTATGTTTAATTTGAGGATACATTTGTTCAAGATTAAGGATTTATAAACTAAATTGATCATGTAAAGTCTTTATTTGGTCTTTTTCTGCTGGGTTTGTCCCAACAGGGCTTCCATAGGTGCTCACAGGCTGGAGAAAGAAAAACTACTCACTGTATTCCTTTAAAGGGTGCCATATTAGATAAATAAGTAAATAAGTTAAAAGGAAAACAGCATAAATATTAACAATTAATAACGCATTAAGATGGGTAAAACCTGCATCTAAATAAATGATTAAATTAAGTTCTAGATAAAGTACTAACTACAATAAAACATAGAAACATAACTGGTCTAAAGTGTAAGTTCTAAGGTGGACAGTGCTGGGATATGTTCTGGATAAGTTTTTATCTGATCCCAAGAATGACGACGACAAATAAAACATCTGCGTCTTTGTTCGTCCGACTCCAAAATAAAACCAAGACTTTAAAAATGGTCTTAAGACTCAAGAAATAAAACACTAGGTGACTGTCCCACAACTACAAACAAGCTTCTTCTGCCTTCTCCACCTGCTGCCAGCTTAAATATTACGTAAACAAACCACTTCAGTCATTACAGTTTCTGCATAACATCCTCCTTACATTGTGTTTACAGTATATTTATGCATATTATTTCAATCGTGTTTAAAGTCGTTTTTATGAGCTAAATGTCTGTCAAGAGTAATTTGCAGTTGGTTGTTGATGGTCTAAACTGGAATAAACAGAATAGATTTATAGTTTGGTCCGTCTATAACATTAGACAAATATAATGCATAGTTTATTTCCTTCTTTCTCTCGTTTTCTGAAACCTGGGACCGCGTTGGGAACTGTCAGCCTGTATTTGACGACATTAGGTAGATTATAAAACCTCAAAAACACAACCCTCTCTGGGAAGTCGTCCTGTTTAAGACACGGCTCTGGAAATGCTCACTGCCCTGTGCTGGCTCTTTCCTGTCAGAGTCCCGAGTCCTGAATCCCAGAGGACGTGAACATGAAAGCAAATGGAAAAGTCTCTTGACCTTTGACCCACTGTCCATTTCATCCCAGAGTTTAATCTGCGCCCCTCACGTCAGTTTTAGAGACTGCTTTTAACCAAACAAAGTACAAAGAAGATTTAAAGAGGAGGATGTGCTTTTTTAAAAGGTTTTCTGTTTATTTCTATATTTTTGTATAGTTTAATGTTTATTAGACAAATTCAAGCTTTAATGTGGAAATGTTCCATAATGTGGATGTTTTCCAGAAAGTAACAGTATCAACAGATGTCTCTGCTCTGAATCTGAAGCTTTTGTGATGCGTATATCTGTGCTTTATCTATTTGAACTTTTATATGTCTTTTAAACTAAATAGTTCCACCTGTGTCCATGTGCATTTTTTGTGCCACTGACTCCCGTTCAAAATGCATTTTCTGATACACTGCTATAGCAATTTAATTTTTGTTAATTTTTTTCCCTAGTATTGAAATCCCTTAATGATTCCATGGCAACCTTTAAAATACTTTTTTAAAATGTTTGTCCTAGAGACCCAGAGGAGCAAGTGACTTTGCTCAAAAAATAAAAAATTGATCATAAATGATATTTTTTGACATTCCCAGACTCAGATAAAAAATCCTCCAAAAAATACAATTTGAAACAAAAACTTACTACTTTTTTTTTTTTTTTTTTTTTTTTTAATAAAAACACTAACAAAGAGACGTTAATCCCTAAAACTGTCTCAAGGGGTTAAAATTCAAATAAAGTCATAAATATTTGTTATGTATGGTGAGGACTTCATAAAAACAAAAACAAAACAAACAAACGCTAATACTTAATATTTCTCTGGCAATCTTTGACCCAAAAGGTTAAAAATACTGAGGTACGTTAAAAACTTGTTCCAGGGTTCGAGAGTGAAGCATGATTCATCTTAATCTAAATCTGTGCACATCTGAAGAGTTTCTCATTTATTCATGACATCCTATAAAAATGTTTTAGTGGAAAGCATCTGGATATAGTTTTCAAGCTCGAATACATTTCAATCCCAGTGTCCATCAATACGGCAGCCTCCCACATTCAGTCATTACTGCCTCTCGATGCAGCCTCCAGTTTATCTCTTAATGTATTTTATCTACATTTTTCAAACTTGGAACAAAGAGATGTGACCTTAATGCAGGACTATATATATGTATTCCAAATCCCACTGTCCATGAACATTAGTATAAATAAATCAGTGTGTGCTCCATTAAACTTTTATGGCTTTTCTCACTGTGGTGCGTCGTCACAAAAAGACCCGGTGACGTGGTCCATAATGCGTCCCGCTGTGGCCGTGTCCCTCTGGATGTAAATGTTGGATGAGTACGCTGTGTCCATGGGCTCAGTGTGGACTGTGACGGGCCCAAGATAACAGGCATCATCAGCTAAATGTTCTGGACGGAGCCTACAGCAGCTCTTAGTGGGACTTATTTAAATCCACTGAATCCAGAGTCCACTGTCGAAGCTCAAATGTGTCCGAGCTGTTAATTACCTTTAAAAACTTTTAGTGTGTCAAAGAAATCCATATTTGTCTAAAACACAGATTATTTTAAAGAACAAAATAAGACACAATCAACTCCAGGCCCAATACTTGTAAATGAGGCTGTAATCCTTTAAGCACTAAGATTACACCACATGGCCCTGAATTCAGACGGAGTTCTCAGAAAACACTGACATTTCACAGAAAGACGCCTGCTCTGCATATTGTACATTCATAATGATTTTACTAGGAACTGTTTGTGTTGGAGCAGTGTCACAGCTTGTTTAGATTAGCCATTGTCAAACACGGCAAACTATATGGTTCTGTTCTGTTTGAAGCTACATTTCCACAAAGCAGTAAGAAAAGTCATGCTTTAAGATGCTTTTCCAGTGTTTAAAGTGTTTAAATCAACCCTGAGAAGAATATGATAGTTTCATTGGTAATGCCTTTGTTAGAAAGAGGAGAGTGGTACTGTTAATAAAAGTAAGAGATGAACAGTGTGGAGTGAAAAGGAAACAGACACATCATGTTCCGAGAAGAATGGTAAATGTTTTATTTTTGCTTTAAATCAATTCAAACAAAGCCAAACCCTCTTTGTGCAACTGTTCTGAGTTTGTGTCTTGAACCCTATCAGGTACTTTAGAGGAATACTTGGTTGGTTATTGAATAAATCATCAGTCAGTAACCAAATTTTATCCAATCAAAGCATCGTCATGTTGTTTACATTAGTAATACTAAAAGGCTTTGTTAAACCTAAAACAATAAATGTCAGTGCTGCCACATCATTGCTTTGACAAGATGGATTTTTGTGAATTTGTGATGTGGCCGCTGCCTACAAGTGATTACTTAATTTTAATGAATTGGCTAAATCATTGTGACTTTAAATCATAGTGTGACAAAAACAACCTAATGTCACAATAATAAGTTTTACAATCTACATTATATCTTTTCCTCATTGGTTAGACCAACTGCAAACCAAGCCGGGGCATCCCTTGCTTTTGTGGCCTTATAGTAGTTATATTTTGGATTAGGTTAATTCAAACAGGTTTGTGGTTTTGATTTTTGTACAGATTAACCTACCACCTCCTATTACAACCTGTTTAAATCCACCTAAACCTGTTAAAATTGGACTAAAACCTTTCAAATCTATCTAAATCCTGTTCAAATCCATTAAATCCTGTCAAATCCAACTAAATCCTTAAATCCAACAAATACTGTCCAAATCTGACTAAAACTTGTTCAAATCCAACTAAAACTTGTTTGAATCCAATTAAAATCTGTCCAAATCTGACTAAAACCTGTTGTAATCCAACTAAAACTTGTTTGAATCCAATTCAAATCTGTTCAAATCCAATTAAAACCTGTTTAAGATACAATTTCTCAAAATTTAATCTCCATCTTCGGCCCCTGGAAGGATTATTATTGACTATTGCAGCCCCTCACCACTTTGAGTTTGACACCTCTGGGTTAGACAGACAGCTGTAAACTACTGTATGGTCATGTAAGCTGTAATCCTTTATCCATTGTTTTTTTTTTTTTTATCAAATAGCAGCCCTGGAGTTGACGATGTGTTGTTGTCCAGAGTTAAATCTTAGTCTGTGTTGCATCTGTAATTACAAAAAAGAGAAAACACTACACTGAATGCTTATGTGACACACACAAAAACGTGTGATCACATTGTTTTGTGTTTATGATTAAATGAAATGTGTTGAAAAGAGGTGTAATAAAGAGTTTCACCAGAAGAGGGCAGCGACCCCGTGAGACGGTGTAGGTGCGTCCTTTACCTGGTCCTGGTCCTTTACCTGGTCCTTTACCTGGTCCTGGTCCTAGTCCTAGTCCTGGTCCTGGTCCTGTCAGTCCTAGCAAAAAGGACACGCGCAGATGAACTGTCTCTGGCTCTTTTCTCTTGTTGCAGGTCTGTAAAGTCCACCTAACTCACACTCACGTTCAGCTTTAGTAGTAAAAGTTATTTTGTTGGATTAGCATGTCGGCGCTAGCATGCTAATCAACCTCGCTAGCTTAACGGCTAATGTTCTGTATTTTTGTTTTTTTTGGCTCCGTCATACATTTCATGTTTTATTTACCCACATGAGGACTTATTGTAATTATAAAAATGTGGAATTGTTGTTAAATTGTTCGGTATGTTTAAAAGCCGATCTTGTATTGGCAATGGCAATGACCATGTGTTTAAAATATGTTATTAACGTAAAGCTAGCACACTGCTAAACTGAAGATTATATTTTAATGATAGAAATGTGGTAAAATTGATTCGTCGTGAAAATGTATAATAACAAAACAGTAGTTGATGCTGGAAGTAATTGTAATGAATACAATTAAAGCCACTCCTAGCAGACGTGAAACAAGGACACACACAGATGAACTGTCTCTGGATCTTTTCTGTTGTTGCAGACACTGATCATCTTCCCCACATAACAAAATAAACTGGTAGTTGTGATTGACCCGGCCCAATACCTGCTACACTTAGACTGCATTAAAAGTACCACTTGAACAGCTGACATCCAATATTCAGAAGGTAAAATCTAGGAGTGTGCTTTTCCTTTTCCTTCAGCAGTGCTTTGTTTGTAACTCAGTTGTTGTGCTGCTGTTCGTGTGATTATTCACCAGTGAAAACAGCTTTGACCTTTCCACTCTAAACTTACACATTTAAACAATGCACCTTCAAAGCTAACAAACAAACAAAACCCCAAAACAGTCTGTTTGTGTAATTTAGCAGCAAAGCAAATCGACCCACATTAAGAAGCAAATAGAATCGATAATTCACGGTCATACTTTTCAACAATACCAAGAGAAAACAGTGCAATAAACAGAATATAGAGATTATCACAGTGAGCCACATGTTGTGACCTGAAACTCGTGGATGTCACCATGAAAAGGTCACGCTCTCAAACGTGACGACTGTAATGAATCCATTTGTCTCTGGTGTGACTCAGCAGCTTCTCTTCTCAAAAGTCAGTCCTGGTGTGTTTTATCATTTTGTTTCCTCGAATGCGTCTGAGTTAAGTCCGATGGAATTGTGCTGGACCGTTGTACTTGTTCTTCTTCATGGAGTCTGTGTGGTTTGGGCCTATCCCTCCGGGGCGCCCGCCAGTGCCTGTGAGGACATGATACCCCGCCACATGGGGGTCCAGCCTCAGCCCTCTCCGGCGCCCTACTCCTTGCTCACCGACAGCAAGACGTACCAGCCGGGGAGTCCCGTCACAGGTCAGAGCTCACTGTTTAAATCTGTCTGTGGGTCGTGTGGTTTATTTTATTCTCAGTATTGTAATCCTGGGAAATGTGAGTTTAAAGTCTCTCGGAAGCGGTCTTTATGTTGTGTTTGTGCTTTTAATCCATTTAACATCAGCTAATTTAATGGAAACATACAGTTATTGAGGTAATTAACGCAATTATGCACTCACAAACATAATTATACCTGATACTGATTTATAGTAAGACACCAACAACACAAAAAAACAAGTGTAGAGCACCACAGACAAGCTCCTAAGGTTTGTATGTGTGTTGTAGTATATATATAAGTGTTTGTACAGGAACAACTGCACAGGCTTAGCCCCTAATGGGACCATTAAAAGGTGCATTCAACAGCCTCTTCTGAGAAAAACAGTACAATCAGTTTAATTGTGTTACATTGAGAGTATTTGAGTGGTTTTATTCTGTTCTACATCTTCACCATATTGTGTAAATATCCCCCATGGACCACATATTTAAATTAATATTCCTGTTGCTCAGCGTTTTGAATGTTAATTAATTAAGATTAGCTTTTTGGTTTGGATTTCAAGTACTTTTGCCACTTTGTTCATTACTTTTTGCTGCGTCACTGGTAGAAGTCATGAGTAAACTAGTCCTGACTGATCAAGATGACGACAATGTGACTCTTTTTGATGATTTCATGCGTGTTATGTAGACCATTGACTGTCTGCTGCTGTGCATGATTGTAATGAGTCACTAAAACTGTGGCACACCCTCCCCTCTGACGTTAAAACTATAAAATCTCGTCTTAATAACCCTCTTTTGCTCTTTATCTTGTAGTTGTTTTGCTCTAATTTGGTGACAGTATTATTTATTTGTTGCTGTGATAAATGTATTCCGTGCAGCTCTTTGGAAACTTGTTTGTAAAATGTTCTGTTGATAATAAAGTCATACATTAGTATTGCCCTGTCCTCCTCAGTGACCGTCGTGGGACCAGAATACAGAGGAGTGCTCCTTGAAGCGAGGACGTCTGGAAGCACCAACGCTCTGGGGACGTGGCAGCTGCTTCCACCGGACACTCGCTTCCAAGAGGTCACTCTCACACAAAAACACGTCTAGAGGCAGAGGTGCACGGTATCGAGATATCCAGCTGTTATTGACCGATAAACTCAAGGCCCGGGGGCCAAACACGGCCCTTTGCAATGTTTAATGTGGTCCTTCAATATCTTTAGAAGGTGATGTTTTTGGCAGCAGGTTTTAATTGGTTTCAACAGGTTTTAGATGGATTTCATTTTTGCAACAAAGATAAATAGATTTGTTTAAATCAGCTAAAACCTGTTTACATCCAGCTAAAACCTGTTCAAATCCATCTAAAGCCCCTTCAAATCCAACTAGTATCTGTTTGAGTCCAACTGAAACCTGTTTGAATCTAAATAAAATCTGTTCAAATCCAACAAAAAGCTGTTCAAATCCATTTAAAACCTGTCTGAATCTAAATAAAACCTGTTCAAATCCAGCTAAAATCTTTTCAGATCCAACTAAAACCTCTTCAAATCCAACTAGTATCTGTTTGAGTCCAACTAAAACCTGTTTGAATCTAAATAAAACCTGTTCAAATCCAAAAAAAACTGTTCAAATTCACCTAAAACCTCTTCAAATCCAACTAAAACCTGTTTGAATCTAAATAAAACCTGTTCAAATCCATCTAAAACCTGTTCAGATCCAACTAAAACCAGTTTCCATAAATGGAGGAAATTAATGTCAAAGATAACTTTTTTAAGACTAAAATGAAGATGAATAATACATGTTTTTGTCTCTCTGTCACAGTGCTCAGGGAATCCTCAGGGAGCTGTAACTCATGCCAACACCAACGTCAAGGGCAACGCCACAGTTTACAGCTGGATTGCGTCCGACACTAAAACTCCTGTCTTCTTCGTGTAAAACCAAATAAGAAAAAAAAACAAAAAACTAGCCGTCTCTTTATGTGAAAGGCGTTCCTGATGTGTTGTGTTTTTTTTTCAGGGCGACCGTGGCCGAGCAGCGCACAGTCTTCTGGCTCAAAGTGAGGTCGGCCACACTCACCAGAGGTACGTCCACACACAGACGCTGACAAATGTAATCTCCAATCTAATAGACTTTAGTGACTCCATCAGGAAATCTGTTTTGAGTCGAAGTGCAACAGTCACTGCAGGGCATTGCATGACAAAGAAGAGTGGTACAGACAGTAATACAATACAGATAAATCCCCAAAATATAGTCTGAGATAAAAGTTGAATATTTGACTTGATCCTAAAAACAAAACAATAACTGTTAATAACCAGAACCATTTATTGTAACTCCAGAGTAGATCCAGCATTTTTATTTCCTCAGAAATGTTATTGGTTCAGCTTGTGCTTGTGGTGGCATTGTTCTATGAAGGTTTTATTGGGTCTTATTCTTTATATTGTTGTTTAGTCTCTGTCCCATAAGAACAGACTTGGTAAAAAGTGGCCAAGAACAATGTTAAGGAGCATTCACATTTGTAGTTAGCTCCATTTAGTTTGAAACAAAACTGGAAATGATCTATTTAGTTCAATCCCTCAGCAGAAAGCCCACTGAGCATTACCGCTGTGTTTTAAACTGCACCAAACACAACAAAGACGCCTTTTTTAACAAATGGTGCTGTTAGCCTAAATGCTAATAAAGCATTTTACCATTGCATTTGACCTCGTCAGTGCTTTATGTTTGCTCTCTGCTCATTTTTTAGTTGGACAATACTGTTTATATATTCCACTCTCGGGAAAACTAAACTAAACGTTGACAATTTATGACGCTCTTCCTGTTTGGACTCGTCTGCGGTTCACTTGGCGTTCATATTTTAATCGAACCGTACCAGAGTCCATTTTGAAGCGCTCTGAGACTACCGTTTTGAAGTGGTCTCGGAGCATGTTTGGTACGTACTGAGGTTGGTACGTAGCATTTGCATTTATCCAAGTGAACCGCGCTAACGGAGCAACCACCAGAGTCTGTTTGACTGAAGTGTGAACAGGTACAGCTTGGAAATATTCAGGAAAAGCAAGTTTTAGATTTCATCTTTGGTTTACATTTTAATTTGTTAACACTGTTATGTAATGATATGGTGGGCCTCTTTGTTAAAGCGACAACCCTGAACTGCTGGAGCTAATGTCCCCGTCCTCTGTGCAATGTTAGACAAAACAGCCTCATTCAGCACCTCACAGTTACGATATTCAAAGTCTCCCTCAGAATCCGGTAAAACCCTTCCAGAGTTGGAAGTTGAGAGGACAGGAAACTTTGCCAAATGTTTCCTACAGACCTTCTGAGAACATGTGGGTCGACCGATTGACAAGTTCATTCTGGTTGTGACGAGCTCATTAATCTAATAAGAAAACACAGCTCAGGTTCTGATTTTGTCTGAGGTTTGACTCTCCATTTGGTGCACTTCACCACTGATTCCTTCCAAAAAAACTCCTGTTCTCCACGACTGTTCTGCCTATGAGCACATAAACAGATCTCAAATGTGCAGAAAGTTGACCCACTCTCTCAACATGGCCACTGAACTGGGGGTTAATGTGATAGTCTTAACCCGTGTGCAGAGACCTGGCCTTTAGGCAAGCCCCTCCCCCAGACCTGACCCTTGTGTAGGTCCTGGTGGCACCAAGGCAGCGTTACTGGCCTTTTTTCTTCCGTATGGAGTACACAAAATGCTCGGACTGACCCGTCACATAAGATCTGTGTCGGGAGGCTGTACCAGAGCCAAGTAGACCCTAACGTCCTAGTTCTTCCACCTTATAACCTTATGGCAGCTGAAGGGGGCTGAAACAAATAAGAGCTGGTGGTTGGTCCTATAGGCTTTGTAACGTCTGCTATATTTAGAGAAAAGCACACGTGACATCCTTCAAAGCTGCAGTGGCCAAAAAAAACCTCCTTCCCTCACCATCCCAGCCCCTAGCCCCCATCACAACAAAGAGACCGGCCTGCTCCAGTAACACCGTACCATCCTGGATCTGATTAACTCTGTAATCAAAGAGGCACAAGCTTTCATCCTTGTCTTGTCCTATTCTCTTCCGTCAGGGCCGTCTTCAGGTCTGGGTCTGGCGACAGGTGCAGGTCCAGAACTGGCCTCAGGAAGAACCCTGCTCCTGGGTCTGATCTGCTGTATCATGTTAAAACTGTTGGGATAAAAATATACACTGTCTGGACTAATAAACTAAATCTGAGCATTTCATCTTTCATCACTGTCTTACTAAATAAACCTTCAACTCGTAGCTCTGAGTTCAGTGTTAAACAGTTCAATCCAGTGAATATCTCATTAATCACTTTGTAAATGCATTATCAATATTTAGTTGTGTTCACTTTGCTTCCTTTTCTCTTCATCTGTTCTTTTTTCCATTGGTTTTCTGTTTGAACAGATTGTTTGATCATTCTCATCCAATAAAATCCTTGATGATGAGGTTTAAAGGTCTCGTTTTTTTACATTGTGTGTGTTGATTGATTGATGGAAATAATATAAACGTATCTCTTCATTATAAATATAAGGACAAAAGCTGTGTTCCTCAAATATCACATTTTAAAGCCAGTGAGACAAGTCCTAAGGCTGATCTTTCGTGAAGGTCTTAAGTCTTGGTCTTCTCTCGGTCTTGGACGACAAAGCCAAACAAGACCAACCAAAACCACATGTGGTACGTTTGTCTGTTCTTGGCATTTGAAGAAAGCCTCAATCATTTTATATTTGATTAAAATCCTGTTTTAAACACTGCCTCCAACTCCAACAATAGTGGCCTCCAAACACTAACCTTCATAGGTCTGGACTTGGACTAAGACTGGACTAACTCTGTCTCCTTCACCAAACACTGACCTCCATGAGTCTGGACCTGGTCTAAGACTGGACTAACTCTGTCTCCTTCACCAAACACTGACCTCCATGAGTCTGGACCTGGTCTAAGACTGGACTAACTCTGTCTCCTTCACCAAACACTAACCTCCATGAGTCTGGACCTGGTCTAAGACTGGACTAACTCTGTCTCCATGAGTCTGGACCTGGTCTAAGACTGGACTAACTCTGTCTCCTTCACCAAACACTGACCTCCATGAGTCTGGACCTGGTCTAAGACTGGACTAACTCTGTCTCCTTCACCAAACACTAACCTCCATGAGTCTGGACCTGGTCTAAGACTGGACTAACTCTGTCTCCATGAGTCTGGACCTGGTCTAAGACTGGACTAACTCTGTCTCCTTCACCAAACACTGACCTCCATGAGTCTGGACCTGGTCTAAGACTGGACTAACTCTGTCTCCTTCACCAAACACTAACCTCCATGAGTCTGGACCTGGTCTAAGACTGGACTAACTCTGTCTCCTTCACCAAACACTAACCTCCATGAGTCTGGACCTGGTCTAAGACTGGACTAACTCTGTCTCCTTCACCAAACACTAACCTCCATGAGTCTGGACCTGGTCTAAGACTGGACTAACTCTGTCTCCTTCACCAAACACTAACCTCCATGAGTCTGGACTTGGTCTATGACTGGACTGTTTCGATTTTTTAACTATACACTGGTTCTTGTCTTGACTTGGTCTCGCTGAGCTATGGCCTTGATCTTGTCTTGGTCTTGCCCTGACACGGTCTTGGTCTTGACTTGGTCTTGATAGCTTAAAGTCTTGGTCTTGTCAAGGTCTTGTGATGTGTCTTGGTCCTGGTCAGTGTGGTCTTGACTAGAACACTGCTAAATTCAAAACACTTTGAGGTTATTATTGGATCTATAGTGTTCCTGTGCCTTTAATAAAACCCTTATATTATAATTCCTATTTGTTTACACTGATGTAAATGCAGAATGTACATAATATAAACTATTCACAGCTGTATTCTGTCTGTCGCTGTTCATAACATTATATTTCAGTCTGATTTATAAAGCCTTCTATCGAACAGTGCTTTGAAGACCGTATCTCCAAATCTCCATTAATCCACCGTCACTATTGATAATTAAAGCACATCACGTTAATTGCGTTGCACTGTTCTGTGAGAGATTGCGTCCTGCTGTGGGGCGGTTTTTATCGACTCAAAGTCATCCTCAAACGCCTGCTTTGACCTGTTTTTTCCATACGATGCGCTCCATAACCCAGATTCCCAGTACTGCATTTAACAGTAACCAGGCCGACACTAAGCAGGCTTAAGACATATTTAATACACGCATGATTAAAGTTGTCTATACAGTACGGACGGCCATTATTTCCGTCTGCCTCCATCGTTGAGCAGGTAGTGATTACTCTGTCTCTTTCATCACAGCTCAAAACATATTATACATACATATGGTCAATAGACTCAGTAAATACAAAGCATTTCATTAGACATAGTGTTTTGTAAATGAGATACTTGTATAGTGAATGTTTTTTTTTATTTGAGATATTCCCAAAGGAGTAAAAAGAGTATGAAGCGTCCCAAACAGTGAAGAGTACGGCTTTGGGCACCGCTCTGCTGTGGTTCCAATAGTTATGTGTGTTTATGTAAATCTTAAAGCTCCTTTTTACCTGAAGTGAGCTGTGATTGGACAAAATCCTGCTGTGGACTGATCATTCTCATCTAATAAAATCCTTAATTATAAAGACTAGATCACGTCTTAAGGTCTCATTTTTTCACTGATGATTCCTGTTACAATAAACTTTAGGAGATTGAACTGAAAACTAAATGAAACAGTAAAAATATATCAGGTAATGGACTTTTAACGAGTCTTGCATCGTGACGTAACATTTGCATTAAACAGGAACTTTTGATTTGAAAGCGTGAGTACTTAAATTGTAGGAACATTAAATTTCTGAACTTAAAGCCACATTGTCTCAAAATGACATGGACGGTTCTTACAAGCTCTAAACGAACATAAGCATGTGATGAATGCTCTTACTGGTAAAAGGTTGTTCTGATGAGTTTTTGTTGTGACCTGCGTATATTAAAAGTGCACAGGCATTCAGAGCTGATTGATTTGGCTTTAGTGGCGTTTCATTTCTTTCTTTGATTGGGTCAGAGTGGGAGCCAGAGTCTGACAGTTTCTCTTATTCTTTTTCCATGTTTGTGTCACAACTTTCCTTCATCATCTTCTCTTTGGCAGCTGCCCGGAGGATAACGGGACGGTTCGGTTGCACTGGTCTGGTTAGCATCTGTGACCGCTCTGTCACGGTCCGTGGCTCTGAAATCTCTGAGATACTGTTTTATTCATTTGGACTTTCTTTGTTTCTTCCTCTATTTGCTGTTCATACCAGAGCCCTGCTGCACAAAGCTGTTTTTACCCAGGTAAGTTCAGGTTTAGTTTGGTTTAAGAAGGTGGTTTGTTTTGAACTCAACAGCGTTCTTGCTCAAAAGCTGGTTTAATTCCAGTTTAGAGATCGCAAAACCAAAATAGAACAATCAGCTTTGAGCAAAGTCACTTAAATCTGACATTTCACAATAAAACCTTTTCTTCTTGGCCTTATTTTTCACATTCACTTTATTACACACTAATGAAGATTATTGCTTTGAATGCTTTTTTGATATTTATTAATTTTTTTTGCCAAAACATTTTTGAATTTGGGTCATACCTAAGTTTAACAGAAAACAATGTGTTGGATCTTTTTAATTCACCAACATTTTAAAATCATTGGCTTTGACGACAAATTTTGAGTTGATACAAAACAAACAAATCTGAAACGAGTTACTTTGGGTTCATTTCTTTCATCACGCTGGTTTTTAACTTTCTCTTTCAGCCCAGGTTTATCTTAGCCAATAATCACTGGGTGTTCTTGAGCATTGAACAGCCAATAGCATTCAAAGCTACGCTTGGAAATATCTGGTTCTTCTGAAGCATTTAAAAGTGGTATTAGTGTCTGATATTGCTAGTGTTCTGATTCCTCAAACGTTCTTGAATGGAGAGGATTTTTTCTTCAAACACAAAGATAGGAAATTTCACTTTAAAAAATCATCCGTAGACATTTGAGAGACCGCTGCTGTTCCTGTTGAAGCCACTTTTCTAATGTTTTGTTTATGTAGCTGCTCTATATTATTGCAGCAGGAGCAGCTCTGACCCACCAAATCCAACCTGACATTGGTCATACTTTATCAAAGCCTTGACCTCAACGACCTCAAACAGATACTGTCTCTAGGCGTTGACCTTAGATTATCGAGCCTGTATGGATTCATGAGCCTCGTCTTCACAAATCACAGGAAAGGCGTGGAAATAATGATGGAGTTCAGTGTGTCACATGTTCATTTCGATTGATCCGGATGGTAACACTAACTCCAACGAAGCGACAGGTTTAACGACATGACTGACTTTTGTTCTGGATGGAAAAGCTCATTGTTATTGAGTGGCCCTGTGACCTACGGGCCATGACACAAACCAGGCGTCGATAGTTATCTGCACAGAGGCAAAGAGGAACTCGTTATATTGAGCGCCATTAGCCGGTGGTTCACATCAGACCTACTGGTTGACCTATAGCAGTGGACCAAATGACAGATGTCCAGTTGGAACACATACGACAAACAATCCCACCAACACACACTCCTACTTTTGTCTTTCTTGGAAAAATAGACTTTTAGAAACAATAAACGTATTTTCTTTTAATGTGGTCATGTCCAAAGACTTAGCAATATTGGGAACAAATATGTAAAAACCTGTCAAGAATTGTGAAAACGAATGTGTATCTTGGGATTACCCATTGAAGACCCAAAGTTTAAACAATATTCTGAATTAAAATCATTGTTGTGGTGCAGTGCTAGATTAACATTATTACAACACTGGCTGAACAAAACAGCACCAAATGATTCTGATTGGTTTAATAATGTATTGCAGATGTTTCCGTTGGAAAGACTTACTTATGTCCTTCAAGGAAAATGAAAGAAAGAAACAATAGAATGAGCTGAACTGCAAGGCAAAACTATCAATTTACAACCCTCACTTTTCAGTCATGAGCTGTAGGTCAAGATCTTTAATCCAAGCAGCTGAAATGAGTTTCCTTCGCTGAGTTGTTGTCGCTCCATTAGAGACAAGGTGAGGAGCTCGGTCAGATATTTGAAGACCGAGTGTTGGGAATCCTTTTGTTCTAGTTTATTTATTAGCTCTTATTTCATTTATTTGTGTATTTCTTTTCTGCCCAAAAACTAAACACAGACATAATCCCAGTTTGTGATCAAGATTGAAGACAGGAAGTTAGAATTTTCTGGATTTTTGCTCCAATCAGAGACAAAAGGCTGGGAGCACATTGGATCTATATGGACTTCGTGTAGGTTTAACCAATAGCGACGTCCGTAGAGGGCGTAACACACAAGAAATACTAGATGTAACTCCAGTTCTATGAGTATGTAGCCCTCTACTCTCCCTCTGTAAACGAAATCAAGAAAAATAAGCCAAATGACCCACAGTGTGATTTTATCTCTTAATTTTTATTCTGTGGAGCAGCGTTTCAGGTTGGTTTTGTAAATACATACTTTTTTACTCAATGTTTTCCACAGTGTTCAAGAAATGCTCAATAAACACTTCTTGTAAAAGTGTTTTTTCTTTTAAACTCAGCTTCTCTTCATGTTCCAAACACGGCTCATAACACTGCCTTAATGAGCACGACCTCGAGGCCAAAGTCAGTGAACGTCTCTGATTTGCTTAACGTAACACGACTGGCTCAAGTGGTTCAGAATTGATATATCTGTATGTTGTGATTGTTGTGCAGCTTTCTGTGTGTCATCGATTAGTATTTTATGCCGGTTGCTAGAGTCATAAACGATAACTGTCCAATAAGAGATATGCCGTTGCTATAATCCTGTCATTTGGTGGAATCATACTCCATATTGGTTGTAATTACAGGGCTTCATGACAGTAATCCCTCCAAACATCTGCCCGTGTCAGCTGTGTGTGGCGTGCGGATACGTCCACGGCAGCAGCACATGTGTGAAGTGCACAGAAACATCATGTGGAGTATGATTTATGTCCTTATTGGCGGCAGATCAAACACTGATCCACATGCATGCACAGCGCACAGATTAAGACGAGCACCGGAGCTTACTGGACATCTCTGTCTAAAGCACCGCATTCTTCCCCCTTCATCTCGCCCCGTCAGTGGACTCCAGCTCCATAAAAAGCCATGACCGGCAGATGTGGCGTGCCGGGCTCTCCCGACCTCTGACCTGAGAGCAGAGTTCGAACAGGAAACACCACGGTTCCTCTGTGACCATAACAATCCTCCTGTTTCTGTCGGGTAATGTACACTCCAGTAAACAAGGTAAGTAAGGTCACAAAATGGCTGCCGCTGATGTTGTGGTAAGATCCTCTGAGGGGTTTAGTGCAACTTACTCCGGAAAAGTACACAATTTAACCATTTATTGTTGTCAGACCACAATAATCAGCTTCTTAAACATAATATTATTTATAATTTGCTTCCCTTTTCTCAGTTTTTTCTATTTTTGTGTGGTTTGTCTGTGTAAGTTGACATAGTGAGAGCTGGAAGGGACACTTTCTCTTTGTTTTTGACAATTATTGATTAATTACGGACAAAGGCTCTAGACCAAAAGCCAATAACATTTAAAATCCTGTCACACTCTTTCCAGTTAAACATTAACAATTAGTAGTTAATAGTTGCAGCAAAGTCATAAGTAGTGGCTTTAAATCCGCACTAATGGACCCCTCCCCACTATGACAGGATTAAAGATGAGCAATTAAGACAGATCAAAAAGCACTTCCTGCAACAATAGAGGAGAATCCTGCACATTGATGTAAATACATGTAAATACATGTACGCTAATGACTCACACTCTTTTTACAAAACTGAAACATAGTAGAGTTTATTGTCATCATTTCCACTGTGTTTGAAAATGAAAATGTATTAGTGTGAACGTAGCCATCAGTTAACAATTGACAAAAGATAATTACACTAAACCAGGGGTGCACAAAGTGGGGCCCAAGGGTAAAAAATGGCCCACCAAGGGTTTGATTTGGCCCACCAGGGGTCTTCATGTTTTGTTACTAAGACTGCAGTCTGACTCCTGATTTAATCTGCAAAAGTACTGGATATATGCCCCAGAAACCCCAGAAACAGCCCACTGCCCTCACTCATGGTGCTCACGTTAACTTTGAAGATTAAATTGTGTTAAAAAAAGCTGTGGTTAACTATGAGATATTTCAGTAGGTTTGCGTGTGCACATTTACATACTCTATAAGTCCCAAACTAGTCCTGATTTGATGGATTTATGAAGGTCTGGGTCATTCTGAGTAAACTTAGCTTAAGTTCACAGGCTTTCAATTCAGTGCAACCTTGTCAGAACTAAACAGAGTGGTGCAGGTTGTGGGACACCAACAAAAGGCATTTTAAACAAACCTTGGAGGAAGAGTATTTCTTTTTAATTAAATGCAAACACATTTTTGGCTCCTGGCCCACAAGTATATTTATGTTTTGGTACCGAGGAAAAAAACTATCCAAGTCTCATAACTCTATAAAACTGTTACTTAGTCAAGTCATACTTACAATGTAATTACTGTTTTGAAAATGACAATTCATCGCACCCCCAACATCAATGCAACTTATTCCTGGAGGAAACCAATTACTTCCTTGGCTTCATGAGAGAACTTACAGTCTGTGCATGTCAGCGTCTGAAAGCACAAGGATGTCGCATTAGTGCTTGGGGCATTTGGAAGGAGAAAACATGCATGTCTTTGTGCAAAATGCATGAGGCCTTACATGAATGTGTATGAGGCTGTGAGTAGTTTGGAGTAGTTGCTTTGATTCCCCATTTAACCTCGTAATGCTGTGATTTTATTGGTGTAAAAGTGATCTAAAGACAGAAGAGCGAAGTGGTTGTCGATCCTGCGTGTAGTGTCGGTAATAACATCATGACTGTTATGTAAGTAGTTAAAGGGTTCAGGGGCTGAGCGCTCAGGGCAGAGATGACAGTGGGCTTGGCTGAGAGAGAGAGAGGCAGCCTGGGAGGTTAGGAGGAGGCGGGCGCTGGTTGGTCGCTGGGATAATCAGGAGCCGGCCACTGACTCAGAGCTCAGTGCACAGCTGGTGTGACAGGCTGCGGGCTAACACTCACCATATACGCTCCAGATGTACAGCAGCGCACTGGGACCTGACATGTTGGATTTATCTGTCAATGAGCACCACAGAGACACTCGGGCTGTGACTTTAGAACAACGGACTTCAATTGGATTTAATGCATTTTGGAAATAATCTGCTGCTGAAGATTATACTTTTTCATTTTTAAGCTTTTTGTTCCGTCTAATTTGTAGTTTTGGGCAGAAACAGCAAATGCACAAAGGAATTAATCAGCTCGGTTTTTAATTCTTTCTATAATTTGTTTGTATATAGTTTGGACACTTATTCGTTAATCATCTGGAGTTAAATTTAAGCGCATTTTAAGTGCACTTTGCAATCAGTTACTTACAAGACTCCATTTTTC
Organism: Rhyacichthys aspro; assembly: GCA_036850595.1. NCBI lineage: Eukaryota > Metazoa > Chordata > Actinopteri > Gobiiformes > Rhyacichthyidae > Rhyacichthys > Rhyacichthys aspro. The sequence goes on along the minus strand of CM072156.1, from coordinate 3,921,111 downwards.
ATTCTTTCTTGGTCATTTTTTGTGCCACTTTAAACCAGAGTGCACCACTTTTCATTGTCTTGACTTTTATCTCTAATATATACTTTGGACAATTGGACATTTTAATGGGCATTTTGTTTGGACTTAACAATCTGCAGCACTTTCAAAATAATCTAAAAGTCTGACACAGACCCACAAAATGTTATTTTATTTGATGCTTCTTCATTTTTTGTCAATATGTGATGTCTCTAAGAGTAATCAGTAACAAGGCCTAGGAATTAATCCACTCTTCCACACATCGATGACACTGGCTTTTTGGTCCTTCATCAATTTGCGTTTACTCTGAAGTTTGGACATAACCAATCCCAGTGCTTCAGGATATTTGTTTTTTGCATTTTTTTCCATTCTTTATTTCATTCAAATGGACAACACCCTGCCCAAGCCCACTTTACCTTTCATAACAGTTCTCTTTTTTAATTTTTTGAGACTATTCATTTTTATTTGTATTTGACTGGATTTGCAAGTCTTCTCTTTCTTTCATTCATTTATAATAAACCGGTTTAACACTGTTGCACTCAAATGAATAGTGCATCTCAGTAAATCTAATCCCAAACACTGTCTGAACAGGATTCTGGACTCTCCAGCTGCAGTAAGCTTTTTAAAAATGACACTATGGAGTCCAGGCTCGAGCCAAAGGAGTTCGACTGCACAGCGTTGGTGGTTTTAATGAGGAGTCTGAGCCATGTGGTCGACTGAGAGCATGGATCCGGACAATGCACACAGTCGGAGCTCATTCTTCAGTAAAGTGGACGTGCCGGACCATGCTCACTACATCATCGCCTTCTTCGTGTTCGTTATCGGGGCGCTGGGCATCACTGGCAACGCTCTGGTGATGTTCGCCTTCTACAGGTGAGTGTAGAAGGGAAGGGTTTTAATTTTGACAGGTTAATCCATGGTTAATCCAAGTGCATTAGCCATTTTATAATCTGGGGCAGTGCTGGACAGAGTCAGGCACAGACAGAAAGACGGATAATCACAAACTCAATTTCACTCAGGGCATCACCTGCAAATGAGAATAATATCGAGACCTAAATGACAACCAAAACTTGTTATTTTGTAACTTGGGGAAACAATGGACATGATTTAATAAATATTGTCAATACATATATTAAATTTATCTGAAGAACCAGTTTTATAAAATTGTTCAAACACTGCTGTTGTTTGTGCAAACGTCGGGCATAGGAAATGTAACACCTCTTCGAATACGCACAGAAAGGAACAATCTAGTGTTCTTGTTCAGTTTTTCTACATTATTAATTCTCTCTAGGGATCAATTTTCTTTTTCTAACTTCATAAAATAACAGTTGTGGTTTCGGACATGTCCTAAAATTCAATGCGCTTTACATTTTTCATCTCACGGTTTAAATTGTGAGAATCTGAAGAGACACTTTTTGTGATTCAAACCTTGCACTTTTCTTGTTGCTGATGAACAAAATAAACATTTATCAACATGATAAAGGAATATAACCTGACATTTTCACACCATAGGCTAATGTTTAGTGTTTAGTGTTTAAAGCAGCATTGCGTGACTTTCCTAGACACGCCATCTTAAGTGTTCACATTACTCGGGGCAAATACAGTAGATCACTTTAGATTGAGGAAGGCACGTCTTACATAAACTAAATTTAACATTTAGATAAAGAGAGAAACGACAAAGGAACTCAAACTAAAAAAGGAATCATAGGAACGTAGTAATTCTGAGTGGTTACTGAGGAAACATTTAAATGACTTTTAGGCCACACATTTTAAGATGAAAAAGTTCTTTAGTGCTGCTTGAAAGGCCAGAAGTGTCGTTTTATGTCCTTTTAAATGTCTCTCTGGTGGCTTTACTGAAGACTGGAAATCCACACTACACACTCGTCCTTTAAAGAACATGTGAACAGCTATGATAACCCAGCAGCTCCATCTGTAGAAAACCCTGTGGAAATATAACGGAGATCAATCTTTGCAAAAGGCTGAATTTTTTGACACCTGCATAATCATGAATTTTAAAATCAAAAGACCAACCCTGACCCCTAGGTAGAGGCTCTCAGGATCACAGCTCGTGCTTTAGTCCGCAGGATCAAAAGGCTTTCCAAAAGCTGGTAATGACATGAAAAATAATCTTTGCTTCTTAGCCTCCTGCTCCGTGATCCTCTCAGTTACATGGCAACAAAGTGGTGTTCACAACAAGCTGCTCCCTGATGAACCATGTGACTCATACTTGTATTTCAAATAGAACTGAGCAGGAGCAGCATGTTGAGTCGAAGTAAAATAATGCCCCCTACAAGTGAATTAAAAGAAGGCAGGCATTTTACACATAATTTTGAACCTAAACAGTGTATGTAGAGAAATATAAACAAACAAAAGAAGTGTAGAGCCATAAAAACATCACATGACTCACAGCTGACCATTTATTTGACCCCATGTGTTGTGGTCTTAGGGAAATAGTGACCTAAGAAAGGTCAAAAGATCATGTCAATTACCCCTTTTATGGATTTAACCTTGTGTACTGTATATGCAATTAACACAAGAAGTGTCTAAAGTGACCTTCAGTCATTCATTTTCATTGACGCAAATCCAGTGACCCAAACATAGATTTAAAGTTGAGCAATGCAGATAAAAAGTGACACAATTAGACAGACACCTGAGAGATGTACAGAGAGTAAACTTAATGCTTTAAACGTCCTGTCTCCTGTCAGTGAGAACTCATGTGATGGGACTAAGCTTTGTTCTCATCTATTAACACTTGACGATCAACTCTAGATGACGTGTTGAGGTCTTGTTTTTCCTATAAGTAACTTCCTGTATGTGTGATCAGGAGTTTTGTGATCCCTACACTACATCTTTTATCCCGACTCTGAAGTTTCTCCAAAAAAGAAGTAATAGAAGAAATGTACGTCTTACCAAAACTAGCAACTTGTTTGTGTTGCTATTTGCGGCTCAACTGATGCTTAATAGTGTGAGTTATTCTAAAGTGTTACTGTTTTTTTTATTTTTTTTATTCCTATCCCATTCATTTCTTTCCTTTACTCTTTGGCTGTAGCTTGTTGGTGATTGTCTCTGTTGACTTTGTAGAGTTCACACATTGATCGTCTCAAATACAAAGTCTCATCTGATTGAAGGTTTCTGCAGCAAGCACTAGAAATTAAGTTAACTTCGACCTTAAAATTGTGTTTGAATGAGGCTTACAGACACAAATTCTGTTACGAAAATGAAAATTACACTCGTCTTACATTTAATTTACGCCGTACAACACTTTAAATCTCAATAAATGAGCTGTAAATGAAGATGATTAGCAGTGAAATTGGAAAAAAGGAGTGGCAGCACATTCCAAACATATAGTCAGCTGCCCAAATGCTGTTTTTACTGCATGACCTTCTGACAACAGTAAGTGTGTCATGAGTTGTGTAATAAAGACTAGTGGGGTCTCGACCTTGCTCTGTGCTGCTGATGCTGACACTAACTAGGTCAGAGTGCGTTTGTGTGATGCAGGGATTGTCAAGTGCTCTTGTCTTCCATCTGGCCATTAGCTTAAATAATTTATGGTTCTTCATTTTATCATAATCTAAAATGTGTGGCTCCATTAGATAAAAGAATAGAAGAAGAAATGATTATAATGGGTTTAATGTGGGCATTGGCGGGAAAAAACATACCACACAAGACTGAAAATACTGATTAAAATGATGTTAAGCGTAAAATAAATACAGTTAACTCACATCAGAAGCACAAAGGGAATTAAAGACGAGTAAAAGCAACAGAAGTAGATTAAAAACAAGCAAGAAGTCAGGCCATGGAGTTTGCAAAAGCAGTGGACGACTAGCTGTAAGTGATCTACTGTGACCTGAGAGCACTCGACAGGGCACAAGGATGAATCATATGAGACAAATAGGATGAAGGGAGACTTTATAAAGTAAATAAAAGAGTCTTACAAGTAATTTCTCAAATGCAGCGACAGCAAGTGAAGAGTTTTGCAGCGAACATTGCGAGGAGTTGTGACAAAGGAGTGAATAAAGCTTTAAAAAAATCTGTAGCCTTGATTTTGGACAGTTTTCTTATGAGACATGTTGATGTTTTATCTCTTAATTGTGTCCCAAAAGCAGTTCACCAGGAAACACAAACACTTTGCAATAGACTTCATTGATTTTTACTCCTGAGCAGACCCAAAAAACACCAAAACAAGAAGGCAAAACAAACTCTCGGTGCAGCTCAAAGTCTCTGGAGGAAAAGGCTGAGGGTTGAATCAGGGACTCAGATTAAAAAATATGGAAAAAAGTAGGAGCAGGTTGTGAGGTGGAGCGGGAGCAACAGATTTGACACAAAACAAAGGGAGTGGCGATAAAAGCAGAGAGATCAAGGAGTAGGAGATTAACAGATCTGTGATGTAAGGTGGGGCTTGTTTAAAAAATAAATACAAGTGGAGTAATGTTCTCTTCTTATAATCTAGCTGCTGCATCTTCTTTAATCTGATCAGGATGGATTCTGTGAAAATATAAAGAGTCCATAAAACACCAGTATTTTTAACCTGTGCAAATATAAATAAAAGGGACCAGGAGCTTTTCTCAGTTTATAATCATCATCAGACAAGACACATTCTAATCTCATTTAATAGACCTACATTTGATTTAATAATTAATCCTTATAAAAAAAAAGTAAAAAATTAAAGTGAGGCTCTGTGTTCCCATTAGATTTAAAGCCAGTTTTATTAAACAGAAAGCAACTTTTGATATTTGAACTGTTGCATCCCATCTTCCTACAGTCCATAAACATCTCGTAACGTCAAGTTATTTGTAATACAATGGATTTTTATAGATGAAGTTTAGGTCAAGTGGACACAGCTAATTGTAATGGTACAATTTTTGGTCTCCGCATAAAAACAGAGAAAACCAAACTCCAGTTAAATCAATACAGACAGTGGTTCAATCTAATGCTGTTACTGTTTCTGGTTCAGGGAGAGTTTTCCAGTTCAGCTCTGAGTTTAGGTTTGATTAACATTGACACGTGAGAAATGACTGAACAACACGAGCACAAATCATCAAAGAACAATATTTAACATTTAACTTAATGACACAGCCACAGACGATGTATGTGTGAGTTATAGTTATTTACTTTGTGTTATGTAAGAAGTTAAGTGCTATGGATTGAGGATTAAAACAAGTTTTAGATGGATTTAAATGGGTCTTAGTTGGATTCAAAAGAGTTTTAGTTGGATTCAAACATGTTTTAGTTTAATTCATATGGGTTTTGCTTGGATTCAAATGGATCTTAATCAGATTTGAATGGGCTTTAGTTGGATTCATATAGGTTTTAGTTGGACTGAAATGGGTTTTAGTTGGATTCAAATAGGTTTTAGTTGGACTCAAACAGGTTTTAGTTGGATTGAAATGGGTTTTAGTTGGATTCAAATAGATTTTAGTTGGATTGAAATGGGTTTTAGTTGGATTCAAATAGATTTTAGTTGGATTGAAATGGGTTTTAGTTGGATTCAAATATGTTTTAGTTGGATTGAAATGGGTTTTGGTTGGATTCAAATAGGTTTTAGTTAGATTCAAATGGATTTTAGTTGGACTCAAATATGTTTTAGTTGGATTTGAACAGGTTTTGGTTGGATTCAAATAGGTTTTAGTTGGATTCAAATGGGTTTTAGTTGGATTCAAATAGGTTTTAGGTTAAATCCTCATTGTGACAATTTAAAACTCTACACTTTAAACTGTAGCTTGTAGCTAAATCTGGTACGAAGCATGTTTTTTTCTTGTGAGATTAACGTATTTGTACATAGTTCCTGAAAATAAAGAATAAACTAAACTTATGTAATAATTGAATGTTATGGATACATTTTTTTCTCTCTCTTTGTGCAGCAACAAGAAGCTGCGTAATCTTCCGAACTACTTCATCATGAACCTGGCCGTCAGTGACTTCCTCATGGCCTTCACACAGTCGCCCATCTTCTTCATCAACTGTCTGTACAAGGAGTGGGTCTTTGGAGAAATGGGTAACTTCGTCCTCTCTCTGTCAACATTTTTGTACAACCTCTGCTAAATATTTAAGTGTTTATTCTTACACTATTCGTCCGTAGGTTGTAAAATGTATGCGTTCTGCGGAGCCCTGTTCGGCATCACGTCCATGGTGAACCTGTTGGCCATCTCCATCGACCGGTACCTGGTGATCACGAAGCCTCTGCGCACCGTGAACTGGAGCTCTAAGAGAAGGACGGCTCTGGCCATCGTCACGGTCTGGCTCTACTCTCTGGCCTGGAGTCTGGCTCCTCTGGTCGGCTGGAGTGAGTTCATTTTGACACTTTTTATGGTATTTTTAAAGACGATGCTTATTGGACGACTACGATGTGCTCATACGAAGATACGCTTTATTGTTGATAGGATTTCTTCTTATACAAACTCAGTTATCTTTGCAATCAGATCTTGAACTAAAAAGACCGACTGAAGACTGAAGGGAGTTGTGTTGATGCTTATAAGAACAAGCTCTGTGTTGAGGGTTATAAAAGTTAAAATCTCTAAAGTAAAGTTCACACTGAGGTTTTAACTTTGTTTCAGATTTCTGTGTGAGCAATCCTTGGAATGAAAATAATAAACCCTTAAGTGATTTTGTCACTGAGATGATGTTCACATTTGTTGTCAGCTTCATTCGTTTTGCACTAAAACAGAAAATGATCCATTTAGTTTGGTTCTCGAGCATTGACAGCTGGCATTTTAAACTGCACCAAACAACAAAAACACGCCTTTTTTTAAGAAACATGCTAGATGGATGTTAGCCCAAATGCTAATAAGGCACATTACCATTGTATTTTACCTCCTCAGTGTTTTATGTTTGCGCTCTGCTCATTTTATTTATCTGGACAACATCGTTTCAGTTCATTTTTTCCGCTTTTGGGTTCACTCGAGGTTTACACTTTAATCGAACAATACCAGAGTTCAGTTGGAAGTGCACAGAGAGCTCATCTTGAAGCATGATTAGTGCACACTGAGGTTCGTATGGCAGCTTTCACATTTATCTCAGAGCAACCACATCAGAGTCTGTTTGAAATGCACCAAACACGGCAGGCATCATATTAAGAGTTAAGAAAAAGGCCTCCACAGTGCAGTCTTACTTGGTTATTGTGTTATAACAATGCAAAACCCCTGGAGGCCGACTTTTTACACTGCATTATCTCTGTGTCATTACTGTATTAGTGGACCGTTCACACAAATTGGATCTAAGCCTAAATCTGCTTCAAAAAGAGTGCTTTCCATAATGTTTTGACTGTTTACATTGATCAAATCTGGTGAAATTTAACAACAGCACCATCAACCATTTTATAAGATTGCCTGAGGGTGAAACAGATTAGTAAATTTAAACATATAGCCCTACTTTAATACAGGCTTTTTAATCATTTTACTCTTTTGAAGGCTTCAGTGTTCTGCTTTTTACCTGATTGAGAGAGAACTGAAGTGCACCAAAAGGACACACAGCTTTTCCTATCCAAGCAGCACACAGTTTCATTATAATAACCTCATTTATGATAAGTTATTCTGACTGTTTAACTCAACATTTGACTGTTTACAGGCTCGTACATCCCAGAAGGCCTGATGACGTCCTGCACCTGGGATTATGTGACGTTCACGTTGGCCAACAGGAGCTACACCATGATGCTCTGCTGCTTTGTGTTCTTCATTCCTTTGGCCATCATCTCCTACTGCTACATCTTAATGTTCAGAGCCATACGCCGGACGAGCAGGTACCGCCTTATCTCATCCTGACGCTATACCATGAGATTATCTCCAGTACAGTACGCTTCTCTAAACACGGCCCTTTATCTTTGACTGTGTCCATGTAAGGTGTTAAAAATGTAATGCAACATGTGAGTCATATTGTTTTAGTGATAAATCTATGTTATATAAAAGCGTTTCTATGAGCTATGTGTGGATGGTTAACGTATTACCTCAAGCTGATATAGATATAGTTGTCAGGACAGTCCTAGTTTGGAAAAGCAGACAGTGACTAAAGAGCTAAACTATGTCAATTTAAATGAAGTAGAGACAAAGGTTTCAACATGAGTTCAGTTTGGGGTCATATAAATGTTGCTTTTATGTCACATGTTCCATGGATTTAGTATTATGACATGTTCTTTCTTCTGTATGTTTTATAGTTATACTTTGTGCAATGGGTATAATTAATAAGATGTTTTTCTTTTCGTGGACAGTATTTTTAATGACCATACAGGGCATTATCTGCTATAATGGGTATGGCAACTCCACGTCATTCAGTGGGATTCTGTAAAAAACCCCACAAATGTCCCTTTTTTATCTGCTCTGGGCAGCTGTAGGAACAGGAACACTTCCTTTTGTTTATGTGGAGCTTAAAAGGTCTATTTTTGAAGAGGATTAGATGCTGGTAAAAACAACAAACTTTAACACAATGCACCTCTAAGTATAAATTAGTAAATGGCGTGTTAGATTAAAAAAAAACAATAAAGGGAAGTACTCTAGTTCTGGAGGAGAACCTCATAAAACCTGACTTTGAACACCTGTCCCATGTTCTCAGGGAGGTGGAGCGACTGGGGACCCAGGTGAGGAAGTCCACTCTGATCCAGCAGAAGTCCATCCGGAGCGAGTGGAAACTGGCCAAGATCGCCTTCGTGGTGATTGTCGTTTATGTCCTGTCCTGGTCTCCTTACGCCTGTGTCACCATGATCTCCTGGGCTGGGTCAGTATCGATCTTTATAAATAATAATAATATAATACTGGGGCTGGAGCGCAGTGCACGGAAGGTCACAACAGGCGCTGACATTCTTGGGGGTTATAGTCATTACAGAAAGTTGTTAGAGGAGAAACACTGCAGCAGACGAGAAACTAACTCCCCTCAGTTTAACAAACAATACACTGGTCTCTACTGTTGATATAAACGGCTTAAGAAAGAGTTTTAGAAATGCTTTTTTTAAGACTTTCACTGATAGTTTGGCCGAGACAAATTTATCCCATAGGACAATAGAGTATTCCATAAAATACTTCTGCTTTTGTGATTGTTCTAACAACAGAGACAGAAGTAGTTAAAGCAAATATGATCATTAATTTAAAGTTGGAGTGTGTAGCTGCACTGTTTAAACATCGTATTTCTTCTTTCCTTTGACACATTTGGCAAAGCTTAAGCTAATATCATTATATATACACATCATGACACTTAACGTTGTTTTGTCACACTCTAAATTCAAGCATTTGGACAACTACGGTAGCCCTGCAGGGACATGCTTTAAATATGAGCAACCTCTGTGGGAAAGGGTCAGATGGTGATTTAAAACTTTGAAACTAAATTCATTTTATTCATGTCCAAAACCATTATATGAGAAAGTGTGCACAAAACGAAACATGACTTCTCAAGCAGTTTGTCCTCTCTGGGCACCTGTAGCAACGGGAACAGGATGTTATGGAACTTTTTCTGTGTTGTACAGAGATTTAAACATATGTACAGTGCTGCTCTGATTGGATATAACATTTAATTTATCAGTATTTACATTTGCAAAGTGTGTTTTGTTATTTTGGCTAATGAAATGTATTCAACTGTCTGCTACAACATGGAAACAATGCACCTTTAGGATGGATCACATTTGAGCCAGGTCAAAAGTCCTCAAATTAAGGTTAAAAAGCTTGTTTTAATGTATGTTGCATTATAATTTTGTTGTAGCTTGCCATAATTAACAGCAGATTGAGGTTAAGCCTGAAAAACCTCTGGCGAACTCCTGGGAAATACAATACAATAGAATATAGTGGTTACATCATTTTCCCTCACAGACAGACTGTATAGAAGGATTTAGCTCCGAAACAGATGGTCCATTTGTACAATATCTGCCACGAGCTTTATTCTGTTTGAGATGAGTGCAGAGAAGAAGAAGCACTGTTAATGCAAACAGAAGAGGTTTAACGTGGATGTGTTTTGTTTGTGTTGTTCTTTTGTTGTCAGGTACGCTAACATCCTGTCACCGTACTCCAAAGCTGTCCCGGCCATTATTGCAAAAGCCTCCACCATCTACAATCCTTTCATCTACGCCATTATCCACAACAAGTACAGGTACAAATAATCATTCTGGACTTCTAAAAATACTGTAAAAACTGTTCTTTATTATTACCAAATGGAGTAAAAATGCTAAAAAGCTATTACGTTGAAGTATTTCTGCATAACCTCCAAGTCATATGTGTATTATTTACCGAATAATCATCCAATAACTTTTTTTGAAGTTTATAATTTTTAGCTAAATTCTAAATTATCAGGTCACTATGTAATGTTCTTTACCACACATCAGTCAGTAGCCATTTGCCAAAATTTCAACTCATAGCATTAGAACGAGACAGTATCGTAAGAGTTTCCGACAAAACTACGTAGGTTTTCTTCAGATTATGTAAAAACTTTAGTCCTTGGCTTCACTTTGTATTACTTTAGCGGCAATACAAAGTTGTGTGTGACATAATAATGGAACTATAAAATGAATAATACATGAAGAAATGATAAGGAATAGGAATAATAAAAAACTATTATGCTGCTGCAGTAATCTTACAAAGTATTAAATGTTTTAAATTGGTATTGGCCAAAGCGCTCTGAAAACACAGTGTATTACATTTATAACTCTGAATGGAGACACACTGCTGCTGCTGCACTGCCACGTGTTATTCAAATGTTTATAGAAAATAACACTCACAGAGTAACATTATGTGTTAGTGTTAACCAGAGTCATTTCTCCAGCGCTAAACACTAAAATAACACTAAAAAATGTGTTTTAAATGGTTTCAGTGTTAAATATTTTCACTTCAGAGACAAACTCCTTTTACTTTTAAATGTCCCAAACTATTTAAATTTAATATTGATTCATAAATGATGACACTGGAGAAGGTCAAAACATCCTTCTAACTTAAAATATGGTTTAAGTTATCTTGTAATATTTAAGCTTTTAATAAATAACACCAAACAGCATCACATTATTGTTATACTTAATTCCTAACTAGAAATTCTTCCATATTTCTGTGTGTTTTTGCGGCAGGATGACGCTGTCGGAGAAGGTCGCCTGCCTGCGCTTCCTGGCTCCGACCGCTCGGAAAGACTGCACCTCGTCCTCCATCAGCGAGTCCTCGGTCCGAGACTCCATCATCAGCCGCCAGTCCACAGCCTCCAGGACGCACTTCATCTCCGTGTCCGCCAACTCCGCCGACATGGTACTTCCAGACGCTCTTTTGTACCCTAACATGATGTTCTTTAAAGTTTGTAAAACGAATGTGTGTGTTTCTGTTGCAGGTGTTACGAGACGTGGAGGTGGAGGCCGTGAGCAGAAAGTCGGTCAGTTCCTGCAGAAGTTCGTCGTTGTACAGTCAGTCCAGTCGAGCGAGGTCTTATAAGAAACAACAGCAGAGGAAAAGCTCCCAAAACCATACAATTGACAAAGTAAGAACATGGCATCAAATTAGTAACGAGTGAAGCTAACCCCATGTGATGTAAATGTGTCTAGCTACTAACGGTGTGTCTAAAAATGTGGATTTTGTTTGAACGACTATATTAAATTTTGAAATAATTACATTTATTGAGTAGTGTAGAGAAGTTATGTCTCTATAACATTAACTCAGGTCATCAAAGTACTCTGAATTACAGTTTATATTGGCTCAAGCAACAGTCTTATATCTTTTTACACCAAAGGCAAAATGAACCTCCCTTTTATGCCAAACTGAGGGCAACTGACACTGTAGCGGCTCAGGGCTCCATCTAGTGGTAGACATTTGTTGATTGTGAAGACAGTTGTTTTTAAGTTAAACCTTGTAAAGGGATACTTTGAATGTGTGATCCATCCATCAATTGATCCATATTTCCATAACATATGTAACAGGGAAATGGCCCACATTATGGTTTAGACAGCTGTATTGAGGTGCTTGTGTACAGGCTTTGAACCTAGCCGTGTTATTGTCCAAATGGATCCAGTCTCAACCCCTTTGTCCCTTTGTCTTTCACCACGTATAGTGCTCTCTGTTGTGAATAATGGAGTTGTGTTTTTGTGCGGCAGATGATACAAATACAGCATGTTATGAAGGAATAACAGGCTAAGTTTGCATTAAACCAGCAATTTCTTATGTATTACTCCCTTAACGTATCATTTAGATTAGATTTTACATATAGTCCAAAAATAGTGTTATAAAAAGAGAGTATGCAGTAAAAATATTCACAAACTTCAGAGCAAATAGAATACAAAAAATATAAAGAATTTTTGAAAAAGTGCAACCAGGTCAAGATAAAAAGAGCATTATTTATTATATCTACATATTTACAATGGGATTAGTTGATCAATTGTATAAATAAGCATCTCATAAGTGTCCTAAATAATATTAATAGTGTTTGCATTTAGCCAGTGATTATATAATAGACATAAGAAACAGAAATGTGCGGATATTGGTAACCCACCTTGTCCCTGTCTCTGATTAAATTTTTTTTTATGATGCACATTACTACAAAAATCAGTGCTACGCAGGTCAAACTAACAACAAAATCAATAAAATGTCAATATCTGTTATTAGTTTTGATGTCTAACACCTGCCAAACAGGCTCATATTAAAACAGAACCATTTATGACAATTGTGACATTTTCTTTTGCTGGTCTGTGATTGTGATCGTATCTGACGTATCACCGCTGATGTTTGATGTGTATATTTGTGTATCTTCTACGACGCCAGCTCCCGTCAGCCACGAGCGATTCCTCCTCTAGCGCCTGCTGTGACCATGAACTAGTCTCCAGCTCTCTGACCATCGCCACTCTCCCCTTAGTTCTTACCAGGAGGCGCAGTCGCAGTGTGACCGAGGACTTCTTAGGGGCAGAGGTGAGGGGCCTCATCTGGGGCAAGAAGGGGAGAACGTACAGCAGCTACTCCGCCGACTCCCTGAACCGTAGAGGAAACCCGTCCGATCGACAAGCGACGATTAAAACGGTCCCGCGGATCATCGTCATCAGTCCCACTTCTGAGAGCAGCCTTGTCCAACAGGGCCTCGTGGACGGACGGGACGGCCCAGAACCGGACGAGGACGACGTGTTTGTCAGCCTCAACTTCTCATCAGAGGTTTTCGAAGCAGTCGAGCTACTCTCTTGACTTCTGAAAAACGATCGTTGGGATTGGACAGCGTGTTTTTTCAGTGATGTTTCCACTCGGATTAAAGGAAAAGCAGCACTTTTCGTTAAAACCAGCCCAAGGACAATTAATGCAAAGGACAATTACAGTGACATTTTGTGCACTGGCATTTTAAATATGTATGTAATGTCTTCGCTGGTTTTGCTGCAGTGTATAATGTAAAAAATGTAAAACAGACACAAATGTTTTTCTCTGTGACTTTGTGTAAAGAATGTAAAAAGCACGTTTCACTCCTGTTCACTGTTAAATGTATTTTTATGTCTGTACAGTATTGTTGTTTTTGGTTTCGTGTTTTGTCATCATCGAACCTAAAACACTTGCCACACACATATTGTACATGCAGATAATGAGAAATCACATCAAATGTCAGCAGGACAAGACGGATTTCACAAATTTCACGAGAATCCAGCTGTTGCACAAGAAAAGCATCCTGCCATCCTGGGAATCCAACCTTCTGACTTTCTTGCTACCTCTGTACATCCCTTGAAAACTGCTTTACACATTTTCTGAGTTGAAATCTTAATTGTAACATTTCATACATCTTTAAGGCTATTGCTTTTACCTTTATGGATCAACAAAGTACTTATTTATAGACTTCATGTAGCAGATCTATTTTACTACAGTCAACACGGTTATTACTATTTTTCTCAAGTGAATCAGCTGTGCTTTCCCTTGAACTTTTGTAGATTTTCACCCAGTAATCGACTTTGAGTACAGCCACACTGCTGTTATATCTCAATATCTGATGTAAGATGTGTAAAAGTATCGCATTAGTTGTATCCGTTAGAGGTTTTGTCACCTCTGCCCTGTCTCATAATCAGGCTTAAAGTTGTGTAATCATAGCGTAAGGCATTACACAGTGAAGGATATGATGAACTGGCTGCTCTTTGTCACGTTAGAGAACCATCAAAATGTCCTAAATAAAGCCTATGTATTTTCATTTTAACTTGAGGCTAAATATATTGTATTGAAAGATATACAGTTTGGCTTTACCTCTTTTTATTTTTGTGTCGTTGCCTCCAATTGTCAATAAAGAATTCTGTTTCATTTGCAGCTGTCATTTCAAGCCACCTGATTTTGTAGTGTGTCTTTGTGTTTTCATAATTAAGGGCTAAATAATGCTACACACTACAAGTATGTAGGAAAGTGACTGTATGTGTAATGTAGATTAAAGACCACTAGAGGGAGCTAGTTCACTATATTCTATTTAGACCACTACAGTCAGTCATGAGCTCTAATGGAAATATTCATAACTAAAACTAAGATTATTGTTAAATACTATAGAGTTTATTTCATTAGACTATAAAAAACTTGTTTTGTGAGGTATAGATCTGTACAAAAATAAATAAATGAATAAAATTATGTCCCAGATAAAGCCCTCAAGTATTATTTATTCTTCAATTAAATCACACAGGCTATAATTTTTACCAATCATGCTACACATGCCAATGATTTATTTCTTTATTTTTTACTAAATATAATCGCTTAATAAGCGTAAAAGTTTTTATAACTCCTCACAAGTCAAGACAAAACGCCAGTGAGTTTCTACGCTTTCTGTGTGTGGGCTTGTACTGAGGGCTGTACGGCAGGTGTGGTTACCTGCTCCAAAGGTGTGGTTACCTGCTCTAAAGGTGTGGTTAACGTACGTCATGACGTCATCATGATCAGGAAGTACGGTGACAGCGTTTAACCTGAGGAGGGCAGCACTCATGCGGTTTTACATTAGACGGGTTTTTAAAATTTGATCAAAAATAGGACTATAAAGTATGAACTGTATTACTAAAGCCCCATTCATACACATCAAAGAGCTAAAAAAAAAAAAGTTGTTTAAGGGTTTAGTTACACTTTAAGCTAAATAAGCTACAGCTGTTAGCGAAAGCTATTAGCCAACTGCTTCCTGTATAATGTTGTTTGGCAATTTGAATATGCGTGATAATAGGAAATTAAGAAAAATGTTAAGCAAATTTAGGCTAAATGAGCTACACCCGTGGATGTAGTAGGTATTCTATGTAGATATTATAAATACATCCATGGCTACAGCTGTTAGCACAAGTGTTAGCTACCAGCTGCACACTGTGGCTAACAGCTACATTTGTTTTCAAACGGGCTACTTTAACTAAGATCAACAAGAAGAAATGAAGAAAATGTGAACCTGGGAACAGTATATGAGGTAAGCTAATAAGAAGTAATAAAATAATGCTTTAAAATAGATATCAGAACAGCACTACACATGTTTTGTTTATATTTTAGCCGATACAGTGTTATAGCTACAGCAGAATTATATGTTTCTTATGTAATAATTTAAGTGCAATATTTTAATCCTGTGTTGAATTGTTTTATTTGTATGCCTTTTTTTGTTGTACCTTTTACCTAAATAATTGTGTCCTTATTATATTTAAATATAAGTAATGGGGTGGTGTATGAAAGGGGTAGAATTTTGCCCCTTTGAGACTCCATTAAAGATAGAGCATTACTTCTGGGGCTGTAATAGCAAGTAGCCCCCCTCTATACCTGATTTATCTGCTCCAATTCACTCTCCTTTTCTTCTAGTCTGTGTTTATTATTCCCCCTTTCTCTGCAGTCATCGTTGAGCAGCTGGTGTCTGGGAAAGTAATGCTTCACAGAGCCATTGAAGTAGACTTAGATGCCAGCGTCGAGGATGGTCTGTATCCAAGTGTTGAGCTAAGGAGAAGTTTGTGGACTTGTGCTTATGAATGATAGACAGCACATCAGTCGCCAGAGGTGACGTTGAGGCTGATATGATTAATCCTGTCTGAAGAGGCTTATTTGCAGTGACACTTTACTTATTTAACACAACATTGCATTAAATTTACCCCACATGATTGATATGTGGACTTGATAACCCATATTACTAATACTCCTTTGATTTATAACAGAATTTTATTACATTCACTATTTCTAATCACTATCTCAATAAAATCTGGCTATTTTTTTAAACTGCTTTGGTTGGTAATAAAAAAAACAACTCACTTGAGCCAGTAGACGTCCGTCAAAGTAAAGTTCAAAAGTTCTACTGCCAATTTGGAAAAGCTCTTTCCATTTATTTTTTGTTTCCCAGTATGTTTCTGGCGCTGTCCTTACACTTTGGCAATTTATTTTACATTTTCCAGCTGCAAAAGCAATGCATTTTGACAGAATAGTGCACAACAACATGGCAGGCAGCTTTAGACTTGGCGCCATGTTGGTTCACCTGGTAGAGTCGGTACAATGTGGAAACTATGGTCCCAAACTCCAGGCCAGGTTTAAGTAAAGGTCATTCCCCTTTTTCTTGCTCCATTTTTGCCAAATTAATCTATAGTATAAAGCGTATTTCATTTCCTCAAACTAGTTTTTATTGGAACTATACATCAAAAGGCTCATGAAGAATGATAAATCAACGTCCGTCTGGTTTAACATCTTAATTCTATTTAGGTAATTTATGTCATGGTTTGTGTCTTGTTGATGAGTCTTAGAATTGTATCATTTCTTTTCACTTTTGTTTTCTTTTTCCAGACTAAATAGCAGACATTTTTAATTAAATGTCTTTGGATCATTACAAACCTTTTTCCTCCTCTTTTTTTTGTTGACCTAAATTAAATCATTGTTGACACACTTTTGGATCCTGACCCAGTGTTGTGGTTGCTCAATATTTACTCAATGGTCCATTCACCAATAGGACAGAGTGCTATTATGTATTGGATGGGATCATCTTTATTATACCCACACACCCCACAAGACCCTCCCTGCCTAGGCGGCCCACCTCAGGGTCATCAGACATCGCTGTACGTAAAGTCGTAAAGTCGTAAAATCAAGACAGCAACTTCAAATAAACTGGTGTCCTGGCAGTACACCATTTCTAAACCTTGTGTACGGACAAAGTGAAGGCTGAAATGGGTGTGCTCCACTTTCCATGCCAAAGTTTGGATCTATAAAAGTCAAACTAGATGTGAAAATGTGGATAGCCCAAGCACACATTCTTGAGACTCATGTCGAGATGGTGAATACTTTATATCTCTCAGAAAACAAATACATTTCATTAAGTTATATACATTTAAGCAATAGTGTGGTGACAGAAGAAGAAGGAATATGAGCAAATAGAAGGAACATTAACATATTTATTACAACAAAACCGACCGACAGCCATGCAACGCTAACATAATAAATGAAGGGAGGTCACTGTTTGGTTAGAAAAGCAGCGTTTACTTGTAATAAACATCATCACATGTTCATAATTCAGGGTGGACCGGCTTGTCCTCGCTCATTAGTGACTTATACAAAATGAAGTGGCTTTGCAAGGTCTTTTTTGGTAGTATTGAGTTGTGAGGCAGAACAACTAACTAGTTTTAGAGACAAAAGGTCATCTTCATGGCTCAGTATGAGTTCAGCAGCAGAGAACAACAATCAATATCAGGAATAAGTTAAGGCTAAATAAAAAAAAATGTGTCAGGTGAGCTGTGTTTGACTCTGTTGGTTAGGTTCGTTGTCATTTGTTAGTTTTACTGATGTACTTCTTTGAGATAACTCAGCTAGTGTTGTGCTTTGATTAAAAACTGACTGAACTATAGTTTATTTTACCTCAGTTTTCGTTTTGTTTACAGTGTAGTTTTGCCCCTCTCTGTATTATTGTTTTAGCAATTATATCATCCCTGATTACGAGCTGGAAACTGATGGAGAACACTGATGATGTGTGTGAGGTTAAAATTAGAAGCTGAGGAGTTTAACAGCAGCTGATCTTAATCCTAGTGGGCTGAACGGTCTCTGTGAAAACTGTGAGCGTCTCTGTGGTAAAGAGCTAGACAAACATTCAGCTGTGTGCGGATAATTTCTCCGTTTTATCCCGTGATGGACAATCACTTGGCTGAACGCTGTTCCTCCCACTGTGTACGCCTGTCCTGTCTATCTCTGTCTGCCTGCTTGGCTGCGGAGTGTGGAAGAATATTTTCCACTGTGAAAGAGAGTGGTTATAAACAGTGTCTGAGCTCACACTGGAGATACAGGCCTTTGATAGTTGCCCCATCTCTGGTTTCCACTTAATGCTGCATTTTAGCGTCTTGGGACAAAAGAACAAATAACTTGAATTGTTGAGATGAATTTTCATGCAGTGTGTCTGAATTTATAAACTTCTGTACCTATACTTCCTACTTTAATGGCGTTAAATACAGACAATGTGCAAAAATGTCAACTAGACAGTAGAAAACAAGGCAAAAGATTTGATAATAAAATGGTTTTGAAGTTGCAGAAATTACAATTGAATCCGTAGCTGAACGTTAAACATGTTTACAAGTAGATTTTTAGGTAGAAAATATAAAATTGATTGCTTTGAATTAAACAAGACAGTAGATAACTTGATTTTACAATATTAGGAATATTTTTACAGGTTGAAGAAGAATGCTGGAGTGTCAGATTCATGACTTTGAGCATTTGTTTCACATTTATTGCATTTGTGACCCTGTTTTTTACAGAGCTTGTGCTAATCTGAGCTATTTTGTCATTTTTCATTCGTATCAGAAAGGCGTTTGAGTTCTAGTAAAAGGTGATACTGTTTAGGTATTAGAACAACCCAATTGTGAACATAATTTCTAATTAGTGTCCAGTGGATTATAACTGTACTCACACATATTCCCATGTTAAAATGTAGCTTACCAAAGTATACTGCTGCAAAAAAGTGGATTATTTTACACAAAAAATGCTTGGCTGTTTCATTTAAATTAAATAAAAATGAAAAAAATCAGCACAAAGAAAGATACAAAAATGAGAAAGTAATGTTGAAGGTTTCTTTTACTTTATTACTAGCATGCTAATTGCTTCATGTTGTTTTAGTGTTTTGGCATTGCTTTGTTTATCTTTCAGCCACACTTAATCTGTTTTAGATGTGGGGTTTTCTATTGTTTATTCGATCCTTTTTTAGCGTCATACCTCTCAGATGGATAACGCTCTGGAAAAACTCTTTGCGTATCATCTCCGGAGACGAGTGGGATCTCCGACTCACATTAACCCTCTGTGTGTGCTCTTCACAGGGATGAGAGCAGGATTAGTGGGGCTTATATCAGTCTGGAGGGGTCAGACTGATCAGACAGACATCAGACAAATACTCTTCCCTGCAGTGAGTGAGTATTTCTGCACAGATCTGCTCAGACATCTGTGTATACACCTGAGTCTGTTTAACTCCGTATAAAGGATAATCTGTAAGTATGTGTTTTTTGTGTCTGGATTTGTGTATGGAATAGATTTATGCAGGCTTTTGTTCTAAGTGGAATATAAACAAAGGAGACAACATAATGCCTCCCGTTTTTATTATTGGCTTATGTTGTTTTTTTCCACCAAATATGACTGGCTTACCGAGGAAAAGGGGGAAAAAACAGTTGACCTTTCAACTATATTTATTTTCTCTTTATGGATTGCAGCTTTAGACATGCTCAGAGTGAAAACCTGCCATTTTTGAAAACTACACAGTCTCTCAACCTTTTATTTTATCCAGATGGACTTTTTTTGGTCTTGTTTTGCGATGTTTTCTTCTTCAAAATATTAGTGTATCATGACTCAAATTTAGCTCAAACTATAATAGAATATGAGATTACCAAGCAAGACAATAGCTTAAAGTAGGGCTGGGCACAATATAAACATATGCTGATATCTTTTTGTGTGGGTTATGGGTTGAGACTAATAAAATTAATATCAATAGATAGTTAAATCTGCATAAATTGTAATTTATTTACAATTTCTGTGTCCTCCACTCACTCAAACTGTATGTTTACGTTCTTTCTGAGCAGCAAAAGGAGGCTCAGCGCTTCATTAAACCAACACACACCTGAAACATCATTTCAAACTGTTTACTTCAACACTTTCTCTTCAATGGTGTGGTCTACCTTTTGATTTGTGCAGCAATTACTTAATTATCGAGCCAAACTGTCTCTCGTATTATTTACACAGGCTTCTCAAAACAAACGAGATTTCGCTCTTTCCTTGTTTTCATAAAAAGCTGTGGAGTTTGCCACTTAGCACAGGCCCAGAAGGAACAGTATCTTAACTTTAGCTCCATATAAATCTACCTTTTCAATGTTTACAGGTCTATTCATTTGTAATGGTGTTTTGTTGTAAAATAATTTCACCAACTGGATAACATTGTCGATATATTATATAAGGTAATATTGGACGTTTCATACTCTTAATTTTAGTTGCATTTTTGCCGTTTCAATGTTGCTTAATCTTTTTTAATACCATTTTGTCATTTTTTTAAATTTTTTTAAGCTGTATGTAGGTGCTACTAATCATCAGCCTGTGATTAATTGATCATTAGTCAATGTAAAAATTATTGCCAACATAAACCAGCAAGCAGTCATGTGAAAAAAATAAAAATAAATAAATAAATAAATAAATACATAAATACATAAATACATAAATAAATAAATAATGCATTTAAATAAGCCAGCACTGTTCACAACCTGGTCTATTTTTGATGCAAATTCGTCATTCTTGTGGTGTTTATGTAAAAACACTGAATGAGATTATCCATAGTTTTTAACAGACACAAAATGTTGGTTAAATACGAACAATAAACTGCATACAAACCAATAAAAGTAACATATTCTTTGTATTTCATATCTATCATACATCTGTGGCAGTAGTGCTTTTTGTCTGGTGAATAAAACATTGAGATCCTTTAGAGGAATATGAATCAACAATATATAAATCGAAATATGGAAAGGAAACTGTGTTGGTGTTAAATGTGAGCATCTGGCAGAATAATGGCCGTCCTATTTTATTTACACGGATGATGCATTAAAAGTCATTTAAAGGGTCAGATTATGGTTCCATTTGGAAGAGTGTGTGGGTCGGGTGATGGGGCATGTGTCTTTGTGCTGGGGGCTGTTAAGCTGTGATCATTAAGCCTGTGGAAAGGTGAACATATGGGGCCTAGAATAGACCGAATCTGACAGAACAAAGGCCTGGCTCCGTGTCTGAGCTCCGTGCTGCAGTGACTCTCTATTGTTAGTGTTTGATATCATTATCCCTGTTTCCTCTGTGACTCTGTGAGGCCCCGAGCAATGTTAGACTATATGTGCAATTGATCAAATGGGAGTAAATAGAGGAATGGACAGGACGGCCCATAGAAGGACTCATATTTTAGAAATGATATCTCTATAGAAGTCAAAGTCACGTACTGGAATAGGACATTGATGCATGTGCTTTCAACAGACCAACCTATAGTTATTAATCTGTTTCATTTTGCTCACACTGTGGTTCATGTGGTTGTCCCAAACATATCAGCGCTTATTATAGTTTTTATAAGTCATTTAAGGAGAGATATACATGTTAAAAGTGAACCCAGTGTTATAAATTTCCTTTATCCTAAGATGTGTAGGTTTTATCTCTATTTTTTGGGGTTGGTTTCTGTTGAAAGTGAATCGCTAATACAGACTTTGTGATGCCCTAAAATGCATTAACCCAATTAAAAAAAAAAAATCACCTTTTTCCCTTTCAAGTAGCAATAAAATGTGTATTGGGAGACATGAGGCATCAGTGAGATCTACAGAAATGAGACGAGTAATGGCTTTTTTTGGTTTTGCTGGATTTTCTTTTCGAATGAGCCTTATTTTCTATTGAGCTGGTTTTGTAGTAATCGTCCGAATGACTGTGTTTGGTTTTACTCCGACTGGATTTTTCTGCTTTAAATAAAAATCATAAGTGCAAAAAAGAAAAAAAGGGAAAGAAAGAAGAGCCTATTGATGCAGTAATAAATGGGAAGGTTTTTATTCATTTGGACTTCCTGAAACACTGATTGAATACCACTGTTTTACACAACAAAAAGATTTATAAGACATAAAAAACAGAATCAGCCATGTCATGTTTATTATTTAAATAACATCTAATCTCTGTGGTGCATCCTTTATTCTTGAAATGCAATGTTCTGGTGTGATATGGCCCTAAAGTGAAACTGAAATATTGATAAATGTATTGTTGTAATAATTAACTGCATACTCCACACTTTTTTACAGTTAATTTTGACTCTTTCTTTTGTTCTTTGCTCTAAATAAACCTTATCCCTCACCTATTGTACGTGGGTTTATAAAAAACACAGTGTTCCCAATGGTCCTAGAGTTACTGGAAACTGCAGAGAAATCTTTAACATTGATCTTGAAAGTGACTGAATTAGACATAATCCCAGTGTGTGGTGACAGCAGCCTTTAATTGAACCACTTTGATATCAGTCTAAATAGAAATCTCACCATTGATTTGTCTGAGCTCAAAAAGGAGAATGGACAGAAGCCAACGCGGCCTTAAGAAGATGAATGGGCCGCTGTCAGGACATGAATAATGGCACATTCATAAATAAACAAGCCTGAAATATTGCGCCGCAGAAGGGGCACTCTCTTTTCCAAACAAATGCAGAGATTAGATTATAACAGATTGCAGTAAATCGCTTGATTGGATTGGTTTGGGGAGATTGGATTTCCTTGTTTTGGGGAATATGAGAAAGATTGCTATCACTGCAGCTGTATTATGTCTCCAGAAATGGCATTGTTTAATGGTCAGGCAGCTTTAAAGAATATTTTATTTCATTTTCCACTATAGCGGTGTTTGAATAGATGCTAAAAAAGGAAAAACAAACACAGACTGTATATGTTTTTCCCCAAAAGGCAAAACTCCTCAGACAACTGTAAAAGCTTTTTCCAAAAATTGGGAACGGTTTCTTTAATTTGACTGTTGATGCAATACTTAAATACATTTAATAAAATAGATTTGTTGACAGATTATGCTTTAGACTCTTAGACACTTTATACTACAAGCTGAAACTATGATCAAATACGTTTATTCTTTGATTTGGGCAAATTAGAAGATTTACCGGCAAAAAAAAAAAAAAGAGTTACTTTTTATTGCTTCAAAGCTATGAGCTAAATTTAAAAAAAACAAAAAACACATCCACTAAACAACAAAAACAATGCTGTTCACTGTTATTTCACATGAGCATCTCTCTTTAGTCAAATTAATAGTTAAAATCAATTAGACACTTAAGAGGAGGCAAAAAAATGTGTTTTCTCATGAGTAATTATTCTACTTCTGACGTTAGCTTATCTAAAACGTGTTGACTGCTGTGTTATTTACATTTAAGATAGTTTATAATAGTATATTTAGAAGATAAAGTCAGGTGTATGTGTGTTTTACTTGGTACTGATTTGTATAACGTTTATAAATTTGATTCACATGTGCATCTCTTCAGGGAGTTCTCAGTTTATCAGTGTTTGATGAAGAAGCACAGGTCCCGAGTAACTATCCGTGTAATGCTCTGGCTCCTCCACGTGGTGTTATTTGGAGTTCAAAACAAATCCCTGAGCCTCCAGTGACTTGTAGCTCGTAGCCTTTAGCTGACGGAGCCTAAATGTTCATAAACAGAGCAGCTAAACACGGAGCCACTTGCTAACACTGTTTATACAAATGTTAATGAGACGATCTAGTCCTCAAGTCATTAATAATGCTCAACGTTAGATTTAAACTTTGGCTTATGTTGTATATGTATAAACGTCTCCCTCTCCCCAGCCACTTCCTCCATTTAATCATAGTCTTTTACCAGTTTCTCATGACAGTAGCTTTAGAGTAAGTGCCTGTATTGTCTTGTCTAAAGTACGTTTCTCACATTAAAACATTAACCCCTCGATCACGAGATTTCTCTTTTTCGTTGACCTTTAGGGGAACCTTTAACTCGGGCCCGGTGGGACACGAGCCCGGGCCATGACGAGGTAAGCGACTGCACCACTGAGCCCGTGTTCCCAAAATAATCTGGATGAAAGATAAGCCGTCCCCTCTCCTTTGCCCCTTCCTCTTGTCATTTCCCTCGGTGTGCACTACTGCTCCCACACTGCTTCTAATCCCCCTACCCTCTCTGTTATCCCCCTTTTTTTCTCCCCCTCCCACCTCTAATCGCCCCACAGATCATTTCCCTTCTTCTTTCTCCTCCTCCTCTCCACCCCTGCTCTCGGGGCCTCCCCTCCTCCACCTTTTTTCCCCTCCCTTCTGTCATTAGCCGCTATATAAGAGCCCTGCATCCCTGCGTACCTCTCTCACACACTGTGTCGACTGGGACGGGGATAGTCCCGGGGAAAACTGGGGATTACATTGTCTACCTGCTTCTGAAGGAGTCATTTTACTCTGGATTTGTCATTAAAGAGGTACAGCCTTTCTTTGTCCTTTGTACAAAACACATTTAATGCCAGTGAACTGAGAAATCGAGAATATTGTAGAAATGAGTAGAATACACCTGCTTTAGTTTTGGTTTTTCACTTGCTTATTGACAGCTGTGATTACTTTAACACACAGTTGCTTGAAATTCTTGAAATGCTTAGAATGCATTGTGTTTTCAAGGATTAAACTACTTGAAATAGCTGCAATTCATGGATAGGAAAAACAAAACTAAAAAATGAATACTTAATGTTGGAGAATTAATTAATTTATTCAAATTATAAAAAATCCACACTGATTTATTCACATATACACAAACAAATAACACACAAAAGTCAGAATCTAGCTGGTTTCAATGGAGAAAAATAAGATTATATGGACATATTCAGTAGTGTAAAGTATTCTTTTATGAAAACTGTCAAATTATGGAGTTTGCTACAGTAAAAAAGCGCAAAATGGAACTTGAATTTAATCTTGGAATAGATTTACCAAACCAAAAATAGTATAACTTTATTATTTAACCTTCAGTGTTAAGTTGTCTGTGTTATTTCCCACCTTTGATTGTTGAGTTTCAGTGTGTGCCTGTTACATCACACCTCATGCCTTTGTCTAAAATAACAGATGCCCGTAACGCTCGTGTTTCCTCGTGTTTCCTCAGATCAGTGCGTCACAGCTGACTTTTCATCCGGAGCCGCTGACATCACTCTCACCTGATCTGCACACTCGCCCGCCGTAAAACCTCGTCACTCATCCGCAACGTCAACACCGCGCACGCTTCGGGAACACCATGAGCAGCAACTACAGCGCCACTCTGATAGGCCCCGCCCCCTGGGGCTTCAGGCTGCAGGGAGGAAAGGACTTCAACATGCCCCTGACTATCTCCAGGGTGAGTTTACTGCACATGTAAACACACACACGACATCAGCATGCGTAAGTGCGAGGATTTTCTTCTTAAACGTCTATCTTCTTCTTCTATTTTTTCGTTTTTTTATATCCGGGCCTCGTTTCCACTGGTCGGGTCAGTGCAGCACAGTTTGGTTCAGTAACCCCTAAAAAGGCTTGTATTTCCAGTGGGCTGTGTCCAGAGAGAGATGTCTGCTATGTAAACAGTGATGTCACACAAGTACAACAAAAGTTTGGACTGACATGTTGCCAAAAAGTAATTTGTAGTTTGTGTAAAGCGGTGAGCTGCTGTAAACACGACGGCTCGGGTTTATTCTCAGCTTTCTGAACATTACATTTATAGAGCTGTGCCAGTTTCAGGGAGTTACCACTTAATGCGATCTGCTTGTGTTTCATGAAATAGATAGAGAGCTTTTTTAATCCCCAAAGAGAAAACTCATTTGCACAAAACACACTAACACCATCAGTATATAATACACACAAAACAGAACAATACGTTACATTATCATGTAGACAGTTAATGGCGTTTTTAATCCACAAAGCAAGAGCTGTACAACGCTGACTCTCTCTAAAACTGGAAACAGCTGTTGGCAATTATAAAAGCAATAAAAGTTGGAAAAATGGTGTTTATCTCTTTTTGCAAAGAAACAGCCATCTTTTGGGCCCCTTTTAGCCAGAGGCCCTTGGCTGTTTGTAGTTTTGCCTACCACACTGCAACACTTCTGCTCCTTCTGTTAGGGATGCAGGGCCATACACAAAATGTATTTTAAACACCAAAGAGCAACATTAAAAAATAAATTAGCCTGCTTTACATTGGTCATGATCACATGGCGAAACAGATGTTATTTTGGGAACTATTTTCTTAAACCAAAAGACCAAACACAGTGATTTTCATGTTTACAGAACACTCAGCTCTCTAAAACATAATCTAATGCAGTTACATGTACAGTCCTACTTTATACAAATGCAGAATGAATACATCCAATTAACAATGATGAACTAAACAATGTTGTGAAGATGTTATTTTCTCTTGAAGTTGCCTGTTGAACACCATTTGTATTTATTTTTACTTAATTTTCATTTATAGTAGCAGTGAACATATTTTTTTCCACTTCAATCTTCAAAATGCTAAACAGAAACAAATTGAAATACCACTTTTATTACGGTACAGTATTAGAATAACCTTTTGTCTGAAACTAAAGCTCATAAAACAGACAAATGCTGGACTGTTGCTTGAAGTATGATGAAAACTGTTCTATCTTTCATCCCTCATCCTCCTCCCTTGTGCTTTTGTTGCCGTCTTGACTCCTTCTCGCGCCGGAGCACGTGTTAGCGCTGCGAACTCATTTGCCATCTGTCGTGTATTGACGACCCAGGAAACCCATTCTCTCTTTCTCTTCTCCTTGCTCTCCAGCGAACGACCCACAATCAAAGTCCTGGCAGTGAACGCTTGGCTGGAGTCCCTCTGTTTGAACGTGCATCTTGATGGTCCCTTGCTTTCCTTGCCTTTAGTGTCATTCCGTACCTTATCCTTTGTTGCCCCTTCGAGTTAAAACACACACGAGTACCGCATGTTTCCTTCATGGCATCAGCTAACGCGTGAGTCTGGAACGAGATAGGGCCTCTTGGAGTTTTCCCCGAGCTTCTGTTGTGCTCCTCTGGGACACACATGTACGAGAACCCAACATTACACCCAAAAAATCTCTAGAGCTGGCAGCGCTCAGACTTTGAGCCAACTTTAAAGTGAAGATGGATGGCTTGCCAGATTCGGTGCCAATTCCCCGTGGAGCTGCTTCGGGTTGCCATGTTTGCGTTATTAGTTTGGATGTGATACTTTTCCCACTAACTAAAGCCATGTGAATGTATACCACAGTTTGTGTGTGAGCGTGTTCATGCCTGGATACAATTTTAGGGAGGGACTACACAGTGTGAGTAGCAAAGAGAAAGGGATAAGTAAAAAAATAGAAGAAAATGAGACAAAATTAAGAGAAATAATGATGGAAGAGAGCTGTTTTTTTGCAATATTGTAAATCCATTCTATATTAAACATGAGATAATTACCAGTTTTAAGGCATATTGTGATGTTATGTCTTAGTGTTATGTAAATCACTAATACACAGAGACGTTGTTGTAATATGAGCTGATGAGAAAGTACGGAAACAGACCAGCTTCTGTTTAACTCTTCACACCAGGCCTTTTCTCAAGGTTATCACATCCTCAAACATGGATTTACACTTCACATGAAACAATTTCCAGATAAATAATAGTTAGTGGCTTCAATGTGATGAGGGTTATGTAGTCCAGAGTCTGTATTTCTTGATAAATCTTAAATCAATTCCACTTTTATCCTGCCTAATTGTAAATGTAAATATCTCAAGTCATCTCAATACATAGAGATTACCTTAAACTTCTAGCTTTGAGTTCAGTGTGATTACAATTCATGTGTTTACAATTATCTCCATCTCGTTAAACATTATTTGGTTGCATTTCTGATCCCCTTTCACTTTGCTTTCCTTTTTCCGTGCTGTTTTGCTGTGTAAAAAGACGTATCCGGCAACAGAACATACTCAAAATCCTTGATAACTAAGCCTAGATATCATCTTTTTCACCAATCATTCCTATTACAAGGTGATTTAAAACAGTTTTCCGTACATGGAAGAAAAAAAATTGCATACTCTCCCTTTGAAGCTTTTCTAAATTGCCTTAAAATGCTCACGTTTACTCAATGGAATCAAATCGAAAAGACACAAGACACTACTACGTGTTATAACAGAAACTTGATTTACCAAAAGTATGTTGAATATGTGCCTGGCGTGACGATGACAGCCAGTCCATTACATGTCACTCATCAGGATCATCTGTCCAAATTTCCCTCTCATTCTGATCATACCTTCATCCCCAAACCATCCCGTGCCTGCTTTGAATTTTTCTCTTTCTGCTGCTGCCAACCTCCTCAAATCCCTTTAGATGCAAGAATCAGCTCAGGTCTTAGGGTTATCTCCTCTCTGCCTCCTAAATCTGTCCGTACCCGTCCATGCGCTCACCTCAGACCCGTCCGACCGCTGGATTTGTTCTGAGAAGAGCCAAAGAGTTGGGGTTAATGGAGAATGTGGGAATAGCGCCAACCCACACGGACACAGCTGCTGCGACTGTACCGTGTGTTTCATTTGTGCCGCTGTCGGTCGCCTTGGTATTATCATATCAGACCGGAGTGTTGCATCATGGGTCAAACAGTCACTACACTATCTACAGTGTCTATGTCCTGCCTTTTGTGTGAACCGTTGCTACCCTCCCTTCGAGCCTACTTTTATGGTGTAGAATAACAGGTTTTATAACAAACCAAGATTGATAGTGGTGCTTTTTAAAGTGGCTATGAAATGTTTTACCACAGCCTTTGGTTTGTGAGCCTTTAAAAGGACACATTTAGAGCAGGGAAAGGATGAAAAAATGCAGGAAAACTGTAATTGACTAATAGCACATTCTCATAAGAATGATCTGCTTCTTGATTTTCTTGAATGGTGCCCCTTTTTTATTATTTTTATTGGACAAATGACCCTGAGTCTTGCCAGTAAGCACAGCATAGTTAGAGTGAATCAATACCGAAACATTCATGAAGGCTGTCCATTACTGGATGTGCTTCTAAAATAATTTACCTGAAGTAAAACCAGGGGAATACTGTGAACACATTTAGCCTCTAAGAATAGACGAAGCCCTTCAGATGCTGCCTTCAAGCACTTAGAGGAAAAGTGGAGCTTAGTTTAGTATCACTCTTTAAAAATCACGGCTAAGAAGATGGCATTTTTGCTTTTTTTAAACATTACAATATCACAGTAATCCTGCATTCATGTTAAAACAATGGAAAAATACACTTACATTTGCATATAGATACTTTAAATTACTCACGTGCAGTTCTCTTTAGGTTAAAAAGTGACTGGAAATGCGTAAAAGTGGTACGTTAGTTTCAAGGATAGCCCTGTGTTTTGTAAAAGCGGGTAAATGAGAAACTGAGGGGTATGTTACTTATTCCATGCAGTAGATGATTGTCAGTCCAGTTTGGAGGAGCAGACAGGAGCAATGACACAGTCTTTGTGTGTTATGTACGTCTGATAATGGGAACAGTGAAATCACACTTTAATAAATACAAAGGTTCGACAGCTACTTTTAGGACAAGACTAGGTTTTGCAGGAAATATCTTGGATTTATTTGGACTTGTGGACACTTTTTATTCTGTTCATCATTTATTCAACCCCAAATCTTACAATTAATTTGTACAAGCACCGTATTATGGATGTCTGAACCAACATTTGGGACATCTCTCTCCAACATTTATAGTGGAAATATCTTCCAGTAGACACCACAGCAGTTCAGTAATTTACAACAGTTTAGTTAGTCTATGTAGCATTGCTCCTGTCTGATTCTGTAATATACTGTAGGAAAGAAATAACAGAACCACTTTTCCAGTAATAATCTGTCAGTTTACACTTACTAAATATAGAAGAACAGCTTTCTAATTCAGAGACTGGAACTGTTTAGGTTTATTTATAAATCAATTTGCTTTTTTTTCTGGTCTATATTAGTGCATCCAAAGAAATGAACTGGTGTAAAGCCTTTTTATGTCCCTCCATAAAAGTACATGAAGATAAAAGCAGATTGATCATGTCAGAGGTGTGACTGAAAAGCTAATCCACATGAAACCTTTTCGTAGAAGAATGCAGCTCCTGGAACAGCATCAGTCGGCCCCGTCCCGCTGACCACGAGGACAGGCAACAAACACACAATACCACGACTTATCACGTCCGTCAGCCGCTTAAAAACCTGACACGACTTAATACTTGATTTAACAAATAGGCCTGAAACTCCCCTTTGCTCAGACTCACAGAGAAAGAGCCAGAATAAGCACCTTATCGTTTCCTCTCCCACAAATCTGTCAATACGCGTGTTAGCAGTTGTCCGTGGACTTGTTAGGGCAGACGTGTTATTATTGGACACACTTCCAGACGTGTTCACTTTGGAGTTGAGCATGGCAACAAATGTCTGAGACTTGTGCCGGACTGGAACATGTGTGCTATGTGCTAAACCTGCTATAATCGTTAGTCATTTATGAGCTATTTGCTTAGTCAATATAGATATTCTGGTCACAGATGAAATAAAGTCAATTACTAATCAATTGTAAAAGCCCCATGACACCTATCAATACAGGAACCTTGCTATAGATGACAGCTACATCCGGCTCTATGTAAGTCTTGTTTTGAATGAAGCTTTTAGTGCAACTGCAGAATTATTTCAAGTTTTATAACTCTGGCTGAGCAGCAGAGCCAGGTCATAACGTAAGGAGCAGTGAGTTCACTCTTGAATAACCTATTGTTTAATGCAGCTTTAATGCATTTTCCACATGGACCGTTAATCCCGGCACGTCTCCTCTGTCTTCCTGACAGGATGAGGTCCCACGGCTGCATCATGCTTTTACATAGTAACACCAGCTGCCGACAAAATGTGATTTAAAGGCTGTGAATTTAGTCCAAAAGAATCAGACGAGAACAGTGGGAGTCCTCATCCCGTACGCTTTTACGGTTTGCTTTTGGTCCTTAAGAAAAGTCATATTTTAACAGTCAACTGCCTTTTAGATATTTTTAGTTACTGTTTATGCAGCCATACCTTTTACATAACTTTAAGATTGATGCATAGTATTTAAGCATTACATAATTCATGAAAAATGTACATACTATAGTCAGGCACCAAATCTTACCACACATTACACTTACAGGCCTTGTGTTTTTTTATTTATTTTGAACAAATTCAGATAAATACAGATACATTACGTCAAAACATCAATATATAAAAGGTATCAACAGTTACATGATACTCAAAAGAAGAAAGAAGAAGTGCAAGTGTGTACTACTGCCTTTTCCTTCCATAGTTATACTGTTGACTGTGCTTTTATCCATGCTCGTGAGATCAAAACATTCAGATTCAGATTCAGATTCAGACAACAAACTGGAACAAAAGCAAACAACACTAAACACTGGAAGAAAACATTGATGTAATCGAATAAATATATGATATACGAGTCTTAAATATGCTATAAAAAGGTGAATAAAACTCAATTGAAAGGAAGAAACCTGACAAAATTTCTCGTCAAGGTGTATTGCTGTCTCTTGATATCAGCCGATGGAGTGTGAGAGTGAAATTAGTGTTCAAGACGCCTCTTTAAAGTCATCTGTGTGGCAATAGTTTGGTTTTTTAGTGGAAATAAGAGATGGAAAAAGACACAAACGAGATGTAAACATTGCACATTGTAACAAGACCACTATGTAATGACAAAGAACAACCAGAGAAATCAAAGAACATGTTATAAATAAACACATGCATCAGCCTTTATGGATAGATTATGTAAGTGTGTTTTCATACATACACTAAATATGTCTTTCCTCCTGAAATAACACTGCCCTGTTCCTTTCTAAACATTTATTAGTCGTGTTAGTTCAACGTACAGTAAGCACGTTCAACATTACGGGTTGTGTGGTTCTTTAAGTGCGACTGATTGAAAACACACAGCCGGCCTCTTGTGTCGACGTGGAGCCGACCACTTCGGTCTCGTGACCCGTTTCCTGAGAGTGTCCCAGTGGCTCTGCACAAACCCAGACCTCAGCACCGCAACAATCGTATCATTGACTCAGAATCAATGCTGGTTTGTTCGCTTCACTTCCTGCAAGATTTTAAAACAATCTCTAATGTGTGTAGTTATTTCTTTTAGTGACTTTTGGTGCACATTTAAGCTTTAAATTTATCATTAAAACTCACAGATGCAAATGTGTTGTTACTTGACACATATGCAATGCTTTTATAGTAATCCACATTGTTATAAATCAATACGACGTGCTTGCTTTTCCTTCTGTTACTAGAGTATTTAATCACTGTCAACCCTCAGCCAGCAGATGAAGCCATTAAACGTACATAAAGTATTGATTTTTACTGTGAATGTAATGCCAGGAGTGTGTACAAGCCCCTGTTTTGTTGTGGAGTATCATGTAGAGACTCAGATCCCAGAATCAATCTCTAGTATGTTCTTGAAATGGATTTAATGGTCCAGAGATTAGTTAATGTTTAATGTTTTTGCTGCGCTGTATTTGACCTTATTCTGGCATGTAAGGTTGTACAGCTGAGAAAAGCTACACTATAGATGAAGCTTTGGGGAAGGAAAGCAATAAAGCTTTCTTAATCTCAAGTTAATGTTATCTCATACGTGTCTAAAGGGATAATTTGGTATTTATTATACTTAGGAATAGGTAACTTACTCTCAGGAGCAATAACATAGCTTTGTGTTACGTATCTCACCTCTCTGGCTAATAAAGACAATAAAAAACACACTTTTATAACAAAAATACAACTAAAGGCTGAAGTACAGGTGTTTACATGTATTTCTTTCATTATATGTCTGCTTTTTATTCTGTTTTTTATTCTGCACCGCCCTGTACAAGCCCCTCAATGCGTCCGTCCGAACTAAAACGCTGCCATTTCTCAGGAGAATATACTGTGTAAAGTGAAATATACGTTAAATGAAACCTTTTGACGAGCCCTTTTGCTTCAACAAACACCACAATAATATAGATAATCAATGTAAATCAATGTAGAAAAAAAAAAAAACCCCAAACTCTCAAAAACATATCAGTCAGTCAGTGCTAAAATTGCATATAATTGGTATATTATTCTACTTTTAATTTGAAATAGCATGAAAAAAATTGAACCAAAAAGGTATATGTGACTTTTTTCAAAATTAAAAATATACAAAAATATTAATATTTTGAACAGTTGATAAAAATGTCTAAAGAA
This sequence comes from Rhyacichthys aspro, assembly GCA_036850595.1. Taxonomy (NCBI): domain Eukaryota; kingdom Metazoa; phylum Chordata; class Actinopteri; order Gobiiformes; family Rhyacichthyidae; genus Rhyacichthys; species Rhyacichthys aspro. Next base: position 3,888,040 of record CM072156.1, on the reverse strand, counting down.
AGGTCTCTGTTTGCATTTATATTTTAGAATTGCTCTTGTTTTAGTGTCATTTACGCCCTTTAAGCTCTCGATATGTTCTGTGTGCATCGTATTTAAAAGGACATTAAAGAAGTTCAGTGTTTTAAATGTTTAAAATGTATTTTCACTGGCCCAGATTACAACAGTTCATGGTTTATGCATTAGCTATCTAAAAGTGTCTAATAGAACCAATTTTCCTGTGATTTTTTCCAAATTTCCAAGTCAGTTGCTGCTTTAAAATGAAGGCACTCGGTATGGAGTATATTGCAGCACTTTTGCAATTACCTAGAGAATAAATTAGGGTTTGTAAATTCTTTTCAGACATTTATATAAAGCTGCGAATGTAACGGTACACCTCACTTCATGATCAAACATAAATTAGACCCGGTTGTTGCGTAACGCTGGTTTTCTGTGGGTGGCTGATGGATACAAATAGACTGAGGTTGAGGTGAAGTCGCTCCCATGCTCTTCCTTAATCCCACTGCTTCCTTCTCTCCCACCGTCGCTGTCATAAATCCACAGCTCCTCAGTATTTCATCTCGTCTGTCTTCTTCCATCACCCCAACACATCCTGGATATTTGTTAGTATTTTCCTCGTTGCTATAGCGCGTGGGTACTTCATCTCAGCACACTTTGTATATGTTAGCTTTAGCCAATTGCAATAACGGTAATGCTTTTTGTAAAAATAGGTGAGATAACCTGTTTAATTAAAATTTCAAGCCGTGGCAGATAGAGTTACCAAGTCCTGAAAACCTTAGAATAAAGTTTCAGCTCCAACTTTGAGTTAAAAAAAATGAGAAAATGTTTTTGCAGATGTCAGAATTGTCTCAGTTTTTCTCTGTGAGTGTCTCGTAGCGTGACATGAACCATCTGCCTCTCATCTCTGTCGCCCTCGGCGCTGAAAGAGGCCATTGTCGAGAGCACTTACACTGGTCACTGTATGTTTTACCCAAGCTTTTATTGCAGTGTGTTGAAATCCTATTTAAAACACTCCAATCAGAGAACACATGTGTTGAAAAGACAAGTTCAGCCGTGTTGTTTCTAAAGTGCTGCGTCTGTTTTTCTTCTTTCCACACGTCCTGGAAAAGCTGGAATATATAGATGACCAGAGGACCGAGCGATAAGGCTGGTTTTTAAGAGATTTCTTTGCGGTTTAATCAAAATGAGTGATGCGTTATCCTTGTAAAGACTCTTTTGGGGGCTAAGATGGAGACAGTTCCAGAAGTGCACTCTTAAGAGCTTTTTTTCTGGGATATATTTAGAAATTTGTTCACTTTCTGATTAAAAAGACAGAGTGTAGTTTCATAAATACACTACACAAGATCTTTAAAGGGTCTAAAGACATAAAAATACCCCCTTAAATTGAAGCAAAAGGCTAATTTTTACTACATAAGCCACATGACTTTATTCTAATATTACAGTTTGCTTTAGCTCCTGCAGAGACCGTTTATCACAAAATAAATAACAAAAATCAGCTAAATTAAATCAGTTTATCTCACAGTCCTAATTGAGTAGTTTTACATCAAGGGGGAAGTTGTGGAAACAGAGAATAAAGTCAAATATAATGAGTTTCTTGGAAAATTATGCCAACAAATGACTAAATAATGTCTGATTATCATTAAATTCAACTTTATCAATCAGTTTTAGGCCTCTTCACATGAATTGATTCAGACTTCATCTTCCACAGACTATTGTTCAAAAGCCCAATGCAGGGAATGGTCCATGTTGTTCAGTATAGCATCTATCCTATTGTGTGTCTCCAAACTAATACATATAGTTAAACCAGCACTCACTAGTTTTTCATTCTTTACAGATCTTTTACTGTCATTTGTACGTATTGTTTGACTTGTTTCGCTACTTTTTGGACTCGGAAAAGGATCTTTAGGAAAGAGTACGAACACTTATTAACTAATAAATTGCATTTGTAAAGATTTTGTCTGTGAGTACTATTCATAATCTCAGTCTGAGTCTCCTAACTTCCTAAAAAACCCTCTTGGTTCCCTATAAAATCTAAAAAATGTGTCTCTTTATGAGATTTCCCACTGATTTTACCGACTCATTTGACTTTCCCGTCGGCTCACTGTAAACACTCATTATCTGTCAGCGCTCACAAACAAAGCTGTTGTGGTCACTTCGGTCTCTGTTTCCAATGAAGATCATTCCAAATAGAGAGGTTTAGTGTTGCTCATCGTTCACGTTTTGTTTATCTGTTTTTGTGCCTGTTTCTATCTAAACACGTGTCTCTCCTGGGGTCTTTAAAGTTGTGGTTTTTATGTCACGGTTCTGGTCATAAATCAAATCATCTGAGAAAAGGATTTAGTTTAGTAATACTTGGATGTGCGTGATAGATTCTTGAAGATTTTAGACTATCTTTATTATAAAAATCCAAGCTAAGAATCTTTTTAATCATAGTGATTAAAAACAAATGTTTGTTTTTGGAAACTGATTAAATATCTGTCATCTGTATTTACATGAGATAAGCTTGAAATCGTCTGGATTCTTCACTGTTTTTGGTCACTCAGATGCATCCTGGAAAAGTAGTGGCTATGTAAGGTACTATAAAGTAAAAGTTTTGTTTTGTCAAAGAGAAAAAAAACACAAAACTGGTGTCTGGTGCCTTTCAATGAAAATGAGGAACACAATTTCACGAATAGGAGCCAAAAACAGGAAGTGGCACCTCAAAAACATGTGACTTCACCCCGTTGTCTTTGTGTTCAGATGAATTAAATGTGATTAAAAAATTTGTGTTGATGGATGCTCTTGAACAGTGGTTCTCAAACTGTGGGACAAAACCTGCTGGTTCTCTGGCTTTCTATAGTTTTTTTAGATTTAAATGATAATCTTTACTAGACAAATGAAAAAAAATATAATCATGACAAAAGTTATGTTGTGCTTGTACATTAATCTTAAGTTTTAGTCTCCAACCCTTGAATTAGTCCTGTTTAGTCCTTGTTTAAGGTGTTTAAATGCAGTACAGTATGAAACACTTGACGAGTGTTTCAGTATTAAGTATTTTATTCCAAGCAAAACAGTCAATAATAAATAAAATTCATACAGGAATCAAACAGACACATGTTTAAAATACAGGCTACATGTTGTATACTAGGGCTAGACTCTGATTTTTAAATAGTAATAAAATATAAATAACTCAAGAGTATCTTTCTTCAAAACATCATAAACACATTGTGTAGGTTGATAATAACAATAAATCTGTAAAATAATGTGCTTCCTTGAATAAAAAGCTTTAAGATATTGTGTTTTGGGAATAAAGGATTGTTTGGCCCAGAGCAGTAAATGAAGACTCCATAAATAAAGGAATTATGTTTTGATGTTTTGGTTTTAGCTGGTATTTCTAGTGTATTATAATGCGTTCTGCAGTCTGATAGGATCAAGGTACAAGGTCTTTTTTTTCTTTTTTTGTTTGTTTATAGTTGTTTTCTGTTGTCGAAGCAGGCATTAGTGATTGTGCGTGATGAAAGTCCAGGAAAAAGACCTCCAGAAAAGAGCGGGGCCCTGACAGTGCTCTGCTGTTGCTCAGTTCGACGTAAAAGACCACAGTTTTGTGTCCTCTTTTTAATCAGCGTCGGAGCGATCCCTCATTACTGCGCTCTTCTGACTCTGCGGCTGAGTGGCGCTGAGTGATGTAGCGTGTGTTCGACTAATATGACTATAAAAGGTTGGGGCCACAAAGCTTTAACACTAATCCGGGAGCAGAGCCTCTTTTATTAGCCGGTCTGACTATCTTTGTGTGTGTTTGTGTGAGCGTGCACGTGTCTGTGAGGGTTGAAAAGGACAAAGGCAAAAAGAAATGGCCACACTTAAAGGATGTAACTAAAGCTAGCGACATAATAGCTTTGGATATCCACAGTTTTGTCACAAGTCAGAAAAAAACTTGAATGTGACTGTCAATCTGCACAAATACTTCACTTATCACTTCAAAATAATATAATAAAGACTATTCTCTTGTGGCCTAGAACGTTTTAGAAGTGAATTAATGTCTAATCCAGTTGCTCTCTACCTTTATTTGACCATATTCCTCATTTATTTACATTGCTTGGATGTATTTCTCAGCCAATCACAGCTCAGAAGAAAAAAAGTACAACAGAATTATATGAGACAAGCCCTAAAAGAGTCAATGGAACAAATGGTTTCTTTACAGAATCTCCACATTTAAACCTCTTTTGCAGATTCCTAAACATACATTTGTACAATTCTGAATAAAGATAACCAGGAAATGCTTAGTGCTTAGTTCAGAGTACATTTTATCACCATCAAATATCACCAATTTGTCATTAAACCAGGCTCAATCATCCAGAAATAACTGTAAATGTCCCCAAATGATATAATTTTATATTGTACAGACTCATAGTGAACACGTTTAATTATAAAAGCATGCACATTTGGGTTGAGTGGTTATTACTTCAGCTTAACGAGGTTTACTCTTGACCTCAGTTCGTTGATTGAATCGTCAGTAAGAGCCACTTCAGAGAAAGAGCAAACACTGCAGTGAAGGAGTAGTTTTGTCGTAAATGGAGATAAAATATGGATATTATGAAGAAATGTCACATGTAGAAAGCACACGCAGTTCTTTTTTCTTGTCTTTCTTAAACAGTACATGTTGTTAATTTAATAAAACACAAAATCCCAAATCAAACGTAAATATAAGAATTGCATAAAACTTGAGGAGGAGGTCTAAGAGTTGTAGATTTTAAGTTGAACAGCGCGGTTGGTGTTAAATACCAGCTCTGTTTCTAAACATGGGCTTTTTGTGTGGCTTGAATCTGTTTCAAATTATCCAGCTTTCCCCCAGAGTCCAAGTGCAGCAATTAAACCTTGTTTGGTTGCTCATACTTAAAACATAACTCAAAAATGATGGATGAAAACCTTGAATATGAGTAATGCCATGAATGAATTTTTATTAATTAGTTTTTTTTACTCTGGACCAGTTCCTGTTTCTTGTTCCTGGTTGTTCAAAACCTATAAAAGTGGAATGTGTCGAACTCATGTCGAGCCCCATTGGCTGTTTGTCACCTTTTTATCACTACATAATGTCTGTTTACTGGCATTAGATTCAATTATCATAGTTTTGACAGTGGTTAAATGTGGGCATGTTCACAGGATGTTCTTCACGGTGCTTCCTCTGAATGTGCTTTCAAATTTTCTGCCCTACAAATTGTGGGAAAGAGCGCTTTTGAAGTGATCTTTTTGTGATGTTGCGAACCCATCTAACAGCAGGTCATAAACAAGAAGCGAAGGTAAGGTTAGTTATTAGAGCCACATCAGTGAAGGCACAGCAGACCAACCATCATGTAGCGCAATATCAGGCCTTTCATTAGCTTCGTCCGAGAAATAAAGCCATAAATCCCGTCATAAATACAGGCTCCACGTGTAATGACTATCACTGATGTTGCTGCTTATTGAATCTCTGTGTGCGGTTGTTGTTTTTTTTTTGTGTGCAGCTGACGGACGGCGGGAAGGCGGCCAAAGGGGGGATCGCCGTCGGAGACTTGGTTCTGTCCATCGACGGCATCGCCACGGAGGGCATGAACCACCTGGAGGCTCAGAACAAGATCAAGAACTGCACCGGCAACCTCAGCCTCACTCTGCAGAAGTAAGCCGCCGTGACCTCGGTGCAGATACGTCGGGGGTAGCCATTAATCTGTATGACAACACAGGATCTATACATTCCTCTCAGATTTTCGGTCCAGACGTTGTGCGGAAAGGCAGATGTTGTTGCTGTAAGTTCGGCCTCTTTTTGCCGTTCCCAAAAGAAAAGAGAAATGTACCAGACGTGTGGACCACCCTGTTTTCCCCGAGCTTTTATCACTACCATTATAATTCTTCTGCAGCGAACCTGATTGTGCACTTACGTTTGGTTTGACTGGTGGTTTTGTGTATGTTCCTGTGGATTGAATCGGGATAAAAAGTTTAAAAAAGTCTTGGTTTAGTCCTGAGTCCTACAGGATCACAAACCAGAACTTTTATGTGATAACAACACAGCTTGATTTAAATTGGACGGTCATTTTGACATTGACTCTGCGTTAATCTCTGACAGAAGACCAAAACATTAGTGCGATTTAAACAGTTGAGATGTATTGTGCAACCCTAACATAAATTCACTACTTTATTATCAATAGACATCTTTAGAATCTTAAAAACACTTAAAAAGCAATTAGCATCTAGGAAAATGGCTCTTGTGATGTGTTTTTTGTTGCGTTCCTCACACTTCAACCCTCACCAACAACAGCATAGACTTGCCTGTGTTACTTTTATTTAGAAATAAAGTAAAACTGAACGTATTGAACGTATTTCACTGTGAAATCGGACGCTGCAAGTGCTGGAATACCCACTTTTCTGCTTCTACTGTGGATTCAGGGTTTACAAACTGAATAAAACTCCTGCCAAGAAGAGCCTCCCTTAATAAAACTGGACCCAGAAGTATGCAGACATGTAATTGGATAAAGCGTGCCAGTAGGGACTTAAGATCTTATTTTGTCACAGATTATATCCTAATACAGTTTGCTATAACAGGATATTGCAGCAAGAAAGAAAAATATGTCTGTTTAATGCTTAGACAGTGTAATGGAAAGAGTTTGTTTTTATTCAGTCTTTCCGTTGATCCGTTCACACAAACAAAAAGAGCTAAAACATCTTCATACAGCAGTAAATTAGTTCCCTGATAATTTACCAAAACATTTTTCCCTTCAGGCTTCACATTAAGTCCATTAAATCTAACAAACAAGCCAAGGATTAAACCACACTGTCCTGCTGCCATACCCACACCAAGAAAACACTCTTTATGTAGCGGCGGAAGTAGTTCAAGATAAAAGACCCGTTGTTTTTTATTAGCACAGTACTGAATGGATGAATAAACCCTTCCAACTATTTAACTTCACCATTTTACAACAAGGGTCTTTAAGTTCTTTTTCTTTTCTTCTTCCAGCTTCACGTTCTTTTCAATTTTCTACTTTTTTCAACACTTTTCAGGCATCTTCTTTGAAATGTAATGTATTTAAATTTGAGCTGTTATTTAAAAGCGCTCAAAGCAGCTCCGGTAATAGCTTTTGAAGGCCTTCTGAGATTTCAAGTCACACTCCTAATGACTACATCGATGACAGAATATGCGCTCACACATTACTCTTTTTCGTAAACCGCACTCGTGTAGTCCAGTAAGTTCTCCTAAATCGGATCATGAAGTCATAAAAGAGACGTATGGAGCTGGTGTCCTGTTAGCGTGGGCTTGTTTTTGCCCCGTTAAAGGAGTACTTGTTCAGTCTTTGTGGCAGACGTCAGGCCTCGAAGGGTGAATTCATGCCCTATTGAAAACACATGCACCGGTTTGTTTCATTAAGTGGCAGTTTGATTTTATTAAAGCGGTGTAAGCAGCAGCCGCTCTGGGGACAGCTGGCTCCAGATAGCGCTTCACCGGGACACAGCGGTGCTCTGGTGGGTTACAGGCTTTATTTACAAGAAGAAACAAAGTCCTATTTAAGGCTCGGGTTGTGTTTGTCGCCGACGTTTACTGCCACTTTGACTTTGGCGTCGTGAATGTAGGAGAGTGTCTTGCCTGGGTCAACATCTGGACTTTAATGGGACGACATGCGTAATGGAAAGAACCAATCTAGTCCTCTGTTTCTGTTCGTTTTTACAGCCGTCACTCTTGGTTTTTTCCTTCGGGTCGGCACATTTCGATTGGGTTTGTGACCGGGTCAGAAAGCAAAAGGAATGATAACAGTGAGATTATGTAGAGAAACTGTAACTATGCATGTGGTATCTGTGTATAAGGATTTTATGAGGAGACGAGCTGTTATTCTGTTTCCAAATAAAGTGGAGATGGGCAGCAGATGTGTGACGGACGAGGAAAAGCTGCGAAATCCACAAAAATTGAAGTAAAATACATTATCATGAATCACATCTTGAGTGAATAATATTGGACTGCTGCTCCCAGTTTGTCCAAGTGCATGGAATAAATACATTTTCACTTTAATGGTGCAGATCTAAAGCAATATAACAACAATCTCCTTCTTTATTAGTATTTTTAGAACTTGTTGCAACGACTGAAGCCATTATTTGTCATTGTTGAAGCTGAAATTGCTGAGATTTCTTAAAATTTGATGAAAATGGCAGATTTTTTGCTTCAAATTTGCAGAAGTTACATCAACATTTGGAAATGTTTTGTTTTGAAATAAATGGAGTTTGCAGAAATTTGTTAAAATTGTGTGACAAGTGTGTTTAGAGCAGAATTTACAGCAATCTTTGGCTAATTTTCAAAGTAGAAATTTGTTGGAAGATGGATATTTAAAATGGATCAGTGTTTGAACGAGACTCAAGTGTAAAACATTTACTGGAATTTGCAGTGTTGTTTAAAAAAATGAGAAAATAATTTATTAAAAAGTATGAAAAATAGTCATATCCATAAAATACTAGCTACGTTATGGGAAAATTTGTTGGAATAATAAAAAAGCCCAAAGGGAACAAGACATAATTTATATTTTTATTGAATCTGAAAGAGTGGACTTGATTAACTTGATTAATGTGTTAAATTTTCTGATTTTGGACAACATCCATTTTGCAGCAGTTTTCTTTTAATGAAAATGAATTGGTTTGAAAATATAGCCAAGAATTCCTGCATTTGATCCAACATTAATAAGCAACACCCGGAGTTTCTTTATATACTTAAACAAAGACATTTATTATTTATATAAGACATTTATTCTGTTTTAGTGAGATTCAGATATTACATTGCATCAGTGGAATTACAGAATTAAACCATATCTCATATTTCATATCTTGAAACTTGCTTAGCTTTTCAAAATAAACCTTTGCTTGGTTCAGACCTTGTTGGCAGACGTTTAGTTGGCGGTAAAAAAGTGTGCTATAGATATTTTCTGTGTAGCCTGATGGTCTCTGTTTGACAAAAAACAGTGCTTTACCTATAATTAAAACATATTTGTACTGGCTGTTTACTACGGCGTTACAGATTGAACTGAGCAGATTTAGTAAAGATAATCTCATCTAATAAACTGCACTCTTTTTATCTTTCAGTGAACTCTTCTGCACTGGCAACACTTTCCAAAACCATTTTTCACTGATTTAAAATAGCAACAAGGAAGTCCTGTGTAACTGTTTGAGATAGATTTGACAGTTGCTTCTCTATTTACCAGAGTTTTTCTCCTGTCTAGGGATGCATGATTAATTATTGGGTTAAACAGCACAAAAAGACTTTTGTATTTGGCCTCAAAACCTGTCTTTGCTTAGTCAAGCCTCTGATTTCGAAAACAGGCCTGGAAAGAAAACCTGGAGACCACATAAAATACAAACAAATACATGGGTTTTCCAAAGCTTTGATCATTTGTTATCTGCAAATATCTTCATAGTAGTGATAAGGCTACAACATGACTGTTTCATGTTTACATCAGCAGATATGAACACAACTTTACGCTTTCGGTGATTGCTCATAAACAGCTGTGGTACAAATGCTGCCAAGGCTTTGTATTCAATATTTCATTAGGGTCAAAGTGAATTTGATTGGACGGGACTGTTGAAAACAATGTATTGTTAGTAAGAGGAACTGTGAGGGCAATAGTGGACACACATGGAGCACACATGTCCATAGTGTTGGATTGAATACAGATGCACAGGTAGCAGAGAGACGTTTATAGCAAGAGAAACAGAGAAGTAGCTTGATAGCAGTATTTCATATCTTCAGAAGACTGTATGAAGGTCGAATCAAGATCTAAACAGTGAGTGATTATAACTAAAATGTTACTGGCAAGTTTTATCGTGGAACATTCTCAATGTATTCGCAAAATGTCAACACTTTAATTACACCATTTAGCGCTGTAATGATTCTCTTTAGTCCAACAGTCTTTTAAAGTGTTGAGTCCAATTATTCATTCATTCCTTTCACAAAAACACCTTTGTATTTCATTGGCTAAACTCTTTATTCCCTGCTGCAAAGTCTGTCAAAACTCATTTGACTGTTTAATGGGCCTTTGTGCCTCTGTGACTGTTTTGTGCAGAAGCAGTGGCACAAGGTTTGTTCGAGAGACAGAAAACAGAAATTAAAACTCGCCAACCTTCGCTGCAGCGTCCATAGGAACAATAATGTACAAAGCGAACTGATTTGGGTAAACAGGCTCGCTCATGAAAAGACAGAGTGTTTTGCAGCAGCTTTTGTGGTGGTCCCAGTTAATTGGTTCCACAGCTTCTTTTATCAGAGCGCAGATCTAACCCTGTTGAAAGTCTCTAAACAGGATAATTACAGTGTTTGACAAGGCTGTTCATACTGACCCATGTGTCCATGCCGGAGTTGTCACATACATTCATTATGATTTAGGATTAGGATCCGTTGGGTTCATGGAGAAAACCAGAAAGATGAGTCACGACGAGGGTACAACACACTTTCATAATGTGTCACACTGATGGCTTAATAATAATACCATCATTTCACATTTCTCACAATATCAACAACATAGCACATAGGTTTACAGCAAAAAGTCAGAAAACAAAACAAGAACTGTGCTCCTCTTCAATGGATTCAAAAAGAAAGGTACATACAAGCTAGACTTAGATCTGAAACAGCTTTAAACCAACTGTAAATGTTGTGTTTACTTCAAATCTTGTGGAATACAGCAGCACCAATATTCTATCATCCATTTATTCCCTGCCTTTAACCCACACATGAGTAAAGAAATACACAGTAAAATATCCTTTATATATTAAAGTGTAATAAAGTTAAATAAAGTTGTGTTGAGCTAAACAGAAGGCTCCTTTGGCTTCAATAAGTGCATCCTTCTCCACATAGATCAACTATTGTGAGCTTTTGCTAGTTTCCTAAGTTGATAAAAAAATAAAAAGTACTAAAAAAAGTAGAATTAGATTTGTTTAAAAATCCTTAAACTTTGATCAAAGAAGCCTACACACATCAAACAATGTCACCGTTTACCGTTTGCTGCAGCTCCTCACAGCTCTTTACACTCCACTGTTCTTAATTTATCACACATCTTCAAAATATGGATGAACAGCCACCCAAAGTGTAACCATGTCCTTATTCTATCCTTATCCAACCCTTACCTTATTAGAGAAAGAAGTAAACAGCAACTTTACTGCAGCATTACATGAGAGTGTGTTGGTCTAAATAGAAGTATGGTATATGAGACTTATACTTCTATACAAGCGGGCTCATGCTACATAACCCTGAGACACCGTCAGGCTCTCACTCTGGCAGCTGTCTGAGTTATTTTAAGTGTGGAAGTTGGCGCCGTTACTTGAGTAAAAGGTTGGGCGAGGGAAGTTTGTGTAGCACTGGTGTACATTTTCACTTTGTTTACATTGGTTCTTTGAATAGAGACCACACAATCCCCGTGTTATGAGCAGATATGTGAGAGGAAACGCATGCACAAGCTGAAGGAGACAACTCAATTATACTGCAAATGAGTAAAAAAATAAAAAATAAAAATCATGGTTGAGTGCACACTTGTTTAGCTTCATTCGTTTACAAAAATGGCTCTGTTTACCTTTAATGTGAACCCTTGTTAACAGTGTATTTGGACAATTTGAAAGAAAAGGACACAATCAAAAGAAACACAAAAGAAAAATGGAATAAACTTCTACACATCAACTTACATAATCTCAAATGAAAATGCTCTTTATTTCATCTCAATTCAGGACTTTTGTCTCTCTTCTTATAGTTTTATTGTAATTTACACCTGCACCGTCCTTTTTTATATTTTAAATGAATCTTAAAACATCTAAATAATCATTGTCTACAGCAGTGCACACCCCCGTCCCTCTCACGTCTGCTGCCAACACACTCTGACACTTACACAGACTTTTTAACCTTTCCATCTGAAATGTGAGCGTCCTTCGGTGCATCACCTCTCTTTACGCCTCAGGAACTTTCACACTCACTTCGGCAGCAGACACCAGTGATGCACAGCCAGATGCAGCAGCTTTATGAACCATTATGAACTCCTCTTGTGCGTCTTTGTGGGGAATTTTGTGTCATAGATAATGTGAATATAAGCTAACACTGAGATTGAGGTCTGTGTGCAGCATTTGATAGATATTATTTATATTTATTTACAGCCTGTTGTTCATTAAAGCTGTTTTAGGTCCACCATCAGTCACAGGAAGCGCTACACATTGGTACAAATTAAATAATGCTCAATTTGTACATTTTTACATTTAAAACTCTGGCAGTTGTTAGCCATGATTAGCTTAGCTTCGCATCTTTACTAAACTGTTAAATTAAAGCAACACAAAAAGCTAATTGGTTCTGCTAATTTCATTTGCATTTTAGTTTTATTTTAACGATACATAGCTTTATGATGATGATTGTATAATTTTGGGAAGCATCACTTTTACAGACTGGACTTTGATTGGCCCGTATTTTAGCTTACACTTTGAAATAAAACCCAGAACAGACCGAACGCTCACTTGAAACTAACACATATCTAACAGGAACAACATGTTTAATTTCTTTAAAGGTGAGGGACACTTGTGAAAATGAAAAAAACACATTTTAGCATAATGTTACAAACATACGAGAGTACAGCACAGTTGATGGTAACAGCTCTAAATAGCAGGATATCACCTAAATGAGTGTAATTAAGTCCTGATGACAAACATGTGAGAGGGACACTGTAGCGGCAGCAGCTCTCGGCCCTGGGCACATCCTCTGCACAGCTGCCATTGTCACTTACTCCGCTGATATTTGCCAAAGGTGTTCCAAAGCCAAGTCTCCTAAACCGGCTTCACCTGTCTCTGTCTTTCACCGGTATTTGCCAAAGCTCATCTCAAACCGACGGGCCTTCATCGTTGACCGGGCTCGTAATATTGGCCCCTAATACCGAGAGAATGCAGCTCGAAAAACACCTGTCGCTGCCTGTCTCCGGATAGTCTCTTGATTTTGCCAAAGAAAATACGAATCCCAAGAACATTAGGGCTCTCGCGGAGGTATAACCCGATGTTCCGCTCGGGCCAAGATCACAGCGTTAGCTCATCTGTCTTTGCTTTTTGAAATTCTCCTCTGTGCTTCGCCAGATATATCTCACTGTAAGCCAAGAGCGCTCATCTTTCAGACAGCCAGCGTCGTGGAGCGATACATGCAGCTGGAGCTGGAGGAGAATGTGAGAATAATAACACGGTGTGATAAATCAGAAACGAGTGTGAGGTTCAGAACATTTATTGAACACTCAGCATTTTAGTGTAAGTCAAATATTACTTCCAATAAAAGAGTTACATTAATATATCAGTCAATGCAATCAGTGTGAAACTATCAGTCAATAAAGAAGGCAGTTTAAGACAACATTTTACATTTAAACCGAGCCACATGACTTCACTGTAATTATTTCAGCTCTGATTTTGTTACATGAGCAGATAACACTATGTTTATCTCACTGTGACACTCTTTAATCCCGGGATAACACTTTTATTACTGCTGCGTGTCATGCATTTAAAACATACTTTGGAAAATTCAAATGTATAAACAGTATAAGATGCACTTTTTTGTTCATCTAGGACTTACCTCATACAGAACGACATTGAACTAAAAGAAGTGGACAAAAAAACAGTTAAATTGAGCAATGGCTGAATAATGAAAAAGAAAAAACTCGATTTATCTTCTGCAGTGTTCCTTGATGGAGAGATTTGTATGTAGAATGTAGTTTTTGACAATTTATCAGACATTCAGTGCACATTTTTGACTGTTTTTTACCTTGACCTTTACGTCTACAATGTACAGTGTCTCGGGCTGTTATTGGTTGTTGCTTTCTGGTGACTGCTCTCAATATTTAGCATATTTTGTTTATAGACTGAGTAGAGAATCTGCATTTACACCAATAAGCCCAGCTCTTAAAAACTCTGTAGTCTGTCTTCCTGTCCATCAGGGGCGCTGTGAACCCTGAAGCTTCAGTATGAATGTATAGATTTCATATTATTAGTAATAATATATGTTTCTGAAGTTCAAAACAGTGTATTTAGCCACTGTTGTATTTACTATGTGTTACTGGGAGAGAGTTTGGGACAGACATATATCATATAGTGTTTTTAAGGATGAATAAAGTATTTCTTTGTTACTTAGAAATGAGCTGAGGACTGCATGTACTGTTTAGTGAAGAGAGGAAAACACTTCAGTAAACAGTCACAGAAGCTGGACAGTCATCACAAATCAATCTTACATCTCTGTGTGAGCCTCTTGGAGTCGAGCTGATCCAGTTAAACAGCCAGATGTAAAATATAGAAAACACGTCCTGGACCGGCCGGGGATTGGTTTATGGAGAAGCTGTCTCAGTTTTGGTTTATCTCTTTGTTATCGGCAGTACAGGAGTTCCACAAGGCACCATCCTTGCTCTATTTTAGTTTACTTTTTGCAGACTTTAAATACAACTCTGAGTTCTCTTATAATAAGAAACACTCTGGCACTTCTACAAATGGATATAATACCCATATAATTTTGCACTATTTACATTTTTAGTAGTTATAACAGTTAAAAAGGCCGACATGCAGTTCAAGGCTTTTTAAACTGCAGCACACCCTGCTATATCCCTGCTATCTGCGCGCTCTAGAATCATCTGGATGTTTCTGCTTCCCTCGAACCACTGTTTTTCATCAAAGTGCCCCATACGAACAGAGTTTACCTTCAAGGCTGAGATTTCTCAAGTTCTTGAGCCTGGGATTCACTCTTAACACAATACATCAGGCTCTAAATGTCATGAAAATCCCAGCCCATGCATCAGATGTAAGGATGCTGTGGTGAAGGTTCAGTTCTCGTTGCGTAATTTCACAAACATCGCCCTGAGCAGTAAGTACGTTTGACAGCGCAGACATGATCTTGATAAACCCCTGTTAGCTCAGGGACAGGGCTGGTGTTTCTCTGCTCCTCATATTGAATGCATCATGTCAGGGTTGTCACAGTGGATTTGTCAGCCTCTACACTGAGAAAAAAGGCTCGTTTTTGTGTTTTTCTTCAGTATATGTTGAAATATCCACCGCTTCACACAAAACAAATAATAAAAGATGATGTGAATATAAAGAATATGTTCCAGGGGGCAAGAAACACATGCAACATATTTACAAACTAGATCTGATTGTAGTGATCTAAGTGTATTTCAAAATTCTGTACTTGGAAAAAGGAAGAAATAATATAGTAATTTAAAATGACTTGTGCAACAACCACACCTGGTTATGTTTTGGGAAAAAAGAAGGACGTTGAGAAATCTGGAAAAATCTCAGTGTAATATTAATAACAGACTGGATTTATTAATATGAACAACTTTCCTTAGAATTTATTGTTTTTAATGAGTCTTCTAAAGGGCAAATTAACGTCAAAACAAAACAAAAACTTGCAATCAATCAAATGATGCCAAATATTGATATTTAAATGTATTCTTAGATATAGTAGGTGGATATTGCAGTTTCTGTTATACACTCATTGCCATAAATAAGGCATAATATACTGATACTTGATGCACATATAGTGACATTAAAGGTTAAAGGTTTGATTGATGGACTTTAAGCCGTTTATGTGATTGATTGACCAAACTTCTTTATTTTGTATAGACGTAAGACTTTCTTCCTCTAAACTTAACCAAAAGACTCAATGCTGTATCAAAGACACTAAAGTAATACAATTTAAATCAAAGTTAATGATTCTGAGGCATTGTAGCTGAAAAACATAGAGGTCAAACTGTGTTTTTGGCGTCTTTGATTAGGATTGTGGTCGTTTTATTTTATAGCTTTGGTTTAGGAAACGTTCAAGTTGTGAAGATGTCTCCTTTTAACCTTTTATGTTTGCGTCTACAGTTTGTTCTTCTCTCTCAGTCCACTTTGAAACTGCACTGTAAAATTGTAATTACATCTGAAAAGACAACACAGAGCTCGAGTCCACCCATCTCCTGTTTTACTGCCCTTCAAAAAACAGACTCGACGCTAACTTATGCCGTAACTTACTTTACTCTGGTGTGTAAAAACCAAACATCTGTGCTCACTGCCTTTGAAAGATAGATCTGTTTGAATGTCCTGTATCATAAAGTTACTTTTACAACCACTGGAAAGCGTTTAAGAATGAAATGTCCCCTGTAAGTTCATCTGTTTTATGTAAATAATGTGAAATCTGCTGTAGCGTGATAGGTACGTATTGGTTTTCTTTACTTCAAGAATTTAAATGCACCCCTTTTCCAAAGTCAATACATTTCCATAACCGCCACGTCTTGTTATTTTCACATTTGCTATAGTCTTCTTCATAACTTATCGGACATTTATGAGCAGCAGGCCTTTTATAACAAACTGGTGGGTATTATTCTTTGAAAATATATTGCTCGACCCTTTTCCTGGACTTTCTCGAGCCCTCTTTCTCTGGTGGAGTTAACTCGACATGTTTTCCTCTCGTGGTTAAGGTCCAAAACCACAAAACTGCAGCCTGTTTTTGTAAAAAGCCAGGTATGCCACACTGTGCTTGTTTGTTGGTGTGTAACTATGGGAAACACAATAGAGATATTCAGTGAATTTCTTAATGAGCAGCACCAGCCGTTTCACCAACAACACATTGACCTAAAAGGGAAATAGGCTGAGGTTAATGACTTTAATGTCAGATAAAGACAACAGGTAGCTATTATGACACATTATACGCTAGATTCACAGCCTGGAGCTCGTTGTCTAGACATATTGATCTAAGCTGAACGTTACAGTAGATATGTGTAATATATATATGTAATTCCTGCTTAAAACAGTCTCTCTCTTTGCAGGTTTACATTTATGGAATATCGCTGTTTATGGCTAAAATTGGAGGATTATCTAGTGTATATTAAGTGTCTTGTGTGTTCTTGGTGTACTTTTTGAACAGGTTTGTATGTAATGTTGTTGTTATTACCCATAACACCAAATGTAAATGAATCTAAAAAGTCTTACATTCTCAAAATGTTTGCCTTCTTCTGTCTTTGTCGATGTTTTCGAGCCGTTGGTCCGACTTGAGCGGGCTTCGTGTGCATTTTTCAACTGAGAAAATCCTTTTCCAGAGTTTCTGAGGACCGCATGAATTTGCCTTTGAGCAGAATACCACCTGATTGTGGTAAACAGAGATGGCAGCATGAGATCCAGGCGTCTAGACTTTCTCTAAGTCTTACCAGTTCTTTATGAGCATTACAAACTAAACTGAACCACTTTAAAAGACAATGGATGGATTTATTATCTTTATTATCTGCATTAATTGAAGTCCTTACATAATTTGAATGTATTTCTGAATCAGAGTAAACCTCGTGACACTCCCTAGATGTGTTTTTTCTCTCTTTGTGATCATTTAGACTAAAAAAGCTTGCCCCGATGATTCACCCGACTCTCTGTTTTTGCCCTGAAACCGTTGAAGGTGTTTTCTGTGCTCTGTTCAGTGTCTGCTCTTGTTTTAGCTCTGTCTGTGATGTCATGCTCAGCTGAAAGGCCTGTAGATATGAACAGGGCTGTTTCTGTGGTCTGTGGCTGACCCTGTCTAATGTGAAAGCTGATAAAGGCAGGCGGACCCGGCTTCCAGATCTATTTAAAGGTCAATTCCAGATAATCTCACACCCTGGCCTCAGAATAGAAGTGAAATAACACAGTTGTTTTAGATCGGAACGCTCCAGCCAGAGGAATGTGACACAGGAAAGTTAAAGAGAGAGTTATCCCTCATCATTATTCTTCCTCACTTCACACACGAACAGACACTGTACGATCTGTTTTGGAGTCTCCCAAATGCTGAAGCACACATGGCAGTAATTCTTCCACGCTGCCCTGGCCTCCTCCTGGTCACGTTGGTCTGTCTGCTTCAGTTTAAGGTAAAACTTTAAAAAAAAAAAGCCCTGAAACTATTTCCGTTTTTTGTCCTAATAAGGCTCAGAAATAGAAATGAGCGGACTCACTGTCCCACCTTCAGCAATGACGACTGCATAGAGAAGGCTTTCTGTTTAACAAAGAGTGAGCTCATTCGGAGGAAAGAGAAACACAACGGAAACGGCTCTAAAGACAGGAAATAGAGTGTAAGAAGAGGAGAGAGGGAGATAAATAATAGAGAACAGATAAAAGGAAGAAACAGAGGCTAGGTTCAAGGATCTTTATCTTTAAAGATCCTATACAGTACTGTACTGACTCTTCTCTCCATGTTGTTTGCCAGCTTTTCTAAACACACAAATTTGCCAGGAACAATTAATTTTAAGGGATACTAAAGCAGTACCATAAAGACTGTAATGCAGGATACAGTAGAAGCACTTCCAAAACAGTGCAACAGTGCTTTATTGATCCTTGTTTATAGCTTTGCACATTAGATCGTACAACCTTTTTTTTTTTAAACGGATTGATTTAGTCGATACTTTTTTCTCCTCCCTGACTTGTTGTAGTACATTAACTTATTCTAGTTACCTTTTCCAACTTTAGAGTTATGCAAAGTAGCCATTAACCTCAGAGGTCATAGGACAGCTGAATATGGCTGACCTTCGCTAAACTTTAAATTTAAACGCACAATCTATGCATTAAACCTATGCAAGGTTACACAAGGGTTATGCCGTGTACGATTAAAAGTTAAACGACAGGGTAAAGGTAAAGCTAACCATTGCATCAGCGCAGTTTTCAGTAAACAGCTCTAGTTTTATATCGTTTCCATTTGGCTGCAGTAAAATAACCTCCTTTTTCATGACTTCTTTTTTTGTCTCTGAGCCATTGCCCTCTCATCGTTTGTTGATGTTACTCTTTTTTTTTTACCAATTCACAATTAAACTCAAATTGTGGTACAATATTTTGAACGTTGTTGGATGTATGAGCGGTGAACCTTACTGTAAACCTAATTAATTTAATGGAGAACATCTGCTGTGGAGAGTTTAACACATTTACTTTGTCTCTGTCCAATCAAAGTCTGCTCTGAGCTAACTGCTGTATAAATACATTACACTCAGAACTGGCACAAATAGCTAATCGTATAAGAATTGGTTTGCAAGGACATTTATATCATTTTCATTTGCAAGACATGAGTAAACAAACTGTGTTGCTCAGATCCAGCAGTGTACAATGGGTGCAATGAGAAAGAGAGCTTTAGTTGCAGTCTCTGGGAAGAAGCCTCATTGTTCTGGCTTTAATGCTGTCTTCTGCCCGATGGAAGAATGTGAACGATTCTGTCGCCGGATGGAACAGATCGTTTATGCACCAGATAAACGTCCTCCAGGAAAGAGAGGCTGCTGTCAGTATAACCAAGTGCATTTGCTTACCATCTTCTTCCTCCTTTTTAAGTCAAACACTGTCAAAGTGATTAACGTCAATCAGAAATAAGAAAGAGTCAGGACTGCAAGAACTCTTTCAGAACAACACCACTTACAAGGCTTTTTGGATCTGTTAGTACTCGTAAATCCATGACTATAACTTTGGCTGTGAGTCGTGTGAGACTGAAAAAAACCTCTGACGGCACAACGTTACATACAGTTTGGGAAAAATCTCAGAGGCTTTGGGTCTGTCTTTATCTAATTTATGTTTTAAGAAGAACAAATAGAGTATACGATGAATGCTGGCTCTCATCCGGGGAGCTAAAATGAGCTAATTGTGCTAAATGTACTCAGTCTGGGTTCATTATAACTACTACGGTGAACACAGGAGTATCACTGTTGGTGCACTTCATAGTTATGTTGACCAAATGTGATATGTGTCACCACACCCTGCACAGAACAACCCTTTGTGCGTGTATATTTGTGTAAAGGAGTGTTCACGTCAATCAGCCTTTTGTCTATTCACTATCTGCAACCTTCTGTCATCCTAAAGGCAGCACACTTCAGTAATTATCTCCTTCTCGTCGAAACTGCTTCGTGTGGCGTTTAAATACACACATATTCGTGCATGAAAAGTATCTGCAGCTGTCATTAAGGCATGTAAAGTCAAGTTACTTTATTAAAAAACCACGTAACAGGTTAGCCCCGCTTGTGAAATACCTACAGCTGTGTGCAGTATTGAGTGAGTGTTAGAAACAGCTCCCAGTCAGTGACACCTCAACGCGGACCACTCCTGCTCCAGCGACCCCAGTTTACTCATAAAAACACGCACACGCAGCCAACAAGCACATATTGATTCAGTGTGGTCTGTCACTTGCTGCTGCAGCTCGTGGTATGTTCGGTACAGCCCTGGAAACTCTGGCCAATGAGCTCATGGAGTAAGAATAGGCCTTCGACGCAAATGCACCGAGAACACAGGGAGCTTTTGATAAGAACTCAAACATACTGAGTGTGTAAACGCTGCTCTGGAAATGCTTTCAGTTCGTAAATGTTGTCAGATATTTATCAGAATGTGAATTAATGAACATCTAATGAGCAGAAGTAGTGTAAAAATGATCTGCAAAAGCTATTTTCCCATAAAGAAAACAGTAGGAATCACTGTAAAGAAAAAGGAAAAAAAGAGGCTTCTCCAGATGAAGTTTGTAGTAGAAGCAGCCGCCATGTTTCTTTTGTGATGCATTTTGTAGCGACATTGTTTTGGTCTCTGTTTTTTACATATTCCTTTGTCTCTGTCCATTTGTTTGACTTTTATCAAATCAGTTTCTGCATTGACTTACTCTGTCTGGTTCAGTTTTACCACGGTTTCCACTCGCTACTTAATGTTAACTTTGCACGTTAATTTCTGATTTTTTGTTCATGTAAAAGTTTGGCTCACATGTAGCTCTTTTGGCTCCCTACAACTTAAGCTAGCAGCAGTTAAAGTTATGCTAATTGGTTATAAAAGCTGAAAATACAAGGTTCCTGTGTCCATAAAGTAAGGCACTAAATTCATGTCCTCACTGTCTGTTCAGAAACCCCAAAACTGTGCCGGGTGCCTTTGTATTGTGTGTGTGATCATTTGGAGGCCGCTACATATACTTAACAGTAGTTTATTTTTATATATATTTAGCTGGCCATAAGATTATTATAGCACAGGGGTGTCAAACTCAAAGTGGTGAGGGGCCGCGATAGTTAATAATCATTTCAGGGGCCAAAGATGGTGACATTTGACAAGCGCTTTATTAAATTTTGAAGTTTTTGAGTTTTACAAAAGTTATCTTTAACCATTATTTTTGTCCGTTTATGGGAACTGATTTGAGTTGGATTTGAACAGGTTTAGGTTGAATTTTAAGTGGTGTTAGATGGATTTGAGCAGGTTTTAGTCGAATTTGAACAAGTTTTAGTTGGATTTGAACAGGTTTTGATGGATTTGAGCAGGTTTTGATGGATGTGAACAGGTTTTAGATGTATTTGAACAGGTTTTAGATGGATTTGAGCAGGTTTTAGATGAGCAGGTTTTAGATGGATTTGAGCAGGTTTTAGATGGATTTTAGTAGGTTTTAGATGGATTTGAACAGGTTTTGATGGATTTGAGCAGGTTTTGATGGATTTGAACAGGTTTTAGATGGATTTGAGCAGGTTTTAGATGGATTTGAACAGGTTTTAGATGGATTTGAGCAGGTTTTAGATGGATTTGAGCAGGTTTTAGATGGATTTGAACAGGTTTTGATGGATTTGAGCAGGTTTTAGATGGATTAGAACAGGTTTTAGATGGATTTGAGCAGGTTTTAGATGGATTTGAGCAGGTTTTAGATGGATTTGAGCAGGTTTTAGATGGATTTGGGCAGGTTTTAGATGGATTTGAACAGGTTTTGATGGATTTGAGCAGGTTTTGATGGATGAGAACTGGTTTTAGATGGATTTGAGCAGGTTTTGATGGATGAGAACTGGTTTTAGATGGATTTGAGCAGGTTTTAGATGGATTTGAGCAGGTTTTTAGATGGATTTGAACAGGTTTTGATGGATTTAGCAGGTTTTGATGGATGAGAACTGGTTTTAGATGGATTTGAGCAGGTTTTAGATGGATTTGAACAGGTTTTGATGGATTTGAGCAGGTTTTGATGGATGAGAACTGGTTTTAGATGGATTTGAGCAGGTTTTAGATGGATTTGAGCAGGTTTTAGATGGATTTGAACAGGTTTTAGATGGATTTGAACAGGTTTTAGGTGGAATTGAACAGATTTCAGATGCATTTTAACAGATTTTAGTCCGATTTGTGCTGATTATATATATCTTTGTAGAAAAATCTGCTTTAAACATAAACAAATCAATTTGTTTCTAATCCAACTAAAACTTGTTCAAATACAATTACAACCTGTTGCCAAAAATATCACTTACTAAATGCACTGGAGGGCCACATAAAACATTGCAAAGTTTTGAGTTTAGCCATTAGTCATGCTGAAACTCACACCCCTATATGCCTATGCATATATCTATATTTACCCACATGGCTCTATGACTGTGATGCAAACATGTCCCAGAGGAAACTGCGTAACTTTTTGCCCAGACTGTTTAGTTTTAGCACAAGTTCTTTATCAATGTCCTTTTGTTCAGAATGGAAACCCACATAAATACAGATAAATACAGAAAAAGAGGTTGGAGTACAGAGGTTGGTACATTATAATAATCAACTATTAAAATGTTAGTTCGAAAAGATGAAAAATGCTTTCTTTAATCATTATAATTCATAACAAAATATAGAAAACCTATCCAAGCACCATCATTGAAACCACAGCACACTCTCTGATGCGGTGCAATATCAAAGCTAAACCAAAATAGCCTCGACCACAATGAATTGCGAAGGAAACTGTGCGAGAGACTCACACGGACAGAGCGTTCCCCGTGTTATTCGATATAAAAGCTCCCTGAACATGAAATAGAAAGATGGATCTGCAGATGCACAGGTCCTGACAGCTCATAAGAATTTAATTATAAACACCATCATGGTTTGTGCGCTGAGGGGAAACACACATACAGTAGAACTTGTGGCGTTACGGTGCATTGTACACACTTATATGGTTTAATTCCTTTGACAGCATTAAAACTAAACGCTTGCTTATTACTTGACGCTGTTTGGTTTGGTCGTAGCCTTGGAGACACTTTAAAAGCCGGAGTAGACTTGCCAAACGCTTTAAGTCTAAGAAGGCTCAGTTTGAAAATAGTGGTCCGTCCCAGGTTCTTTCAAGGTTACGTCAAGTCTTTTAAACTTCAAGTGCGTCCTCATTAAACAGTAGGTGTCCTTTGAAGCCTACGATTACCTTGAACTTTTGAGCTACCGTTCTCGACAGTTTGTCATATTTCCCTCCTAACCACACGTCCCAAGTGCGTTACCTTGTCGCCGAGTCCGTTTATAGACCCAGTGACGTATTTGAAATGCTTTGTACATTTCCATAACGCTGGTCACTTATACAGTTGTGTAAGTGAAATGGTTGGGGCCATTAGATCAGCTTTGAATGAAAAAATAGGCATCAGTTGTACTATTTAGAGTAGAGTGTCCTGGAAGACGCACGGGACAGATTTATCTACAAAATTTTGCTTGTATTTTGTTCGCTGGAAGTACTATTATTAATTAATTCTTTTTCTTTTCCCCAAACAAGATGATTCACCGTGAAAACGCTTGTTATTAATTTGAGATTTGAATTGAATTTTGATGGATTTAGGTCAAATTTGATGAAAAGTAGGATTTTCTTTTTGTAAATAATCAATAGAAATCAGTTTATTCCACACCAATGTGCCCTTACAACAAAGCAGAGGTGAATGTATCTGTAAATCAATTTCCCTTTGTTCATATTTCACCTTTTTCTGCTTTGTTTTCATGTGAGGGACATTTTTGTTGCCACCGATCTCAGGCCTAAATAAAATACAGCAGAAATTAATGAGAGTAGGCTTTAAAGAGTTCAATCAAAGGCAAAATAAAACAGCATTTGACTTTAACTCAGCACTGAAATAAAAGATCAAGTTTGAAATCCTTCATATTGAGCCTTTAATTGACTTGTGTTGAAGCTTTAAATATCGATGCGCTGTTCTTGGTTAAGTCTGATCAGATTTTCTTAAAACAGAAAAAACAAAAACATCTGTTGAAAGTCAGCTTTATAAAAAAATCTAACAAATTGAGTTAAATTGAAGAGGAAAACAAACCAAGTTGTGCTGGTTTAAATTAAATCAGGCTGACATGAAGTGATCGGTATTTCATGAAACTTAAAATATGATTCATGCTGGTTTGTTTTTTTTGTTTTTTTCAGGGGTAGCAATCTAACTTTATGTCTTTATTTCCTAAAATTGAAATTGAAATTGAGCTGAATGAATTAAAATGGGTTCAAATGAGTTGAACTGAAAAGGTTAAAAAGATGACTTAAGTTTTATTGACTTAATTAAAATGTTTTGAATTAACCTCAGGGAAATTAAATTGAGTTGAAATGTGTCCTGAGCCAAGTTGACTTGAATTTAACTTGAAATCTCACTAAAGCTGTTTCATAAAACTTACATAATATGAGTCCCTCTAAATCTAGCGAAAGTCCACAATGTGAGCAGCTGTGTTCATATTCTGATGTGTTTTTAGCCTCTAGCCTGCGTCTGTCCAGAGTTACCGAGCTGAAAGACGTGAACCTCCCTCAGGAAGCTTCTAGAAAAGGCCCCGACTGGAATGTGAAACTGTGACATTTGCACTCCTTCAATTACCCCACAGTTTTGTCCGCCCTTTAAATTATGGCCATCCTGTGTTATTCCATTCAATAGATCAGTCCCATAACCTTAGCTACTGTTATTTATTCTTTTTATTCTGCTTCTTGGAGGAAAACTTCTGTAAAACTATAAAAAAGCCTCCATCTAGAGACTGATAAAGTGATATAATAAAACGAAAATACGGTCATAATCCAAGAGTATCAAATTGAACTGACCTTAAACGCGATGCATACATTAAAAACAACCGCAACTTTACAGCCTGGGTTTTGGTAGAGTGTGCGTCTGACACGGTGATCCTTCTGCTGGAGTTATTCACGGAGGATGACAGCACTCTCTATGTCGGTCTGCGCTCCGAGCTCAGGTTTACTCGTAATTCACCCTAATCACTGTCTTTCGCAATCTCAGAAACGTCTCGACATTTTACAGTACGGTCTTAGCTTTTTAGATGGGACTCGTAAATTTCAACAAGAAGCTACACTTTGGAAGACCTTTAGCTGCTTTTTTTCATGCACATGGTGTTGGTTACAAGCACATCCATCTAAAGGCACACAGAGGGTTACTGGATTTTAGTGTTTTTTATTCCTTACTGTTATTCTTCCTTCTCTTTTAGGGCTCCCAGTGTTCCCAAACCACCTCCCGTTGCACCAAAGGTAGGATTGCATTCACTCGTTGATTGATTAAAAGTCTTTTTGAAGCATCAATCATTAGAGCATAGACTGTATATTGATACACACAGTGAAAACATACCATTGAGTTGAATATAAAGTCTGTAGTCTCCACCATCCAGTTGTTCTTTTGCTATTTTATGGAGTCATCATGTTCTCTTGACCAATTTTTCTCCACAAAATACTAATACGTTACATTAAATTGAAGTTTAGAGTTGATCTTGACCATTGTGGACTGTAGTGATCCTGGAATTATCTCTGTCTCGTTAAACCCTGCGTCAAAGCATTGTCAACATTTATCCATGTTTCATTTGCTGCCATTTTTTTGAGCAGTTTCACTAAAATAAGACGTATTTTCAACAGAATAATCCATTTCCTTTGTTTATTTCCTTGTTCCTTCGTTGTTGACATCAGTGTCGACCAATGGGAGCGCTCCTTTTTACCTGAAGTGAGCTGTGATTGGACAAAATCCCACTGTCATCTGTTAAAATCCTTAATTATAAAGACTAGATCACGTCTTAAGGTCTCATTTTTTCCACAGATGATTCCTGTTACAATAAACTTTAGGAGATTACACTGAAAAACTAAAAGCAACAGTAAAAAAAATCAGGTAATGGACTTTTAAGGGACGCTTTTTAAGCTAATACACTGAACTCTAGCAGAGATTTGTACTTATAAAATATGCAAAAATGATCCTACTGTTCCAGAAAACATGTTTCCACTTGTGATTCCAGTTCAATTTTCATGAGGCAGCCCCAATGGACTCAAATTAGACACAAATGGATAAACATACAACTAGAGAAATGGAGGATTGGATGAAGCCTTCTCCATTTTAAATAAACAGGTATAGGATTTTTCCAAGCTAACCCCAGAAGTGAATGAGTATGACAATGAGAACAACATTTTTTTTTTCATTTCTGGGCAAAACAACACTACTGTTTAATAATTGGGAGCAACATACAATAAAATATGTTGTAACCTAACACTGTGTCTGTCAATATACAGTCTGTGTTTCAGAATAGCATGAATAAAAAATGTACCATTACTCCTAAGTGATAAGAAATAATGTATTTCTATGTATTACCTCTTGAACTACACCCTTCTGAAATGACAACATACACATTTTGTTGCATGTTTTATGTTTTAATGGAAAGTATACTGATGCTTCCCTATTCCTAGATTTAAAAACCAATCAAACGACTAAACAAATTGTATTAAACTTTATATTTGATGCATGTTTAAAGGGAAGCATCAGTGCGTTGTGTGATTTGTTTCGTGTGTTTTGCATGCTTTCTCTCATATCCATAGGACGACAGATCAAACATCATAAAACCAGTGGCCCTCACTCACCCCCTTCCTCCTGCCCCTCCTCATCCTCACCCGTCCAGCCCCACCACAGCCCCCTACACCAAACCGCCCAGGCCCTACGGCTGCGGGTCGGACACGCCGCCCCTCTTCATCCCGTCCCCCTCCTCGGCTTTCACCCCCGCCTCCTCCTCCTCGTCCTCGTCCATCTGCAACGTTAGCCCTCCTCCTCTGTCCTCTTCCTCGTCCTCGTCCTCTCCCCCCGTCCTGGTCCCGCCCCAGCCCTCGGTCTACAACACCCCCATCAACCTGTACTCGGCCGAGAACGCGTGTGAGGTGGCCCTGGGGCAGAGGCGGGGCCTGTTGGAGAGTCAGGGCGGAGCTTTGTTTAATGGGTGAGTGCTGGGACTCTCTAAAGCAGCAAAGAAATGACTCTCAGGTGTCGACTTTCCTCTGTTCAAACAGCTCTATGTTATTTCTCTTCAGTATTTTAAGACTTAAATGATGAAAACTAAGTAGGAAATATATTATTATTATTATTGGCAACACTGGAGAAG
Organism: Rhyacichthys aspro; assembly: GCA_036850595.1. NCBI lineage: Eukaryota > Metazoa > Chordata > Actinopteri > Gobiiformes > Rhyacichthyidae > Rhyacichthys > Rhyacichthys aspro. Next base: position 3,860,995 of record CM072156.1, on the reverse strand, counting down.
TAAACTAAGATCATAAACATATAATCTGGATGTAAAATGAATGCCTCCTTTGGCTAATTTCTTTTTAATTTTTATGTATTTGTTCTCTATTTTGTGTGTGCTTTTTTAATACTGTGGGAAATATCACAAATAAAATAGAATTAAAAAAAAAATCCTAAAAAAAACCCCACTAAAAAGTAAACTTTGTTATTTATTTGATTAATAATTTGTCCCCAAACCTGGTCCATAGCTGCCATTGAGTTTTCTGAAGATTCTTGCTTTACAAACCAAGTCCAGATGCCTTTGCCGTAAACTATAGGAAGAAGGACGGCAAAAAGGGAAAACAATACATGCCCAGAACAGAAATATTAGTGAGCAGGGTTTCAAAAGCCCAGTAAATGTGGTATTTCTGAAAGTTTGACCCTGGAGGAAGTGTTCAAAACAGTAGCTGGGACCTGTTTATAGAAGGCTACAACACTCACAAAGAAGTGTTTCCTGGTCTTATTCCAAAATACGTTTCTTTATATTCAATTTATAAGGGATTTTTACTAATTACTCTTTTCATATAAACATTGTAGCTCTATATACACAAGCAATCCACTTGTAAACAACTGGACAAAAGGCACATTTATCCAATATCTGACAATATCACTGCTAATATTACTGTAACCCTTTAGCTGTCAGGCAAAAATTCACATTGTCCATAAAGCAGAGGTGTAACGGACCCTTTTATACATGCATTAAGAGCACTAAATTACATAGTGCTGCTTCAGAAACAGGAATAAACAGTGAAATCCCAAATCTTTCTCACATCTTTCTACCGTCAATGCCTCTCTGTGTTTCTCATCATCTTCATCCCCCTCTGTTTCCTCTTCCTCTTTCCTCTTGAAGTAAATACGAGCTTCAGCTGTGAACCTTTTACCCAAAGGTATCGGAATAAAAGTGGACGTAAGCTTTAAATCTATACTTAATCTTTTCATGAGGCTTCAGTAAAACGCAACAGACATTAATATGTGGCACATTATCATGCACTTTGGATTTACACACATTTATGTTTTTAATATCACTGGTGGCATTTATACACTGGATTAATTTAAAAAAAGCTATTTAACATCTCTATCTAAATCATAATAGTTACAATAACAGACACATGCTTTAAGTAATTATATATTTCTTTAGTGAATGGTACCGGATCTGTTTACTGTATTACATTTTTATTTATTTTTCATTTATTTACCTACAGTTCCTGGGCAGAGGTTCAGTAAATATTGAGTTAAATGAAAACATACAGACAACTCACATTTATTTATTTGCATGTTTTGTATAAACTGCATGGTGTCTTTCATTTCAGAAGGGATTCTTACAAAATACACTACGATATTTTTCCAATTTGATAAAGAAATGAAAAGATCCTGTGTATGTCAGCGTTCCTCCTTGTCTTTCTCCTTCTTCTTTTTCCTAATCCTTGTTCCTCCTCTACAGACCGGAGCTGCTCTTCACGTCGTAAAGTTAGTCCCTGAGCTTTTTCAAAATGTCATTGTGTGGTGTTTTCCTTTGCTTTTGTTTCCTTTCTACATTTGTGCATGTTTTGTGTTGCATGCATTTCCTTTATTTAACTTTTCATATAGAAATGTATTATAAAAAAATGGTTCTTTTGGCTTGTTTTACTGTAAATCATCTGACTTAATAACAAAGCTTTCATTCTTGTCACTTATCTTATGCCGTACCAGAATATCACACTATTATTACTCCAGTTTATTTCAATTAGGGCTGCAATTTTGGAAAAACATGAAATATGTGATAACAATTTAAATATTATTGTGGTATTTAAATGCTCTTTGATAAATTGACAAGTGAAAAAATGAAGAAATACAAGACTGTGGACTGACTTCCACTCGTCAAACCAGGAGCTAAATCGATAATAAAGACTAAACCAGGACTAAACCAGGACTAAACAGGTTTAAACCGGTCTAAGCTGGGACTAAGTGTAGGAACGAACCAGGACTAAACCAGGACTAAGTGTGGGAATGAACCAGGACTAAACCAGGACTAAGTGTAGGAACTAACCAGGTCTAAACCAGGACTAAGTTTAGGAACGAACCAGGACTAAACCGGGACTAAGTTTAGGAACGAACCAGGAACCAGGACTAAAAGGAACGGGACTAAGTTTAGGAACGAACCAGGTCTAAACCAGGACTAAGTTTAGGAACGAACCAGGTCTAAACCAGGACTAAGTTTAGGAACGAAACCAGGTCTAAACCAGGACTAAGTTTAGGAACGAACCAGGTCTAAACCAGGACTAAGTTTAGGAACGAACCAAGTCTAAACCAGGACTAAGTGTAGGAACGAACCAGGTCTAAACCAGGACTAAGTGTAGGAACGAACCAGGTCTAAACCAGGACTAAACCAGGACTAAATAGGTTTAAACTAGGACTAAGTGTAGGAACGAACCAGGTCTAAACCAGGACTAAGTTTAGGAACGAACCAGGTCTAAACCGGGACTAAGTGTAGGAACGAACCAGGTCTAAACCAGGACTAAGTGTGGAAACGAACCAGGTCTAAACCAGGACTAAGTTTAGGAACGAACCAGGTCTAAACCAGGACTAAGTGTAGGAACGAACCAGGTCTAAACCGGGACTAAGTTTAGGAACGAACCAGGTCTAAACCAGGACTAAGTGTAGGAACGAACCAGGTCTAAACCAGGACTAAGTGTAGGAATGAACCAGGTCTAAACCAGGACTAAGTGTAGGAACGAACCAGGTCTAAACCAGGACTAAGTGTAGGAACGAACCAGGTCTAAACCAGGACTAAGTGTAGGAACGAACCAGGTCTAAACCGGGACTAAGTGTGGAAACGAACCAGGTCTAAACCAGGACTAAGTGTGGAAACGAACCAGGTCTAAACCAGGACTAAGTTTAGGAACGAACCAGGTCTAAACCGGGACTAAGTGTGGGAACGAACCAGGTCTAAACCAGGACTAAGTGTAGGAGCAAACCAGGTCTAAACCAGGACTAAGTTTAGGAACAAACCAGGTCTAAACCAGGACTAAGTTTAGGAACGAACCAGGTCTAAACCAGGACTAAGTTTAGGAATGAACCAGGTCTAAACCAGGACTAAGTTTAGGAATGAACCAGGTCTAAACCAGGACTAAGTTTAGGAATGAACCAGGTCTAAACCAGGTCTAAACCAGGACTAAGTTTCAGTATAATTCTGTCCTTGTTGATATTATATTAATGATAGATTTGCAGTATAATGTGCAGCCCTAGTACTATGTTTATGTCAAATATATAACCTTACTGCATGTAAAGAACAGAGTGAGATAATGTCATCTAAAACCAGGCACAGGTTCACGTCGACCTGTCATCTCCTCACGTCCACATAACTGTAGCTGTGACGGGAACGTGTTGAGAGGCTCTCATAAATCACCGAGTCAGACTTTGGGACGAGGCGATTGGCTGCAGAGAGTATTTATAGGTGATTTATTGGCAGCGGTTCCTCAAAAGCCTTCGATACGTCTCTCTGTGTGTGATTTATCCTTGACAAGTTACTACTAGGCTTGTCAGCACCCTCTTGGACTATAATAATGTAATAAAACACTTAATATTTTATTGTTATTTAACAGTAAAAGCACAACAAAACCCTGTATAAAGTAACTAAAGAGCTCCTCCTTGTGGTTGAGAAAGGAACTGAAGGGATTGAGTGTGTTGTGCAGTGACAGTTTTTCCCAAAGCATGTTTAACCTCGTACTTTTTCTCCTCACACACTATTTATTCAGATTTATTCTTTTACACATAAATGCTTTCCTCTTTTTTCCACTTTCCGCTGCACTTTTTAGTGGACCTCAGAGTATTCTGAAGTAAGTTTTTAAACCAAACAAATTCCTTAACATCTTCATTCATGTTTTATTTTGGCTTTTGTGGTTGATTTTTGTTTTTTAATCTCTTTCTGTTTAAAGAAAACCCCAGCCACCAAGGTATTAGACTGATTTTATATCATCAAACTCAAAAAACTAAAACAAAATGGTGTGATTTTGACTGATAATCGGTCTAATCCTGCCTTTTGTCACTACTACATTCACTTCTAAAACTGTAATTGTTCTAAACCGATTTAATATTTATTCACTGCATAAAATACTCCATCACATCCATCTCGTTACCTCTTTGTGTTATTTTAAAGACCCATAATTAATAATAAATACTGACATTCTGATTTGTCTTTTTGCAGAGTTCCCAGGAAACACATTGTGGACACAGACATTCATTTCTACCACGTGCCGACTCACGCTGACGCCAGCAGGAAGCGCATCATGGAGGACACCGAGGACTGGCGCCCACGCACCGGGACCACCCAGTCCAGATCCTTCAAGATCCTGGCTCAGATCACGGGCACAGAGAACCGTAAGTCAAACATTCTCACTGATAATACACAGTTAACGTTAAAAAACTTAATGCTAATAAGTACAAATGCATATTTTGCTTGAATATTTCAGTAAATTCATGATTTTTACATTTTATTCTTAAATTTGCTTCCTGTTTTTTCCTCGTGAAGCTCAAGTAGAAGATGCTGAAGCAGCCAAGAAGACAAAGTAAGTACTTCTGAGGATTAATCCTTACTAAACACTTTCCAAAATGACAACAACTACTTACATTTGTCGATACTGAGTGCTTAATATTTTATCATATATTTTATTTTTTGTTGTTGAGTGACTTTTATACTTGGTTGAAGCAAGTTTTTGTGGCGCTTGACTCAAACAGAGCATCATTTGTGGTTTTCTTTAATCTCGTTCATTAACATGTTACAAATTTCAAAGTACACTAGTCTGGTCTTTAAGCTGCAGCTGTAATAAGGTTCTGTTGTGATAGTGTTGGTGTTGTTGTGTTGTTGGAGTGTTGTAGTTCTGCATGTCAGAGCTTGTGTGGTGTTGGCTTTTTGTTCTCATCGTCCTGGCTTTCATGATTCCTGGTGCTACTAAACGTGATTTTAAAGGTGTATTGTGTAACATATCATAGGTTTCAGTAGTTTGTATGTACACTACTGTTTTCATTAGCGTATAATCACATCAAAATAACGCTCTTTCTGGGAAAAATAGACATTTAAAGCTCAACATAACATTCAATTCAGTTCAATTCAATTTTATTTGTATTGCCCAGTATCACAACAACAATTGCCTCAAAGGGCTTCACAAAACAGACAGTAAAATGCAAAAAAAGGCATAGTGGAAATGCTAATATTTACTCCCTATTGCTTCAGCTGCTCAGAGAGGACAAAGTGAGCACTGAAACTGAATAGAAATCGATTCATGTTTATTATTTGAACAAACAATGGGGTGTATCGATAGTTTTTACTACAATACACTATATTTACTATAGTTATGATAGGATTCAAGATTATTTCTGTATGATTCCAAACATCTTTAAGCAAAAAAGGTAAATGTATTAATTAAGAAAGGAGATTAAATAAATGTGACTACTGAATAATAAAACTCTTCCTCTTAAATATCTATAAAATTGCTATTTTTTCCTTAGACTTTCAGTAAGGAACTTCCAATGATAAAAACTGACTGATCAATACATGACACATTACTGAATGAAGTTTGTTTTGTTTATACATTTATCAAGTGGACTTATCTTATATTGGTTCATAGACATGTCCCTGCAGGGCTACCGTAGACGCTGTAGAAAGGAGGGATGTAAATGATTGAATTGCAATCTCTAGTTTCACCACCAGATGTCTCCAAATACTACACACTGCACCTTTAACATTCAGTTTCCATTGTCTGCTTTGTGTGTGATACTTAAACGTCAAATGGTGATTATAAATAATAATCCTCGGTGGAGATGTGACATGTTTGTGGTGGCAGCTTGTGAGGTTCTTGTCGTGTGGCATGGATTATACTGAGCTTTAATGCAGCCGTGGGACTTGTATATCCCTCACTGTCCTTCTCTCTCTTTCCTCTCACTTCTTTTGGATGACAGAGTGAACAAGAGCACCACTCGGATGGTGATTGGGCCTAAGTACAACGAGCTGAGAGACTGGCACCACGGAGTGTCCGCTCGCACCCTCAATGTCCAGTAGACTCACAAATACACACAAATGAGTGGAATATGTCTACATTATTACAGTTTGATTATGAAGGTGATTTGATTATGGACTGGTTCTGGGGATGGGTCTGTTTGGGAGTAGAGGAAGTATTGAAAGTACCAAAGTAAGAGCTTGCGAAAGAACTGTTATCTTTTTGTGAAAATGAATGTGTGGATGAGTTACACAGTTTTATTTATTTCACCTGATGCCTGGCTTTTCACAGATTCAATCAAGATTCTATCCTACTGACTAGAGCTGGGTTTGTCTGTTGCTAAATCAAATTGAACGTTTCTTCTGACGTTGAGCTATAGACTGTGTTGTGGCTAATGCTGCTGCTAGCTCCAGAGCAGCTCAGATAATGTCCATAAACACTCTGCGGTCGCTAAAGACACTAATACTCCCCAGATCAAGGAGTCGTATATTCTCTGTGACGCCTTGGTTTAGTGATTTGGCAGGAAATTGACAAACAGGACCAGTTTATCTCTGCATTGCCCATAATGCTTTGTTGAATTATGCAAATTAGCCATGTGTTCGGAAGAACTGTGGAGACAGAGAACGGTCAAACTAAAAGGAATCCAACCTAAACTGCTTTATTTCCACTGAGGTTAATGGACACTGCTGCTGCTTTGTTATTGTTCTTTTGTGCTGCCATTGAGCAGAAAAATAAATAAAATATTAATAAATAATAAAAAATAAAAAATACATTTGTATAATGTATTTATAAACAAAAAAAAACAAACATTTGAAATACTTTTAGATGAGTAGCAAGAGAAAAAAAAACGTAAATTGTCTGAAAATTAAAAAAAATAAAATAAAAAATTCTCTCATCCCTGCTACTGACCATCATTTATGATCATTTATGAGCCCGAAAGTACATTTATTTTGTGATCAGCTGATGTTTGTGCCTTGGATACGTTTTCCTTTTAGTAAAAGAGAACAAAACACACTAAATATTCAGTCAGATTAGTTCAGGTGGTGTCTGTTTTAAAAATGTGAGTGATATTGCCTTATTATCAGTAGATCAGTACAAATACATTTCTCAAAACCAGGAACTTGAATAATACAATTGAGAGTGTTAAAATCCAAAATGTCTTGTTTACATGAGCTGTGTTTGATAGAGGTTTAGTCTGGATCTTTACTACAGACATTCAAAAAAAAAAAAAAAGATAACACTGCCATCTGATAAAAAGATCCATTCTGTTTTGTGTTAAAACTTTGTTGTTAGAAAGTGACAGTTTAGAAATGTGTCTTTGGTCAGTTCTTCAGAAGACATATTTATGACTAGAGTTTGTAAAAAAGGCTATACATGGTGTTTATTAAGTGCCTGCTATGTAAAATATTTGTGCTTTTGCAATAAATATATACATTTAGCTTCTACTATTGCATTATAATAGTGTATTGAAAACTGTATGGAATCTATCTTTGTGTTTAGAGCCTGAAATAATACAATATATAATGTTCTATTGTAGCTAATAAATCCTTTCCTTTGCTTTTTGACTCCCACTTCTTCTACTTTTCTTTCATTCTTTAACACTCAACTCTTCAAGAGATGTCTTCTCATCTTGAGCGGTCCATTGAAACATCAAAGTTTATGATAAATTTTACAATAACAATATCAGGGGCCAAAATAATAAATAAAACAAAATAAAATAATTAAAGAAATGAGAAATGCTGAGGATGAAAGATGTTGAATCAAATTATAACACAAAAAGTAATAGGAATGTAGAAAATAACTAAAGTAACACCATTAAAAAAAATAAATAAAATAAAATAAAATTAAAAAAAAACAACGCAAGAAAAAAAGAAAAAAAAAATTGAAAAAAAAAAAGGAAAATTAAAGAAAAAAATGATTTTTTTCCTTTTTAACCTAAAAAGTCTTTCCAAAAAAAAAAAATTTAATAAATTAAAAAAAAAAAATCTAAACTTGTGAAATATTTTAAAGATTTTTGCTAAACACTATGATTGTGGAAAACATAAAGTATGTTGATTACATTCAGAATAAAAACATGAAAAAAAAAAAAAAAAAAAAAAGCCTTTCATAGAAGGATGTTTTGAAATATATCCCTTTGTTTTCAGCCTAAAATAATAATATAATGTATCTATGATGAATGTTTTATAATATGATGTTTTGACTCCCTCTTTTTCTACTTCTTTCATTCTTTATCATTCAACTCTTGGAATAAAACAGAACTAAATGTGTTCCAGCCTTTTCTCCTTGAGCTGTCCTCGAACACCTCTGCTCCAGTTTATTAAGTATGGATGAGATGAACCACAAACTTTATACCAAAACTTTTTAATATTTGATAAACATCTTTAATTTTCTCACAACAGCCACATAATCAATGTTATTCCATACAGCCCCTTCCAGCAAATTAAACTGTGCTCTGCAAACAGTTATCTGCCAGAGATAGGGCTAACTTTCATATTATCTTGTGATGAAGAATAGTTTTTGTGTACAGGGCTTTTTATTTATTGGTGTACCGTTTTATGAGCTAAGAATACTCTGTGCCTAAGCATTATTTTCACAACAAAGTATTGAACCATAGAATTATCATCAATATAAACTGTAGTAAGAAAAGACTTTTCATTATTCACTTTTCTCAGACTAGTATTTTCTGTCAATAAAAGGAACAGAGCTTTAAAAACAGGTTCAGTCTTGTTTTTTCTGTCACTTGCTGTTCCTCTTTCACACACTAGAGGGCAGAACAACCCAAGAAAAAAACATTACTACGGAAAGGATAGTTTATATGTCATAATAAGTCATAAAAAGGTCATTAAATAAAATGTATATATAGTTTCTGTCTAAAAGAAGAAGAAAGAAGTCGTACAGAAAAAGCTTTAATAATCTTATCATTTACAATTATTGGAACTGATTTATCTTGATTCAATCTAAATGAATGTTCGTGTGCACAGCTGTCCTTTCTCTCTTATTTCAGTTTTACCAGTCAATACGTCCATATCTCACACATCATAATTTAAATTTTAATGATTTTCAGCCTTCGTCCAATAATGATGTTGTAAAATTTTCGTTTAATGTTTGTAATCTTTGTTCAGAATCAGGACGAGGCTTAAAGCAAGAGGTCAATGTCAACACAGTGGATATTTAAGACTATTTTTATTTGCCAATTTACATTCATACTGACAATGTCAAAATATGTACCTATTGTAAACCAAAGAAGAGCTTTTACCAAAAGAAAAATGTATAAAAAATAAAATAAATTGGAAAAAATAGTATTTGCAGAAACAATACAAAAGACTAAAAACTTATTAAAAAGAAAAATTGAAGAAATTGATAAATGCTGCACATTGAGAATGACAAAAATGCTTTAATGAACCCTAACGTAAAAAATATTTGGAAAGACAAGAAACAAAAAATAAATAAAAAAAACACAAATGTTTAAAGGAAAAAACATGTTTCTATAAAGAAAGAAGAAAATATAATTGTGTAAATTCTTTGGTAAAAAAGAGAACATGAGCAGAACACGAGGAGAACGTGAGGAGAATATGAGGAGAATATGAGGAGAACATGAAGAGAAGATGAGGAGAGTATGAGGAGAACATGAGCAGAACAGGAAGAGAACATGAGGAGAACATGAGCAGAACATGAAGAGAAGATGAGGAGAGTATGAGGAGAACATGAGCAGAACAGGAAGAGAACATGAGGAGAACATGAGCAGAACATGAAGAGAAGATGAGGAGAGTATGAGGAGAACATGAGCAGAACAGGAAGAGAACATGAGGAGAACATGAGCAGAACATGAAGAGAAGATGAGGAGAGTATGAGGAGAACATGAGCAGAACATGAGGAGAACGTGACGAGAACATGAGGAGAATATGAAGAGAACGTGAGGAGAACATGAGGAAAACATGAGGAAAACATGAGGAGAACATGAGGAGAACATGAGAAGAATATGAGCAGAACATGAGGAGAACATGAGGAAAATATGAGGAGAACATGAGCAGAACAGGAAGAGAACATGAGAAGAACATGAGCAGAACATAAGGAGAATATGAGGAGAACATGAGCAGAATATGAGGAGAACATGAGCAGAATATGAGGAGAATTTGAGCAGAATATGAGGAGAATTTGAGCAGAAAATGAGGAGAACATGAGCAGAATATGAGGAGAACATGAGCAGAATATGAGGAGAACATGAGCAGAACATGAGCAGAATATGAGGAGAACATGAGCAGAATATGAGGAGAACATGAGCAGAACATGAGCAGAACATGAGCAGAATATGAGGAGAACATGAGCAGAATATGAGGAGAATATGAGGACAACATGAAAAAAATATGAGGAGAACATGAGCAGAACATGAGCAGAATATGAGGAGAACATGAGCAGAATATGAGCAGAACATGAGCAGAATATGAGGAGAACATGAGCAGAATATGAGGAGAACATGAGCAGAACATGAGGAGAGTATGAGCAGAATATGAGGAGAATATGAGAAGAACATGAGCAGAACATAAGCAGAACATGAGCAGAACATGAGCAGAACATGAGGAGAATATGAGGAGAACATGAGCAGAACATAAGTAGAACATGAGGAGAATATGAGAAGAACATAAGTAGAATATGAGGAGAACATGAGCAGAACATGAGGTGAACATGAGGAGAACATGAGCAGAACATGAGGCCTGTGTGCGGCAGACACACTCAGACTGGATGCATGTCTTGTTCATGTGAGGAACGTGAAGCGTGTGAGGTTTGAATGTGATCCAAGTGATATCACGACGTTAAATTATAGACCATCTGTCGTGTGGTTTGGAAGAGAGCTGGACAGCAGTCAGTGATGTTAATGCACCATTTGTTCAGCGCTCAAACAAAACACAATTATGAGACACTTGTTCTGAAGTTCTGCAGCGAGAAGCGTAACAGTTTAGTCCGGGGCCTATTATTATCATCTTATCTTCAAACTGTGGCAACAATGAAAGTGAAAAGAACAGCAGCAGCACATATTCTGCCTCTTACATCTGTTATGTCCATTGCTGGGAAATGATTTGCAGCTAAAAGGGCATTTAGTCACGCCGAGAGTGTATATCCATTTCCAAAGAAGTAACTCCGGAGACGAAGCAGTGAAAATGGGGCTTTAAACTGAGTACATTAGATAAATTGTAGTTTTGTTTGTCACATTGGTGAAAGTGAAGAGAAAATGAACAGTTTTTAAAAAGATGAGTGGTGGCTGGTGGTGGTATTGGGTTGGTGGTCTGGTAAATGTATTAATATCAATCATTTATTCACATTACACTACATTAACATCACTTTTGGGACTTCAAGCTACACCAACATTGTACTTAGTCATATATATAAGTGCTTATTTAAGGATTTTATGTCAACTTTTTACAATTTCTTTAACAGACTGTACCATTTCCCCAAATAGTTTATTGTAAAACCAATCAAACAGTCTTTATGATGCATCCACTGTTTATTCTAAGGGATTGTAATAGATGAGAACCTCTATTCAGGAACAGAAAACCTTGCTTGAAAAAGGAGCGCTCCCATTGGTCGACACTTGTCACATGACGTTCCAGGAAGTTTAATAGCTGCAGATAAAGTGTATTTTCAGCTGAATATGTCTTTTAACAGAGAAACAGCTGAAAAAAGAAAAGCATCAACAGAGAAAAGGGAGGCAACGTAAAACACAGATAAATACTGTCAATTCAATCACGTAATGTTTAACGAGGAGGAGATAGTTGTCGTCCTGACGCTGAAGTCACAGCTAAGCTAACGCTAAACTCTAAACTTCAGTTTGGTCAAATGGATTAGTATTTTGGAGGAAATTTTATTTATCCTGAATTTTATTGATATTTTTGGCAACAATAAGTGGATGATATGGCAAAAATGTCATTAGATTCATGCTGATTTTGTATTATTGTATTGTCTACGTCTTCAAATCGTACACTCCTTACTTTAAAAATCTCATCTCTTTACAACCATTAGCCGCAAATAGCTCTTTCTTTTATCAGAATTGAACGCTCCAAGCAGAATAAAACAAATGGAGAACATGAGAAAAACATTAAACTTCCCTCCTCCCCTTCCTCTTCCTCTTCTTCCTGAAGCTTTTATTAATCGTCCCACAGTTAACAGGCTTCATATGTTTCCCAGTACGTCCAGATGGTCAGCGCTGCTATTGAATCAGAACAGTGGGCTCTGCATCAATCAGCCAATCACAGACAGGGACAATTCAATTACCTCCCCCCATTAATTGGCCTGATTGGTGGAGAATATTAACGAGCTGCACTGTAATTGTCTCTAATGGATGAACGACATGGGAGCGTCTTATTTCCTGCTTTACTTGTCAACTGTTTTGAGCCAATTCGATTCAGATAATGTGAATGGATGCGGTTAGCTCCATAATTTGAATAGATGGCGCTGTTGTCTTTAACCACACAGAGCCTAATGAGGATGAAGCATTTCCTGTTTTTGGTTAAATAAGTAGACAATCCTTCTTTTCACTTAAGCGCAATGTATTTTAAGTATTTCCCAGACGGTGTATTAAAGTATGAGCCGATAAACTGAGACGCCCTGAAAGCCCGGAGTCTGTTTCCTTTAGAGAGCACTTACATTAAAGCTACTCTGATTAGCTGCAATCGATGCTAACGCTGCCGTCCACTGAGTGAATTTATCACGCTCTGAGCTCGAGTTTAGTGTGAAACTGTGATTGTAAAAGGTATAAATCTATTAAGAGTAGATGCAGTCAGTGCTGGATATAGTTCTCACGTCAGAGTTAGAGCCTTCATTGTCCATTTTGTCCACGCTAATGAGGTGATATTTTTACTTTAAACCTAATTTTTGCTGTGCCTTCTTCGCTGCAAGCATTGAAAACATTGCTAAGTTAAAAAAAAAAAGAGTTAAAAAAGAAAAACTGTAGACATTTTTGCTCATAAATACAAAATCCAACATAAACTCCGAGTATCTAAAAAAATACACAAAGCTAACTTGTATCACAGCAGTTATTAAAAAGCATCTTATTCTAATTGATCTACAGCACACAGCTAATAACAAGATCATACGAGAGGAAGAAGAAGAAGAAGAAGAAGAAGAAGAAGAAGAGAGTAAATCCTACATTTATAGACAAATGCTGCTGCAGTAAACATTCATTTCTGCTTGTGATTAATCCATAACTGCAATGTTTTAATTAACGTCGACTGAAACAGGAAGCAGCTGTTGCCAAGAAAATTAATTTCTGTTTTATGTTTTCCTTTCACTTCAACAATTTGGAAAGTGGATAAACATTGATGGAACCTTTTGTATCGTTCTATACTGTCCTGACCCGACTCTGTACCACTAAATGACTCTAATTTGGAATATTTGAAAACCAATTAATTAGATAAAAAGATAAGTCTCAACCATCGACACCAATATTACTCCTTTGCATTACTTTGAATTACTATTAAAAACGAGAAATGTGAAATTACCTCGGGTCTATTTCCACTGGCTTTATTCAGTATGTCCGTGTAGATTGCCCATAGCTGTTCACATGCTCTAAAAAAGGTATGAGTTTTTCTGCATCTTTGCCACTAGATGTCTCCAAAAACACCAAAATGACAACATAAAAACACAACTTTTCCACATCAGCAGCTGCATGAATCCCCAGTATTCAGTCTAAACATGCATTTTTGAGATTCTCATTACCACCTGTTTAATATTTCAGATTTTATTTATTTATTTGAACGTTAAATTTCCATGTGTTTGCAAAGATTGGGAGGTCTCTCTCTCTTAAAAACCCCGGTATTTCATCAGCAGTTGCCATAACACTTGTCTCTTTGGCCGCAGTGTGATCCAATGTTGGCACCGGCTCTAACTGTACTTTGTGGGTGAAGTGCATCTTGGGAGAGATCACTGGGCCACCCATGTTCTTCAGCTGGCCCTGATGGACACACACATCCACTCATTGGATCTAATAGAGAGTTCATTCATTTAGCGCCTCGTTTAAAAAGAAGGGGGAGTTTAAACCCTGGGGCCATGTTGGATTTACAAGAGAAGACTTACTTCAACATGGCTTCATTGGAGACAAAGGCGTTAAAGATAAATGATATAACGTTAATTTAGAATTTATTGTGGTTGTGTGGAGTTATTTTTGTAAAGAAATCTGTTGCTTCTAGACGACGCAGACTCTGTGATAAGCTCTGAACATTTTGACCTGACGGAGAATGCGTGACCCTCAAAAAAGAATAGGCTGCTCTCACAAAAATGCCTCGCCGTGTTAGACCTTGGAAAAAGAAAACAGAGCCAGAAATATTTTACGTGTTTACGTTTTGTATGTCACACTGCTCCTCTCCGTTCTGTTCTTGTACCTGGTGTGATTACAACGAGGACAATTTGTTTTAGCCATTTAGGTTTAGCTTGGATAAAGAACATGGGTACAAATAAAAAATCTAAGTCAACATTTCTAAAAAAAGAAAAAAAATGATCATAATTGCCTGTGCTGTCAACATAAATAAAACATGGTGCATTGTCTCAACCAGATGAGAGAACTTAACATTCTTTTACGCTTAGATGTAAAATCTGTCAGTCTTTGGTGTTTTTTCAATAATAAAGAGATAAACCATTCTGGTGACATGAGCTGATGAATCCAAAGTGCTAAAAAGACACATTTACAAAACTTTCCTTAACAGAAATCTATTAAAAACTATTAATGCTGCTATTTTTCAAGGAAACTGGCTCAAAGTCCTTCAATTCCATTTAGTTTTATGCGTATAGCTCAGTATCACAACAACAATTGCCTCAAAGGTCTTCAGAAACAGACAGTAAATATGCAAACAAAAATCCTTGATGAAAATGCGATTTAAAAACTGTCAAAGTGAATTTTTTTCTTGACAAAATGGCTCTATTACGAGAATAGACTCATCTTATCTGTTCCTTATGAGGTGTAGAATCAAAAAAACAAGAAGCATAAGTCCTCAACTGTTTAATACAAAAATAAAAAACTTGGAAACATACAAAGAAGTGGATGCAAGTAACTAAAACAATAGATGCTACGTTGTTATTTGGTTAGGTTCATTGTAAGAAACAGACATTATCCTGGATTAAAAAGTGTTATCATTACAATATTTAACAACAACGTTACATGTTTTTGTCACAGAAAAGTTAAGTCTGAGAGAAATTTGGTGTTGTATTAATTGAGTATGCATGTTGAATCAAAATAGTAACCTTCATATTTCTTTTTCTCTCGTACTGTTCGAAGTCCATCTCATGTTTTAACACAGATTTGACAACTTTTTTTGGTTTAATGCACTTAGCCTTTAACCCAGATTTATGTAATATAAACCCACTTCTAATGTTACCACTGCTGTGTTTTCTTTACAATCTCTGTTAAATGCACAGACCCAGATTCATTGGACATATGTAAACCATAAAGGGAAGTATTTTTATCCTAGTGCAGGTTAGTTATATAAAAATACACAAATGTGGTCAAACTCCAGTGTAGCGTACGAAATGAGTTCCCCCTCCATCATTAGCTGCAGCCTGGCATCTGTCTAGAGTCAATATGAAAGTCTGTTCGTTCTACTGCACTATATTTCAACTTTACTGTCATTAATTACTCTTGAAATCCAAACAAATATTCAGTTTTTTGTGGTTCGTGTACAGCGCCATTGTTATTTAATAGTACGAGAGTGTCCTTGAGTCTGTTCTGCCTTAAAAGTGGCACAAAGGCGGCGTTTTTATGGGCACTTTCTTTGACAAATGGGACCGTGAAGTGGAGTCCTGTCCCGTTTTGGCTGCAGCTGCGTGTAGCTGTGTTTTGGTGGTACAGTATTTGTCTCCGCTGTCAGCAGGTAGGTGGTCTGAGTCCGTCCCACTGCTTTTGACAGCAACTTGAAAAATGACACTATGATGTCTTTTTTCCAGTGAAATTATTAAGTCGTGAGAGCTGCAAGGTTTGGGATTGGCGTCTTATTAAGAGAAGCGGGACGACGCGAGAGAGAAGGTTTCCCACGTGGCTTCGGAAAGGCGTGGGAAACAAGAAAAAAGGATAAAGTTTGTTGTTGAAACTTCATGTAGGCAATAGGGCTAAAAAAATAACTAAAAATCTTGTCTCACAATAACAATTTAGCAGACAACAAATCATAAAACAGTAATGAAAGAGAACTGTGCTCAAACTATTGTCTCTAGTTGCTCCGAAACTAATTAAACCCGACTTTAAATGCTTTGTTTTCCTGCAAACCTTATGCTACCTTATGTTAACTAATGTTATATCGTTTATTCTAAAGGTGTTTTAGCGTAGACTCTGAATATGTGATCCATTTGTGAAAAAAATGAACTCAAAGTCTAAATATTTATGTGTAACGTTTGTCTTTCAGTGAAGATGGAGAAGAACCTGGACTGGACAGCCATGAGTCTGCAGTCGTCAAGACTATGATCAAAGGCCCCGCATCAGGTGAGTATTAACTGCATTTAAACATTTACATCTTACAAAATGAGCCACTGACAACAAACCTTCTGTGGCAGCGAAATAATTTGGTGTCAGATCATTGAGAAGTGTACAGAATGACATTTGATAGCTTTCCCCTTAAGACAAGATGAATTAATTATGTATTAATACACATTATTATTACAGAAATCTACAGCAAATCCACCTGATATTTGTTTGTTATGTTTACAGCATTGTCAAGTTATAAACAGTGCAGAAACATTCACTATTGATTTTATCTCATCAAAATGATCTGCTTTTTGAAATTGGTAATGATCAAGAACAATAAACTGTGAAAAAGAATGACACTACGCTAAGAATTTATGTAGAATAACAGCAAAAAGTTACAAAATTGATGATAAAAATGTTGAAAAATAGCATTAAAAGGAGTTTAAGAACATAAAAAAGGAACATAATCAGGCAAATGACTGTGGTTCTGTTCTCTGAAAATGGACAGGATACTAGAAAATTAATTATATGTTTGTTTAAAAGCAGAGGGACTAGGACAACACAAAACGTGATGAATATTTGAATAGCTTTTACACATTTTTAAGATTTTTATCAAAAGTATACAAAAGTCTCCTTTAACTGTGGGATGATTCCAGTTTTTTGTATTAGTTTATTTGCCTTTCACTTTATAGAAATGTCCCGAAATCTTGCATAACGTCCAGAATCGAACAGAAGTGCATCTGTCCAGCTGTGTGAGTTACTGTGACTGTAGGCAGGTTGTGGTATGTTTTCATTAAATTAACGGGCAATATAATCACTCCGAGGTGCCTGGACTGTTTTCTTAGCATAAGTCACGGCGGCTGTATTCACGCCCGAAATGTAGACGCTCCCCAAAAAGACGGCTAAAAATAACTGCTTATGTAGGACTAAAACTAAATCTTCTTTTATGTATGTTTTATGGTTGATTAATAAGACCCTCCTTTACACAAAAAAACGTTTAAATCCTGGCGAAAGTGTAAAAGTGATTTACTGCGGCTGGACTCAATGTTGTTGCAGCCAGTTACAGAAGGAAAAGAGGCTTATTTTCCATGGTCCAAGCGTGACATATGTTGTGAAATAGGTCATTGCAGACTCTCTTTTTCTGTTCTTTTTTTTTTTTTCTCTGTGGAAGCCCATTAAGGAGGCGAGAAGGCCCGGCTCTGCCTGTGGCGCCTGCTTCGCTCACACATGCAGCAGTCCCACTCGGTCAGAAAGATAATATTTACTGAAGGAACCTGACGGGAGTTATGAAGAAAATGTACAGCCCTGGCCACAGTGTTGCCGTATTATGCCGAATGCTGTTTATTTGTCTGTGTTTACCATCTATATACGTGGAAAAAAAAAGTTTATCGAGTAAATAATCCTTTGTGAGTAGAATCTGGGAGGCGTATTATGCGTTTCATGATTCCATTTTGTTTTAGAGACTCACTGTTCAATATAAAACAATAGACTTTTATTCACTGATGCTGCCAAAGAGAGGACTCATAATGATTTTATTTCTATTCATGCCTTCAGTATCTTCACCACCTTAGATCTCTGGGAATATCAGGTGCATCGCTAAAGGCTAACAGCTGATCCTCACTTTCCTTAATGAGAATAATCCAGACTCAGAGCACTGTTAATTCAAGAATGTGGCAGTAAACTACGTCAAAGCCATGAAAATTGTGGATATTTGTGGGGTTTAGTTTCTTTATCCAAACAAGTTCTTACTTATGAAACATAATTTAAAGTTTAGTTTAGTTTTTTGTCCCAGTTTCAGACTCCACTCTCCTCCAACAGCAGTAGAGTAACCTTTCCTGCTTCTTTCATTTAAAAAAGGTAAAACCAGACCAATATTTCACTAAAATACTAAGTTTAGAGCTTACCTTAAACGTTTATCTTTGGAGTTTACCATAGACTGTAGTGATCCTGGAATTATCTCGTTAAACATTGCGCAGTTTCACTAAAATAAGACGTATTTCCAACAGAATAACTCATTTCCTTTGTTTATTTCCTTGTTCCTTCGTTGTTGACATCAGTGTCGACCAATGGGAGCGCTCCTTTTTACCTGAAGTGAGCTGTGATTGGACAAAATTCTCATTCTCATCTATTAAAATCCTTAATTATAAAGATTAGATCACATCTTAAGGTCTAATTTTTTCACAGATGATTCCTTTTACAGTAAGCTTTATTAGATTCAACTGAAAACCTAAATGCAACAGTAAAATAAAATCCGGTAATGGACTTTTAATGAATACTGTCCTGTTTCCCTGAGAGAAAAAGCCAAACCTGTCAGTCATAATATAATCTTAAGCCAGAAGTTAGTCGTCTAAACCTCAGCACACACTTGTAAATCCTCGTCTTCTTCCAGAGCGAACACATCAAAGGCCGTGCTCCGTGTTTGGGCAGGTGTCGGGGTTTTCACTCTGGGAACGTCACGGTGGTCTGTGGCTGTGTTTGGTCATGTGTACGTCCACAGACGCCCCAGGAATGTGTCAAAAACCCGAGTGAGACGTTCAGTGACGCTCTGCAGATTGATGTTGTGAATGCAGAGTTGTGACAGCAGTAGTCAGCCAGCTGTGGCCCGGCCCGGTTCCCGCCGAGTGTGTGGACAGAGAGGTCGGAGGTCAAATAACTTACACACCTGGAAGGACAAAGATAAACACACATCCTTTTGGACGCCATTTTGGGCTTATTTTTTCTGTCTTGTCTGTGTTTTTAACGTTACACATACACTTGTTAAATCTAAATGTGTTCCTTTTTAATGCTGGAAGATAACTTTTCTGAATTAAAACGTCAGCCATATTCACCTAAAATAAAAAATACTTGACATTTATTTTGGAATGGTGTCTGAATTTGAAAGACAACGAGTGTAAATGTTAGTAATAAACTTTGTAAAATAAAAGGACAAAGTGGGGACCATTATAAAGGAGCACTTCAATCCCCAGAAATATCATTGAAAAAAGGGAAAGAAGTGAAGAAAGTGTTTTTCCATCAGACAGTGATAAAGAAACGCCAAGGACAATATAATTAGATGGAAATATTATGCATATTTGGAAAAAAAAGGTCTCTCTTTGATTGTTTGATTTCACAATAAAATGTTGTTACACAAATAAAGATAGTAACATTTAGAATTTATTAAGAAATATGTAAAAGATACCTAGGAACACAATATGTTTAAAATGATCAAATCTGTTGATGTAGTGATAAAACTCTTACTTTACAACATATTTATTCACTTGATAATGACTCTGGATCTAGATCTTTTTTGTTTTAGAGTTAAACAGGCTGTCATTTTTAATTTAAGACGGCACTCTAACTTTGTTACCTTTTGTTTTTGTAAAGCTTTTTGAGGTAATTGTTGTTGTGATGTAAATAAATTGAATAAAACTGACTTTCTTTTATCTCTCTTCAGGCCACGGTCCTCTGGCTGGTTTGATCACGCCGTCGTTCGGTATGAAAGGGAACGGCAGCGCTCCCAGAGACCCCGTCCCGTCCCGGCCTCTGCCCCAGCCCCATCCCAACGACGAGGACACGCTGGTGCAGATGGCGGAGCACTTTCCTGCAGGGACTCGGACGCCTATGTGTGCGCACTGCAACATGGTCATCAGGTACTGGACCGGGACTAGTTTTGTTGTAGACTTCAAACAACAAATTACACATAAATCTTGTGGCACAGAGTCTTCTTAATGTTCCCGTTAGCTTCATCATTTGTGAAAGAGCTAACGTTACTGTGTAATTACTGACTTCTCCACCAATTAGACACAGAAACGTAGTAATATCGCACAAGAAAACAACCGTTTAACACCAGCAGAGTCACACTGGGGTAAAATCTAGTGAATGGAAATACAATCTTCTCACATTAAACCCTTTTAAATAAAAACACAGTCTGTATCGTATCCATGAGTCCAAGGTTGGTCTATTATAAACCTTTCTAAAAGTCAAACATGTGACTGTATTCTGCTTAAGTACATCATAATATTAAAACAAGTAAATTAAGATCAAATAAAGAATCATTTATTATCCACTTAAATAATTAACCTGAATCCATTGAGAGTGGAGACACACTGGAGCTTTATGTGTCTACTGTATATTTTAGATAAGACTAAAGAGAATAAAGCTGCTCTTTAATCCTTTAGAGTAAATATAATGAATAAACTCAGTCATAAGCTCATGTTTACCTTTTAAATCCTGTTGAGAGATCTGGTGTCTCATTTACACATTTTATTTTGTTATTAAAAGAATAATACTTCTCAAATACTTCTCTAAATGTTGCCTCCAGTATTAGCACTTTGTCCTGTCAGTATAGCTGCCTACAAACTCCAGATGTATTTGTGTCATATTGTACCACGTATCAACAAGAAAATAGTTGCTTTAAAGGTCTTAAAGCTTTGTCACCATGAGCTGAGATATGTTTTAGGATGAAATTTGTTTTCTCATCGCTCACCTACTCAAGAAAGAGCATTGTACTTTAATTTATTCAATATATTCAGCATGAAAAATGTTAAATCAACCTACAATGTTATAAAAGTGTTAACATATTCTTATTATTACAAGCTGCTACAAGCTAAGTTTTTATTTGCATTTTGACTTATTTAAAATCACGTTTATTTTGAAGCGTATGCAGGGTTTTTTGCACTCTTTCTCTTGTGTTCTGTAAATTACTTTAACCTAGAGATGGCTATATTTCTACATTTTAAAAGTTAAAGCAAATAAACACAAAGGAGGCAAATATAAACCTAGCAGTGTCGGCTTTGTCCAAGTTCACAGATCTTTATTTTATGCGATGAATATGACACAAATGTAATAGCAAAGTAAACAAATTGTCTATAATTTACTTGTGGCAGTTTCCCAAATAACTCCTGAACTTCTGCCCATTTTCCCTCAGGCTAAAGCTAAATGCTACG